>MU204188.1:3382303-3459803 GCA_017309775.1 Paedocypris sp. Pulau Singkep | reverse complement strand
TCATCCATCCATCTATCCATCCTGTCTGTCTGACCTACCATCTCTCTATCATCCATCCATACATACATCCATCTGTCAGACCTTCCATCTTTCTATTATCCATCCGTCCATCCATTCATCCTGTCTGTCTGACCTTCCTCCTCTATTATCCATCATTTATCCATCCATCCATTCATCCACTCATCAATTATCTATCTGTCTGTCAGTCATCTGTCCATCTTTTCACTCATCATCATCCAGCAGTCTGTCTGTCTCTCTGTGTGCCTATATCCTTTCAGCCATATTCTAATCTATTTTGTTGTCAATTTTACCTTTTAAAATTCTCATTGCATAAGATTCAAATAGACTAGCAAAACTATTCTGATTCAGACAGGGTTGGTGTTTGTATTATCGTGCATCAGTTGCAACTGGACACTCTGTCACATACATTTAAATTCAGACCATTTTGGAGTTGTCTATTAGGGAAATCAGCGTCTGCCCGTGGTCAGATTTGTATGTAGGGTGAAAGGGAGGAAACCTCGTTTAAATAACACCAAGTGGAGCTGAAACTGTTTTGAGTTATTTTTCTGAAGCAGATGAAGGATATTTCAGAAGGTGTTTTGGTTTTTCCATTGTTTCTAAATTATAAGTTGGACAGCCTGTTTTTTATAGCACTAACCGTGGGTTGATGTGACTGTGCTTCAGGTCCACGCGATCCCCCTGAAGTCCTCGTGGGTGATGACATGTTCTTACGCCCCTTCAGGAAACATGGTGTCGTGTGGAGGACTCGACAACATGTGCTCCATCTATAACCTGAAGGGCAAAGACGGCAATGTCAAGGTCATGCGTGAACTCGCCGCTCATACAGGTGACAGCTAAAGTCTTGCGGGAGATTCTGCAAATTACCTTTGATCAAAGTGAATACCGTAGTACCCAGAGGAGTGAAAACCATACTTGAGTAAAAGTACAAATACCTCCAAATTACTCCATTACAAATTACAAATCACCATTTCCAAGAAGACCTCAGTAAATGTTGTTCTTTAAAAGAATACTTGACTTGTGTTTATTTTGGCTAAGAATTTACCAAGAAATGTTAAAAACAAAAAACTTTATTTATTTATTTATTTATTTTTATTTCAGACTCATAAATGGTCCATAGTAAGAATCACATACAAACAAAAAAGAAAAAAAAGAGAATACACAAATTAGAATCACGCAGTATTCAAGTTTTATTTTCTAAAATGGAATTTTACACCTCAATCTTTCAACAAACATTATACTGTAGAATAAAATAGATGGGAACAGAAAGTCATTTTCAGTCTAAATCAAATGTGCAAAAAAACGTGATATAGCTGATAAATTACATCCAGTACCGAGTACATGTACTGAGTATCAAAAGTATAGGCAACTTTTATTCTCTACTTGACTACGTTTTGATTGAGTATAGGTACAAAGTAGCAAAAATACTTCAATAAAATAATGAAGTCCATTTACTGAGGTACTTTACACCAGTGCTGGTACCTTGACTTGGGTTTAATTCGTTCCGTGACCCTGTGTCAAATCATATTTTCTCATTGAAATTAATAGATATTGCAATACTTCGTTTCAGCCCTCTACCTTTCAGCCAGTATTTTATATGCTAAAGATATTCTAAGCTGTTTAATCTTATACTAGAGATGATAGTCCTGTGGTAGTTAAGGCAAAAAAGTAGTTTTTAAACAAACGCCCCAAAAAGTGGATTTCATTTTCACAATAAGTTTTCTGTGAAGGAGTTAAAAAAATAAAAAAATAATTGAATATTGCTGTTACACCGAGCACAAAGCAAAAACGCAATTGTGAAGGGAATGTTCTTGTTGGACACGAGAACACTTTGGCCGCTTGGGGGCGCAGTGACGTCACTCTCACGTGTGCAGCTGGCATGTCGCGTTTTACACGTGTTAAAAAGCAAAAACTTTAACGGTTGCAGGTTAAGGCGAAGACATTTAATATATTTTAGAGCTTGACGTTTGTTTTCGTCCCTCACCAGGTTACCTGTCTTGCTGCCGCTTCCTGAGTGACAGCGAGATCATCACCAGCTCTGGAGACTGCACCTGGTAAACACCTTCATCACTTACCTCATCATCAGATATATCACCCAGCACTTCTGAAAGAGCTTCTGACCTGTGTTCCAGTCTACTGTGGGACATTGAGACAGGGACGGAGAAGACGGTGTTTGCTGGGCATCTGGGCGACTGTATGTCTCTCGGCGTCTCGCCTGACTTCAACACCTTCATCTCTGGAGCTTGTGACTTCACCGCCAAACTGTGGGACATTCGTGATGGCCAGTGCAGACAGACGTTCGGCGGCCATGAGAGTGACATCAACGCAATCGGGGTAAAGAGAATCAGAGAGACACACACAGCATGGATAGAAATGGATAAGCTGCTCTGCTGAACGTTCTACCCATTCTACTTAAAATGTGTTGGTACTTTAGAAATCAATAATGATTATGATGTATGGGTCTGTTTGGAGATTTTTTTTTACCCATCCATCCCTTCCATCACATTACTGGGTGACTTGAATTCCAAGACAGGACACACTCTGGATTGGTGGCTAATCATTTGCTTTTATGCTCTTTCAAATTGCCAAATGTGGCAAAAAAGAAGCCACAAAAAAGTGTCATTTATGTGACACCATTATAAAAAAACAAGATTGAGTTTTTAATCAATATGCAGGTCAAAAGTCTATAGTGGCTGCTTAAGACCCCCAAATGGACAACATTTTTTTTTTAAATGACAGTGAATTATGTAAATCAAAATACTAGTGATTATACAAAAGTGCTAAAATAAAAAACTTAAAAAATCGTAATAAATCCAAGTTTAATAAAATGACAATGCAATATTAACCAGCACAATTTATTTTTGCCTAATGTAAAATTAAATCATTAAAAAATGCTTAAAAAATACCATTATTAACGAAGAACATTTTTACATTTAAAGATGTGTTAATACTTTTAAAATCTTGTACATTTCACTAACAAACATAACAATTAAGATCAGAAATGCGATTTTGTAATTATCGTAAAACCACAAAATACTAAAAAAACTTGACATAGATAAAAATACAAGAAAATATGAGTAAAATACCAAAAAGTCACTCAAGACATCCAGGTATGTTTAAAATGTTCATCCTTTCCATCATGGTGGTCTTCTATTGCAGGTGGCCTTCTATAAGAGGTTTTACTGTAAATACAAACAAAAAGTGTAAGGGTGAACAAAAGACAGAAAAGCTTGAAAAATAGAAAGGCTTGATGAATATTGCAGTGTTTACACGTATATTTGGCAATTATGTAATACTGTCTATACACTAAGTGTGGGTGGTCTTTTTCAGTTCTTCCCCAATGGCAATGCGGTGATCACGGGCTCGGACGACGCCTCCTGTAAGCTGTATGACCTGCGGGCCGACCAGGAGCTCATCACCTACCAGGACTCCAGCATCATGTGTGGAGTCACCTCCATCGCTCCATCCCTCTCCGGAAGACTCATCCTGGCCGGCTACGACGACTTCAACTGCAACATCTGGGATTCGCTCAAAGCGGAAAGAGTGGGTAAGTGGAAGCTCTCCGTCTCTTTTCCTTCAGCGTCAGTTTGATTTTAAGGGGAATCCACCCATCCCTTCGCAGGCGTCCTGTCCGGTCACGACAACAGAGTGAGCTGCATCGGCGTGACGGCGGACGGCATGGCCTGCTGCACGGGATCATGGGATAGTTTTCTGAAGATCTGGAACTAAGGCCTGAGTCAAGGCGATAACACCAGAACGACTTAGACGGCTGCGGCACTGCGGGATATAGTTATAGGACAGATAAGAGAAGTTTGCGCTATAAAGTCAAGCAAGACAGTGAGATTCGGTTCACGATGGGCTGAAAAAAATCAAAGAATTCCTGCAATAAATCAAAATCTGACTTTTTCAGGGTGTTTTTTCAAAAGTGGGCGTTTACTAAGCACCTGCCAGTCATTTTTGGTCACATGCTGATTGGTCACTGGAACGCCGCGGCATCTTCTCACTAAAGCGCACGACTAGTTTCCACACAAAGCATCACGTGCTGTCAAACCCGCGTGACAACGGTTGCCAAAATAGCTGCGCACGACTCGTGAGTTAAACTTTAGCGTCAGTCGATACGGAATTTTCACTTTTATACAATGTGGTTTACATACTGTAGGTAGATCCAATACAATTTTAGTGAGTTTGTGTGAGTGAAAACTTTTTGACTTTAGATTGTGTGCTAGTGATCGGATTCAAGGTTTTTTTTTCTGCTTATTCAGGCCAATAAAGTCTCTCATGACACGCTTGACTTGTTTTTTGCGTCTCTTAATTCACATTAATTATATAGTTATACAGTACGTATAATACTGTCTATTATTTTAGTGAAGTCATAATTCATTTAGCATATACTGTACAATGTATTATAATATTTAGACATTTTTATTCATCCCCATGTGGAAATTCCCTTTATTTTCAGAGCTCAAAACTTTTGATCATTACAAAACACACACTTAAAGACTTAAACTGTGCATATATATACACTGTATATATAAATGTTAACAACTATTTTAAATAGAACCGTTCTTCTGTAATTGAATTTATTTACAGCATGTTTATTGCCAATTTTAAAGTTTTCTTGTTAGGTAAAATTCAAATACATAATTGCAATGTAAATGTTTGAGATTAGTGGTATAATAAACTAAACCTTACTCAGATGGTCACAACTAAAAAGAACGCATAAAATTAAAATATTTTATTTACATTAAAAAGGCATATTTACAAACACTGAAAACACAAAAACGTGAAAGAACCTTAAAAAAAAAAAATCATGATTATGAGTTCCTCAAACTCAGAAAAAGAAAAACAACAGTATGGACATGGTGTGGTGCGAAAAGCTCCAGGGCTGATGGTCATCCCGTCTTCACTCTTTGAGCGAGAGAATCAAAGCTCTGCGGTCAATGGCACCAAAGCGCGGTTTATCTGGGGTGGACGTCTTCAACTTCATCTGAAACACAACCACAGATTCTGGTTTATAAGGTGCACGTGTAAAGATGGTGAGATGATACGGCGGGTCAAGCACCTGAGGGTTGCGTTCTCGGGGGGAATTGGTGTCCTTCAGGACCAGAAGAGGCGATCGACCCTCACCAATCACGACCTTATCTGCTCCAACAAAAAGGTACAACGTTTAAAAATCAAGGTGCTATAGAATCAAAAGCTAAAACACACACACCTCTCGGCTTCGTCTTGCTGCCCACAACCATATTGTTGTTTTCATTGGAGACGGGCTTTTTGGAAGAACGTGGCGAATACACGCTTCTCCCACGCCCCTGTGTTCCTCGTGTTCTCACACCGGAGGCTCCGAAGCCCACGCCCAACCACTGGGGCTTGAAGACCACCTGACTCGGACTGCGCGTGTCAAACTTGGGAACGTGGAAGCCGGGCTGGACCGCTCCAATCAGTGGGCTGGATTTTGAGAGGACCACCACTGGCTTAGGCGTCACCTCAACTGGAGAAGCTTCAGGAACCTGGAAAAGGAGCAGATGTTTTACCAAAAATGTTGCTTTTCATGAAGCGTCTTCAAAGCAAACCTGCTCTTTGTCGGTCTGTGTAGAGACATCAGCTTCAATATTGGCCACAACATCTTCAACTGTGGCCACATCAGCTCCAACAGTGGCCACATCAGCATCAACAGTGGCCACATCAGCATCAACAGTGGCCACATCAGCATCAACAGTGGCCACATCAGCATCAACAATGGTTACGACATCATCAACAGTGGCCACGACATCATCTTCCTCCTCACTCAACGACTCTGTGGATTGTGGAGGGATGGAGAACTGAGCGTAGGAGTGATCGGCCTTCAGCTGCTTCTTCAGAGGAGGGATTGGAGTTAGAGGACGATCCTCCATGGACGAGGAGTAGACGCCATCACGGCACGCCAGGAGACTCAAGCTGAGCTTCTTGGTCAGAGGAGAGACACCCAGGAGCAGAGCCTCCTCTCCTTCTTCAAGAGACGGCTCAGCATCAGCATCCACCTCTATCAGAGCATCCTCAACCAACACGAAGGGGCTGCTGCAGATGGAGTCGTAGTGCTCGGACTGAGAGATGGTGGCGAGGGTGGACATCGGCTCTGATGCCTGGACCAGGTGGTCTGTGAAGGGCGTGGCGGGCGGCTGATCTACAGTGGGCAGACACGGAGGTTTGGTGTAGGACACAGGAGGCAGAGGCGAATCTCCTGACTTGACCTCGGCGAGAAAGAACCTGCTGAGACGGCGAGCCAGAGACGAGACGCTCACTGAAGGAACACAAAGAGAGCGGTCACTTAAGTGGGCAAACGCAACGGTCACTGGGATTTCGAACCTTTAATTGGCGTCCGGGTAATGCCAGGTGTGGGTGAGCGAGGGTCGACGGAGACCGGGCCAATAGACTCCACCACGGGAAGAGGAGAGTAGGTCGCTCCAACCTGGAGGAACAACGCATTCAATCAGCTTACAATCCACCACACCAGTTCACATTCATGGAATCAGATTAGAGCCAAAATTATGAAACGTAAACTTTTAAGAAATGCATTTAATTTTCGCTTGCAATCTTCAAATTTTTGTTCGAAACTTTTTTGCGTTTTTGATTTTTGGCACTAGTTTCACGTGCTCTGATTGGCTGGTGACTGAGGTTTAAATAGTACCTGAAATCCGAACTTGTGTAAAAATACAGATTAAAAAATAAATAAATAAATAAATAAATCACCAACTCCAGGAAGACTTGAGTAAAAGTCGTAAAGTATTGTCCACGTTTTTAACTTAAAACACCAAGAAATGTGAAAGAAACTCTTTATTTACAACGTTTTATTGCCTAATTTAACACCTCAATTTTTCTAAATTGCAGAAAAAACATTCAGACGCAGTCAAACTCAATTGAATTGGATTGAAAATCCTTTATTAGTCCCACAGCGGGGACATTTCACGTCACAACAGCAACAACAAATCCAAACAAATAAATGAACAAACATCACCATAACGCACTGCAATCAATTGTGAAGAAAAGTGCAACCGCTAATTCACATTGGCGTCATTTAGCTCATAAACAGTATCCAGTACCTTCAACATTCTGCAGATGGCGATATCACCTTATCCTCAAGAAATTAACCGCAGTAGATAAAGATGCAGACTTGTCCCGCACAATCACAATGTAACTAATAAAGGTAAGTGTCCATTCAAATGTAGTGGAGTAACGAGTACATATACTCAATCAAAAATGTTGCCAAACAGAGAGTAAAAGTTGTAATATTTTGATAGCACAGTTTTGTACTCAGCACAAGTACAAAATAAACAAAAATACTTAAGTGATATGTTTGGCACTAATCCATACACGTTTTTGCACTGTGCAAAAGTAAGTGCTTTAGCAACAAACTATTATTATTTTACATGTTTGACTTGTTACCTGGATTGGAGTGCGGATGATGGTGCAGGAAGGAGACCGCGGGTCAACATGCGACACACGCGCTAGTTTCGGGTCGATCTTCGGTGTCGTGGCCACACACATCTTGCTTTCACTGGAACCCATTTTCACTCTCCTTAAACAAAGCGACGGTGACGAAAACGGTTAAGAGGGCGATAGCACTCGGTTTGAGATCTTGTTTTGAACACGTTTTGTCCAGTGCACGTTCACTCTAACGACGACGAAATAATCGTCAGCAAAAGAAGAGATAACAGATTCCTGCGTGTATTGATACTTGTAAAATCACAAACTCACCGTAAAGGTTCAGTCTTGCAATCCCGTGTTTAATTTGTCGGTATTGTTTGTAAATTCTTACAACAAAAACTTGCAGTTCAACACCGTGCGCACTTTTTAAATGGCCTGCGCCGTGTTGTTTGGGGCGAATTTAAACCGGCCAATGACTGAACGCAGACGCTCCAGCTTCGGCGCTTGTGATTGGCTGCGGCCGCGAGGGTTCGTTAATGTGGGCGTGTATGAGTGATTTGAAATACTGCCGCGTATGACGTCACGTTATCATATGTTGCCTCTTTCTCGTTCAAAAAATGCATCGTTGCTTCATCGTCTCATTAGTAAATAACACGACATTTTAACGACTTCAGTTCTGTATCTTTCCGCTTTTTGGACTGATAGGTTGATTTTGTTTTCGTTTTGTCTTTTAAGCATTTAAAATACATCTTGCATAATATACAAAGCTATACTGTATATCACTCATAGTGACAATACATTAGAGTTACAATAAACAAACCATAAAAATACACTTTATGAAAAAAATATTTTAAACAAATAAAAATACATTAATGTAGACGGTAAACCTTTCTCTGTAATATATGACGTTACCATTTAAATATTTGTAAGTACTTTATTGCTTTAATTACAAGAATCAAACTGACTGTATATGCAGAAGAACCAAACGTTGATCCAACAGACATTATGGCATATAAATGTACAACTAGGCAAATTAATGTACAGCATAGGCACGTGACTAATTACAACGAGCGCCTGCAGTCTCACAACCTATTCCTTTCACAAACGACGTTCTTCTTAGGGAACAATTGTGACTTTTCACTCCCCCCGGTGTCAAATATTTAGTCATTTTATTCAGACGTTCCCTCACGAGAAACATTTCTGCCCAGTTTTCCAAAGGCCGAGATCTAGAATCAGTAAAATTAAATAAAAGAAGCCCTGTGTTAATTGGTTAAAAGGAAAGCGTCTCCTGATCCTGGAGGTTTGCTGTGCTGTGTGTACCGTGTGCGTCTCAAGTCTCTCGTCCACGTGATCGCTTCACCATTGTTGTCCACTACAACGGAGCTGAAGCCGAGAGGACAAAACCAAGCGTTCCCCGTCCAGAGCAGCTCTTCCCACACTCACACTCGATGCCCCGCCACCTTCACGCCGCGTCCCCTTCTCTGGGAGAAAAGTGTGTGAGCAGCGTGTCCAGATCTCGCCGGTCTGCAGCCGAGTAAAGCGAGCTTTCTCCCATCATGCTCAGCGCCATGCGTAAAGTCGACCAAATGTTGTCTGACATCACGGTGGCGGCCACGCCCGGGCCCCGCCCAGCTCCTGCCTCCGCCTCTCCCGCAGCCTGTTTCTGCAAAGAAAGGGCTTCCAAGAAATGCTCCACCGCCTCTCTGAAAAACAAAAAAACCCTCCTGTGAGAATCCAGAGCTTCTCAAACACTTACTCACAAACTTTACCTGTGTGCGCCCAGGTTCACGCAGCTGATGCCCAGATTATACCGGCTGCGGACAAACCCCGGCTGTAACTCCAGGGCTCGCCTGTAGGCGGCGACAGCTTCCTCTGAACGGTTCCCATTGGCCAGCGTCGCTCCAAGCTTGTTCCACAGCAGATAATCCTGCGCAGGATCAACAAACTCACTATACTACAGTAGTGCCTCGGTTCACCAACGCCTCTTTCTACAACCGCACCAACAGCTAAATACATTAAAATACACCTCGGTGTATGAATGGGAGGCGCGGACATTTTGATGCCATTTTCTGCGATTCTGGATTTCTTTGCACAAAAATGAACCTGTTTGAGCGATTGCAGTGCTGAACAATCCCAGGAAGCACAGACAAAAAGCAGAAAGCATTTTATTGAATTGTAAAGAAATGATAGAGAAGCACTTTACTACTAGCGGCTTTGAGTTGGTTTGAGAAAATAAACCTGATAATGAATAATTATATTTTGGTTTGTTGCCAATTGCACTGTAGTGTTTAAAAAATAAAGACACACACGTTAGTTTTCAGTTTCAAAGTTGAGAATTTGGTTCTCTCAATAGTCACAGATTGAGGTGAACTGAGCTCCTACTTCTCTTCTAGCTCATCCTTTATTTATACTTTGAAAGAGGAGCAATAATCGTTTCAATTGGGACCAACACTGTCCACACAAGGGAGTTTCCAATAGTTCTGTCCTGTAGCTATTCTGAACACAAGCTCTCTTCTCCACACACACTCATCTCAAAAGTAAATGTCAACATTCAGTCCCTTATATATTACACGCTCCTGTTTCCCAAGTGAAGGCCTACGCATTGGTTTTTTATACTTTTCAGGCATATAATATCTGTAACATTATAATTATATGATTATAATAAATATTATATCCCAGGGAAAGCAGGAATTTGTTGAATTATAAAAATTGTAATGAAATGTAAGTCGCGTTGGATAAAAGCGTCTGCTAAATGACAGTAAAGTAAAAATAAATAAAATTGAACTTACACCAACCTATTGTTTAACAACTGACAGTGTAGAATAAAATAAAAATAAACAGTGTTTTTTTATAGTAAATATATAGTTTAATATTTTTAACAGTATTTACTTTGTTCTTTTAGGTGCATTTTGTGTTCTGTAGTTTCGCTTTAAAAAAAAAAGTGTTAATAAAAGAAAGTGAAACCTTTATAACAAATTAACATTGAACTACAATAAGCCAGAGGTCACAACCTGAGTCATTTCAGCCATTGTGTGTGTGTGTAAGGCGAGTATGGCTGTACTAGTGACTGCGAGAGAAGGCACCTGTGGAGTGGCAGACAGCGCCGCACTGAAGCAGTCCACGGCTTTGTCGTATTCTCCGCTCAGGTTGAACAGAACTCCCAGTCCACACTGCAGCTCGGGGTCCACACGGGTGGGCTCAGCCGCCGCCGCGTTCAAGAACAGCGTCTGCACTTCACCGAACAGAGCCCTGAGAAGAGAAGAACCAATCCTTTCAGCCCAGATCTCGCAGAGGCTGGTAAAGATTATACAATAACAAATCTGATACAGATTCATTTGCTGATCCAAAATTTCAGTGCTTTTGTCTTTATGGAAAATGGATGGATGGACTTGTATAGAAAACATCTGAAGAATTTTAGAACATTGTTGAATGTTCACAATTGTACCTTCTTCACTGTCAGACTCAAGGCCTCAAAATACATTTTCAACCTGGGGTTCAAACCAAAGTTTTTCTTGCTTTGAGGCTAAACTGTTAAATACACACTATGTCCCCACAATGTTGATAAAACAAGCTAACTTGATTTACAAAAAAAAACAAACAAAAAAAAAAACAGCTTGTTTTATACTTTTACTCAACTGTAGTTTCACATTTAAAAGGAACAGAACTAGCGCTTTAAAACTAGAGTCCAACCGAATTTGTACTAAATCATGGCTGTTCGGTTTCATGTCCGCTAACCAGAATCTGTCGCAGATGATTGCATATCCTTTTATTTGGATTTAAATACATAATTTAGGTGAAACTTGTGAGTTACATTATTTTATTTTATTTATTTACGTTTAGCTTTTTTTTTAAGTTCAAAAACACCTCACATTGTGAACTTCAGAATCCTTGTAACAAATTGCATAAAGCTTTATTTTTTTTTTAAGTTTTTTAAAGTTTTATTTAAAATTACAGGACTCAAAAAGCATAGCGCACAAGGTTACAATGGTTTTATTAAGTCAATTTTGTTGTTGTTGTAATTTTTCACGAGAAATTATTTTATAGTAATTTCTTTACTGAAAATGTATTTTATTAATTGAAATGATTAAGATATTTTGTCAGGCATAAGGACTATTTGGAGAAAATAAAATAAAAACAAAGGCTGTTCCTGTCCGTGACAGTAAAATAAAGGTTTTAGTAACCAGCATGGAAATCGTATTTTTCTGCTGTTTTTTTGTTTTTGTTTTTAAAAGTAAAATCATATTTTTACTTGTGTTCAGAACTGTTGAGCCTTTGTGCTTTCAAATCCTCTTGTTTAGAATTTAGTATTACGAAACAAAACAAGCGTAACTCATTTGAACTCAGAACATTCTGGAAGCCTTACTCTGGCAACAAAGATCCAAATCTCTCCTTTTCTTTCTCTCTCACGCCGTCTCTCGCCTGCTGCCGTTCATGCTGGTCCAGAATATGCCGATGTTTGGGATTGTGCCTTAACCAGTCCCGCAGCGTCTCGCACGCTTGTCTATGGAGCGACTCGTTGGTGAAGCTAACGGCGAGAGCCATCAGCGCCGTAAGATTGTCCTTTTTCAGATCAATACACCTATAAAACGACAACACTCGAGTTTAAAGACCTCTTTTAACGCACGTCATCCGTAGTTATTCATCTGACCTGCGGAGGGCGCTAATGGCAGCAAACTCCTGCTCGTTCTCTGCCTGGCACGTGCCCAGATATTGCCAAGCCTGCAGATTCATCACAGTCAGGATATCAATGAGCATATTTTTTATAAACATATTTATACGTTTGAATAAAAGAGACTGACCAGCTGGTTTTCTGGCTCTTTCTGAACCGCACTCTCAAAGAGACGCACGGCTCCTGGAATGTCCCCGGCCTCCATCCTCCTCACACCTTCAGCAAACGGATCTTCATGGGACAGGTACGGGTTGTCTTCTTCAAACTGATATCCCTGAGAGATCATCATAACATTTAAACATTCAAAAAAATGGCGTAACTCATTTTCCTAAATTTGTTTTACTTCTTGTCTCCTTTATTGTTTCTCCTCAATCAATTTTACCTAAAGCAAAGCAATTCCCCCCTGGGATTAAAAGTTTTTTGAATCTTGAATCTTAAAAAAAATCCTGTTTCCGTCACAAAATGATGAATTACAAATCCTGCATAAATCTCACTGTTAGTCTGGATTCTTCTTCTTCCTTCTTTTTGTTTAAAATGGCATTTTAAAACAGCTAGGTCTGTTTTATAACAACCTCATGCACTCATTTTAATTTATAAACGTAATATTTCATCCCATGTTCCCTGAAGCGCAGTCATTTCTCTCCATTCTGCCATTAAAATGAACCAATTTCAACAGATGTTCACGAATAAAGCGCAGATGTTCATCCAGAAACCTTGTCATAAGAGCTGCTGAGCATCTGGTCAAAGTCGGACAGCCAAGGGTGAGCTTCAGCATCTCGCTTCGCCATTTCCTCCCACTCCTGCTGGAGCTTCTCCCAGAAATCCACATCGCTCTGGAGACGAGCAGAAATACATTCAACACTCCCTTAGACACACGTGCAATCGGGTCTCACCTCCACCGCTGCTTTGGCCTGTTGAAAATCAGGTCCATAAGTGGTAAACTCGTCCACCCAAGATTCCGCCGACTCAGCCGAAACCTGCCAAGAACAGACATGTCAGTCTATTAGATCATCCGTAGCACAAAACACCACTTGATGGGGGGAAAAAGGCAACAGACTGACAAACGAATTAAGAAAAGAACGTAATGGCGGAAAAAATGGGTTGAAGGCAGACAGAGAGAAAAAAACTCATCCTTCATCTATTTCCCTCTAATTTAAACCAGCAAGCAAAGCTCACTAAGTGTAAAGCCTCACTAGTGTATAAACTATGTGTGTTGTAAAAAACAAAGCATTAGCGCTTCAGCTTGGCATCTTACGGTGATTATTACAATTAGGGCTGGAAGAACATCAAAAAGTCATCGAAATTGACATACAGAACCAATAATCGATCAAATTTTTCCAGGCCGGTTATTTCGATTGCGTTCCTGTTAAAAACACTACCGTGCATGGAGTCATGTGACGTGCCACTCCATAACGTTTATGCTATATGTTATGTAAATGTTACTTATTTTGTTGCTTATACAAAAAAAGTCAAGTGTAGAGACCGCAGAAAAAGTTTCGACACCCAAAGGTGATCTTTTTGTTTTTACTAACAATAAAGTTGAATTAGGAAATGTTTGCTTATTGATGTTAAATCAACCAGCAAAATTTGTCAGTGAACTTTGGGGGCAAAAAAAAAAATAAAAATACAAAAATACAAAATAATTGCTCATTAATCGTAACCATGTTAAAAATGTTCAGATTTTGATTCTAGCCCAAATCACCCAGCCCTAATTACGATAAAAGTATAATTAAATAATTAAATAAAGCAGAATAGCGGACGCTCTACTCAGATGACCTAATCCTACGCAAAGGATTAGGTCCGCAGGGAATAGTTCACAAAAATAAAACGACAAACTGCACTAGCAGAACTACACGACCACTGTGGAATGAGACCCTACCTGCCTGACGACTGCGGACCACTGCTCTGCCTGCTCAGCTTTAACTCTGTCACTCTTCCGTTTGCCCTCTCCAGTTTCCACTTGCACAGTCCCGGCCCCTGACTGCAGGTACTGGGCAGCAAGGGATCGGGACACAGGGGATTGTCCAGGATTGAGGGATATTTTAGGTATGGATGTGGATTAGGAATTAAAATGTAGTGATCGTGATGTCATTAGAACAATTCTCGATCGATGGAAAAATAAAAGATGTTTCAGCTACTCTTTGACGTAAATGCCTTAAAATAGGATCCAACTGCTATTCTTTTATTTGCATAAAGCACTTACTAATTTGATTCCAAATACGCATGTACAACATTTAAAAAATGGAGAACATTCACCACTTTTTTGCCTAATTAAAAATGTAAATGTAAAAACTTAATAAGAAGTTAAATATTTAGTTAATAGTTTTTTATATTTTGATAACATTTAGATTCAAATGTTTTCTTTTCAAAATTGATCACAGGGAGGAACGCACTTTTTACCAAAAAAAAAAACCATTCCAAATATGCACGTACAAAATTTAGAAAATTAAAGAACATTCAGCACTTTTATGCCTAAATAAAATGTTTAACATAAAATTTAAAAAAAAGTGTTAAATATTTTGCTTTATTCTTCTATTTTTCATTTTTTTTATATTTAGTTTAAATATTGTAATAAGATAATATTTTACTAAACAGTTTTTTATTACCTAATAAAAAATGTTGAATTTTTCTAAATATTTTTAGTGGGACCCCGCTCAGCGCTTCCCCGAGCTGGGAAGGGCTCGTACCTGGTTGAGGCTGGAGGCCCAGTGCTGTGCCTCCTGGGCCTTTGCTTTATCAGTGTGCGCTTTTCCTGCTCTGTCCTCCACAGTCACACTTCCCTCGCCAATCTGCCTAACGAACCGCAGGAACTACACAACAACAACAACAACAGCAGCTATTACACATCCACTGCTGACAACACACACACACACACACACACACACACACACACTAGAGGCTTTTTCGGAACAATCATGTTTAGACATAAGCTAAAAAAAAAAAAATCACATGGACAAAACGTACTGATTAAAATAGCAGACAGTCAGCTAAATTAAAATATGAAAGGTTATGAATAAATTATAAAGCAATTTCAATGGAATGTGAATGACAAGCCACTTGATCATCTGCTGGGTACAAATACTGTAGTCACAACAACGGCAACACCTCGTCCAATCACAATTCGGAATTCACACATTGGGATTCGACTCCCCTCAGAGCTTTTGTTTTGTACCTGAAGACATGCCAAATTTTCCACATCCCAAAATAATGTATTATATAAAAGACAAACAAACATCATGACTTTCACAAACTGTCATTCTTCTTTTACATAGAATGTTATCCGTAATTATCAACACAACACACTGCATGAACAAATTACTTCAGAACTTCTCTCGGATTGTTCCGGAAAACTACTCTATATGATAGAATCCGCTTAATTTAATAATAAGCAGTGAGACACTCCAGCAATAGTGACTTTGGGATCACTGCTTCTCCTACTACATTACCCAGAGTTCTGTGCTCAGACAGGACGGAGAAATGCAGAAGATGCAGGTAAACAATGTTTTAACCAATGAGTTCGGTCTCTGAAGAGTGAGAAACTCGTGTAATGTGTAATTTTGAACATTTGTGAAATATAAATGTGTAATATTGAAATTGTATTGATACACAAACAGTTTACCCGTGCCATAATAAAGGTTTTAGATTTGGATTATAAAAAGAAGATTTGTTGCATTTTCCGCTATATAAGCCAATACGTCCTAGTTTTCAACGCTTTGAACTTTTCGGTTTTCAATAATGTCAGATTGTTTGCATGATATATTTTATAATTTAATGAAATGTGCTCAATTATACATTAAAATGGCCAAAAGTCAGTATTTGTACGTCTTACGCTTTTCTGAACATTTAAGTAAAAATAACGCCGAATCACACGTTTGTATTGTGCAGCTCATTGGTAATTTATAAAATACAAAATTATATTTGACATTTATTTTACGCACAGATTAACACTTGTTTTAGAATCATTTGGGTTTTTTCTTTTAGATTGAATTATTTTCCATGTCCGTAAAACAAAAAAAAAATGTGGATTGTTGCAACAGACCCTCAGAAAACTCAAATATAGTGAATAAATCATTTAACAAAACTAACAAAGAAAGACTGAAAAGATGTGTGTTAATCTTATCGTATTTTAGTTTCAACAGAAATAGAGATTTCAAGGACATTTGACGCAAAAGACTTGCGGTTTACTTTCTACTTTTTCTAAATTGTAAATTTGTATTAAATAAATGCTTTTCATAAACTCGGCTTTTAACAAAGTACAGTTTCCTGTGTTGGCAGCTCTGTTGTCGTTAATAATGTTACAACACACACACCTGGAATCTGAAATGTGGCCTATTTATGTAAATTGTGCTTTTTTTTTCCCCGGGTGCAGCTAATATTCATATTTGCAGATGTATGTAAACTCCTTATAAAAGTCAGTAAACAAACATTTCTTTGATCCACAAAGGTCCTGAACGGAACCTCACAACTGTTCAAGTAGCTTACCTTTCCAATGTCTCTTTAACTGTAATAAGTCATTTCCAGCTAAACCTATTGATACAGGTTTTAGAGATTCTTGATCTCACCTCCGTGTTCTTGAGTTTAGGATCATCCACTTTGGCAAGAAGCTCGTTTGCAGTTTGCTTCAGCTCTTCTCCTGCCTGGTACTCTTGTGTCCTTTAGATAGAACAATGCATTACACAAAATCAACACACACAAATAAATATAAAACACAGGCTATACATTCACCGGTCACTTTATTAGCTCCACATCACTAGTACAGTGGTACCACGACTTACTAAATCAATCTGTGCCGAGAGCTGCTTCGTTCGGCAAAAAGTTCGGGGTACCACAGTACTAGGATGAACGCCTTTGCCTTCAGAACTGCCCTAGTGTTTGGTGGCAGAAATTCACATTCCCCCACATTCCAAAGCTGCTCCATTGGATAGATATCTGGAGACCATTTGAGCTCAGTGAACTCAATTTTCAAGTTCAAGAACCTGTCTGAGAAGGTTCGCACGTTATGATATGGCGTGTTATCCTGCTGAAAGTAGCCATCAGGAGATTATTCTCGGTAAATCCTCAGAAAATTCCAGTAGATCAGTAATTTCTAAAATACTCAGACCAGCACATCAGGCATCAACAACCACGTCACTTTCCAAGTTGCCTAAATACACATTCTTCCCCATTTTGATTCTCAGCGTGAACTGCAGGAGATCCTTTTGACGAAGTGTACATGTGAAACAAACACCATTCTTCCTCAGAATGTAGTCAAGAGAAATACAACTGTGAAAAGTAATGGGCCTAAAGCTGAGCCCTGGGGAACACCCAAAGAGGTGTTCGATATCAATATTGCTTCAATCGTAAGTGCTATGTGCAGCCAAATACAGTAAATAATACAGTTCATACAGTATTTTATATCACATATGAACACTCCACTGACTTACATACTATATCTTGAGCTAAGTGTATAGTTACACTACTTATATACGTAAATGTATAAGTGAATTTTCCACAAGATGCATCAAATACCACTCTTTGTCCTGCTCTCGATCTCCAAGATCTCCTAGCCAGAGCTTCTCTTCAGACTGCTCAAGATATTCTTCTGCCCAGCGGCCAGGATCTGTGAGATAAAGAGAGAAAACTAAGCAATGGCTTGACTAAAGGCGGAAAACATGTTTTGACTAAAAACTGAAAAACATTGTGACTGGATTATAGTTTATTCCTTGTAAATGATACATCCTCTTATAATAAGCAAAGATGACCTTTGCCTTTGCTTTGTCTGAGCTAAAAGATTTTGAGCAGTACTTTATACTTCGAAGTGAGTTTAGCCATGTTTCCATAATTAGTAAAACAAAACAGTCAAAAGCCGCATTAATCATGGTGATGATCAGCACTTGTAGTTCATGACTTTTGTTGGCTACTGATCTGCTGTTTATAAGACAATTTTAGATTAGGAAAGGATTTTTAGCTCAGCTAGAAGGCACCTACAGCAATATTTGACCCTTTTGATTAAATACTGTATAAATACACAAAAACAAAAAACATTGAACAGGAGAACATAAAGCAGATGTGTAAAAGAAACAATTATAAACAACCTAACCTGCCACTTCACTAATAAATTCTCTGGTCCAATCAGAATCGGCCGCATCCAAACCAGCTTGTCCAGGGGAAGAGGCGGAGTCAGCGGTAGACAGAAACTCTGCGGCCCAATCGCCCGACAATGCCAGGGCGGCCACATCAGGAGCTGGATAATCGACAAAGTTCAAAGTCAAGACTCAAAATCGTCTGCAGTGTGAAATCTGATATGTTCTACCTCTCTGTGGAGCCTGTCTGAAACTCTGCTGATCGATCTGCTGCATTTCCTCAAGCAGTTGGCCCATATCAAAGCTTTGTGGAGGTCTTTGTGGACCCTGCAGAAACTCGCTCACCAGCTGTTCAAAAGATAATTTTGAAATATTACAAATATGATTCAAAATTTTCTGAAAAAGCACAAACATATGCAAAACAAAGTATAAAATCCGCACCTCATCTTCAGTGGCTATTTCAATTGGGGTTGGAGGAATCTGTAGGATGAAAGAATGTGTTAATAAAAGGCTTAACAATGAAAAAATGTGTATTGTCATGTAAAATAATTTTCATTTGACATTATTGTCACCTACATTAAGTGCTGATCTGTGTCTCCAAGCTCCTCCCTCTTGGGTCATGTGACCAGTCAGTTTCATGAGTGGATTGGCACCCCCACATTCTCCTTCCACTAACTCCCGCATCGCCATGGCTAGACACCTTCAGAAATCAAAGGATTGATTAGATAAACGGCATGAAGCAAATCGCAAGACCACAATTAATAACGATTAATTGTGCCGTTCTAGCAAGACCCTTGGTTAAATGAGGACATGGGGCATATAAACCAAACAGATTGCCTCTAAAATCCAGTGCGACAGCTGTTGCTTAGATCCAGCGAAACAAACAAACAAGCAGTTGGTCGGTTATCCCACACCAGGCCCAGAGCTTGTCCAGAGGGTTCCAGCTTGGCCACCTAGTCCTTGAAGGGTGTTGAAAAACCCTTTGGTGTGTACCCTGGCCAGTCCTGACAATCGCTCAGTAGCCATCAGTCCAAGGAGTCCACGCATCTTATTCATTGGCCTCCAATTTGGTCACATTGTGTCAAGTCTACACAACTGAAACAACTTGAAGAAGTTAAAGATCCTCACATCTATTGATCCACCACAGTGGTGGTTGCCCAATCTGACCAACGATCCAAAGCGCTCCGCGAATACCAACCAACAGTGTCTTAACTGAGATGCCAAACAAGCCATCTGGGCATTACAAATGGTCAAAATAAGCCACATGGCCAAATCAGCAACCATCAGTCCATACTCCTCATTCACCAGGGTCCACCTTGATGTATCACCCTAGGGTTCTGGACAGATAAATTTGCCGGATTGACAGAGAGTGGAGCCACTGCATGGCCTGCCGCATGTAGGCGTTGTTGGCAGTGTGCCGACTCACAGCAGTCCCAGCTTCAGTGTGAAGAAAAACCTCTGAGGAGCCAAAAGGCCGGCCAGATCTCCTAGGCGTGATTGGCTGCATGATTCGCTTTGCTTCAGAATTTGGGAAGAAGCAGGATTTTCCCAACGTGTATTGTTGCGAGACAGACTCCAGAGGAAATTGGAGAGCAAGTAGCTGAACTGATTGTTTTAAAAGAATAATAGATTTCGTAAACACAAGAGAGATGTTCCACTTTAGACACTGCGTTTATCTCGGTGAAGCTCTAATCTGACGTCGCGCTTCCAGAACAATCTTTTTTAATCTTGGTTTGATTGAACCCCAGGGATTCGGTATATTCAATATAAGAGGTTTGGTGGAGATAGAAGGTGAACTGACACGCTTTCTGTGCCCGTTTTCTCAAAGACTAGCCAAAGTAAACTAGAAGTAAAAGTAAAAGACAGTAGTTTTTTGCCATTTGTAGTTCTGCAAGTACTGTTATATTGTGTGCAGATTTTAATTGGTGGACTAACAGAACTTGTACTTGGAGTTGGGTAGCTCAAGGTAAAAAAAAAAACACTGTTCTACAACAACAAAACCAAAACAAAATGCCTAAAACAATGTTTGGATGTTTTTTCTACTGGACAGCAAACCATGAGATTATATTTCTTAAAGAATAGGTGTCAAATTCTGGCCAAGTTTGGACCGCATCATTTTTGGCCATATACCAAAAAATACAAAAAAAAAAAGACGGTACCACTGATACTACAAATCCCGGAATGCTCTGTTGATTTTTTCCACTATTCAAGATAAAGATGTCAGGTGCATAAAAATGCAATAAAGATACCAATGGGTTTTTACTTAGAAATGTTTGGTTTGTTTGTGGAATTTGTTGGTGTCATAATGGAGCAGTGGGTAGCGCAGCTGCATCACAGCAAGAAGAAGAGTCTCACTATTGAGACTGTGTGAGTGAGAGTGTGAATGTGTGTGTGTGTGTTTGTGTGTGTGTGTGTGTGTCTTGTTAAATATAAGTAATATAGTGTATTGAGCGTTGCTTGATCCAAACATAGGTGAGCAAAACGAGCTTGGGTCTATAAGGAAATGTTCATAGTTTTCTTTTAACATCTCTTTTCAATAAACATCAATGTTTATCACCACTGACTTAAAGCGTCACACAACTGCAGAGTGAACCATCTCATCGTGTTTGTCTGAACAGGATTACAAAGACATTTCCACTGGTATACACATATGTTTCATCAGCTTATCAATGGATTACACATTCTATTGTTCTACAATGAGCTAGGTATTTACAAATAACCAAGACTAGATTATTAGAAGTCTGACTAGACTAGAGACTAGAAGTCTGAAAGAACTGTTTCATGAAAAAAGATCGAAATATTGTTCGAAAGCTGCTTCGTCTGAAAACTAATAAAACAATAACAGAAGCTTATGGAGACACTGAAGAATAAAACAAGGAAATACGCACTTCAGATTATATTAATCTGAAGAGGATTATATCTAGTAATTTAATCTGAATAAAAAAAACGACTGATAAGATTCAAAAAGAAGGCGTCTTGTCTTCTATCAGTTAGACTTCGGGATGGACGCGTAATTGTCACTGGGACTTTTCTCAAACGTAGTTAATACTATCAAATGTAGCCGCTAACAAGCGATTAGCAATTCACAGCTGTGTGAATGAAATGTGAATGACGATGTTTCTGTCAGTTAGCTTAAAGGCTAAAAAAAACTCGTCTCACCTGCAGAGAAATGTTGTCTCTTCTCTTTCTTTTTGTGTTCACGATGTCGTTTTAACGCTAAGCACGACGGTAAAACCGTCTCGCTCGGTCAACGGCTGCGGCTAACGGCCCGGTGGTGTTCTGACGGGTGTTCGGGTAAACGTTCCAGTGGTGGTGGTCCCGACTCTTGTTTATTTACCTTCCCCGTCTGGCCCACTGCAACAGGGGCGAACCAGACCCGCAAATGTGCAGAGGCTGGAGAGCACGCTACTCTCCGGCTATTCACGAACGCGATTTCCGTAAGAGCGCCGATAAACGCGTTGGACTTCGCCGCAGCTTGCGGAATTTACGTAGCCGTTACTTAAAGTTCCTAAATTACAGCGCGTGCTTCACATGTACAAAACACATTGTTTAAAGGTCAAAAAGCGACTCTTATTAATCAAATAATTCATACATATCGTACAATTTTGGGGAAAACATCTTTAAAAATGTAAAAAAATATATAAAAATAAATAAATAAATAAATAAATAACGGTTTTGAAAAAATACGAATCCTGGAAATAAAGGAAGAATCATGCGTAATATATAAAATAACTGTCAAACTCAAAACACGAGGGGCACACCCGGCTCGCTGTATGGTAATACCCGAGACCCTTTCCCTTAAATGTGGAGCTGATGTTATCGGTATTAATGGCTAGTAATACGAAGCACCGATGACACAGGTCCCATAATGCCTTGTCTTGTAGAATTCAGAATTGTATAAATTGTAGCGTTTACTTAAAAGCACTTTTTTGTGCAGCACATTCATATTTCTAACTCTTATACTTTTAACACCATATTAAACACCAACTTTTCATTAGGAACAAAATATTTAGAGTTAATATAAAAAATGTCATATTCTTGTTCAAGAAATGTTTAGTTTTGGAATGTCCTATAAATGTTTATCCTGTTTGGCCCCTGACCCGAGTTTTTTTTAGTTTTGGCCCCTGTGCACTGACTTAACTTGGGAAAAAATACCCTCAACAACAACAATTCACATTTTGACATCACCTGTGCGCTTTTATTAAGAATTTTTAACATGTTTTTTCTTCAGACATTTATCAGACAAACAATTAGGTCAGTGTGTGTGTGTGTGTGTGTGTGTGTGTGTGTTAGTCCACTCTCTCGATGTTCATCATTGCGATAACTCCATGAATGCAAATACATATGTCCATTCTTAATCTTATTATCAGACTGCAAAAAGACAGGCCTTTATTTACGGACAGGTTTCCACTGTACACAAACACAGACAGAGAAATAGTCACGGGAAAAGTGAGGAGAGCGTGAGCTGGGGAGAAGGTAGCACAGTTCAGAAACCAAAAAGCCGTGGCAGTTTCTAAAGTGTGCAAAGACGGAGAAGAAAGATAAGACAGGATCGCAAGGAAAGAGGGAAGGTCAAGAACACTGAAGGTCAACGTGTTCTAGGCATAACAATAAATGTGCCTTTGTGTTTCACTGTGGTCAGATATTACAAGGTTTTAAAGTACAATTGAACACACAAATAAATAGACATTCATTAAGCCAATCATTAACGCTCTTATTACTAATACTATTATTGTCTTTATCACGGTATATTTACCAATAGAGATATTTGCAAAAAAATAACTCGTCTAAAAGTGCAAAGACTGAAAATTAAGAGAAGTAATGAAACCGACTGGAACAAAAATTGCAATATTAATAGTCATTTGTATGTACATACATTTAAGTACAATCAGAACTGCCCAGGTTGAGCTCACATTCAGCAGAGGGCATTGCACTGAACTACTTTTGTGTGGTTGTGAAATAATGTGCCCAAAAAATAGTGTGTGCAGGTTTTAATTCTGGTGTCAAAATGCCTAACCAGTTATACCTATCACTTAACCAGTTGTATTCTATTACTATTACTAAACAACTTTACTAATCCTCTTAAACTGTACATGTTAATTGAGGAATGTATCAGGAGATTGTGCAGAGACACGGCTGTGGAATTTGGGCATTTTTAGACATATTTATGTGTGTGTGTGTATAACATATACATTATATTATACGGAATTTTGACTCATTTGTTCAATAAGCGGATGTAGCTTGATAATTTGATTCATACGATGGAATTGTGCCATTTCAAAATACTGCAATTTGATTTGAGTGTGGCAGAATACGGTACTATTCCCGCATTGGAGGACGTGGAAATGCTTAGTGCATTAAGTTTGTGGAAGCATACATTCCAGACAGAAGCACTGTGTTCGAAGAGAATGAGACCGAATAACTGTCAGTACGGTGTGATACCTTCCTTTCGCATTTGTGCGACACATCGTTTCCTATAAACCGTTTGTTTTGAGCGTGTGGATGCGGCTGATTGGCTCAGTAGCGTCTGGGGGCAGAGTCTTTTCCCTCTTTCTTTATGATGATTCGCTGGTCATCACTTGTGTCGTCAGGCGAATCCACCACTTCTTCCTCATCTTCCTCGTCTCCTTCCAAGTCTGCAGCAATCCCCATGCGGTTCTCAAAAGACTAAGGGAAATTAGCAAAAAATTAACCATAATCATGCAGGTACATTAGTGTATGAAAGCCATACCTCCATTGGGTTTACAATAATAGTGAGGGCGGAGTCATCCCATTGGTTGCTTCCTTCTTTGTCTCCACCCCTTGCTCCTTCGCCACGGCGATGAATAGAACGAATGCGGAAGACCCCGAGAATGACCATTACAACCAAAAAACCCACACAGACCATGATGATGACAGTCGCAGCTCCTGGAACAACTGTATTTTAGAAACAGACAGCAGAAAGGTTTAATATATGGCTTTTTAATTGTTGAGTCTTTACACAGATGCTGTATGTATGGAATCAGATTACGGTAGTGCCAAAAATATTATATATATTATATAATATAATACATATATATTTTCACTGTTTTTTTTTTATCACTTCCAATTCATATTTTTTTCATTTTACACATTTTTTGCATTATAACTTTTAGCACTAGTTTCATTTGGGAGTGGTACTTATTCTTATTGGCTGGTGAGAACGTGATTGGCAGCAGTTGACTAGGAAGTGGGGAAGGAGTTTAGCGATCACGCAGCCCACACCCGTTATTTAGTGCGCACATCTATAGTGTTTTATGTTAAATTCTAGTTGACACGGAATTATACAGTAAGCGAGTTTTTAAAACAAATGAAACATTTTAATTATTATTTTTAATAGTATTAATAATTATATTTATAATATTATTATTAATAATTTATAATATCATTTATAATATCTATTTATAAGATTGTTATTAATAATTCTATTTTTAATATTACATCTACATTCTATTTATAAAGCACCCACACTTACATGATATTTTGATGTGTAGAAACATTTTTTTTTCTGTCAAAAGTCAAAAAAGCTTGAAAAAAATCAGAAAACGAATGAAAATGTGATGATTGCAAGCGAAAAATTAAAAAAAAAAAAAAACTATAATGTGAAGCCTTTTTGTTTGTTTCTTAGAAATTTACGTTTGATATTTTTGCTAGTAGGCTGATTCCATAGTATGTGTTTATACTACTGACTTTATATTAACTGACCCGTGTTGCGGTGTGGGTTGGGGAGTGTGTGTCCGCTCAGCTCTCCAGTGTGCCGGGAAGGATGGAGAAACTGCTGCTGTGATGCTAGAAGATGAGAAGGATGGTACAGACTGTCCAAGGAATGCAGGAAGTTGACCTAAAGGATTGTGGCAGAAAACATGACAAATGAGATTTTCCAGCAAATTATGTGTGGGGAAAAAACTCATTAGAATTCATTAGAATTGTCTTCTTCTCATTGAAGATGACCATTGTACCTCCAGCGTCAGCTCGTTGCTGGTGTAACGGCCATTCATTTCCGAGCAGGACAAGCGAAACCGTCTTTCAAAGCGAGCTGAGTCTTTCGCTAAGCGATAATGAATGGAGCGCAGGACGTCCTCATACACCGAGATGGATTCCGCTCCTGTGAAAGAAAAAAAAATGTAATTTTAATAATTTAAAAAAAGAGTTTTTTTTTTTTTATAATTTTACAGGTGTTTGTGCTTATTAGTCTACTTAGAAAAACATTCAGATTTAATTTTTTTTGTTCAGACAATTGAACAATGTTTCAGACAATGTTTTGGAAAAAATGAAAGGAAAGGCCATAATAAAACAAGTTTACCAGTGATGGCAATATAGGCTGTTGTGTTGATGATATCGAGCCCTCTCTCTTTCAACGACTCCATGTCAACCAGAAGCTCCTCCCTTTCCAGATTTAGCTCCTCCCCCAAGGGCTGGACTTCGCAGCCATCCAGAGTATGAGCCACGGCATCGGACATCAGTGCTGATAAAGAGTTGGAAAAAGACTCTATAACCTTTTACCCACTACTGAGATGAGCAGAGAGCAAAGTTCTATCTTCTGTGCTGAACCAGATAGCAAAAACAAGCTCATTGATTACGGCTACAATATTGATTTTCTCTTTTCTCTAGGAGAGATAAAAGCCAAATAAAAGGTTTAAATATAGCTGCAAGCAGCAATGTGGGGGATCAGACTTTACATGGTGGTTGTAAATTTTAAAACAGATCTGTCTTTAGAATAGATTAATTAGAGGTTCAGCTCAATAAGGGCATAATGTGTCTGCGGTAGATTTAAAATTAATAATCTTATAATAAAACATTTATAAATAAAAAAATAATTAATAAATTGCAGAAATATAAAATCTTTACATACATTTTAGGCATTTGAAGTCAGCGTTAAACATGTATGCGTGAAAGTACATATACAGTATGTGTCGATGTAAATACAAAATTTTAAATAAAAGTGAGCACATATGTATTAAGTCAAGGAGACAACGTCAATATGTGTGGCTATTTGTATTTGCCTTTGATTCTAAATTTAAAAAAAAATCTATTTTGGTCTATTTTTCCAACTTCCGTTTTTGGTTTTAATTGTTTTCGATGATAATTAATATTAACATCAGACTGAACTGGTTTTAATCTAACAAAGATCCAGAGAAAAGTCCGTGTTTACTTACAACACTGACATTAGCAAGATCTATGAAAAGACTAAAACCTTATGAATACATTCATTACATTTCTCTCATTTAAAAAAATGTTAACACACTTCCTGTCTACAGGAAATGAAAGGCCAAAACCAAACGAATACGATCATGCCCCTTTGGGCCGAACCCCTAATGAAGGACACTTGTGTACATCACGCTGAGATGATCACCTCCTCCTTCCATGCCCTGGGTGGCGGTGTTAACAGCATGAGACAAGGAGCAGACGATCCGCAGCTCGGGAAACAACGGCACCCCCTGCTGACCCTCGAATTCTGCAGCTGGCCGAGCGAGGTGTGGTCCGACCCCGGAGAGAGAGATCTGCGGGGCGTCAGGCTGAAGAACGACCAGGTAACCCTCCAGCTGTCTGAGAGACAGGCAGCTCTCCTCGCTGAAACACCTGCGGAAAAGCCAACAGTATTTCTGAGAGCATTCCGGAACTCCAAGTTCTTCAGGGCAAACCAGTTGAGTCACGTAGATTTAGGACTTTGAATTTCGAAGACAAACCGTTATCAATCTTAAATGGTTTGTCGAAAAGGGCATGTTTGATGGCTTAATAAATACATAAATCCTCATTGGTTTTCACATTTTTACAAATATTAAAGAATGTATTTGATGTAAAGAATACAATTACAGTGGTGCCTCCACTTACGAATGTCTCTACTAACGAACGTTTCGAGTTACGAAAAGCGACTTTGAGAAAATATGGTCTCTTGCTACGAAATTGTTTCACGATACGACAGGCCAAATGTTATAGTGACAAGATTAAGGAAGGTTTCTTCTTACTGATGAAAGAGTAAAACATGAGAGTCCAGGCGTTTAAAAAAATGAGAGGAGTTGAAGAGAGGAGCCTCTTTCTTACACACACACTGAGAGATGGGAACTACAGCACCCAATCTGCTCTACCATTGGCTGTCTCACAGCAAACCCCTGTCAATCCTATTGGCTAAGAGGGATCTTTACGTATTTAGTCCAGACAGCTTTCTCACTTAGTCACCAACAACAAGTGTTTTTCGTCAGTGTTCTTTTAATTGCATTAGTTTTAAGTGAGATTGATTAAAGCATTTACGCTTAAGTGCTGCTGTAACAAATGGTACAACAAATAAACAATAAACAATCGATCGCCATGACCTGGTATCCTACCAGTACAATAACTTGTGTGTATTTGTCATTCTCCAGCGGATAAATGAACTAATACATTTTTTTTTTTGGTCACACAGGACTTTTTCAATGTTTTTGTCCTGATGTAACTGCAACGTAATGTGTTCTTTTTATTACTGTTATTAGCAATATTTTATCATTCATAAGAAAAATTGTCTGAATTTACAGGGGGCTTAGAGTACATTTGGGCATTTACGTGTTAATTACAAGTTCAGTGCATTCACAGTTACAACTGTCTCAAAGCTGCTGTGTGAAAACGCAAAAACGTTGCGTCTCAACTTACAAAATTTTTGTCTTACGAAACTGCTCTTGGCACAGATTAATTTTGTAAGTAGACAAAATAAGTACTACTGTGTATATAAATGTACATGTTGCAAAATATTAGAGATTTTGCACGACTGTTGCACAAACTGTAAAGGATTTCTGTATTTATATGGACATGTGTGTCCGCACGCTTATGCGCGCTTGTGCCCGTAAATCCGTTCAATTGGAGCAGCTGCTTAAACCTCCATCTGATTGTAAAAGCCGCTGCAGCTGCTCCTTTCCACACTGTGACTTCATTTCAGGAACGTAAAAGAAAAAGCACTGGCAAAATTATGATTCATTCTGACCCAGGACCTGCAGTGATGCTGTCTCCTCCACAATTTTAAAAATACGTATACATTTCTGCAGAAATATTGGAGGCTTTTATCCAGTTAGACAAGCTTCACATTTTTATGCTTTTGTGGGAATCCAAACCATGAGCTATGTTACTGAGCCACAAGTAAGTTTAAAGTCCATATTTTTCATTTAAAATTTTTTTTATATATTATGAAAAATATTTGGTTTAGAGTTTAGATGTGTTTCCCGCTCTGAGATTGGTCGACCATCAATCCATGTTGTGTTGAATTGGAGGATTGACTCCAGCTCCCAGTGACCCAGAAATGGAAAAGCGGTTCAAAAATCAGATGTGTGAATTTTAAGACATAAACTCAGCTCAACATGTAATTGCAGACAACTGAGATGCTCCAAATCTGAATAATTCTAAAAAAGTGGCCAACAACAATCAACATTTGAATCTGCTGAAGTGCGTATTCACCTGAGTGACGTGGTGAGTTTGAGAGGACGGACGCCTGGCGTGGCAAATCTCAGTGAGTTCCTGTATGTCACCTGCTGAACAGCGCGGTTGAAACTCTCGATGTCGTCTCCCTCCAACACAAGCACTGACTGACTGGGGTTCACGTGCACCTGAGACAGGAAGAGGATGAACAGGAACGTTCAATGTGCATTGAAAACAGGTTATCAAAAAACTACACAAAGCTGTTTCAACACTTGGTAAGGATATATATTTTGTATTATTTTATTATTATGTATTATTATTAATAAAATATAAATTAATAATATACTAATAATAATAATAATATTTTTATAGTTATATAGTTAAAATGAGTACTTGAAAACCATACTTGAGTAAAAGTGCAGATACCTTACTGTACAAATTACTCCATTACAAGTTACAAGTCCCCAATTCCATGAAGACTTGAGTTAAAGTAGTTAAGCATCCAATTTTAAAACAACGTACGGTAAGTATTTTACTAGGTCTGAATTTAGGCTTAAACAAACCCCAAGAAAATCTTTATTTATGAGGTTGAAAATTAAATTCTATTTAACACGTCAATGTTTCAAAAAGGCAGAACAAAATATATAAAAAAATTCAGTCAGAGCAATACACCCCTGTTTAACAGCTATATTACATGTCCAGGTCATTTTGGTTTACCTTCATGCCAGAGCCCAAAGTCTCCAGGTCTCCGAAATCAAGGCCCTCTCGACAGGCGTACAGACACTCCACCACGCTGTGCGGTTCCACGCTTCCAGGACGCACAGTCACTCCCGACAACAGTCCTTTATAACCACCGATAAACTTTCCTGTAGACAACAATCACAATATATAAGATTCCCCTGATACACACTTACAGATCACATTCACACAACACACAACATAGTCAGATACTGCATTAAGTTGCGCGGGGGCCAAAACATTTATAAAACACACCAACATTAAACATTTGATGAACCGAAAAATGAATAAAGCGACAGATAAATGATTCCAGAACAAACTAAAATTGTATACACATAAAATATTTTGACTTGGATAAAAACATAACCTTTTAAAATTATAGATGTTACAAATAAACATGAGAAAAATGTTTTTACAAGTAAATATTACAAAATATACCTGACAATAATATTGTTTTCTTTTTTTTAATACACATTTTTATTGATTTTTCTCATATTTTTGCACAAACACACGCTACTGTACAAAAAATTTCTATGCACATAGATTTAAAATGCAGATATAAAAAATATTTATATTATATTTATATAATTTTATAAAAATTTGAAGATTTCATATTGTAAAGTTGAGATGGACTATAGATTGAAAATATTTGTTGAGTTACCGGTTTAATACATACACATACACGCATACATACTACATACCAACAAGGACGTGTGTGTTTGGTCCAAGGAAGTGTATGTGGTAGACTATTTTAATCCAGCTAATACAAGATGATTGTTCTAATACAAGTATTTTGGTACATTTTGTTACATTTGCAAAATATTTGTGAAACATTTTGGTAAATGTAACAATATTAACACGTTACTACGATTCTAGTGTATTTTTTATAAACACTGGCTGATGTTCTGTTCTGTACCTCACCTGCACTTTTACTCTCAGGCATCGTGTTGTTCACAACGTCTTGCGGTTTCTCTTCTGGATCTGTCAACGGAAAATGAGCATATACAGAACTCAGTAATAAGAAAGACCATTATAACAAGAAGCATTCTTCTCCTGCTCATTCTATTATTAAATCCAAATGTCAAATGACGATGAGAATGTCAAAATCTCATCTTCTTAACTGTGTGACCTAGTTAGAAGAGCGACAAGACAGTCTGGCTTGGGCTTTTCTTTACCACACGCGAAATGTGTTCCACAGTGCGTAAGAATGCTTCCGTAAGACTGAATAATAGATGAGACTATTAATAGCTGACAGAAACCCACACAGCTTCAGAAAAGAAAACGACTCAAGATTTAAGCTCCACCCACTGCTGATTATGACGTCCCCAATCAAGTTCAACATTCATGATATGTTAATTGGCCAAATAATTACCCCAGCAGGCTCCAATGACCAGTCGCTGGTGTGGGGCGGGGTTAGGGATGGCTCCATTGTCATGGATGAGAGCAGGGTCAAAGGTCACTCCATCCACATATAGTGTGACAGAGGGGAACTGGACACTGAGAGACAGGTGATGCCACTCGCTGTCACACACCTGTCAGAGGTCAAAGGTTTGTCTCGATTCCGGAATAGACGGCGTCTGGCTTAGCAAGAGAGTCCAGAACTCAATTACCTGTTCCAGTTTCCAGAGGAATTTGACAGGCCTTGCTGCGGACACATCAGGCCAATAGAAGAGCGACAGACGGCAACCGTGCACTGATAAGGAATAGTGGGAGTACGAATCATCTGGAAAATGGGGAAAAAAAGAAATGTATGGGTATTAGACAGTCTCAGAACACACAGTCAATACACAATGCACCACAAACCTGTTAATGAAAATAATGTATCAAATTTTATCAAAAATGTGATCAATTTTAATAAAAATGAAAATGTAAAAAAATGAATATATACAATTTTAGATATTAAGTGTCTTACAAATCTCTCTCTTTCTTTGGAAAATAAAAGAAATTATATACTTTCTATTTCTAAATACCTAATTTTCTCAAAAGTTATTTATAATTATTTATAATACAATAATATATAAAATTGAAATTGAAATTGAATTGAATTGAAAAATCCTTTATTAGTCCCACAGCGGGGAAATTTCACTGGGAAAATACTGAACTATGTAACATTAATATAATATATTTATGAACATATGTCTTATGTTTATATGATATGAAAAATATTATCAATAATATCCATATATTGTATTATGTTCAAAAGAATATTGCCGTTTCAACTCGAATGTAAGTGGCTCTTTAATGTAAGACTAACCATTCTTTACTGTGCTGCACACGATGGTTTCCTCTTCTTTACGTGTTCCTCGAGCCTGATTGGCCGGCGGTTGTGTGCTGGCTCCTCCTCTTCGCATCCACAGCTGCAGGGTGAAGTGGTCGCCAGATACTGCTGCGGCCACTGTATCGGGAACGACTGCGACGTGAGTGGAGCCGTTGAAAGAGAAGACCAGGGATGAGTCGGAGGATGGCAGAGTGGGCACCGCAGCAGTCCAGTTGGTGGCAGGGGATGGAGGTGGTAGAAGATCGACTTCTCCTCTCACCGCGCCTGGAAATCGCAGAGGAAACAGATCAAAATCCAGTTGTGAGCGGCCAGAATCATCCGTAGCTGTGGTGAACGCAATGATTCGCAAGGTTTTCCCATCTGCACTAAGAGAACAGTCGAGACACTGTCTGGCAAAAATATGGAGTCTCATGAAACACTCAGGAAGCGTGTTCTTGTCATTTCTACTAATTCTGGGTGATGAACAGTGTTTTAGAGTACTTGAGTAAATTGACTTTGTTACTTTACTTGAGTATTTTTGCCAACATTTTGCTCTCAGCTTGACTATATATGTGACTGAGTATACATACCCTTTATTCCACCAAATTTGAATGGACATTTACACAAATTTTACACATATACACGTTACATGACAAGTCTGCATCTTTTAACCGCCGTTAATTTCTCGGGCAAACGAGGAGATATCGCCATCTGCAGGACGCTGAAGGTACTGGATGCTATTTAGCTGTTACACTTTTTTGCACATTTGAGTTTGACTGAGACTGACTTTTTGTTAATTTATTATCTATTTTGTTCTGCCATTTGGAAACTTTGAGGTGTCAAATTTCATTTCAAGTTCAGGAAATTAAACCTTATGAATAAAAAGCTTCTTGTTTTTCACATATCTTGGTGCTTTTTGAGTCTAGATTCAGTACAAGTAAAGTAATTGTATTTTGTGAAAACAAAATCAGACAAAGAAGCTAAAAAACAGACACACACACACACACACACACATACCACAGAGTCTGCGTACGGATCGATCGGAATAACTATCCCGGTCACAGCCTTTCCCGATATGAGCCGTCTGAAGCTCCACAGTGGCCTGGATGTTCCAAACTGTCTCCTCACATGTTTCCAAATGCAGGTTTGGGAAGAGCGGAATTCCACCAGAACCAGGAGAGTACTCGACACGCTTGGACCATCCTGGAAATCAAACAGTGAGTTATAAGATGACGCAATGCACATTGGGAAATTACGAAAACAGTACAAAACATTGAATTACCGTTCCAACCAGGTTTGCAGGAGGGTTTGACCGTGACTATGACCTGAGCATCAGCCTGAGCTCGATTCTTCCCGCAGTCAAACGCCGTCACCCAGAAACTGTGAACGCGCTGGCGTTTGGAGTCCAGTGGCTCTGTGTTCTTAATGTTGCCTGAATTGGACATATGCATAAAGATGAGACGTAAGGAATTCAAAAACAGTCTGCTGGTAGAATAAGTCAACAGTGAGAGTAAAAAAAAAAATCCAAGGAGGTACCTTGGAAAAAAATACAGTGGTACCTCAACTTACAAAATATCCATATTACGAAAATTTCAAGTTATGAAGTGTGTAGTACAAATTAATTTTCTACCACTGCACTTGCTTTGAGAAAAAAACCATCTGGAAATGAAGACTGGAGGATGTAAGGCCGACAATAGACAGGAAATGAGAGTGTGAGTGAAGGAAAAAAGAAGCAGAAGTAGTCCAATGAATAAAAAGATATTCATGCGGTGGTGTCTGGTTCAGCCTGACCCAAATGACGCAGGCGAACCGCTGAAGCTTCAGCAGAAAAACAGCAAACTCATGGCTGGAACAAAGACATCTTTTTTCTTTCTCTGTTGCTTTTTTCGATTTATTTTTTAGTCCATCCCAAAATCATCAGCATTTGCCATGAACCAAATTGTATATTGATTTACTCCTCCGTATGATCTGTAATTAATGTCTTTTTCTAAAACAGCGAAGATGGATGTACTTAAAAAAAATTAATAAAAAGAAGAAATAAACGAACAAATAAATACAAATAAATAAACACATAAATTAACATGCCCATTGATTTACACAACACACGTTTACGTTCAAAAAGTCAATCTGCCCGAAACACTTACATTATTAAGTGTTAATAATAATTAAAATAGGTACGTTGATAACAATGAAAATATTTCTCACAGAAAAGGAGAAATAATCTTTTATTTTCAAAGTATGATTTCTCACAGTTAAGATTCATATGTAACTGTACTTGCAATTGTAAAATTCACCTTTAGACAAAATAAAACATAATATTGACAAATTTTATTATACAATAAAATTGTTTATTTATTTGTTTACATTAGAAATGACAAATTAGGGGAACACACTTTTAATTAATTTAACTGATCTAACGTATTGAAGTTATTGTACTATGTACTGTAAGTATGTATACTTGCATGCATACACATACACACACACACACACACACACATACACACTTATTAGCACACTTTATTCTCAAAACAAGCCCACACTCAAGTACACACACACACACACACACACACACACACAAAAGAGTCCAAATTGTCCCAAGAAACGAGGTAAATAATTCACAAGTATATGAAAAACTAAGCTGAGGAGTGCTCACCATCGTTGTCGATAGTGAAGGGGACGTTAGGAGTGATGATGTCATAGAAGCAGATCTGACTGTACTGAGGCGAGCAGTCGGCGTCCACGGCCTCCACGCGCACAATGCGATCAAACAGACGCGCCTCAGGGACCGACGCTTCATACCGACGCTCCACAAACACAGGAGAAAACTCGTTCACATCGTTCACACGGACGTGCACCGTGGCTCTGAAAAGCAAAGACAGACCGTTTATCTAAAGGAAGATAGTGTCACTTAAATGACCTGTATTTTTGTACAACGGGTGCTCTTAAAATAATAGAAATTGAAATTTTAATACATTTTTTTTCATTTAAAACTGTATTGTGCGCAATTCATAGTCCGAACATTACGATTACAGATATCCTTATCTGTAAATCTTATGTTTTATTTTTGTGTGCAGCACTTTGGCCAACTTTGTTGATTTTTAGGTGCTTTATAAAAAATGTTGAAGTATCCGGTACAGTGGTACTCGACTTACGTACTAAATTAATACGTTCCGAGAGTTTCGTCAGCTGAAACGCATTTTACATGCAATCCATCTAACCTGTGTCATGAGTTTTAAAGTCACCACAAAAATTTTCAAGATGATAAAATATTGATAAAGATAAAATAAAAGCACATCAAAAAATAAAAACTGGAATTGTTACATAGCAGGTGTTTAGTTTGCCCTTTGGCAGACTTAATTTGCCCTTTGGTATAAAGGTACAGTATATAATGATATACAGACAATCTCATCTTGAAATGACGTCATGCAAATCCATTTGAAGATGGAAGTTCTACAGGATAAAAAAAACATGGGAGAGAACATGCTTATTTGATATTTTGGAAGCAAGAAAAAAAACTGTTTTTGTGTTTCTTGTTTATTTGATGTGCAAATAAGATTAAACTGTTTTTTTTTTCATAAGCCTGGACTCTGATCTCCATGCAAGCAAGCGGTAAGAAAAATACGCGCTCATTTCGAATAGCGAAAAAAGTTTGGAACCCAGGAGGACGCATTTTGTTCCTCGGATATTCATAAGTTGGGGTACCACTGTGTGTTTATATTCCTGTTGTATTAGTGTTTCAGTCTGTACAAGGTCAATCGTAATTTCAAAACACTTCAGAATTATAATCTGTTGGTGTGAAAAGTAAATAAATTGAAAACACGTTAAGTCGGGTTTATGGAGTCAGTAAGTGAGTGTTTGTGGTCTCACTTGTGGGATTTTTTGCTGTTGGTGCCGTCAGGACCCTCGCCGCAGTCGTACGCCTGGATAGTGAAGCTGTGCTCTTTCTGACTTTCACAATCCAGTGGTTCTTTGGACCGAACCAGACCTTCTCCAGTCGAGCGGTCCAGCACCACTGCCTCAAACTGTGTCGAACCCGAACCGCCTGGACCGTTGTGGATCCTAAATCCACAGATTTCACCTGGAAATGAGAAGGTTGATCACATCAATGGAAGAAATGAGGTTCAAACCGCCGTACAGTTCTACTTGGCCAATGAGACCTTTTAATGACGCTGTTGTTATTGGCATTAATGCCTGATGATTAGAAGTGCTGATGGCACACAAACTACAGATCCCAGAATGCACTGCATCACCTTGTAGAAACTACAACTGGAAATTTGTAACATCTTCTTACAAGCAATTTTTGATGCTTTTTAGCACGTTCATTTATCTAATGCGTGTAATTTCGACTCACATTTTTGGCAGGAAAAACATTTAAAGTTGAATTGTATTTATTATGAATTTAAATAAAATTACAAACATTTATTTTACACACACTTCTGTTTTATATAGTCTTAAAAAAATTCAAAGCTGTTTTTAGAATTGCTTTTTTGAAATTAGCTTAATTACCCCCCCCCCCAGCCCTTAAATATTACTACAATATATTGTTTTATGGTTTATATAATATAACATGCTATATAATATTATAGATCCCTGCATTGCTGTTTTTCTCTAATGCCGTCAGCTTCAAGCATCTGCCAAAACTGCACTTGCTAAAAAACTAAATTTTTGTGGAGAAATAATTATTCGCATGAACACCACCAGTTACATGTCACCTTGTCAATTTGTGCATCCTTGACAACATGATTATAAAATCGTAACCGAGTGAAAAAAGTCATTTACAATCGACTAAACCCAACATTAAGTGTGAAAACGGGGCCGCTGGGGGCTTATCTCAGAGAGAGCTGTCACACATGACACGCCGCGCGGGGGGCGGTCAGCCATAATCCCTGTGTCATGTCTGTAAACATAACATGTAATTACTTATGGCAGATCTAAAGTGGGTTCATGAAGCTTTATTATTACTAAATTATTATTATTATACTAATATATTATTACTAAATAATATATAATATTTAAAAAATTGACATGTGCATAACAAACAGGGTCAAAATATGTAATGAATTAAAAAAATTAAATTAATTATAAATTAATTAGGTTGCTAAAAATGATTTATTAATTTGAAACAAAAACAATTAATAAACATTGATTTCTTCTTTTTTTCAAATAAGAAACGTCCATTTGAAATGTAAAATAGAAATTTAACTTTTATTAAAAACACACACACACACACACACACGCATCTTTACCAGCATAATGCAGTGGTGCGTCTTTATCCAGGGCAAACAAGGGTGGGTTGAGGAGAACAGTATTGTCGTTTTCCATGACAATCCCTTGATACTCCGTCTCGATCCATGGCTTGTGTTTATTGGCTGAGAAAAGAAAAGCACACAAGCGGAGAATAGTTTGAGATCATGAATAATCTGTGCGCAAGAATCTTTATTTTGGATGTAAGATTAGTTTAAGACTTATTTTAGATTTATTTTAAGTTATTCTACTGGCTGTGATTAGAATGAACAAAAAACGGTTCAGGAACGACAGACACAAAAAGAACAATCCAGACAGATATAACAACAAACAGCAGATGGTTCAACCAGTCATATCTTTGAGAAACACAAATAATAAACTACAAACTTAATCAGACAGGAATCAACATGAACCAATACACAGAAACAGATGGACACACACACACACACACACACACACACACACACACACACTTGCATTTATATCATAGTGGGGACGCCCCATTGCCTTACAAACAAAACAACCAAATGTCCCCATAAGGCTCCATAGGTTCCCACTTTAGTATACACACCTACCTCCAGTGGCCTAAATGCATGCGCATGCGCACACACACACACACACACACGCTTGTATATGCTGCAGACAATTTAGAATAGATGTTTGTCCTATTATAGTAAAGTACAATAGGTTGTTTTGCAACAATCCCGTAAACACAAATTTCACACGTTGTAAAGACAACGTAACCTTTAACCTCGAGAAGTTTAAATCCTGAAGTTTAAATCTTTAAATGCTGAGAAAGTGATTATGCTTCTATTCTTCTAAATCAGTTACAATGGAGCATGTGGATGATATTAATCACGATTAATGTAATTTCAATGTACAGAATGTGTGTGTGTGTGTGTGTGTAGAACATTAACCCTACGCAGCAGATTGTTAGCGTAGTGCTGACCGCCTCACTCCCGTAATTCACCCTGTCGTTTTTTGCAATTTATCTTTCTCTTCATCACCCCCCATCTCTCTCCCACGCCTGAATCCTTTCCTCTCATCCCTCGCTCAGATTTATGACATTTATCTAAGCAACAGACCACTGGATTACTTGTGGGATTACTGAGAGACTTCACTTTACATGAACGCAGCTTCCTCGATCTCTCCATTTGTGTGCTTTTTTAGAGACGATGGCCGGGGAGCTGACCCGAAGCTGGCAGTGCCAGAACTAAACTGGATGAAATATTCAGATCTGCCATGGCACACAGAGAAACATTAATTGTAAATTAAGTCAAATAATATCTCTGGTTTCTCATGTCTCTAAAAATAGCAGAGGCAGGAATAGATTAGCTTTCCACATTTTTTTCAAGGACAAGACAGTTGACCTCTCTCTCTCTCTCACTTTATCTCTCTCCCTCTCTCTACCAATATTTTGCTCATTGTCTCTCTCTATCTCTCTCTATCTCTCTCTCCACCACCACATCCCCAATTTTTTGCTCAATGTAACCATCTTTCTCTCCAATCTCTCTTACTCTGTCTTTCACTCAGTTTCTCTTCCAAATTCTCTTTCTAATCTAATTTCATTATCTGACTCTACCCCAATGTCTCTCTCTCTCCCCCTTAATCGTTCTTGCTGCCTCCAAATCTATATTTCTCCCAAACTCTCTCTCACTCTGACTCTCTCACAATCTCTCTCAAACTCTATCATTCTTCACTCTTTCCCATCTTGACTCTCTCTGTCTCTCTCTCTCATTCTTTTACGTCTCTCTTTACCCAAATCTCTCTCTCTCTCTCTCTCTCTCTCTCTCTCTCTATTTCTCCCAAACACTCCGTCTCTCTTTCTCCCAATCTCTTCTACCCTCTATCAACTTCACCTTTTCGAATCTCTCTTTCACATTTTCTCTCTCTATCATCAATCTCTCACTCTCACATCTATTTCTCTTCAAATCTATCTCTCTCTATTCCAAAATGTATCTCTCATCAACAGCCTCTCTTTATCCAAATCTCATGGTCTCACTATATTTGCATCTCTCTCACTCCGTCTATCTCAAGTACACATCTTCACCCCATCCAATCTCCACATTTTTCTCTCTTTCTCTCCCCTAGATCCTACAATACATTTCGAGTGCACCCTTCAACTGCCCTCTTTCAATTTTTTCTCCCGTCTCTCTCAATGAGATCCAACAATAACCATCTCAGGCAGCGTTCTTCTGAATGTTTTCTCTCTTCCTGTCTATTTCACTTCACTTCATTTCTCTCGCTTTCCTTTTACCAGTCGGTCCAACGTGATTCTGTCATTTTTTCCCCCACCAATCTGTCCTTTCGAAAGCCTCAATTTATTTTTCTTTCACCAAACGTTTTCTTTCGTCCCGTCGTCTCTTACGCTGAGATGCAGTCTCACCTCTTACATTTACTCAGTGTGTGGTCGGCAAAAACAATCATTTTAATTTTAAAGCATATGTCAGATCTACAGCCATACAACACCATTTGATTTAACAGCTCAAACAGCTTATGAAATTCACTGGCTATGGTGCCGTTTCTTCTAGTTGCACACACACATGCTAACACTCACTCCGCACTTGATCATCAACACAATGGTCAATATTAACATTCAAAAGGATGAAGGAGACTGACCTTTGTTGCCATGGGCAACCGAAGTCAAGCAAAAGAGGAGAAAGGAGAGAAAACTCATTCTGGCCATCTGAGGGAGGAAGGTAGAGGAATAAGGGAAGGACAGAGGGAAATACATGCATTAACCGTACATAAAACAGTTCCAGATAAAGCACAGAGGAGAAACAGATGAGTGTAGAGACAGAAAGACTGACAGACATATTTCAGTGGCAGCGTCCATTTTGAACTTAACCTCGAGACAATATCATGCTGTGAAAAAACGTTATTAAACAACCGCGGCGTAATTTTTGATAAACCTTACATAAGATGAACGACTGTGGAAAAAGATGTTTACGGTGACCACACGCAGTCTCGATATCACGGCAAACGCGAGTGCGTGAAATCGAAAAGTCTGCGCATCCTCGTTCGCACGCGCATGCAGGTGTATCCTCGCCAAGCATGCGCGCGCACGCGGACATCACAGGTTTGCCCACTGAACGTCCAATCTGCATCTTTTCAACAGAACATTCGATGACGATTAACATACGTGGTTTTATTTAACAGCATTGGCTATCGTGAACCGTGAGATGTTCAAATCAACCGTGACGTGGTCGTCAGCGCATGTTGAACATCCTGGTATTAATTGTGTGATCGCTCACTCATTTATGCCACTCGTTTATGCGGCAAAGGTGTATCGATTTTTTCTTTCAAGTTAAACACATCGTGGCTCCGAAGTCATCACATCATCGAACGTTGAGCTATTCCGAACAGTACGCGCTATCTACGGCCGACTGCACATGCAGAATGTTACGTTACCCTGAGGTGTGAGATGGTACCCTGCTCAGTCTCTTCCAAGCATCCGTCACACTCTCACACCTATGACCGCCCGATTCCCGCTGACACGAGCACGCCGAACGCAACGGGCCCTCCTGAGATTCCACAAATGCTTCGATCTGTAAAACGAGCGAAAGTGGAGAGTGACGGAACGGCGCGGAGAAGCCGATGCACCGATTTTCGGTGGTCACGGTGAGGAGAGACAGCGTGATGTGTCCGCCCTCTCGCTGCTTCCTAATCCGCCCACACTGCGTCTCTCTCCCCTCGGCACATTTTTGCAATCCTACTAGGGCGAAGGACGGACGTGTAATCGTAAACCAGCAGCGCCTCCGCAATTGGACGGTGAAAGGCACCTTATTAATATGCAAATTAGTTGTTCGACCAATGAGGTCACGCGCCTCTAGCTACTTAATATTCAAATAGCCAAAGGCAACGTATAAAGCGTGCGCACAAACAGATAAATTGTTGCCTACTTCGCCTTAGCCGCAGTAGGTTGTGAAATCTATTCGCCTCGACGCCCGTCTGTTTCCCATCTGGCTGAGATGGAAGGGGTCTGCATGCCGATGCACAGCACTTCTAAAGTCTATAATATTTCCAACGGCCGACGTCTCTGTTTGTTGAGAAAACGGATGCATTTGCGTCGAAGCTTACGCGCCAAGACTGCAAAATGACGTCATTTAAAACCGAGATTTAAACCTAAAGAACTGCACACACGGGGGGCTTTTTAAAATCCAGCATTTTTAATGTATATTACAAAACAGTTTTGCTTAAAAGTGATTCTCGTTTGTACATTTGGTAGCAATAAGGCAAAGTAGTCCCCCCCAAATAAACAATCACCCACCATCGTTCAATTTTGTAACCACGTGTATAAATATTATAAAACATTTCAGATGCTACAGTGAGCCCCGGGCTCTTAGCCTACGTGAAGATAAATGATCTTCAAAATGTCCTCACTGATTCAACAGTCATATACATTTGTGCCAAGGATCAGAGATATCAAGTCGTTGAAAACAGATCAAGGCAATATGTGTGAGAGTTACAAAGAGCAGACTGAAAAGCCCATAAACCAGAACAGAATGGGATTCGAATATGCCATGCGACAGTACATCATGTGTTTAGAACAGATGCTTGGAATTTGAATACTAGGTCTGGGCAAAAAAAATGTTCTTTTAAAATCTCTTTAACCTGAATTACCAAGCTGTGGAAGCTTCTGGAACGATGGGGGGTGGGGGTAATATCTGCTTTATGAGGTTTCTTATTTCACAGTATAATTCATTGTGTAATGAATAAATAACCTGCTCTGAGTAATACTGGCACACATTTGCCTTTGTATCTGTGACCCGGGTGAGAAGTTCTGTTATCGTCACTACGTTTTTTTGCTTAAAGACTGAACAGAACTGGTTCAATGAAGGAAACGGAGTGAACCGAAGAGGTTTGAGGCAGACGGTAATAAACGGTGAGAAGAGTGATGTGAGCCATTGTCCAAAATGCAATAAATTTGCCGTCCTAATAAATTCCCCCTCCTTCATAAACAACTCAAAAGAACCGTACCCATCAGAAAATGGTTTGATTAACGGGGACAAATAGGGTTACAAAAAGAACATTCATTTCAATGTCAGGCAAATGAAGAAATCCGTCCTGGTTTCGCTATGGTCGACACGCTTATGTTTCAAAGTTCAGCGTCGTGCTAATCTGAGAGTTCGCAGTGTTGTGAAAACCTTAAGAAAACCATCATCCATCTTTAAAAAAGTGCATGTGACTATGACTATCCCCAAAGTCCCGGTCTCATCTGAACCGACCAGAAACATGAAACGAGATCATTGCTGAGTGCAATAGTATAAATCATATAAAGTAGAATTAATTTCAGCTACCAAATCCCAAGAAATCTTCAAAACTGCTTGTGGTTTAGCAGCGCTTAAACTTTTGCATTACCGTCCACAACCGTGAAACCCCGCCAAGGGCCTAACGCTCCAACACATACATCATTGCTGTATGTACGTAATATATTACTAAAGGCCTTAAAATATGTCCTCATCAGGAGCTGTTTAAAAGTTCAGAGTCACTTCAGTCAACGTTTGACAGATGCAAACAAAACCTGTAAGAAAAAGAAGGAGAAAATCACATTTGCTGAAAATTTTCCAGTTTTAAAGCATCAACAACATTTGTGGATCAGACAAAAATTGTTCAGTTCAAATTAGCTGGTACGATTTTAAAATTAGCCCGTATGACTAAAACACTTTTAATAAAACACAAAGTCAAACACCAGAGAAAATCCTCAAATGGCAAAATGGATTGCTAGACAGTTTTTAAAAATCTTTAGGACTTTGTGGTTAAGCTAAAGATTGTCCATATTTATATTACAAGTACATCATGACCAAAAGCTAATAGAATTCTAATCTTCTTCCTCTGGAGACTTTTGAGAGATTTAGCATTTTAATATAGTACTCGAAAACCGAGGAACAACTTATTTGGCCAACACCAGAAAGCGTTTTATCACAAAGTAGACAGCAAACAGACTTGTCAATTATTTAGAGTGATCTTAAAAAAATATATATATATATAAAAAAAAGTCCAACCTGACTTAAAGGCAGAATTAGTCTCCACAGTGGCTGTGAAAAAACACAAAAGTGACATTTACACAAAGAATATCATTGTGTGCATGTGTGTACTGGAATTTATGTCAAAGTGGGTACCTGAATGGAAGGTGTGTATACTAAAGCTGGAACCTATGGGCTCTAATGGGGACATTTGGCTGGTCCCCACAACTTTGAAGGTCATATCATTTTTGCTTAAGATGGGGGGGAGGTAATGTAGTGTTTGAGGTTGTGTAAATGTTAAGTGTGAGTGGTGTAGAGTACTTGAGTAAATGGATTTTGTTACTTCCGTATTTTTTGGCTGCTCTGAGTATCAAAAGTATTTTTGACAGAGTAAAATACATACGTTCTTTTAAAATTGGATACGTTTACTACTTCTTTAGGTCTTCGTGGAATTGGTGTCTGCTTGTAATGGAGTAATTAATACAGTAAGGTATCTGTACCTTCACTCAAGTATGGTTTTCAAGTACTCTTGACACCTTTAATTGTTTTGCATGCAATGGTGGGATCCCACTTCGATATAAATGTGTGTGTGTGAGAGAGAGAGAGACAGACAGCGAAACACTAATATTTACCCATTGATCTAATTCTCCTTTTTCTCACTGCCTCTTTTCCGGGGCACAAACTTCTTTCTCAAAAATGGCAGGATGAGTAAGGCAGCAAAGAAAAAGATGTGGCCGCAGAAATACACAGAATAGTAAACCTAAAAGAAAAACATTCAAATCAGCAATCACTTGTTTCTTTTTTTTTTATTAGGCCTTACCAGAGTTTAACAATACAACTGGACAGAGGGACGTGGACTTACCTTGAGCCACTTGTCATATGTGAAGAGGCAGAATGGCACAAGAGGGTAGCCCATAAAAAGCCAGTGAATTAACTGCTGCAGCACATATATGAAAGGGTAGAGGTGACTCTGAGCCAGAGACGTCAGCAGCGGACTGTCCTGCACCAGTGCTTGAGCCTGAAAAACATTCACAATGCCATAAGGTCAAATCTTTTCTCAGGTCTTGCCACAAATGCCCTTATCGTAATCCAGTCTGGTCATGTGACTTGAAATTCCTTCCTCTTAAAAAAGTTACTGATTGATAGTGGCGCAGAACAGTCTCCACATTACATACATATACATTCAGTGCTATACTTGCTGTCCCAATGAATTAAAAAAAAAAATTAAAACATTTATAACAATTATACAGTGATACCTCCACTTAACAATGATTCTATTCTATAATCCACTTTTAATGAAAATTTTCTTTTACAAAGGGCGTCGTCGAGAAAATATTGTATGTTGTACAAATGTATAGCAACAAATGTTGTAAATGTAAAAATTTTGCAACAATGTGCAACATTGTGTTATTTTGCAACAACAACATTACAGAGAGAAGACGTTCAAAACAGTGTCTGTGCTGTTTCATTATGCTTACACACAAAAGTACAACTAGAGTGAGACACCCGGCTAACATCCTGGTGATGTCAAGGTCTGCGCTGATCCAGTTACATCACAGTTATCACAAAATTTTTGCAAGATTCAAAATGGTGATAACATTTCTTAATTAAGGTTATTACAATATTTTATAATATTATAATATTATCAATTATTATAAAAATTAATATTATAATATTATTTAATATATATTGTGACGGATGATTACGGTAGATTTTATGCAAAATGTGGCCCATTTAACAAATTTTCCATTTTATGAAACTAGGCAATTAATCATTAGGCTATTACAGGGTATTTGGGCATTTACAATCAAAAACACTGTTTTGAAACAATTTGAGTCATCAATCTCTGTACAGTAATAGTTTTTTGTAATCATAGGGAGAATAAACGTCGCCAGTCATTATCATCTGTAAAGTTATGTTTATGTGTTCACTATAAATTAAAATGCAATAAATAGGGTTCATTTATGTGTGGGAAGCCTAAAAATGCTGTCTGTCAATTGAATAACAGTTAAAAATAGTAATGTTACACATTATTTCTAAATATGGTAAAGAATAATTCGCTATTTCCATATATGGGTGCATACTGGTTTTCGCAAACGGAGATCCCCATGTTACTGTATTTAATTTATTTGTATTTCTTCCAGTGTTACTTAGCCACTGCTAAGTGTTGCTTTGTGGAGAAGGTTTCTTTATTACTACTGCTATTCAGGTAAATTTGTTATTTTTATATTTTTTAAAATTCTGTTGAACCTGAGGTACTAAGTGTCACGGCACGGCTACAGTTTCCTTAAGTCTGTTATTAAGCTAATAAAAGCATATATGCATGTCTGCCTCCGGAACCATCCGTAAAAAACAAAAATAACAGAAGACACAACACAGAGGCGCACCACTACATAAAGACATCAGATTTCTATTTGTGACGAAATGTTTTTGACTTGAAATTTGGAAAAATGGGCCCTTAGATTTACGTGCATATTTAGAATATGCGCATATAAGCACCCTCAAAGTTTTGAGCTTAGAAAATTGTAATATGGTATATTTAGATTTTACATTTTCTGAGAAACGATGTAAACTCACCATATCGGTTTTCAACCGGCATGATAATGACTCAAAGACTTTACAATCGTGATTCTAAACAACTTCACAGCTCATGTCTGGTAAAGTTGCCATGGTTACCTGCTTCTCCACATTGACGATGAGGAACTCCATAGAGAAGCAGATGAGGTATCCAGAGTGCAAACCATGCCAGATAGCCAGGAATAACAGCGTGAACATCTGCGATAACAACTTATTACCTAGAAACTTTAACCTCTTGAACACATGCCTGCGTTGGATCAGAAGAAAAAAAGCATCTTCAGAGGGAGAACGAAAGCTTGAATAATTGACGTGCATACCTGGCCACCCAAGCATTTGTGTTAATGTTGAAGGAGTTGATGGTGCCTGTGAAAAGGGGCGTGGTCTCAAAAAGCCACACCTTCACATTGGCACAGGCATCCCATTGGTGTTCTCCTTTTTCGTTCTGTCCATTGTAACCAAGTCCAGAAAGGACACACACGCCTTCCTAAGAAATCAGAACCAGCAATAATTCACAAAACGACAAACGATAAACACTGAAAAGTGAATTTGCTAATCTTTCGAAAACTTCCTCTCATTTTCCGACTAGTTGTAAGTTGGTCATGTACTATTACAGCGCTTTCCTATTAGTGGGGATGCCAGTGGGTCACGGAAGACCTTGAAGAACATCTTTTGCAGCACTAGAATAAAAGGTAAATGCTCTAGGTGGCAGTAGCGTGCTCATTGTTAGCTTGTTGCTATTTTTTTAAACATTTTTTTGCAAATCATGCATATTAGAAGTATGAAAAGGCTGCAAAAAAAACACAAAAGAAAAACTAAAATAATATATAATAAAAATAATATATTGCTTGCAAGTAAATGTTACAAATTATAGCCGTTACAAACAAGCAACTGAAGCATTCTGGGATCAGTAGTTTCTGTTTCATGTATCAAATGTAATTGTGAAAAACTATTTCTTGTTGTGATATCATTTTTTGGTCTATTATTTCATTCTAAAAAACAAAACCGTGGCGAGATCATGCATGACACAGAATATGATCGTACAAAATACAACAGTACAAAAATGTCAATTCAAAAGAACGAGTCTAGAACCCGTTTAGGTGTGGTTTGTGACTGAATTTGTAGAGAACAAATGCCTGCAGCATCCTCAGTGAAACAACACTGACTGGTTTGTATCTACGACAAATGTAAACACCAGTCCGGTGGTGGTGCTAATAGTGTTTACTCACAGTGATTAGCCAACAGCTAATGTACTTGTACAAGTTTATCTTGATCCACACAAGGATGTACACACACTTGTACCAGAACGGATGAGCCTGAAAAACAGATGAATTGAAAGATTAGCAGAAATGGCATAAATCATTTTCCCTTAGTCATTTTCCCTTAGTTGCTAAATCATCCTCTGTAGAGTCAGCAAATTATTGCTGAATGTCATTTTATGCTTTTATTTTTTTCCAGTTTATCACTAACTGCTCACTATTAAATTAACCTACACTGTACATTTTAATAGATTTATTTAGACAAAACAGTTCATGATGGTGGTCTATCTTCAAATCGCTTTGTGAGATGGATAAACACACTTTTAAAACAGATAAATTGAAAAAATATGAAAAATATTACAGGCTTAGGATATTAAAGAAGGATCTACAATAATTTAATGTATTCAATAATTAACTCAATTGAAAAAACATACAATTATATTAATTAGTTTCATGAATCTAAAAATTAAATGGGTGACAATTTATTTATTAAAAAAAAAAAGCTAACTTTACAGACAAAACAAACCAATCTTGGTATAAATTAATATGAACATTGGCTGATGCAATATCATATCATATCATATATCATATCATATATCATATCATATCATATCATATATCATATCAAAGCATATCATATCATATCATATCATATCATATCATATCATAATCAACACTTACAAGAACACAATAATCCTTCTTACAAAACATACATGACCCATATTTCTGTCAAGAAAATGTGCAGCAAAGGCGGCATTTAGAATTATTGCTAGATGACTGTGAGGGAAAAAAAAATAATTGCTTCGGAGTTGAAGAGCTCAAGTCCTTTGCATTTTTAATGCATCATTTTCAATTTTCTGGATTGCCTGCACTGTGCATAAAATTGAACACCCAATCGTGCTTCTGCCAGTTTTAAATATCAACATAAAGCCAATATTTGTGTGTGTGTGTGTGTGTGTGTGTGTGTGTGTTTGATGACTCCAGAATCAACAACTGATTTACTCGCCTCAAACTCATCAGTTAAGTAATAGCTGTCTGGGTAGTGCGGACCACCAACTGCAAAGATGGCCAGAGAGATGAGACCTAGGCCGAACCTCTTCATCGCTGGTACGACGCTAAAAGAAATAGAGCAAATAGTTAAAAGAACTGCAGTCGCTTCAGAATTTAAAATCATTATTGATTCACAGCAACTTGAGCAACAACATGCCTGGCAAAATGACAAACACTGCGTACGCCAAACAGAGGAGGAAGAAGAGACTTTGTGATTATGAGGCCATGTGCGTGATTGCATTCTTCCGCCTAGTCTGATTGACGGATTCATGCAGTTCTAAACAATTATCCTCTTCCTATCCCAATCCATATTTCACATTTCCACAGTGCAGTTAGATTTCCAGAAATATGATTGCCTGTTCAAACATAGCGGCATCTGATTTTACGCCAATATGCGCAATTTGTTTTGGACCATGGTGATAACTTCGACACACTTGTCATTCGGCAGATCAGTCTGGATTGAATAATGACTGAAGTGGATCTTGGCTTAACACCATCCAAGACTGGTATAATATTTGGGATTGTATTTGTTGACCAACTTACTTACTTTGAGACCAACATGGCCTGTAGATTTGCCTTATACAACCCTAGAAAGATAAGATTCTGTCTTTCGCAATATCATTCAAGATATAACCATTTCAAGACTGTATTACTAAGGAAATTGCATTTGATAATTTTGGCACTAATCTGATTCCAAAGAAACGAACAAAAATACATCACGTTTTCGTTTCGCTTGCAATCTGCACAATTTTGTTTGTGAAATTTGAAAAATGTTTGTTTTATTTAAATTAAATTTGTTTTACAATAACTTTGTCAGAATTTTTCGTGCGTTTCAGATTTTTGCGTTTAAACTTTTGGCAGTAGTTCAAATGGGGGAGGAGTTTAGCAGGTACTTAAAAATTCAAAATTGCAACACCTTTATCATCAGAGTATTTATCTGTTCGTAGTTATAAGTTCTGGACCGACACCTTCCATGTCCACTGCAAACGAATGAAATGCCAACAAACGCAGCCTGCGAGTTTGTACAGGGTCAGCCACCACAACAATTGAGCATAATTGTCCAAAAAATAACACTTTAATTACAGTTAATTGCATACTAATATTAATAAGCGGCGAAGTGTTTGCTCGCAGAACTCATCGCACACTTCCTGGTCAACAGCTGCCAATCACATTCTCACCAGCCAATTAGAGTAAAACTAGTGCCAAAAGTCGAAACGCAAAAATCTAAAAACAAACCAAAATAAAAAAAGGTTTAGAACGTAAAAATATCAAACAAAAATGTGAAGCTATCAAGCGAAAAATAAAAAAACAAAACAAAAGTGTGAAGAATTTAGAACTTTACGTTTGATATATTTGGCACTAATCTGATTCCATAAATTAAGTAATGACCTCTGGGCAGGTCTTCATATAATTGCGAATACTGCAGCCTAACTGGTTTTAAATCAACCTTAAAGAATTATACCATAGCATGCTGCACGTCTCCGTGCACTGGTTAATGATAGTGACAGAAGGTCAAAGCTTTCACTTCTTTTACAACTTCTGTCTAGTGTGTTCCAAAAATGGTCTTATATAACCATTTGCTTTTAATGCTGATCTTTTCCTACATCACTTTGGATAAAAACCTTTGCCAAAGGATTGTAAATGTAAAAAAGTTGGAGGAAGTAATAAGCAAGCAATTAGGTTTGCTCATTTTGTCTAGTGCGTTTACCTATTAGCAGGTTGTCCCGGACAATCTGTCATCTCTCGAGAGACAAGTCTCAGGTAGTTTTGAAGTGTGAACTGAGGGCCCACCAGAAAGCCCCCGTAGAAGTAGGAGAAACCAAACACCTCCAATAGAGACGGAGGAGATCTGAGCGCAGACTTCTTCTGTTCTGCACTCAACTGGGACTGTACATTACAGGGAAAGAACACAAAACAGCGGCAAAATGTCCTTAAATATACAGGAACAGTTTTTATAAAGGTCAAATTTCTGTTTTTTTCCTAAAGGTCTTTGTGTGCAGGACGCGCGTATATGGTTACAAAATCCGGAATCAAATCTCAACATAAAACGGCACAACAAAGACTAGTTACAATAGCAGGTGTAAAGAAATATCTCTGACTAGCCGTAGAATGGATCAGTTGAGGTGCGGTTTGCTATTGTCATTCTAGGTGAAGCAATTTTAAACAGAATTATGTGGGAGAGCTGGTCACGCTAGTCTAAAACATGTCCTACAGGGTTGAAGCAAAAATCTTTTTGCAATCTGATTTTCCTCAGACTGACACTAATAGATTTGTTCAGACCTGTCACACACTTGGCGAGAGAACACCTTTTTTTTAGGAGTACAATATTTAGCATTACTATTATTTCCTTTAAAAAAAATGTAAGACATGTCCGTTACTTTTAGTGTTACTGTTATCTGCTACTTTTTCAACCTTTAAAATACTGTACGCAAAGTTAAACCTGTGATTAAATGGCAAGTTAAACCTGTTAAGGACCAAGCAATTTAATCCCTATTAAATTTTTGGGATTTAAAAATTTGGCATGGCCTAATTAAAATGGTAGTAGTAAAATCTACACTGTTGAGCTTGGTGCCATTAGAAAGAACAAAACATCTAATTTTTAAGTCAAGATAGAGTGCAACTTTTACGCATTACCTGCATACATTAGCATAATGATCTTACATATTCAAGTTAATTAGTCGAATAAATAAATGCAAGGCTAAACTGGTGAAAATATGAACAATGGTATTTATGGATGCTAATAACAAGTTATTAAAATTACTTACTGGATCTTTTCCACCATCATAGTAATCAAGTGACAAACCTGCAAAGAAAAATAGACACTCATTAGAACTAAACTTACAACACAGATAAAGTTGCCATGATCAACTACTAAATCGACATCAAGTATATAGACACATTTCTCTCAGTTGTATTATTTGAATTTATCCTTTGTGGTTCAAAAACCCTTTATTTGAAACTAGTGGACTAATTTATTATATATATATATATATATATATATATATATATATATATATATTACCTTATTTTGTTTTGTTATATTTATTACTATTATTATATATGTTATTATTATAATTGTAGTAAACCAATCTACAGATTTGAAATAGACAAATAAAAACACTTTACGTGTCTGTGTATCCCAGAGGGAAATTCTCAAAGAAATTATACATACGTGTGCTTGTATATAATCAAAACATAAATAAAACTAATACATACCAATCAGTTTGAGTGTGAGGACACAGTGAGGCATGGTCCACTTGATATCATACTCATCTGTTGCAGTGTAGTAATATCCCATCAATAGATAAATCTGCCACAGAAACAGAGAGGAACAAATCAAGACATGCATGAGTTAAAAAAAAAAAAAGAGTACACTACATTACATTACATATTGTGTAAATACACTGGTTTATTTAGAGAATGTATTGTGCAAATACAACATTTTGTTTACAAGTATAGCTGATAGTTTGTGTAAACACAATTTTGTAAACACAAAGTATATTATGTGCAAATATAATATGTGTATCTGCATGGTTTATTGCATAAGCACACTTTTGTGCATTTACAATTGCAATTGCAATTGTGCAAGTAAACAATAGTATACAAACAAATATTTTAAATTGTCCAGATTTTTAAGATTTAGACCCAGAAAAGACAAACCCTAACCCTTAACCTTCTTGAGACTGTCTTTTCCAGTAGGGCTCGTTTCACAAACAATACTTCTTGTTTTAAAAAAAAATCATAAAATTCTGCAAACATTAACATAGCAGTAAGAGTAATAGTGGTACAGTAGACAAAGTATTACAAATGCTTCAATGCATTCTCACCATCTGAAAGACAAGGCTGCTCAGGACACACGTGACAGTCCTTCCCATCAGCCTCAGGAACAAGAACTGGACCACTACACACACGAAGGAGTGAAGAACCTGAGAGCCTGAGAGCGAGACATGGAGAACGTGTTACTCCGGTGATCACAATATACTCACGCCAGCTTTACAGAGAACAGCGGATACTCTCTTTACATACTTTGCTCACACTCTGCTCACTAAAAACTAAACAATTAGAAAAATAATGCTCTTGACTATTTCGGTTGCAAGAAAATAGATCATTTATCATTTCATACAAACAATAAAAATCTCAGTCAGCCTTTAGTTGCGATCAAAAACAATATTGACTTTCAAAAAATATTTCTTTAGTTGCAGAAAATTATTGACTTTCTCACTAGCATATTAAAATGTGAGCAAACAATGAGCTGTAGAACTAGTGATATAAAGAGACACAGACCTGCTGTTTGAGCCCAACGCAGCAAGAACACAATCAAACGGGACACACAAACAAATCAGTTATTACCCACAAACCCCGAAACAACCACACGCCGTCGTCAGTGTTCATCGCCATGGAAGCAAAACATTACGTCTAATTGTCACAAAAAGTCCAAAATTTCACTAAAAACAGTTGATTATAACGTTAATGTTGAAGGACATGCGTATAAAAAAATTTCAATTCAATTACAAGATCTTTCACTTACCGTCTCAAATTGTGACTTACCAAAGTTAAATATGGCCAGTGCTAAGCCAGTTATTGTGTGAAACAGATGAATAGTTGTTGCAGACTTGTAAAATAAAAACCATCGGTAAAGCAGTGCAAATGGATAACCTAGAAATAGAGTGAGAGAGAGAGGGAGAGAGAGAGAGAATTAGTTTAAAGAATAGATATAAATACATAAATAAATAAATAAATAAACATGCATGAACTTAGACATGCATAACATAATCATAACCATAACCATAAATAACACTGCACACATCAAGTAATTCTAGATGACTATGAGAAAATAGTTGCATTACGGAATGATGGATTTATGCCACTTTAATGTTAGAAATAATGTTGCAAAACACAGTACAGTCAACATTCTAAAATATACAGATACAGTACTGTTAAAATGAGTCTCTAGGCTGTTGTTTGTGTTTTTAATAATCTCAGAATAAATATTATATATACACACAGTACGTATATTCAATTTTATAATTACACACACTTAGCCTTTAACACTGATTAGACATACAACAGTAACATTATCATTTTCACTGTTTATTGACTGTTCGTCGTTGACACACAAAGCAAATCTACACAGAAGCACGTTTCACTTTAACACAAAAGTTGCCCAACATATCATTATCACCGTTTTCTGTTATTTGGCCACATATTGCACAATTTCCTGGTATCGCGATGCACAGGCATTACGACAACATGCCTTTACATGTGGACCTCATTCTGAAATAATTATAGAAAAGAAATAAGAAAAAAAAAAGTTCTGAAGTTTTCAACTGTTGATTAAATATTATGAATGAAAAAGCCCCACAGCAGAGAAATTGCATAATAGAAACATAATTTTAAAATACTGCATTTTGTTAAAAAACACATTCCTCTTGCTTTGTAAACACACGTAAAACACACTTTGTAAACATGTAAACACACATTACATTTAAATAAATGATATAATATATACATTTCATTCAATATATAATATAAGACAAAGAGTACTGAGTGCAATAAAAAAAATTATTGCTATTAAATGATTGGCATTAGCCAGACATCAAAAACAAAAAAGGAACAGAAGGTCACCTAAATTAATCTGCAAATTATTTTACATGTTGTGCTCCACATATTAGAAACTAGACGTGTGTGTGCGTGTTGCTGTTGTTTTGTTTTGTTTTGTTGCTGTGTGGCTTGTTTGTTTTGTTGCCATGTCAGTCATTGTGACTTTATAATTATTACCAAACAAGATTTTTTGATAGTTTGAGGCGTTCAGACCGTGAAAGGCGGTTTAAAAATAAAACGCAAGCTGAAACTAACAAGTTGTGTGTGTCCTTCAAACACCTGAGGTCAAAACGTTACTTCTGGCTCGTGTTTCCAGTCGGGGTGAATGAAAGTAAACTTAAGTCACACAAACATCAACCAGACTTTTCGATGTACGTGTTTAGCCTGGCCAAAGTACGGAGAAGTTATCTCCTCTGTTCTTATCAGTTTAACGCAGTTACAGTTGAGAGCTGAAATAAAAGAAGAAGCGGAGAACTCAAAACGTCTCATCTGACAGCTGTCAATCAATGTATTAAAGTGTTCGGATTCCGCACAGTTTGTCAGTCGTTTACACACCGGCGTGAAAGTGGCGTGGCGTGGCGTGTCGACCGCCGTGTGAACTCGAATTTCGGCCGGAATGAGTTTGAATGGAGAGAGTCTCTGAAAGGAGCTCGGACAGCTGTGAGTTCAGCACACTTCCAGCACAACTACAGCCCTTGTCCACCTTCCTCTCGCTCTTTTTTCTCTCTGATTTAACCGAGGCTAAAAGATCATGCTGTGCGGCGGTCACTCACCTAATAAGACGGACAAAATCAATCGAACCGCCGGTTCGGGTGATCCTAAATATTCGGATAAATTCTCCATGAAGGGAGCCGCCATCTTTAGTGAGGGCGGAAGTAAATGCGACGGAGTTTCCGTGAGCATGTGGCGCCGTTTCACTCCGTCCTCCCGGTGTCCTTCTCCTCCTCCTCCTCCTCTTCCTCCTCTTCCTCCCGCCACCTTTCACACCGTTAACCCCAGTGCTGAACTTCACTCTCAACTTCCACAAAAGCCTTGCGAAATGCTTCATATCGTGCCCATAAATGATGTTATAAACCAGGATCAAATTTATAGTTAACTAGTGTAAATCATAAAACAATTGATTTCGCAAACACAAAGCTGCACAAGCCAGAAACCAAAACGTCAGTCGCTCCGATCAGCATTTGGGTTTTTAGTATAATCAATTAATTTAACACTTCGTGTTTTCCCTTGAATTTGACTGATAATATTACCTTGACAATAACATTTTCGCAGAGAAATCGTGTGTGACTGTGATGATTATCTATCTATCTCTCTCTCTGTCTGTCTGTCTGTCTGTCTGTCTGTCTCTCTGTCTGTCTGTCTGTCTATCTGCCTGTCTGTCTATCTATCTGCCCTCTAATGTTTAGCCCAAATTATATATTATATTAATCGCTTCAGAATGATACAAAGCCAAACAAGAAATACTTGTATCAAAACATTAATGTAATATATTTGTCGATTGCTTTGACTACCTTACATTTGTGGCTACAGTTAGTCTCTACTGCCATCCAGTGTCCAAAAGAGCTCAAAGCTTTGCGACCAGTACGGGTGTGTTTGTGTTAATGTTGTGGTTCATTCAAACCACTATAACCTAAATGCTGAACTTCACTCTTAACTTGCACAAAAGCCTTGCGAAAGGCTTGTTTATTTGACTCCAAAACTTGAACTTCCTATTCAACGAAGTTAACGATGGACATCGTGAATTAGAGGAAGAGGTTAAACACTTTTAACATTAGCATACGCACAAACATAACAAACTAGCAAGTACGTGTATACCAGTGAATATGTTTATTTCTTTTATTAACTTGTATGGGGTGGGCTCTCCTTTAAGGAGAACCTGCTGGACAAATACTAAAAGAGCAAATTTCTAGAGCTGATCGGGTTCCTGAACAGTGGTCTTTACTCGCACTAGACTTCTAGATGACGGTGAGACAGGGTCTTTCAGGTAATTGCGTATTAATTAAACACATCTTGCCACAGTTTGACGTATGCACTTGTAATTTGAAAATATGTACATTTAAAATCGGTAACATTTTTGATTTCTCAAATAAATAGGAAGATGTGTTGTAAATTTTCACACTGCCGAAAGGCATTTTGGGAAGACAAATTTTAAGTCAAACCTTGGCCGCCCTCTGCTGGCCAACAGCTAAAATTGTTCATCCACTATCGTTTTGCCTTTTGGATAAGAAATCATGGGAAGGCGAAAGATAGCAGTCGCTCTCTGCTGGCCAATAGCTATAATAGTTTACGCACTATTTGTCTAATAATGTTTTTGCAGAGGAAAATACATTTTGGTTAGTGAAACGGATAATGTATGGATCTTTGTTTGCGGTCGCAGTGCACAAACACGGGAACTGGATTGGCCAGAAAAGGCCTTTTATTTGCAGAACAGAGAGACTGGACTCTCAAATGGAAAGCAGATAACTAACTAAACATTAAACAAGCATTAGATTTATATCATGTTGAGGTTCAGTGGTGAAATGAGTGTGGCGTTTCTTTTTGCCATATTTTATTGATTGCAATTTGTATTAGTTTATAAAAAAAAGTCGTTGGTTGTCTGTAAATTCGTTCTGTCCTTTTACACCAATGAGTAGCAATACTAATTTCATTGTAACTCTGGGATACAATGACAATAAAGGCATTCTATTCTTTTCTGATATTAAATATTCCACAATAAGGAACAACGTTGAAATAAACCATATTGCGTCCCCGATTATTGTATAATAATTATTATTAAACTATAGAAATATAACGCACAGGAAGCAATCATTAATGCAAACACACAATCTTCTACTCGAGAAAGACTTGCTTACGGTAAAGCTAAACTAGTCAATTTAATAAATGTAAAAACACATGGCTGAGTTAATGAACTCCATAGATTTAAAAAATCGTGTATATTTCCCTGGAAACAAAACAGACGTTTCTAACAACTAAAGTGAATCAGCCAATCAACACGTGCACCTTTCGCGATTAAGAGCACTTGCTGTGAGGGCGAGGTACCGCTAGCCAATGACAGATCAAGGGGCGGGCTTTATGTTTGCTCTATATAAAGCCCGGCCTACCGCACTTCCTCGCTGTCTCTCCACCGGTGTGTGTCTGTCCTGTTGTCTGTGGCAAATCAACGCGCTGCTTCTGCAATCATGGCTGCCAGGAAATTCTTCGTTGGTGGAAACTGGAAAATGAACGGCGACAAGAAGAGCATCGAGGAGCTCGCCAGTACTCTGAACAACGCCAAACTGAACGCCGACACCGGTACGTATTTCCTCCGTGTGTCGCTGCAAACCGAGGCCTTTTCGCCGTGACCCTGAGATGACATCTGTCGCCGATGCTCTCGGGATGTGAACATAACTCTACCGTGATCCCTTCTGCCGTGCCATTCAGCGAAGCGTTAAATCTGTCTGTTTGATTCACAGATCGTGTTTGTTTAATGAATGAATGATGCTGCCGCGATTGAAGGGTTAAGTTAAGCGAAGTGGGTGTGTGAGTTCCGGCACGTAGCCTTCGGAGACACGTTTAGCTGTCAAATCGAGACGCGTGGGTTATTAATGTTATTGTGAATTACTTAATGATTTTATCCGCATATTAAAATAATTCGGACTTTTTTTTTTCCTCGAGTGTTTGATTTGCTTCTTGCAGGCGTGACGTCCACTTCCATTCCAGAATTGAACCTTCTCTTTTCTAATTAAAAACAAAATTTAAGAGGTACATACCTGGCCGGTGTTTCTCATATTCCTACTGTTATTTTACAATAGTGTAAACTTGTGACCCTTCTTGCTGGTTAAACATTTAAAATGTATTCATTTTTTTATTAACATTCCGTTATTTGTAACAAAGCATTTTTCTTTGCGTCTCTTTTATTGCATCTTTGTGATCGAATTAATGTCTCAGCATTAAATTACAATTGACATTTGTAATGCTTTTCCGGTTATGTAATCTGATTGAGCGGGCAAAACAAATATCTGGCTTGTCCAGAGTTGGATGAACCTTGAAATGTTGAAGTCCAAAAGTCAAACGAAATCGGAGTAGCTTCTTTCCAAATACTGAAGACATAAAAGTCATGGGTCACGCTGTCATTCTCACATTCACTGGTGCTCCAGCAGAATGTGGAGTAACCTTTTCCTTGACCTTCTGTAGAAAGAGCACCAGAATCCAGAGACGAATGCCCTTTACAGCGTGTTTAATATAGTTCCACGTAGTTTGAAATGCACCCCGTCTGATTCTGATAGATCTCCACTTCTGAATGCATTAAAATTCCAGGCTTGGAATAAATTGACCTAGTCATCACTGGTAAAATAAACATGTCAGACGTGAGTGCAACTGAAGTGCTTTTCTGGGTCGCTTTAATTTCTGTGACGGTTTAGTAATTGATGTTGTTTGGGACAGATGTCGTGTGCGGCGCTCCACCCATCTACCTCGACTTTGCCAGGTCCAAGCTGGACTCCAGGATTGAGGTGGCGGCACAGAACTGCTACAAGGTGGCCAAAGGTGCCTTCACCGGAGAGATCAGGTAATTCACTCCTGATTTGAAGTTCTGAAGAATCGTTTTTTACGTTTTGTTGTTTTCCCTCCAGCCCTGCAATGATCAAGGACTGCGGCGTGAAATGGGTGATTCTGGGACACTCTGAGCGGCGTCATGTGTTTGGAGAGAGTGATGAGGCAAGTCTTGAAATCATTTTACTCTAATCTCCCATTCTCAAGCAGGTTGATTCAGTAAGGCTTCACTGATCAACTAGATCAGCACAGTTCAGGTCAACAACACCTTAATGTATAGTCTACTGTATAGTTGTAAAGTACACTTTACTAGGCATAAGAAGGCTAGGAGCTTTATTTTCTGTTTATTCGCGATCTCCATGGCTATTCAAGATCTTTGGTACATTATTCTGGTCTGTAGGTGGCAGTGTTACATAAAAGGATTCTTCAACTGAGTGTCTGGGAACTCTGGAGGATCTACAGTGACTTTGTGTTGCTTAGCAAGTCCGTGTAGAAACCATAAACTGCAAGTCCTGCTTGTAGTATTATAACTCCAAATTTTATTAATTTTTATAGCTGTAGTTTAGACAAAATGGGCAGAGTATTACAATTAAAGGGTTATGTAGAAATTAAGGTTAACGACTAGAATTAAGTTATTCGTTTTTGGAGCATTTTGGCAACAATTCTGCAACACTGACTAGTTTTACATGTTTTCACTTTGTTTTGAGATGTATTTTAGGCCAACTAGATCAAATTGAATTGAATTGTATTGAAAAATCCTTTAGTCCCACAGCGGGGAAATTTCACGTCATGTGTTCTGGGTTAAAGAGCGTTGTGTGTCTAAATTGACTGTTTTCTCATTGGTGGTGACTAGTTAAGTTTATTTTTGGTTCATGGATAAATAGGTGAGGACTTGATACCATTTCAGTCGTTATTATCAGGATTCATAATGATTGTGTTTGAGTACATTTATTATTTTTTTTTCCCAAGTACATTATAAAAAATATATTTTTTCCCCACAGCTGATTGGCCAGAAAGTGGCTCATGCTTTGGAGAACGGTTTGGGTGTGATCGCCTGCATCGGTGAGAAACTGGATGAGAGGGAGGCTGGAATCACGGAGAAAGTTGTTTTCGCCCAGACCAAGTTTATTGCAGGTATTTTTCAGGAAATTGGTCAATAAATCTAAGACATTTTGAAAATATATATCAGTTTCAATTTCTAGTTTTGCTGCTGAAATGTATTCCGTTTGAATGAAACCTTAGAGCATGGTTATTAACATTTTTTTTTTAGTGGATATTTTTTTTTTACTCTTATCTCATTTTATTTTTTTTTTGCAAGACAACGTGAAGGATTGGAGTAAAGTGGTTCTTGCCTATGAACCAGTGTGGGCTATTGGCACCGGCAAAACCGCTTCACCTCAGCAGGTACGGAACCAGTTCCAACTTAATACCATTTCAAACCACTTTACTGCTGACATTTCCCATGAGGCCTCACTGATGTTCTTCCCACAGGCCCAGGAAGTGCATGACAAGCTCCGGCAGTGGATGAAGTCCAACGTGTCAGAGGCCGTTGCAAATTCTGTGCGGATCATTTATGGAGGTCAGTTTCTTAGCGTTTTTGAGCAACAGAGTCACTAAAATTTACTTAAATTACTTTATTTAATTTTTTTACATTTATTTAACTAGAAACTGTCTTTTCTGTCACTTTTTACATTATTGCATTATATTAACAAGGATTGTATATTTTCACAACATTTATTGCCATGTGTATGGAACCCATGTTAAAGACACTAGTGTTTCTGTTATTAACAGTTTAGCTGAGGGCTTCCATTTATAGGAAACCTGCTGGACAAATACTAAAAGAGCAAATTTCTGACCGTTGTCTGGATCCAGAGCAGCTTCCATCATTTACACTAGATGCTTCTGTCCTGGTGACAAAAAAACAACCCCCGATAAACATTCACATATCGACCTCCAGAAAAAAAACTTTTGTTTAGTCTGAAAACTAAAACGAAAATGTGTTTCATACATGACTTTTAAACACCTAGGCACGTGCGCTCGTATAGGAACACTAACCACAAAGCACTATAACAATAGGTAATACAGACACTTTGAAAGTTAAATTACAGTACAGTTCTCAGAACCCAGCTCGAGGTTTCTTCTAACCACGTACACAAATGTAGGGTGGTGATTCTATTTTTGACAGTTTAGTAGGGGGGCTTCCATTTATAGGAAACCTGCTGGACAAATACTAAAAGAGCAAATTTCTGACTCTTGCCTGTATCCAGAGCATCTCCCATCATTTACACTAGATGCTTCTGTCCTGGTGACCAGAACAATCCCTGATAAACCTCAGATAATGGTCTCAGTAAAAACCCCAGTCTGAAAAAGGAAATGTAATGTGTTTAAGCATAACAGTTTTATATAAACAGGTTGCCCACAATTCATCATATGTGACAAGACACTCGCTCTATTAGCAAAAGCGTAATTCAAAGCTTCTTTAAACCACACACAAATGGAAGTGTTAATGTTTCTGTTATTAACCGTTGAGTTGTGGGCTTCCATTTATAGAAAACATGCTAGACAAATACTAAAAGAGCAAATTTCTGACCATTATCAGGTTCCAGAGCAGCTTCTATTTAACCTGGTGACTATGAAATAAAATTGATTTGCTGGATTTTAATGAAGCTCTACTAGAGAAACATTTCTCAGTTATATTTTATTTGAATTATTGTTTTTCTAATTGTTGTCACAGGTTCAGTCACTGGCGGGACCTGTAAGGAACTGGCCTCTCAGAAAGATGTGGATGGCTTCCTGGTGGGCGGAGCTTCACTGAAAGCAGAGTTTATCGATATCATTAATGCAAAGGCATAAAAAGCTGAACGGATCAACCATCCAGAAACTTGCGTCTAGTCCCAACGTTTTCTCCGTTTTAGAAAGTGTTTTTGTGGATTTTGTTGCCATTTTGTTTTTGTACTAAAAGGACAAATTGACACATACCCAGCGCTTACATGTTCTGTTCGACTGAAACGTATATTTAAGTTTACGTCAATCGCCTGCACTGTAAATCATGGAGCATTTTTAAAGGAACCATCTCTGTGCTGACGGTCATGTGATTGTGACCGGAAACTCTGGAGATGTGAAACCTCAGTGTCTTCTGATTTCAACTTGACTACTTCCCAATAACATAGTTTTTTGTTTTCTTCCCACTGTTCTCCTGATTCTCAGTGTGTTTCATAATACAGTATTAGGTTTAAAAGAGAACAAATAAATGTTTCAGAAGTGTGGAATTATGAGTCACTGTCATTTCTGTAATTGTTTTTTTTTTGTTTTGTTTTTAATTTCTTGAAGAGGGAAATCATTTTTACTTGGTCTGTCTACATTTGTCATTAAGACATTTTCTTAAACACATTTTACATAATTTTTTATAAAAAAAAATTACATTTTAAACCACTTGAACGTTTAAAACCTTTTTCTTGTCTATAAGTGTAAAAGTAAATTTACACTGTTTTCATTCATTTGTAAAAACAGGAAACTGATTCCTATTTTAATCAGTTTTGCCCAGTAGAAAGACCTGAAAAACCTCACCAATACACACTACATATTTTTTGTGTGTGTATACAATATGAGCAAATCTTGCTTTTTTGTGTTTGTGTAAACACCAGAATGAATATGTGTCTTAAACATAAGACATGAAACAGAAATTTGACAAGACACTCATTACTGCAAACTTCAAACTGAAAACCTTATACTTAATTCACAAATTCTACAAATTACACAAACATGTAGTTGCTGTCATTTCAGTCATGAAGAGCTTTGTCGGTGCTTCCATTTATAGGAAACCTGCTGGACAAACACTAAAAGAACAAATTTCTGACTCTTGTCTGGATCCTGAGCAGCTTCCATCATTTACACTAGATGCTTCTGTCCTGGTGACTAAAAAATAACCACGTGAATAACCACCACCATTATGGGCAAATCATGCTTTTTTTTTTGTTTTGTTAATTTTGTGTGCAATAGAATGCAAATGTTTTTTTTTTTTAGAAAATATGCCATCACCCATATTATCGGAATCGATAAGTACAAGTAGCACCAATATTAGTAACTTAATTTATAGTTAGTTACAATCATACACTAATGTGTAAAGCTGTATCTGTTATTAACAGTAAAGTTGGGGGTTTCCATTTATTGGAAACCTTCTGGACAAATACTAAAAGAGCAAATTTCTGACCGTTGTCTGGATCCAGAGCAGCTTCCATCATTTACACTAGATGCTTCTGTCCTGGTGACCTCCAAAAAAAAACTTGTTTAGTCTGACAATTAAAATGAAAATGAGTTTCATACATATGACTTCTAAACGCACACGCGCTCATATAGGAAAAGAACATTAACCACAAAGCACTATTAAAATAGGCAATACAGACACTTTGAAAGTTAAATTACAGTACAGTTTTCAGACCCTAGCTCGAGGTTTCTTCAAACCACGTACACGAATGCAGGGTGGTGATTCGTTTTTTGACAGATTAATAGGGCGGCTTCCATTTATAGGAAACCTACTGGACAAATTCTAAAAGAGCAAATTTCTGACTCTTGTCTGGATCCTGAGCAGCTTCCGTCATTTACACTAGATGCTTCTGTCCTGGTGACTAAAAAATAACCACGTGAATAACCACCACCAATATGGGCAAATCATGCTTTTTTTTTTTGTTAATTTAGTGTGCAATAGTATGCAAATGTTTCTTTTTTTTTTTTGAAAACATGCCATCACCCATATTATCAGGATCGATAAGTACAAGTTGCACCAATATTAGTAACTTAATTTATAGTTAGTTGAAATCATACACTAATGTGTAACTAAAGTTGTATCTGTTATTAACAGTGAAGTTGGGGGCTTCCATTTATTGGAAACCTTCTGGACAAATACTAAAAGAGCAAATTTCTGACCGTTGTCTGGATCCAGAGCAGCTTCCATCATTTACACTAGATGCTTCTGTCCTGGTGACTAAAAAAAACAACCCAAGATAAACATTCACATATCGACCTCCAGAAAAAATAACTTGTTTAGTCTGAAAACTAAAATGAAAATGTGTTTCATACATATGACTTCTAAACGCACACGCGATCATATAGGATAAGAACATTAACCGCAAAGTACTAGAAAAACAAGTAACACAGACACTTTGAAAGTTAAATTACAGTACAGTTCTCAGAACCTAGCTCGAGGTTTCTTCAAACTACGTACACAAATGTAGGATGGTGATTCTATTTTTGACAGATTAGTAGGTTGGGCTTCCATTTATAGGAAACCTGCTGGACAAATACTAAAAGAGCAAATTTCTGACTGATATCTAGATCCTGAGCATCTCCCATCATTTGCACTAGATGCTTCTGTCCTGGTGACTTAAAAAACGTGAATAACCACACCAACATGGTTCAATCACGCTATTTTGTTTGTTTAGTACAAACAGATCCTTAGAAAGCTAAATTACAGTAAAGTTCTCAGAACAGAAGCTTATTCAAATCACGTACATAAATGTAGATTGTTTATTTCACTTTTGACAGTTTAGTGGGGGTTTCCATTTATAGGAAACCTGCTGAAATACAAATAACAAACTAGAATCTGTGCAGGCTTTTATTATGATTAAAACAAACACTATTAATTATTAATTTAAAAATAATAAAACATAATTATAAATCACATTCATAATTGTGATTGAAGTTTTGTTTTCAATCAGTTGTAGTGGAGAGCATTATCGATTTTCAGGGTTTTTCAGGGTTCGTCGCCAGTCACCAGGATAGAAGCATCTAGTGCAATAATGGCAGCTGCTTAGTAGCCGGTTAAAAGTTAGAAATTTGCTCTTTTGAAATTTGTCTAGCAGGTTTCCTATAAATGGAAGCCGTCGTTATATTGTAAAAAAATAGAATCATCAACCCACACAAGTAAGTGCTTTGAAGGGACTTAACTTAATTTGTATAACAGATTTTTATTAGCAGTCTTAATTTTTTGTCGTCACGCTGAACACAAAAAGATTAACACGTTGGTTTGTAAAATATGATTTCTGGAGATTCTATTTTTCCCCTCATTATTTGTGAAGCTTTTCTTCGTCAGTCACCAGGACAGAAGCATTTAGTGTAAATGATGGAAGCTGCGCAGCAATCAGATGACAGTCAGAAATTTGCTCTATTAGTATTTGTCCAGCAGGTTTCCTATAAATGGAAGCCCTCGTTATATTGTAAAAAAATACAATTATCAACCTACGCATGTAAGTGGTTTGAAGAATAATAAACTTAAGTGTATAACATTTTTATTAGCACGCTTCATTTTTTGAATTGCTTCATGAATGTGTTCCAATGCTGTGACAGAAATATTGTCAAATAAAGTTCAGTTCTTAAAAAGGAGACACAAGGAATTTAACATCTTTACCTCAAAATAAGAAAAAAAAGTGTGATAAAGCAACGTTTAATTCTTTATTTTACTTTTCAAGGATGTGCATCATGTACAGATCAGTATATACAGTCGGCAGTGCTTTCCTCCGCTCCACACAGTTGGAGACGGAGAATAAATTGCTTGAGTCGGAGCTGTAAAAGAAGATCAGACGAGCGCAGCACTGTTGAAATACTTACTGCCAGGCACTGATCACATTCAAACCAACCGCAGAGAGAGAAGAGAGGGAAAAGAGAGAGGGCATGCAGAAAGAGAGGAGAGAGAGATGAATGAGAGGCAAGAGCTTCAATGCGGCAGAGAGAACACATCTAAATACAACCATATAAACTTAAAAAGCAAAAGGACTGATTTAGAAGAAAGATGCCACATTCGAGACAAATGGGTTAGTAATACTGCTGAGGAAATAGTAACATCAAAATACAACAGGCGTGAGAATAGAGGCTGGACACGAATCGCAAAAACTCGCAGTGACACTCCTAGAGACACAACATGAACGAAACACCAACTTTTCACCATCAGAACGATCTGTATGTCCAGGTATGTCACTATACGGCTTTTAGATTAAAACAAATCATCAAAAAAAGAAAGAAAAAAAAAACCACGCACTAGATAACAGAAAATGAAATAAAAAAACAAGAAAAGACACACCTGAGCATACAGCAGCAAATAAAATAAAAAAAAAAAACGTGAAAAGTAAAACAGACTCTTGCATTGAGATATTTCTAGAGCAGAACAATATGCCGTCACGTCATGAAGATGCGTTGAGAATCACACGTTTGTCGGACAACAGGCGTAATGGAGATTCTCATGAAGCCGTGGTCTCAGCGGCTTTCTCGTGTGCCTCTGGACAAGCTTTGCCCTCGTCCGATATCTCTCGTTTCGCTCCGGTTGGGATCAACTGCAAGAGAAAGAATATCGGATAATAAAGAAGAAAGAGAAAGCAGGACTGGGATGGAGATGTTGAAGAACAGCATAGAAGAGGACTAAAACAATGGTCACATTCACTGATTGTTATTCTGACACGAACAATTGTCACTCGATGATTTTTTTAAATAGGATTAACTCAAACTCGGAGAACAGTTGATGTTTCTGCACAATGCTTCAACATTGCTGGGACTATTTGAGAGAACCGAGCGTAGAAAGTGAACTCCATGATCTTCTCGCTCACGTCGGCCCAAAGTTCATTTCAACGGATTTTCCAAGCAATTTAGTCAGTTCACACATTAAAACCCTCAAACTCTGGTACAAAATCTACAAATCATGACTGGAAAAGCAAATCCGAAACGGTATTTACATTTGCTATTTACACAAATTTACAGTTTCACCAGTGAGGGATCAAAAACCCTGAGATGTTCAGAGCGCCTCACGTCACCACAAATCTCCTGAACTCCGTAACGGTTTTAAACGCTTAGTTGCTATGGAAGTGACGTATGGAGCCAATCACGAGTCAGCCAGATCAAGTTAGCCAATCGCTTGTCGAGATCTTTTTCACACCGATATCCATTACCCGCCATTTAGAACGGATCAGGCAGAGCTTGAGAAGCCATACAAACCCATGAGGTTCCAAACACAGGAAAACCACTGTGGTGCAATGTGGGGACCATCTTACACAGCCTTGTGAGGACATTCTTTCACAGCCTTGTGGGGACCATCTTTCACCGTCTCGTGGGGACCATCTTACACAGCCTTGTGAGGACGTTCTTTCACAGCCTCGTGGGGACCGTCTTACACAGCCTCGTGGGGACCGTCTCACACAGCCTCGTGGGGACCGTCTCACACAGCCTCGTGGGGACCATTTCTTCTCACTGAACGGAAGAATGCTGACAGGTTCTTGATCCGAAGACGGAGTGGTGATGATTGGCTTTGTTGGGTGATGCTCTACGGATATTCAGGTGAATATCTACAAGTGGCCGGCCCTGGCGCGGGAATCTTCTAGCTTGGTCGTGGTGGGAATCTCTGTGCTCGTCGTGATGCTCCGGACTAACCAGGCAAAACTTCTTGGGCGCTGTAATTCCTGATTTTGATGGTGGAGAATAACACCTATAACAATCCTTGAACTTTTCTGTAATAACTTAGTCCAGAACTTAAGTGGGGATGGAGGGAAAACAGCCATGCCAAAGTCCATTGCCGATGTCAAATCTTGGTAATTTGGACTAGGTCTTCAACTCGATTGGCGTTTGCTCTAAAACTTTGTTGCGCCTTTCGTGTGACGTTTTCAGATCTTGAGCTGTTTGCTTGAGGAGAGAAACATGAGACAACAGTGTTAGCTTGACATCTCGGATCTTCCTGCCGTCTGAACCTGCCGCTCTTCAACTAGTGACTTAAGTGGCTCTTAAACTGGTGATGTGTTTGACGTCGGTGTAATCGATACGACCAGCATGTGTCTAAATCTGATTTCTCTGCAAATGTCGGCTTTATGTTGTCGTGTTCAGAGTTGGGAATTGTTGCAAACTGGCCTGACGTGTGTATCACCCTATGAATAATATGAAAATTGTAAATATAATTTGTCACGTATTCTGTTAAGCGGGTATTGGTCCCTTATCAAACGCCTGTCTTTGTCTCTTCTGTAAATTAAGCTTGGAATTTCAGTCCATGTGCCACCTTGCCAAGTTAAGTAGTGGTCAAACAACCTGAGCTAACTTTACAATCTATTTTACTGGGGTCAGAAGATATGAAGGCAACACCGAGCCCTGCCAGAAAAGCTACACATGAATCTAAATCTGGAAAGGCCAAAGTGGACTGCACATACTCCACCGGCACAGAGGGCCTGAACCTGAAAAGGACAAAAAAAAATAATCAACAATTAAGATTAATGAAATTAATCCGTTTTCTCCACTCGTCACTCACGTTTTAAGAATGGCCTTCAGTGCTTGATTTCGTTCCCGCTCCACAAACTTGTCAATGAGATAAGATGCCATGCGAGGTGCTTTCAGATACAGTTTAAAAAAACGCTGGAAGTTTCCAAGAGCCCAGGCCGTACGCAGCTCGAGTGCATGAGCCACACAGGAATCAGCACGGAGCTCGGGAGTCAGGTACACAAGCTCCGTCGTCAGATCTGAAAGAAAAGACGACAACATGTTTGACCAAAGCATGTAAAGAATCTGAAATATAGAAAAGAAAAGTCAATTTACCTCCAGAATTCTTAGTAAAGATGTAGTAGATAATTCTGTAGGCCGTGAATTCACCAACGTTTTCTGATGGACAGTCCTTGTAAAGAGCTTTCAGTTGAGTCTGGCACTGGTTGAATTCCTCATGGTCTCCCTTCGAAAAACAAACACATTAAAAAAATAAAAATAACAGAACGATGCAAAAGTGCATTGAACCAACACGAACCTTTTCCAGTGCGATCCGAGCGTGAGTCTCATATACCTCTACTGTGAAGTCTGTGCGCACACCTTGTACCTAAACACAAATACAGACTTTAAAATGGAACTCAACTATAAAATTACAGCAAAAAAATGAAACATTTAGATAAAAGCTATTTACAGTGAGATCTTGTCGTATGGATTTCATCTGTTCGCACGCATACACGTAATCCTGCTTGGTTTTCCAGTGCTCTTTAACAGCAGTGAGAGATTTCCGTAACACCTGAAAGCAGCAGCAGATTTCAGAAGAAGCCTCGACTCAATCCAGGAGTGAAGCGCTTTATCCAACTTACAGTCACAGGTCGGACGGTGGAAGGGTCGGGGGCGCAGGTGAGGCGCAAGTAGTTTTTAGTAATGTCCTGGCATGTTCCTACGATAGGACAGTCATCCCAACTCAGACTCTCCTGGGTGGCGTTGGGCGGGGCAAACACATTGATGTTAAGCACTAGTGGCTCGGTGCGTTTAGTGTGGAACCTTGCGGCGCGGCTTTGCTTTTTGGCTTCACGGTTTGGGTCATGAAAGTCCATACCTGCGTTACCACCTTTTCGCTTTTTACCAAAACCACTAGTGGGATCATCGGCATTCCTAATTGAAATAAAAAAAACGGGTGTTATTTTATTTGATTCACCTTCTTGAGGATGTAAGGTCTCACCTTTGTCCTCGGTTTGCCTTGCCTCGTCCTCTTCCCCTATCTCCACGACCTCGACCACGCTTTTGTTGTCGTCGAGACAGGGGAAGCTGAAGCTCAACAGACATGCTACTGTCTGAGTGGGAAGCCGAGTCACTGTAGGAACAACAGAACAAATAGAAATGAATAAAACTGGATCAGACATGTTTATGCGAGTATAAGCACCCCTCCAATTTTTCATGCAAAACAAATTCAAAGATTACTTTCTTGATGTTCTGACTTTTCAAACACATTTGTGGCCAAAACAAAATGTAACCTAGCTTGTGACTTGATCATCAGTGGAAGGATTTAACAATGCACAAGACGACGTATCTGCGTGTATTTGTGTTTGCTCCTGACTCTAATTGTGGAAAATTGGATGCTTATATGCACTTATATTTCAAATATGCACAAAAAATAAGCACCAAAAGTTTTTGTAAAAAGTGGTGCTTATATTCGTGTAAATACGGATGTTTTTTTGCATTTCACCTGTGATGTCTACTCCTGTCTCTATGTCGGCTGTGAGGAGATGGAGATCGCGTTGACGAGTGAGATGAACTTGAGGTGCTGGGGGAAGGGCTTCTCTGCGAAAAGACGTTTCGATAGTTACCTACTCTGGTCCCAACTCTTCCTCTAATTGCACCAACTCTTCCAACAGCGTTTTCCTGAGAGCGCTGAGAAACCACCTCCCAGCGTGATGGCTTTGGCTTAAGACTGTACAAAAAAAACAAACCCCACAAAAATTTCTATTAGATGATGAAAAATAAACAAGTTTATGGAGATGAACACAAGGAGAAGAACACATGATAATTGCTCACTCTGGCAGGGGTTCTCTGGTCCAGTCAACTGTGTAAGCAGAACCATCCTGAAGTCTGGACTGCAGGATATCCTTTAGCACCTTCTCTGTACGGTCCTTATCCTCTTCGGATTCACAAGCTGTGAAGCAGCGCTGCACGTACTCTTTCATGGCTTGTGGCCAATCCTGAGGCCTAAACATCATAACAGCAATTAGAAACAAATCTGCAAATGTTGTTGATCTTGCAGTCCATTAATCTAACAGATTAATTTCTACAAACTAGGGATGCACAGATACTACTTTTTCGAAAGTATAAATTGACTTTAAATTACGCATTTCCGAAGCAGGGGGCGGGGTAATTGAGTGCCTGTGATTAACCCCTTACACGTTGCTCAAGCATAGACATTTCTCAGACTGTGACATTGGCATCCCTACTACAAACGATTGTATTGAGATTGTACCGTGTTTGTGCACCAGCTGGAGAATTCACAGATGCTGAAATCACTGGAGCAGATGAGGTGTTTGTCATGGCAGAAGAAACTTGTCCGGGGTCCTGCTCTCCTGGAGGAAAACTCGGATTGGTCACGACGAACGGGCGCTTGGGTATATTAAACTTAAGGGATCCAGTTCCGGGGGCTTCTGTGAAAGCAACAAGGAGAATAAACCACTGGAAACGTTTTACCCGTTTAAAAGCACGATTTACACTCGATTTACGAAACACGTACGTTTCATGCGCTGCCAAAGCTGCTGACCCCCTTTGCTCAGATTTGTGTTTGGCTTCTTGACCTCAGGTCCTCTATACGGTCCCTGCTGCTGAAGAGGCTGGAAGCTTTGTGCCTGGAAAACCTGGTAAGAAGGCCTAACTTGTGCTTGGTTGTAAATAGTGGGACTATATGGCATGGTTCCGTTAGAGCTATATGTGGATTGGGATTGTGAAGTTGGGTACTGGCTATTTGGTGGAGGAGGAATGGATGGGGGAGGGGGAGGAGGGGGCTGGTCAGAGGATTTAGGGCTTTGGGGGGGAGGTTGGGGGTTGGCTGGTGGAGGAGGTTGTGATGAATAACTAGATGAGTGGTCTTCCATCATAGAAGGCTGAAAGAACGAAACAAAGAGGAATAATTACATTATTATTTGTTATACAAGTTTCTAGTAAAAAGTCCACCTTAATTAAACATAAAATTATCAAACTTGTTGGTGTAGACTAGATCCCAAACAGACTTTGAGAATAGACTAACTGCAATTAATAATTCTATTATTATTTATTTTATTTAAGTGTGTCTTATTGCAGAATAAAACTTGTGCTAACCCACTCACACACAGATATACATACTCAGTTAAAAATAACTAGCCACAGAAAACCAAACACACACAGGATCTCACCTGTCCCGTGGGGGTAGTGGGTGTTTGGTAGACCGCAGTATTGCCATACTGTCCAGGTTGGTATGCGCCTCCATACTTAAAACACAAAATAAAAAGCAAATAAATGACTGAATCGTTAAATGGTCAATAATTAAATTCAACAAAAATACAGACCATATGTAAAAGCTTCACAATGTAAACTATCCTATTACTATTACACAATGTAAAATAATAAATAAAATCAAAATGTATCAATTAATACCGTATGTACCAACTTTTTTAAATAGACAAACATAAAATAAATCATTGTTGACCAGAAGGTTGCTCAACTTCACAAGGCAGTAGATATTTTTGCTTTTGCATTCTGACCCAAAACAGATTTACGGCACAAAATGTACAGACAAGTAAAAAACACCACAAACCCGTTTTAGCGTTTTAAACAACATTGCTCTTCAGAACACAAAGATAATAATACAATTAAAGGTTTCAAATCAGATGTATGGAGTAGCATGCAATTTCTGTTTATTTTATTTTGAGTTTTCCTAGAGATTTAAGCACTTGCCGTTATGAAACAGTTATTGTTTATATTTTATTTAAGCATTTCATTCATTATCCTTTTGTAAACATGTAGAGCAGCATTTCTTTTTATTTGGCTAGGAAAATTCAAATCTAGCTTCAAACTCATTTTAAAAGTATTTGCTTGTTCTGATGAAAGAGGAAAAAAAAGGTTTGTTTTTTCTTTTGAGTAAAAAAAACTAGAAATTTAAAGAGTATACATTTACTGAATAATTCTTATATTGAGTGCTGGGGGTATTATATTGTGCCATGCAGCAATGTGTACAGACTTACAATTGAAATAAAATACAGATATTGAAGTACTCAGTAATAAATATGATTTCTCCTATTTAAATCAGATTGAGTTGAGGTCAAAGTAATGTGTAAATATAATAAACAAGAGATCCCAAATGCTGCACAGTCAGCAGATCCACATCAGACTATCAAAAATCTGCTATGGAACAATTCCACAACTTTCTGTGCACCTTAGGAAGTGACAATTCCATTCTCTGTTTGCTAAAGTCCATTTGCTACAAAGTCTATTCTCTTTTAGCCGTTTTGCTCGGCTCATCCCTCCATTGTTTCAACGGAAAGCTGCTTTGGACAACAGCCAAATGCTGTTAATCTACATTCCAACATTTTACTTTACAGTAATTAAGCAGATCGGCATTTATTCAAAACGACTTGAAAAACCACATGTAATGAATTGCAATATGTTTGTATATATACACAAAATTTCACACTTATGAGAGCGACACAGCACACGTTTGCTTCTAAAGATAGACAAAGTGAAATAAATAAATAAAAATACTAACCGGTGTCATAGGGTAGTAATAGTTATAGGAATATGGGTAACCAGGTGCATACTGTTGGTTCTGCTGATACCACTGGTAATACTGCTGTTGCTGCATAGTATTGGCGTCCACAATCGGTGGATACGGACCAACCTAAAGGAAAGAAAAACAAGTCAAATTTTATATACTAAACAAACAGATATCCCGCAGGAAAATAAATTGTCCTGACTGGTTTAGAAAGCGAACCTGTTGGGCATTGGGTGAAGTTCTGGTGTTTTTACTGATGGACGCCAGAGCCTGTCTGGCTTTCTCCCATTCTGGGTTTTCATGGACAGCTTCATCACCACTTCCATATGGCCTGTGGGGGGTAAAAAAAGATAAAACTTTAGCTTAGCACAATCAAACCCAAACGACATCTTGCGTCATCATCATCATCCAACAAACAAATACCATTAGACGTTGTCACGCAGAGGCAGCAATACTTTACTGTTGCTTAATTATAAAGGTCAAGTAATGTAGTGTGTTTGAAGCAACACATCAAAAAACGAATATAAATTTTATTAACCGTTAGACTGGCAATTATGTTATTTTGAACTACTTTACATAACCACGTTCAAGCCAACGCCATTTACAAGACCAACACATTATCGGCTAAAATATTTGAGCTTTACTTTTTACATCTTCCGCATAAAGTCACCTTTACACAAGTTCTAATGAAAACATACATTCATTATAAAGCACAGTTAAACTACACAATAAAAAAAAATCATCGGATCTTACCAACTCGATGTTTGTGGTTGTTGAGCAGCATTCGCCGCCATTTTGCCAAAGAACTAAAAGCGCAAACTGACACTACAAGACCAACAGTAATGTTTAGAAAATATGTTGTACAAGTAGAAAATTGTTGTAAGATTTAGTTGTCGTTGCTGTACCTCAAGAATATCAAATACGAGACGATACTAGCATTACGCCGAAGCCCATGTCAAGTAATTCGCCTTATTCAAATAAGGATGAACAGCAACACTCCGAACAAAATGGCTACGGTGACAGATATAGTGAATCCGGAAACTCGACTACAGAAGCCGCAAGCGGACATTCAGTGTCAGTGAATTATCTCGAGCTCGCGAGAAAATCGCGAGACTTAAAAAGACGCAACGAACTGACGAGATCTTTAATGATAGAAGCTGATGGATCTACAAGCTACTCCTCGTTCGATTTGTCCACGAAAAAAATGCTAATATTTCCTGAGCGAAGAAAATGATTGTACAATGATTGCTAGAAAATAATAATACAAAAATGATTGTTTAAATTCAGTAGGAAGAAAATAAAAAAATGAAGTGTTTTAGGCATGCTTATCTACCCTGTAATTTGTGTAGTTGTTTATTGCATTTACATTTTTTGTTCATAACGTAGTCATACATTTTACTCTATTTTATTTGCTTTACATATTCTAGTATTGTTGGATGTCTACGTGTCTACTAAGTGTTTAATGTGTTGTTATTTTTTTCGCTTGTTGTGGCTGAGCAGTTCATAATTTGGTCAGGATTCCTGGCCATTTGTCTGACTTTCATTATTTTAATTAGCCATGGTTATTCCGTGATACTTGTTTGTCGTTTCTTGTAATTTACTGTAAATCTTATAATCTTTTAGGGTATAATCTTTTATTCTTTTGTAATCTTTTATTCATAATCGTATAAATTCTCCTTGCGGTCTCTTTTTAGTTGGCTCGACAATTTGTGGAAACACATTTTTTTCCGTTTTTAATACCTATACAGTTAGCCTATTGAAGACTCTCAATCGCGGAGCGCAGCCAATCGCGGTCTCGTGCGCCTGTCTTGGCGTGCCCAACATTACATGATATTACATAATAATGCATTTTCTCCCTTCTCTTCCTCCAACTGTAGCTGAAACGGAATTTAAAAAGACTTTATATTTGATAATGGATTTGACCATCGTTTAAATAAAATTAAAATCAACAATTGGTTACATTTTATTCAAGTAGTTGTTGACCATTCTTTTAAAGTGTTTGCATCTTTGCTAATAGTTTGATGTATCAGATGTCTTTTAACATGCTCCTATGTGGTGCGAAGCTGTTCAAATGAATTGTTCTCTTTAGTTCTTTCCCGTTTCTACAAAAATGACAACCAAATGTTGATATTTTTTACAACAATTGTTACATTACATAATAAAAGCTTTAGATTTCTTTTAGCGTCACACGATACTTCAGCCAAAACAAGGACACGTCAGACACGTAACACAGACAGCTAATAGAAACGCCGTCAACATGTTTAACCTCGCATTTTGTCCATCCCGATTGGATAGTCGTTACGTCAGTCTCTTTCCAAAACATCTCATTGGTCAAACGGTAGAGTAAGGCGGTACATTTTATTGTTGACGTTTTACTGGAAGAAGTGGGCCAGTCGACATATTGAGTTAAGACGGGTTTTTTTTTATTATAGAATATATTTTCGCATACAAAGAGTACTGCTAAACTAATACGTCAAAAGGATACATTTGCGTCAAAGAAAGAAAGAAAGACAGACAGGGTGTTTCCATATCTGCCCTTCGTAGTAAAGGTATGTGGTTGGTTGTTTTCTCCGGAACTCATGGCTAATGTCAGTTTGTTCGTTTTGTGTGGAACAGAATGTCGTACAAGTGCCACTAAACTCCAAATTGACGCATTTTCATCTCTGAACAAGTACTTGTAAATTTAAACGTCAAAGTAGAATATCTCATGGTATTGCTTACAGTCGGATTATTTGCGGGCACCTATCAGACACATCTCGCCGACTGTTGTGTTTATTCTTATTTTGGTTATGAATAAACAAGTTGAGTGCGTGGAAACTGGTACTAGTCTTGCGTTTATCGTGTGCACGTGGTTTCGCACTGCATCACTATTGATCGTGATGTGTTTGAGCAATGGCATCGAATCTTATGCTTGCCTCGAAAAGTGTTTGTCTATCAAAGAAACACGATTAGATTCCCAAAACAAGTTAACGTAATTTACAATCTGTTAATTTGTTTGAAAGTAACATTCAATTTGACACGTATGCAAACACACACACACGTACGTATATTGTTTGAAGCACATTTTGAAGTATGTCCTGCATAATTTACTGATGCTTATTAGAATGCATTAATACAGATGTTTGATTTCCAGATGTCAAGTTATTATCAGCGAAGTGTTCCACTGGAGGTCAGGAGAGCAGAAGGAGTGAGAATCCGGGCCAAACATCCAGATAAAATCCCGGTCAGTCTAATTTGTCAATTTCACGCACAATGCTTTAAAGGCTGTGTGTTATTTTTGGCTTGATATACGTTTGTTGCTGTCTTAGATAATAGTTGAGAGGGCTGCAAGATCTCGCGCCCCTGAACTCGAGAAAAAGAAGTACCTTGTTCCTTCAGACCTTACAGGTGATTCTTTTATTAATGTTTTATTATTAATTAAAAGTCTTTATTATTAAGTAAAGTTAAATGTACTATTAATTAAAGTAAAAAAAAAGTGATTTCATATGTGTTATGGTTTTCATTTCTCATCCTGACCTTACTTAACACTCTCTTCTCTTTAGCGAAAGAAATGAAACTGTTGTACAATTTGGGTTTTGGTTTGACGTAGTTAACTAGTCTGATTCAGTTTCTTTCTTCGTCCTCTTTTCCCCTATAGTCGGTCAGCTCTGCTTCCTTATCCGGCAACGAATGTCTATGAGGCCAGAAGAAGCACTTTTCTTTTTCGTGAAAAACTCTGTCCCTCCATCCAGTTCTCCTCTCTCTATAGTTTATGAGGTAGGTCAAGCATCCTTCTTTTAATCCGTATTGACAATATGGAAAGCCTTACATTCCTAAGCAATCACATTGTTGCTTTGTATTACACAACACATATTTTCAAATGAATAAATAAACACACAAGTGCAACGGAAATGACTATTCACATGTACAGTATGTCACATGCTTTCACAGTTGTTAAGCATAAACACAAACATGCTAGACTCACCAGTGCTAAAGTCGGTCACATCCCATGTTTTCTTCTGTGCATGATCATAAATGTACAATATTTTCCCTTGTGTTCAGGAACATCACGAGGACGATTTGTTTTTGTACATGACATACAGTATTGAGAGTGTTTATGGAGCCTGATCCCAAGGACAAACAACCTCAGATGGAGAAAGAAAAGCATTAGATCACATCATTTTACCACAACGTTCTGTACATTTTACCTTTACTGAAATCTTTTCTCAAAATGGATTAAAAACTAAAAAGGGTATTACAGTGTTTTAAGGGCACCTTTGAAGTAAAATGTGTTGCAGTTAGGTATTATCGCCATTTGGAAAATACTACGGACTAAAAAGGTCAAATTCATTAAATGAATTTTTAAAAATATTATTAAATGAGCAAATATGAATTGTATCTTTCTCTCCAGAGATTGGATCAATTGTATTGAATGCATATACATTTTCATAATGTTTGCTCTTCTTTTTTGTAAAGTATTATCTATGGTCTGACTACAAAATAAAAAAAAAAAAAAATGAAAAAACAATTGGTGGCTTTGTGTATAAATTTAAGGTTTAATAGAAGACATGAACGAAAACGGCATAAACTTGTTGAATAAAATGTTGCAATTAAAGTAATTATAACATTGGGAAAGTCGTGAAGCTTTTAACTTTGGGCATCTGATGATCCATTCATCCATGATGATCATGTCTCGTACGGTATGTGAGTATGTTTGCCAACATGGCCACTAGGGGCAGTATCAAATAGTTTTCAGCATTTAACCATCCGGTGAATGGACACACACAAACCCGGAGCAGTGGGCAGCCTTAAGCCGTAGTGTCAGGGGTCATGTGGGGGTCAGTGTCTTGCTCAAGGACACAGCCGGAGTGGGATTCGAATATGCAACCTCTTGGACACAAGTCCAATTCCTTACAACTGGACATTTGATGTATTGCATTATTATAAATTTAATATTTCAAAGACGGTATGAACTGCTTTTCAATTTTATGTTTCAAAGACGGTATGAACTGCTTTTCTTTACAGTTGATTTACAAGTTGTGGGAATGCATTCTGATCCTTACTTGTGGATCCTAAACAATTTTCCGATTATAAAGATTTAGTTCATTCTGAAAGTGAGGAAAAAAAAGCGAAGGATATTGTGGCTACACAGCAAAATGTTTTGAGGAAGTTGCCCTTGCATATGTGTGATGTTTAGAATTATCCTGGTGTAAGAAACTTTGAGAAGTGCAGTAGCACTGCGGCACGCTCAAGCGTTAGCTCGAACAAATACAAAAATCTCAAGAGATTTAGGGAAAACGACAATAATGGACCGCAAAGAAGAAGTAGAGGTAGAGTTAGAGGAGATGACTACATTCGAGGAAAAAGAAGAACTAGAGACAAAAGGTATGTAAAATATATGCAAATGTAAAATATAAATTAATCTTATGTTTAAGATACAAAAAACATTAGAGGAATATTTATTTATTAGTCAATACTGGCTTATATTGCGTTTTCAGTGCAACTTTCATCTCCTGACACCGTGGAGGAAGACTCCGATGCAAATATATACCACACGCTCGCTGGCCCGTCTGAGAACGTTTATGGAGTGAAATCTTCAACTGGATCGTATACAGTGAAAAAAGGTATTTCATTAACTTATGTTAATTTGATTCTAAAATTAAAAAGCATTTTGAATTTGAAGTCCATCATGCTTTTTCCATATGAAAGTGAACTCGTTTAACTCGGTTAACATTCACTCAAGCGTAATAACATGTACATTTTTTTT
>MU204188.1:3325792-3382278 GCA_017309775.1 Paedocypris sp. Pulau Singkep | reverse complement strand
ATAAACAGCAATAATAATTTTAATAAAGCACTAAAATAATTCTAAAATACAACTACATGTCATGTAGAAATTATACATAAATCTAAGCATTAAATAAAATGTCATATTTAGTTCAAACCACACACACACACACACACACACACACACACACACACACACACACACACACACACACACACACACACTGTAAAACTTCTATTTGAGTGCTACCTTTATTTGAACATCACCTCTATTAGAAAGCTAGTGAAATAGATTGGAAATTACAGCGTCATGATGGTCACAAAAGCTTTTACGGTACATATAAGTTTTTCTTTTTCAAAAATTACCACATATATATTATTATAAGTTATAAGCAAGCAATCACACACACTGGATTTTATCACACACTCTTATTAATGAATGAATTAATTGAATCAATGTTTTAATTAATGATTGACTCAATGATTGAATCAATCAATCAACCAAAATGTATTTATTTAGTACATTTAAACACCACAGAGGTGGAACAACGTGCTGCACGGGTTAGTAAAGTAAGGAAACGTGAGGAAGAATATTTAAAAAAAAACATAATAAAAAGCGAAAACAAAGCACGTAGAGCAGTACATAAAATAAAATTAAGATTGTTCATCAAAAGCCATTGAGATGATGTGTGTTATGGCCCCAGCGATGTTGCATACAATTTTCTGTCATTTTATATTCAGCATGTTCTAAAAAATAGGTGTTTTATTTTAAAGGCGTGGTAAGGGTTTCTGCTGCAGCCTGAGCAGGTCAAGCGAGGACACGGAGTCGGTTTGTGTTTCTGACTGTTTGACATTCTCTCACCAAAGCGTCAGATGAACCTCTTGCTTTGTCTGATGAACGTCTGAATAAACCTTTGGCTTGTCTTACTCTCCTCAAACCCACAAAAGAATTAATAAGCACACATCACAGAGCCATGCATTTAAAACTGTGTGTAAACTCTCAACTCTCGAAAAGCAACTGCAAACCAGTTCAGGTGATTGATGTTTGCAGATGTTTTTGAGCAGATGTTTGCCCTTTTCTCTCCAGACACATTATCTGAGATTACAAGAAGACTTCAGCTTCACCGGATCATTTCTCTGGTCCTGTTCGTCATCTGCATCTTGCTGCTGTTTGCGGTTTTTGCTTTGATCGTAAAATGTAAGTATAGTAACCAACCACAGGGTAAATTTACCTGAACTCTCTGTCGTCATGCTTTTCTTTGACATTTTTATCCAGCGTCAATTATGATGATATTAACTAACATTCGTATGTCTAAATATAGTTATAAGTATAGAATTGTTGATTGCCTTTTATTAAAATGTTTAATTAATTGAAGAATTGTTTTTTGATTGAAATTGGATTGGGTTTTGAGTTTGTGAGAGCCAATGATCGTGTATTTGACACTCTAAATATTGATTTAAACTTAAAGATTAATTTTTTTTTAAAGATGTGTTTATATATATATTCTCTATTCTAAAAATAATTTTCTGTTGTTGGACTAATAAACGTAATTACATTTCTGTAAACATATTTTAATTCAAATTCAATAAAGAATCTATTTTAAGTTGTTCAGAAAATTCCGTGATCACATAAAGAACTTGTCAAAATTACAGAACACACTTCAGTGTTCACTTCCCAATTATGCAGTGTTTAAATTGTGAAATATTGCCACTTAATCCATTTTAACATTGCATTTTTATGCTAGACAACGCTGCAAGACCGGAGCAGGATTTGCTGAGTGCTCGAAGGCCTCGTGAGTTCACACTCGGTCCAATTAGTTGGACTTTTATAGCTTTTTTAACCCTTGTCGTGTTTGCAGGACTGTATTTCAGTAATGGTGGAATTTATGCTTGCAGTTTCTCTCTGTGCTGAGAATGATGAAGGTTGGTCAAGATTCGAGAATTCTTGGTACTTATTTTCCAATGAACGTCAAACGTGGCAAGGGAGCAGAGATGAATGTCAGAAGAAAGGAGGAGATCTTGCCATCATCACTAACGACCGTGTGCAGGTCAGTGAAATACTGGACAACTGCTAAATACAGAATATTGACGTAGAATTAAAAAATAGTTAATGTCCAAGACTTACTTTCGTAACCTTAATTCCCTGCCTGAAGGAGACATCCCAGTCTTATGGAATGACAGGGAGAACGGAGTGATAAATTTTTAAATTTGATAGTATGATAGTATTCTAAATTTTGGCTTTAAAACTCTCAAACATGACCTTATAACTAACAATTTGGAGAAAAAAGTTGGAATTCTCCCTTTAAAACTTGCAATTTTGACTCACAATTATGAGAAAAAGCTTGCAAGTCCAACATTAAAACTCAAAATTTTGATCTTATAACTCACAATTAAAAAAAAACTCACAACTCAATAAAATTCTGAGGAAAAATCCTGCAATTCTGACCTTATAACTTACAATTCTGAGTAAAAAGTTGCAATTTTAACTTTAAACCTTTGACTTTAAAACTTTGACTTTGAAAAGTTCATTCTTCACAACTCGCAATTCTGACTTAATGACCATTAATTCTGAAGAAAAAAAAAAGTGCATATGTCCTGGTGTTAACATGTTTCCTTATTAGGTTGGAGCATTGGTCGTGTTATTTACCACACGTGACCTTACTTTCGTTGACGTTTCTTAATGTTTACAGAAAGTTCTGACTGAGAAAGGAAACATGCACTACTGGATCGGACTAACTGTAGGAACCAATGGGTGGATGTGGGTTAACAACACTGTATTGAGAAAAAGGTGAGAAAATGTCTTGTACTGTATAGAGTAAATGTTTAAGTAATAAATGTAAAGTGGGACGACTTTGAATGGAGTATATAAATCAGCTGTTCCAGTTTTATTCTTTCCTATTGAATTACATTTTTTAACTTGTGTGTATTTTGTGGTATATTTTTTATGTAAATATTAGGAAATCCCATATTATATGTCTATTGAAGACATGTCACTGAATGATCACTTAAAGTAAACATGTTTTCACGTGATTTCTTCCCTGTATTTACAGTTACTGGCAAGATGGTTTCGCAGATGGAGATTGTGCCGTTCTGGACTCAGATAAACCGATTAAAAAAAACTGGCGGTCCACCTCATGCTCATTATACTTGTACTACATTTGTCAGAAGATGTAGATGTGAGAATTGTGGAATCAGCTTTACCAATATATAACCTCTAAATAATAAGCATAAATAACCAAGCTTTCTTTATGCAATAAGGCAATATTTGATTTTATAAGTTTCTGTCTGTCTGTTTATAAGTTTCTTACTCTTCTAATTTCTATTGACTAATGATGTACTTGGAAACCATTTTCTACTGAATGTAAATGTCTTAATTTGATCTGTTAAGCCTAAATTACAGAAATACAGAATAAATGTTTTACCACCATTTATCACTTGGTTGATGTTTAGTTTTGTTTGATAAATGCCACGTTTTTTAAATTGTGAAATATTGTAAAACGTAGGAAACGTTATCTAGAATCATTCAGAATCATTCCAAAGAATGTTTTTATTAATATGTTATTTGTAAATTAAATTGGAAAAAAGCACCATTTACTAGTTTGTAGGAATTGTCCTTAGCTCATTTTTGACTCGTTCTTTTTTCAAATAAAGCGTGTTGTTACACAAGCCATTGATACACTAAACACTGTACATTATATATCAGCTTGGGAATTTAGTGGATGCACTTGGATTTCTATAATTTATTTGGAGATAGATGTAACATTCAGGCATTTGGAAAATTGCTGAGATTGCAGGGCATAAGCTAATTTATTGAGACAATAATTTGATAATTTATTAGGTGTGGAAACAAAACAATGCCACAGAACGGACACCAACACCACGATGGGTAAGAGTCTCAACCTTTGTGCCAAATCTAAGAAAATAACAAGACAAAGTCAACAAGATTTAACCTGTCAACCAAAATAAAATGTGGAAAGGAAACCAAGAACTTTGAAAAGGCGCGTTAACTTCCCTGTGCGGCAGCTAAAAAACAAAGCAAACAGTGAAGACGCTCACCTCTAACCTAGCGTGTCTAGACAGAGTGTGAAACACACTTTACCGACAACTTGACACACACACACGCACCTTTTGCATGTTTTTGTTTTAAATTAAAAGTGAAATGAAATCCAAGTATACACACTGCATTACGGTGTGCACATTAGATACATAAATATTAGATGAACATAGTATTTCAATTGGTACATTTATTTATTATTTCTCACAGTTGCATCACAGCTATACTGTCTGAAGCTTGGAAGTATTTAAAATGGAAAAGGAATCCATTAAAAGTGCCACGTGCAATACATCAAAATTGACTGCATTTGTTGTTTTATTTTAAGAAAAGGGATATAGTTTGATCTTGTTGCAGTGCACTTCATGATGAAAAAGAGTAAACTTGACCTGGCTGGAAAGAGGAAGGAAGTACATTTTTTTTCTCTTTGACCATTTGCTGAGACACTGTCAAGTGCGGATGCTCAAACTTTTTTTTTGTTCATCTGCCGCCTGAACGGGTCAATCAAGGACACAGTCTGGATTATGTAATAACAGAGGCCAATTGTTCCTGTTATATAAGTAACAAACCGACAAACTTTGTAGGAGTGATCCCTCTGTTGGATCTTAAAGACGCTGTGTGATGTTTAGAATTCTGCTGGTGTGAGACACTATTTGAGAAAGAGTGGACAGAAGAACCTAAAGAGAACAGTGATGTGTGTTGTTCAGTGTCGCTGTTAGACCTGCAGCATTCTGAAGCTTCCGTTCTAACGAGTTATAAAGGAAAACAAATCCCAGGAGATTTTGAAATAAATACAATAATGGACATCAAAAAAGTAGTAGAAGTAGAGTTTGATGTCAAAGCTGATTTAACAGAAGAGAAAGAAGGTAAGTAAAAACTATGGAATGGATACGCGGCACAATGATATTATGTACATTTACTTTGTTCCCTGATGTGTATCTTTCAAGACTACTCAAGTGGTTTTCAGGTACTCTTTACTCCTCTGATTCCTTGACAGATCATGAGTTGTCAGTTATTTTGCATCAGACACGCCCACACAGTCACAAAAGTGCAGAATTGTTTGCAGCGTTATTCAAAGCTTCAGTTTTCAGAGGAAATAGGCCATTTTGAAATGCATTGTCTTGTTCATTCAGGGAAAAAAAGTGTTACCGTAGTAACTTGAGAAGTTTATGTGGCACTTTACAGACCAATGTGGCAAACAATGTGCATTCAGATTCTAAGCTTAGTTGAGCTATGCAAGAGGAAACTCTAGAACACATTTTTAATTTTCCAATAAAGTAAGGTAAAGGACATTGTGGCTACAGAGTTAAACAGTTTTAAGGAAGTTGCACATGCGTATGTGTGATGTGCATAATTCTTCTGGTGTGAGAAGCAATATGACAAAGAGTGATCGGAAGAACCGAATATGAGCGGTAATGCATGTTCAGTCGTAGTTTGACCTGCAGAAGTTCCAATTCTAACTAATAATAAAGGAAAACAAATCTCAAGAGATTCATGTAAAAAGACGATAATGGACAACACAAAAGTAGTAGAAGTAGAGTTTGATGTCAAAGCTGAATTGCCGGAAGAGAAACAAAAGAGAGAAGGTATGTAAAATCTATAGGATAAGCAGCAAAATAATATTGCGTACTTTCAGATTAATCTTTTTATTTATGGTCTGTGTTTGTTTGTTTGTTTATTATGATGTGTGCAGTGTGTTCAGATGCATTTTCCAAAGGGAATTTTGTGAAGGAGGACCTTGAAGCAAATATATACCACAATCTCACTGGCCCGTCAGAGAACAAGTTAAACCACATGAACAAAGAAGCTTCTCAGAACTACAAAGGTGAAGGATGTTTAATATCCGAATTTTATTGTTTTAGTTTTTTGTTTTCTTGTGACTTCAATAAACCCGACATAACTAAATAGTGGACAATGGTTGACAGAAACATATTTTTCCTATTTTTCCTAGACACTTCAACTGACATGCGTCAAAACTTGCGTCTTTCCCGAATCACTTCCCTGGTTCTTTTTATCATTTGCGTTGTTCTGCTAATTGTGGTTTTTGCCTTGATTGCAAAATGTAAGTATACCCATGAAAATTGTCTTTTTGTAATCATCATGAATTATGGAGCTTTTTAAATTTGCGTCATGTCTGTGTACATTTATGCCTACTGGAGTTTTCAAAGCATTCACACATAACAAAACAGTAGAATTTGTGTACCGTATGTAATTTAGAAAGCTTGTTGTATTATGTTGTTCACAGTGGCGAAGCCTAGGGAGATTTTACAAAAAGATTTATGGAATTTTGACATGGAATGTGAGTTTCCTGTCACGTTTGCTCCAACACACAGAGAGAGACAAACCCAACGACCGACGCAACGTAAGTACAGTAACTTAAGTATTTAACCTCCACGTTTGTGTACTGACCTTCAGGGAGTTTTTGGCTCTTCATTTTTATTTATTGCGCTTCTAAAAGCTCAACTGGCAAAGCTAATTTTAAAAAGGTTAATAAATACTTTAAAAAAAACAAATTTCTTTACAATCAAAATGAAACAATAACAACTAAATAGCAACACTTACACTCTTAGATTATTCAAGAACTGACGATAATGATAATGAAAAAAAGATAAAGATAATGACGAATGAGCAACGAAATAAAAAAGCAGGTACATACATCTGAAAAGCACAATGTGTTAAGAGTCGAGAAGTGGAATTGGATGGAATAAGAAAATCCGGAATAAAATGAAATTTGTGTACGTGATTGGCGTATGTATAGGTGACGAGAAACAGCTGATGAGTGGGCGTGGCCCATCCTATTATCTGACATTCTTGGACTAATCTGACACTTCATCTTTTAACCATTGTCATCTTTTAATGATTTATGTGTAGCATCGCTCCTCGTTGAATGTGATAACGACTGGTTGAGAATCGAAGAGTCTTGTTACTTGCTTTCCGATGACCGTCAAACGTGGTCAGTCAGCAGGAAAGAGTGTCAGAAGAAAGGAGGAGATCTTGCCATCATCGCTAACGACCGTGTGCAGGTCAGTGACATAAAATACTGTACAACTGCTAAATACAGAATACAGCCATGATATTAAAATTCATATGCATAGTTTTAAATAAACTTCAACTGTGTGTCCTCTAGTTCAAGCTGTAGAGCTGGTGCTAACTACATCATGACTGTGGGTTTGATTCTTAGAAAATGCATGACATTGGATTAATGTTTGACTATTAAGGCATTTACTGTCATGTCAGTAAAATGTGGTTTCAATTTGGCCGTGTTATTTACCGCCTGTGAACTTGTTTGTGGAACAATTCTTCATTTTGACAGGAATTTCTGACTGAGAAAGGAACGATGCACTACTGGATCGGACTAAATGAAGTCAGGCCAAATGAGTGGGTGTTTGTTAACAACTCTGTATTGAATAAAAGGTGAGAAAATGTCTTTCTACAAATTCAACAAGATTTTCTGAACTTTTTTGGATGCTTTTGGAACGCATATAAGTGCTGAAAAAATATAAGTGCTTTTTTGTTAAAAGCAGAACAATGCTGTAAAATTGTTGTACGTTTGTCACACGTAGAGAAGAAGAATGGATGGCGGAACTTCCGCACACTCAAGAGTTTAATATAGAACTCAAAACAGAAACTAATTTCTACACGCAGCACTTTCACGTGCATTTCACATTGTTGGCATTTCACTGGCAAAGACCCTTTGGTTCAGTTGGCCTGCAGCTGCCTCTAATCGCCACCAGGAGGTGCCAAAAACAGAATTGTGACAGTAATAATTCATTTAAAAGCTCTTTTCACAATGTGAGATCATTATGTTCAAAACAAACCGTTGTTAGGTTATTAATTCAATAACAGATATTATGAATGGTCATTTAAATTATAATAAAGTAGGATAAATCTAACCATTTTGACCTACCGTATTTACGCAAAAATAAGCCCCCGATGTTTTTCCATTTAAAACTTCAAATATAAGCACCCATTTTTCCAAATTTACATTCAGGAGCCATCACAAATTAATGGAAATAAGGCGTCTTTATTTAGCGTTGTGCTTCTATGTCATGTCTTCTTTTCCTTCTTTAAATAATCATTCCAGAGGAAGACGTGCATATAAGCTTTTATTGGCTCAATATCAGAAATATAGAAACATTAGCCACGCATCGACTCTTGAGCAGTGTGTTGTGTGCTATGCCGACTCGACTGCTAAGGCTCATGGGATCTGCTGAAGTTTCTGGGAGGTGGACTTCCCCTCACTAGAATAGATTTTTAAAAAATCTATTATTCAAGTAAATCAAAGACATTTGAGTCTCAAGTTAGGATTGTTAAAAGAAGAAAACTTATTCTAAGAGAATATTTTAAGAGTATTTAAGCCAGAAATTTTAGGATTTTCTGTGGAATTTTTATTTTGTGTTTTTATGCTCATATTCGCATAAATACAGTAAATGAAATGATTGGAAATGGTTTAAAATATGATCATGTGATTTCTTCCCTGTATTTACAGTTACTGGCAAGATGGCTTTCCAGATGGAGATTGTGCCGTCCTTGACTCAGATGAACCATTTAAAAAAAACTGGCGGACCACCTCATGCTCAATACACTTGTTCTACATTTGTCAGAAGATGTAGATGTGAGAATTGTGGAATCTGCTTTACAAATTCCAAATCCCTGTATTTGATTAAACCATCTCTAGTAATCTTCTAGTTAGAAAGTATCATCAACAAAGCTGATTTGTGGCAATTTACTTTTTTACAAAAATGTAATGTTGATTTTAGATTCTTACTCTTCTGATTTTTCAAGCTTGCTGATTTGCACTAAACATTCCTAATGATGCACTCAGAAACTATTTTATCTGAAATAAAGAAAAATAAACCTTCACCCCCATGTTTCACCATGCTGATGTTTAGTTTGTTTTTCTTTTAAAAAATGTGTGAATTAGTACATCACAAGAAAACGTGTTTGGAATCCTTCATATATCCCATGACTTGAATCATTTCTCAGATGCTGACCTCTGGACTGTCCACACTGACTTCTTTGTCCAGCTCCATACTCTGACGAATAATCTGCCAACCTTTGCATTGATTTTTCTGGTCTTCGGCTTCTAGTTTTTTGGAATTATTGCTCTCCCCTTGGTTTTTGTCAGTTTCATTCTTCTTGTCGGAAGCCGATCCTCCGTCCTTTATAAATGCATCAACGTAGCGTTTCATCTTTTGAACCAGGGGGTCATGACGATCCTCCACACTGGAAAGAAAACAAAAAAAAACAAAAATCAAGTCTTTTTTTTTTTTTTAATAAACAACAATTTTTGTTTAGATTTAGAGTCCCATTACCGGAGAAACCATCGTTCTCCAAGCCCATACGCCAGACCACAAAGTCCCAGTCGTGGCCAAAGACACTGTGGCAACTTCTTCTCAAGCATCAGTGTGGTGGCCACCACCTATATAAACACAGAAACAAACCCTTGTGATGTTCACACACCATCACCTAGCAACGGTTTCAACAACACCAACCTGCGTCCTCCAAAGTTCATCGCGTTCCTGCGTCACCCTCCACTGTGTGTCGCTCATCATAGCGATCAGGAGGTTGAAAATGAGAACGTTAGAGATCAAGCTGAAGCAGACGTGAAGACAGTATATGACTGGATGGCAGTAGAAAGTTTGGTCCACCGGAAGATCAATCATACCAATACTCAGCTCAAACTGAGAGAAGAGAGTAACGGGGAAACTACGATAGGATGGTATAGTTAAAGGTTCTTGAGTCATGTAGACCATCCACAAGGCTGAAAAGACAATGACCAAACCATCATAATTAATAATATGACAGAAAAATCTGTCCATTTCATGCAAAGTTTGCATGCATGCAACTGCTGTATGGAAAATACAGCTGCAAGCAGCAATATGGGGGTTCAGGCTTTAGTTTTGGGGAAAATCTGTGTATATGGACTGGTGGTCTTACGTATAATGGACTATATTTCGATTATTTACAATATTTGACAATATGACATGTTTTTACATCCAGCTTTAACTTCATATCACAATTTTTTGCTTTACCTGAGATTTGATAAAGAGACTACATCCATATATCATAATAATATTCATACAATTATTTGAATAAATAACGAGTGTAACAGATTGTTACTGACAATAGTGTAGTTTGCCCATTTATCAAATGTGTTTTACTCCACTTCCCCAGCAAATTTGCTGATAAAGATCATGACTGTATGATAGATGGTTTAGGAATTATATGCTCATTTTTTTCCTCTTGAAAACATTTAGAAGGCCGAATCAGTACAAATACAATACATTTAGGGCCTGAACCTCTATAAAAGTTTTAGCCTTTTAATTTCACTAACCAGAAGAGAAAGCAATAAGGACGATGAAAGATAGCCACATGAACTTGGTCAAATCTCCAAATATTGTCTGAAAAACAAAGCCACAAATACCACAAGATGAGCCAAGGATTTAAGAGCTAACAACAACACGCCTCTCAAACAGACTTCACCTTCTGAATCACAATAACGTAAGGTCCCAACATCTCAAAACCTCGGGCAAAGTACAGAACATTGGACCAGCCAAGAACCAGGGACCAGGCCATGAGGACAGACTCTCCGTCCATGCTAGTGGTTCTCAGGACACACAGAAACACAACCAGGCAGGCGTAACAAACCCTGCAAAAGAAAGGCCACGATGAAGCAGCAATACGGGGATATCTTGATTTACAAATGACTTGAAGGAAGAGTTTTCCGAGATTTGAGCAATCCATTGGTCATTTTTAATTAGCAAAAATGACACGTCCTTTTTAATTAGCTCCAGACCTGACAGTGACGTCACAGCGCCCCCTAGTTTCCAAAAGTAGTCTTGATTTTGATAGAGCAATTACTTGTAATGGATTGCTGAGATTTGTCGTGTTTACGCTTTTGCTTTTTGCGTTTTTGCTTGGTGTTTTTTTGGAAGCAACTTTCTTTTAATCATGTCTTTTAATCATGTTCTTTTAATCCTCTAAGTAAGTAGAGACAATGCTTCTTTTGTTTTTAACAAAATATTTTTTTCTTTTGTTATACATTCAAATTATCTAGCATTTACAAAAAGGAGGTGGTGTGCATTCTAGAATTCTAAATTCTAAAATACATTCTAAAAAAACAAACAAGAAATATAATGAAAAAGTAAGAAAAAAATGAATATTAACAAATAATAACAATATTTTTAATATATTGAATTTGAATTCAATATAAAATACAATATGAATAAAATACTAAATAAAACTATGAAGATGAAGATATGAATGCGAAAAATTAACGTAAAAATAAAGATTAGTTTGATCAAAGTGATTAAATGATCCAGAAAGTGACTAGTTAACTTGTCCAGTAGCCAGATAAAACGCCAGCCGAAAATGTTAAAATAATTATAATGATAAAGTATTTTAAAATAACTTTCAGTAAACGCAAGACTGAAAGCAAACCCATTGTTGAAAATGTTGATAAATATATTATTAGATATAACTAATTATATATGTACATACATTTTCTATCATGTTTTAAGCATTAGTAAGCATTAACAATAAAACAAAAATGAGGTGTGACATCCTAATAATTTTTCATTTGAAATAATGATTTGACACAGTAATTAATTGAGATATGACCTCGACCAATTAAGCTTGTAAATTTTAATATTATTGTATAATTTTGATCTAATTGCAATAATGCCACTCTACCGGCTGAAAATGAACTTACAAAGTGACATGGAAAGGTCCTCCAAGAGCAGTTTGGCCAAAATACTGTTTAGCTCCCACTCTCAGAATACTAGGGATCTGAAAAAATAAATAATACAATAAATAATAATAAAACCATGATTGAATATTTAATTATATTATTATAATGTTAATTTGAGTTGTTCCAAAATTATGCTGACCTCTATGACCAGAATAATGATGGCACCTATGACACTGATAATCTCTCCGACTAAACGTAATTTGTCATTGTGTGTCTTGTAGCTTTCCTGAAATGACAAAGAATTGTAGTATGCTTTCACAAACACAGATTTTGTTGGCCAATCCAAAATGAGAAGTATTTTTGTTTACTGGTCAAACATTTTTAGTGTTGCATGTGTTTCACTTCTGTGTTTTCAGATTAAAACTTAAGGCACATTAATAATATATTATTACACATGTAATAATATTTAATTGGTGTGTGTGCGCGCCTTGTCCTCCTTTGTAAGGCGACAGAGTTTTTTTTAATGTATATTCAACTAAATACATATATTTTTTAAACATGTACTGTATATAGCGTGCATTATAGTTCAGAAAAAATAATATTCTATATATATGCATTTCACAGTTATTCCGAATAAAAGAATGAATCAAATAAAACATCTGTTTGAAATATTAAGATTCACACCTCAAAGGTTTTTTGTAATTTAATGGTGGGGTCATTGTCTGCTTTGGTGTAATTCTCCGGGATGTCCTTTATCGGCCGATGTATGCAGCATATGGTAAATATGCTTATGTACAGCAGATACACCAGCAGCAATAATCTGAAAACAAGAGTCGAGAAGAATGTTAGTCCGAAAGATTATCTCCAACTCAGACGATCTCTCTACTGCTTAATGAATCAAGATTACCATTTAATTAACTGACCGTGCGAGAAGATGTTTTTATTTATACAATATATAAATTACCGTACCTGAAGTAATGTTTTCCATAAAGATTCCATTTAAGACTGACAAGCTGACGCACAGGAGTCACCTCCAGTATCCTTCTGGCCTTAAGACAAATGTATTAATACTCATCAACACGCTGATGTCTTTTCTAAAATATATTTACATGTACAGTATTATCTAGATTTCTCCTATAAGTCAAAAATGATGCACATCATGTGAATTTGAGACTATATATCGCCTGTTGGTGAAAACTGCTTGGGTGTTAATCCAGAAATGGACAAGCAGGTCGGGAAGATTTTGGATGTTTACTGTAATGCATTTTATTATAATTGCATGTACAGCAATTTGCAGGGGAAAATGAAAAACAAGTGCAAAGTGCAAACAAAGTTGCTGTCCTCAAAAAGAATCACAATATTGAACTTTACTCATGCTTTTTTTTAATCAACAGCACAATTATTGTTTTTTTTTTGTGTGCAACGTTGGAATTTTTTAGTTGTCGCACTGTTTACGAAATTGTAAAGAAACGTTGGGTTTTACGTACTTCTCTTTTCCGACTGCTAACAATAACCTCGAGCACTGACGTGTTATCCACTCTGGAGTCAATCTCGGTCAGGTCGTAGAGGTTAGAGGTCAGAGGTCCCAGACTCCACTGCATCACTCGCCGGCGATTCACCAAGTGCTGGAACACCTACAACACGACGGAAAACACATCAAACAAAACAGCATGACTTTCCAGCCGCGCTCAATTTGTATGTGGATAACAACACATTCTCACCACCGTGTTCCCTTCTTTAGCAGCCAGTTTGAAAGGTGTGAGGCCTTTGTAGTTGGGAACCATGTCTAGACTGACCGGAAGCTCCAGCTCTGCATCTTGTGAAACCAGCATGTCAAAGATCTTGCATGCCGTGGTCTTATTGGGCTGCAAAACCAAAAGATGTAGAACAGTATTGCCTGTTGAGATAAACGGAAGAGTGAATAGTGTGTTCCAAATTAAAGCTGGTATTTAAATGAAAATGAATCAAAAGAAATTACATTTCACTAAGTCAAAGTCAATGTTTAATGTTCTGTCTTACCCAGGGAATCCTGAGCCCTTATATTTGCTCCGGCATTTAGCAATGTAGAGATGATATCCTCATTACCAACACAGCAGGCGAATGCCAGGATGTGTTCACCTGTAGTCGCACATTTCATTGTTATTGTTTATTGTTTTTACACTTACAGTACATATGGATAAGCGGTTTTGACTGCACACAAACACTTAGAATCTGAGATTACCGTTAGATGGCGCTAAAGGACAAGCTTAGAAAAAAAAAAAAACAATGACGTTTGTTAACAAACATTCTCCTTTCCCGAAAAAAAAAGTAAAATCGGAGTCATTAGAGACCATGATCTTCATTCTGTGCGGAACATTATGAAGCTAAAAATGACATCGCATGATATCGCTCTAATAAAATGAACATCGGATGGTGAGTTCATTTATTGTTTTTTTTTTTTTCCTCCTCATGCTTTGGCAACCTGCCTCATTTTAAGATTCAGATAGGCATTTAATTTAGGTAACTATTAGAAATTTCACTCACCAAAGTACAAAAGTCCGCCTCTTCTTTTCCGGAAATACATTCCCGTTACCCGCGGTGTTGCCACATCGCCACCTCGTGCTATCATTTCGCGCACTAAATTAATATTTTGGTTTATCACGGCGATGTGAAGTGCTGTCAAGCCTGTTCAGTGGAGAAATGAAATTAGAAAGTATTAATTTGCTTAACACAAAAAGGATTGTCATAGTTTCGGGCTTGACCTTGGTAAAGTTCAGAGGTCATGGGTTCATTGATGAGCTCCGGGGCCGCGTTCATTAAAGCCAATGCTGCGTCCATATTATCCTCTAATACTGCGACATGCAGAGCTGTTTCTCCAAGCTCTCCTGCAACACACATCTCAGCGATCAACTGTTGGGTCGTATACAAAACCACATAAAAAATATGATTTACCTCTTTCAAAAATATTAGTGGAGCCGCAGTCGATGAGCTTTTTTATACAGCCTGCGTTGTTTTCTTTAGCCACTGAAAACAGGGGGATGTCATTTACTCTGATGAAAACAGAGATGATCATTGTTATTATCAGTGCTGTCCAGCTTGCTGAAATCAGAGGTGTAAAGTGTACCTGAAAACTACTTGAGTAGAAGTACGAATACCTTACGGTAAAAATTACTCAATTACAAGTTACACGTCACATATTCCAGGGAGACTTGAGTAATAGATGTAAAGAATCCAATTTTAAAATAACTTGCAGTGAATTTAGCCTAAAAAAACACCATGTCGAAAAACAAGAAACTCTTTATGAGGTTTAATTTCCCAATACGTATAAGAATTAAAGGTAACACCTGAATGTTTCAAAAAGGCTGAAAAAAATTGATTAAAAAAAAGAACAAAAAGACAAAGTCATATTGAAATGTGCAAAAATGTTCAACCGCTAATTCATGTTCACGTGATTTATCTCATTAATAGCATCCAGTACCTTCAGCATCCTGCAGATGGCGATATCACCTCGTCCGCCCAAGAAATTAACCGCGGTAGAAAAAGACTATGACTTTCACAAAGTAACGAGTAACAATATTGCCCATTCAAATGTATTGGAGTAAAGAGTACAGCTACTCAATCAAAAATGTTGTCAAATATAGAATAAAAGTTTCTTATTTTTTTTTGATATTCGGTACAAGTACAAAGTAGCCAAAAAATACTTAAGTATAGAAAAGAAGTCAATTTCTGTACACCACTGGAAGTAATGCTGTTAAATTCTATAGTAGTTTCACTAATTCTAGCTTGGACTTTTTATTGAAATAAATTCCAAATTAGTTTCACAAATTAAATGGTAAAACATACAATACTTTTTAATACATTGGATCTTTTAATACTGGTGTTCTGTAAATGCCCACAATACGTTTGAAGAAGATCTCCAAGCTTCCCAAGGTAATGTCAAACCTTTTGCTTTGCATGAGAAATGTTTCATCCAGCATTTCATCCCATCCTTTTCGATGCTGGAGACGGAACTTCAGCTGAGTCCACCAGTGGTTGATCTCTCCTGCAGCAGATCTGGAGGCGGACGGTGCCATGGTTTCTCCCAAAACTCTGAGAAAATCAAAATGATCGTTGCTAATATGAAATGTATGCAACATTTGCAGTAAGATGCAGATTGACATTTTTACATTTGTATTCCTTTTTAAAAAATAAATTCTGTATATATGATCAATTTTACTTTAATCAATCAAACAATACTCTCAAAATATAAACAATATATTTGAGTGAATAAATAAATAAATAAATATAACTAATAAAGTAATATTAAATAATAAATACATACACTAAAAATAAACATAATTTAAAACAAGAATATAAAATAATTTAAAAGAATATAAAATAATTTAATTTTAAACGTGTAATAATATGTACAGTATACATACGGTATATAATTAAAATAAAAGTAATTAAAATCAAGTTTTAATAATTTATTATAAAATAATATTTTTTAATAAAATGTAAAAAAACATTTTACATTTTAAATCCGTAACTTGGTTTCAACAAGGCGCACATCATCGACAATACATTACATTTTAGAAATGTGTTTACAAAACAAAAGCCATCAAAAACAAACACTAACAAATCCAACTACGTAATTAAATTAAGTCAAAGTTTATATTTAAGTTCAAAAGTTACACACAATATTTAACTTAGTGTTTATTTGATGTATATTCTTTTGTTTATCTCATAAAAGAAAAGTTCCGTACCTACCAGAACAGAATCCAACGTAATAGTTATTCCAGTGTAAGTGTTTTGCTCGTCTTAGTAAATGATGCTCAGCATTGTGTTTGACTTTTAAGAGTCTTTGAGACGGACATCAGCATTTATAGGCGAGCCTGAAGGAGGGAGGAGAATTCACACAGGTGTAAGAGACGTACACACACCTGTTACTTACTTTCCAATAAGAATTATTAAAAAAACAATAATGAAAATCTCTTTTCAATACGTTATATACGTGGATTTTTAAAAACAAAGCGACATTGAAATTATGTTGAATTATTAAGCTGTGTGAATTGTTTTTTTTTTTTAGGGGGGGGGGGGGGTTGATATAACAAATGTATAATGGGATTATAACAGAATCAGTGGTCCATATTTTGCCGTATATTATGTTCACCAGTAAAATAATGCAGAACGAACCATAAAAGTCAATGTTCTCAAAAACCACAAAGTCATGTAAAAGTAGAGCAAACCTGTCCGAAAGGCGCTGACAGATACCAGGATGTTCTGTGTGACTGAACCCAGGTGAGATTAGTCCTCACATTCCTCAGATTTGTGCAAACGCTGGTCACTTTTGGATCTTGGTACCCGCGTCACATTACGGCCCGGTTAAATGGGGGCTTGTTCTGCTTCAGTGTTTTATTCCCGACAAACCTACAAAGACAAATGTGTTTCGTGCTAAATATAGTACTGCGCAAAATGACTGTTTCTGTAGATTCACAACAAAAGACATCTGATAGATTTAGACTTTTATGAATTTGGATGCATTTTGTATCAAAGCGAGCATATGTCTATATATATAAATATTAATGTATTATGCATTTATTCAAAGAAGACAACTTTACTCTTGCATTAATACTTTTTGCTCACCACTGTCGGAGATACATTTTGTTATTCCATGGTACTCGACTGGTAACTGGTAATTATGTAGTTAACTGGTAGTTATGATATACTTTAAATGCATATAGTTCTAAAAGTATGTTGTCATTTATACAGTATTTATATGATATATTTAAATAAAAGAGAGAGAGAGAGAGAGAGAGAGATGGATAGATAGATAGATAGATAGATAGATAGATAGATAGATAGATAGATAGATAGATAGATAGATAGATAGATAGATAGATAGATAGATAGAAAGATAGATAGAAAGAAATAATTATTACTATGATATACTTATTACATTATAATAATTGTGATCTTTGGGATAACTTAGATATCTGAGAAATCTTCTAAATTTAATGGATTAATTCTGTTTATCATTATTATACAGTAACATCAGAGAGTGGTTTTGTGTAATAAAGGGTCATTTAAGACATAATAGATACTGGTCAAACAGCTTACAAGTTAAAAACAAGGCCTAATTGTATGTTTGTGTCACAAAGGACAAGTAAGTGTTAAGGTTACACTGGCTGTGTAAATAAAATCATATACACAGTAAAAATATATTTCATAATAGCGGGTTAAAGCAATATGTTTTTATGCAACTTATTAATTTGAAGGAAAAGGTGAATTTGATCCAAATTGGTGCATTATTGATAAAGCGACCGCAGTCCTGAAGTCTTACAGAGCTTGTGTACAGAGCTCAAAAACATTATCCGCGACTATATATAACATCAGTTCAACCACATGAATGGATGTTGTTTCTTCACATGTGTCATGTGTTGTTTTGCAATACAAAACACAAATTTGCCCGGCGTTTAAGAGCACAAAACATCCTAATACTAGGGTGCAAGCTGGCGACAAAGCAGCCAATCACGTTCGAATCGCCATTACGGCAAGATTATAACACGATTTATGTTTTTTTTCTTGCGAGATGAAATGTGGCACAGAAAAATGAAAACGATCAGCAAACTACATGCATTGTTTACATACAAATAACACATTATTGGAAGATCTTGTCATGACTCTGCATATTCCAGGCCTGTCGACTCACTAGCCAATCAGTGCAAGGAATGCAAAATGACTTTTAATATGTTTACAAAAAAAAAATGAAAAATGTAGACTTAAAAACGCTTCTTTTTTTTCCCTTTTAAAACAACCTGCTTAAACTTAAAACTACCTTTATATTTTAATTACATATTATATTTTCTTATTATTTATCTGTACCGGGAACTTTCCCTTCCAGTGAAAGCTGACACACAGATCTGTGACTGATGTGTTATATGACACTTTGCTGACTTTTTCCTGCTGATCAAACCATTTGTTCACGAAAGCGATAATAAAAGAGCTAAATAGAAAGGACAGTCGGCTTTAAACAAATTCATATTTATTTTACAAAAATGAACAATAGTGGATCAGTGATGCACAACTGTACAATCAAACAGGTCCAAAACAGCTGCTTTATCATACACTTTTAAATTTTTTTTCTTTTTACAAACTTTTACAAAAATCTATTCACATGTTTTCCTCAAACACACACACTGCAAACTATACAACGCTTATATATTACAGTGTCTTTGCTACAAGAGATTGTCATATACTGGCTCATTTCCTGAAATGAGCTGATTGCAGTGCAAACCTTGACCTTTCATATTTAATATTTTCACATTTCATTTTTCACAAGACTTGTGAAAAAAAACCAGTGTTTGTGTGTATATGTCAATATACACACTAAAAAAGACATTAAAAAAAAACTTGCCTTGTTAAAAAAAAAAAAAAGAGTATTAGTGTCTCTATAAGAACAGTTTGCGGTTAAACAAATTGTCTCCTACACCATACTGTAAATCTTTGTACACTGGTTTAATACAACTTGTGATGAGAAATTTGGTATAAAAAAACGTTCTGCTCGTTTTGATTTATTTCCCCCGGAGAACAAGGTCAACATTTAAGAACACATCTATTGCCATCGACAAGTGCCACAGAAACATTATAGTCAGTCAATATCTGTTGTCTGTCTCTGATTGTCCCCGCGATTGATTGTAAAATCGACGCTTTTTGTGCTTTTAAGGCAAGTTCATAAAAGCCATCAAGTAATGAAAAGTGAGAGGTAGTGCAACATCGAAAGAAGGAATAAACAAAAGAAGACAGTAACAGCTCAGAAGTCTGGCTTTGTTCCGGCGGACCCTCCTTCAGACTGCGGCCCACCCGCACAGGAAGTGTTAGTTAGACCTCCACGTGTCCCTGAGTGAGGTGAGTCCTGAGCTGCTGAGCAGCGTTTACCATCTTCCGCTGGTGTCCAAGAAGATTTATTCCTAAACCTTGAACTTCCCTAAAGCAGGAAAAAAAAGACGTAATCAACTGTATATTTTATGTATATACAACGGTGCATTTTGTCATTAAGGACAAGCAGATCAGTGAAGAACACACATTGTGAAGAAAGAAACACACAAATATCATCAATAAACATATGATATATGATGTCAACATAATATTTGATGACCGACATATTTTTAGATGCACTGGGCGAAAAATGCACAATGCTTAGGAATTTAAACAATAAGATGGTTACAAATAATTTACATTTGTTTATAATTGTCATGAAAAAAAAAAAAAAAAAAAGACAGAACAAAACACTTACTCCATTGTGAGCATGCTCACTCTTTCCAAACTGTGAAACTGTGCTCTTTCAAACGCATCCCTGTACCTGTCCATCTTCAGAGCAATCAGCCATTCACCAACAGTCGTCACTGATGACAGGTCAGTAGGGGTGGGGCTTAGTAGAGGTTGGGTGGGACTAAGAAAGAAGACTAAAGTTAATATATGTAAAAAGGTAAAAACAAATGCAAATAAAGAGTCACGGACCGACTGTGTTCAGCCTTTAGTGAGGCTGGGTGTCGTATGAGGCGGTCCAGAGATGACAGGAGCGAGTCGAAACCCGGCCGGTCCTGTCTGTCTCCCTGCCAGCACTGCAGCATCAGAGAGTGAAGAGCAGGCGGACAGTTGTTCGGAGCCGGCAGACGATACTGATCAATCACGGCCTTCATCACCTACACACAGGAAAAACAACACAGGAGTCAAACACTTTTATAGAAAGTGTAAGAAAAAGAGTTTTAGAGATGGGCATAGATATTTTTTTTAATCTACAATAATCTCATTGTAATTTTGGATTTAATCTATATTAATTCCTAAATTAATCTCTAATTGATTCGTTGATCAACCATCGCCTTCATCACCTACAGACAGGAAAACAACAAAGGAGGCAGAATAAAGTTTAAAAAAAAGAAAAAAAGTTTCTCTAATTTATTAATTGACCTATTACGGCCTTCGTAACCTACAGGCAGTAAAAGGCACAGAGGAATCAGGATAAAGTTTTAGAAAACGTAAGAAAAAAAAAGATTTAGAGGTTGGATATATTACTTTTTTAATCAAGAATAACCTCATTTAATTTTTTTAAATGAATAACATTCTCTAAATTAATCTCTAATTCAATAATTGATCAACCACTGCCTTCATCACCTACAGACAGGAAAGGAATCAAGATGAAGTTTTAGAAAACATTAAAAAAAGAGTTTTAGCGGTGGAATATAAATCACATATTTTTTTTTATCTAGAATAATCTCATTATAATATGAAATTGATCAAGATTAATCTCCAATTGTTTTTCGCATTAGCTAATTGCATATTTTGCACACACACACACACACACACACACACACACACACACACACACTTACACACACACACACACACACACACACAATGTATCACTGTGTCTGCACACACACAGCTCAGTGTCTCCCTCTAGTGACTATTTAATTGATATAATTGCAATGTTTCTTTTTTTTTTCCAGATCAAATCCTAAATCAAACCCTCACCTCTTGGTTGCTCATATCCCAGTATGGCCTCTCACCATAAGACATCACCTCCCACATCAGTATCCCAAAACTCCAGACGTCACTGGCCGAGCTGAACTTCCGATGCTGGAAAGCTTCCGGAGCCGTCCATCGGACCGGAATCTTACTGCCCTGAAAAACAGAGCGCGAATTACAGCAACGCACGCAAACCTCCACATGTTCAGCTTCGGCTTGAAGAACACACCAGTGAAGCAGTGTAGGTGGGCATGTTGTGGTCCAGACCCCTCATCAAACGGGACAGGCCGAAGTCGGACACCTTACACACCAGGTTGGAATTGACCAGAACATTCCGGGCTGCCAGATCCCGGTGGACAAAATTCCGCTCGGACAGATAGCGCATCCCAGCTCCGACTCCTCTCACCATCCCAACCAGCTGCAGCACGCTGAACTGATCCTCGTTCTCCTAGGCGTGAGCATCACACCTGTTTTAACACCAGGTCGGACGGACGGACGGACACGTGACTCACTCTGAGGAAAGCGTCCAGCGGCCCGTTCTCCATGAACTCCGTGATGATGCGTTCCGGAGGAGTGCGTGTGATCACACCCTCCAGTTTCAGCACGTTGGGGTGGTCAAACTGTCCCAGGACGCCCGCCTCACTGAGGAACACGTTCTTCTCGCGGTCCGTCACTCCCCAGCGCAGGGTCTTGACCGCCACCGGTGCTTCTCTCCGGCCCAGAGGCCTGTAGCGGCCGCGCGACACTTCCCCAAACTGAGCTGGAAGACGATCACAACATCTCATCTACTGTACAAAACACACCGCCTTTGTGCTTTTCTTTCTTTTCCGTGCTATTATTTGCGTTCGGCAATGCATCGTTTTGTGTATATGTTGTTTTCTTGGTTTGCATTCTCAATTATGTAATTATCTAATTATATAAATCATATATTAAAAATGTTATTCTTATTCAATCTTGTGTTAAATCTAATTTCTTGTGTATCTATCTATTTGTCCGTCTGTCTGTCTGTATCTATCTATCTAATTATCTATCTATAATTTAAGCTGTCTATCTGACTGTCTATCTATCTATCTATCTATCTATCTATCTATCTATCTATCTATCTATCTATCTATCTATCTATCTATCTATCTATCTATCTATCTATATCTATCTATCTATCTATCTTTCCATCCGTCTGTCCATCCATCCATCCATCTATATGTGTACCCGTCTGTCTATCTGTCTGTCTATCTGTCCATCCATTCATCCATCTTTCCATGCATAATGTTTAGATATATTTACACATATATAGTATGTACACCCATATTTTTTTATAATACAACCACAGCACATTCTCCACTGACCTGCCCCAATGACTTCTTCAATCTTAAGATGTGTGGGGTCAATCTCTCGCGCAAACTCCTTGACAGCTTCACTGGGGTCTTCATACGTGGAGGGGTCTACATAATACTTGACGCCTCCTGAAAACACAGAGACGTTGACATGAGGTTAAACAGTGACACGCTGCCTGGATTCCCAAACGCTGAAGGCCGAGCGCCGCCACACCGCAAACGTCAGCACAACAGCGCAAAACCACCGACGCGGCACATTTACAAGCTGTTGTCACAATACCAAACTTCTCACAATTTCCATTTCTTGAGGTCTGGATGGAGCGCTTTGCCCAGACGTGGCTCTTGCGTAATTACAGTAATTACACAGGAGCCTAAACACAGGCCAGTCCAGAACATGAAAATATAAAAGCGAAAACACTGTGGTGGCTCTGTTCTTTTCGGGTCCGTTACGCTTTCCTCACCTCTGTTAGTGATGTAGCGCTGCAGTCTGTCACTGTAAGGACTTTCCCGCCGTTTACTGGTGGAAAAAGATAGAGGAGAGGATGAAACGGACCCTTCACATCACAGAGAGCGGCCTTGAAGCACATACCTCCGAAAAACAAACACAATAATGATTGCTATGACGACCAATAGAAACGCGGCGCCTCCCATGACCGACCCCACCATCAGCGGCAAGCGGTTCTGGATCTGCTTCGACTGCTCCTCTGGAAAAAATGAAACGTAAAATAACATAAAAAAATAAAAGAATTTGATTCAACTGTACGGTGCATGAATTTCAAATAAATGTCTTATCTGTCAGTTATATGTAATAATGTAACACACTACTACAGCGAACCTGATTCGCTTCTGTGCTTTCTTAGGGCCAATAAGAAGACTCAAATTGGCTGTGTGAATTTGCATAAAGTAATGCAACTAAATTAAACTTTACTTTAAAAAAATTAGGTAATGGTGTATGTTGGGCAACATCTATACAAGAAGTGTATTGTTATTATTGAAGCCAATCTAAGCCTTTGCTGGCAGTGGTGTAAAGTACTTGAGTAAATGTTGCCTTTCTTCATTTAATTATTTTTTGCTACTTGTACCGCTTGTACAGAGTATCAAAAATATAAGCAACTTTTACTCTTTAACTTTTTTTTTTTACTACAAATTTTTTTGTCTGTACTCTACTCCACTAATAAGACAAGTCGGCATCTTTTTCTACAGCGGTTATTTTTTTTGGCGGAGGAGGAGATATTGCCATCTGCAGGGTGCTGAAAGTACTGTATGCTTTTTATGAGCTAAAATAAAGAGTTTCTTGTTTTCCACATTTCTTGGTAGTTTTTTTTTTTACCCTAAATTCATCAAGAGTAACATGCTCAAGTTCTTTTAAAATATTCCTTACGACTTTTCCTCAAGTAACTTGTAATGGAGTAATTGTTATGGTACGTTTTTCAAACTTTTACTCAAGTATGGTTTTCAGGTACTCTACACCTACTCTACTTCTCAGTAAATTCAGGTCATCTCAGTAAAATTCCCGGGGAACTCCGGAACTGCGTTGGAGTGTGTAAGTGTGAGATAAGTGTCAATATGGCCACTAGGGGCCGTACCAAAATTGAGCTCTGCATTTAATCATCAGATGAAGCTACACAAACACAAACCCGGAGCAGTGGGCTTAAGCCGTGATGAGGGTCCCTAGTGACCAAATTGGCAGGCTTACTTCACTGAAAAGTTTGCCTACCCATTGCTAGAGTGCTGAAGTAGATGGTTTGGCTATAGGGCCCGTAGCCTCGCTCATTTCTAGCACGGATTTGGAAGGCGTAGATGGAGCCCGGAGCCAGACTAGCCACAGTCACCGTGTTGGTTTCACTGAAAACACTGATGGCGCTGTCCTCATCAGATTCCTGTGACGGAAAACAACAATTATCTGAGAAAGCTGTCATCCAAGTCGAAAACGTTTAGATGGGTATATTCATAAAAATGAATTTAGAAATTCCACAAGTAAATGCATTCAAGTCAAAGGTGATGCAAAAACATTTGCCTGTATCTAAAATCAAATCAATTAATTAATCAATCAATCAATCAATCAATTTATCCATAAACCAACCATTCATCCATCCATCTGTCCATCCATCTCAGTCTGTCTGTCCATCACTATCTATCTATCTATCTATCTATCTATCTATCTATCTATCTATCTATCTATCTATCTATCTATCTATCTATCTATCTATCTATCTATCTAGCTACCTATCTATCTATCTATCTATCTTTCTGTCTGTCTGTCTGTCTGTTTATAGTTCTGGAACCTTTACGTACAGTAGGAGCGGCCATTACTCTGATTGGCTGGTGAGAATGAGATTGACAGCTGCTTGACCAGTCCCTTTGTCAAATGTTAGAACCCAAGGTGGCCAACGAATCAAAAAGTTTGCCCACCCCTGGTCTATATTACCTTGAACTATTCCTTTTTTAACTTTAAGGGTTACATTTTTAGTATTGTTTTAAATGACCATCCAGACCTTGTTATAGTAGCGGAGCTGGTACTCCAGGATGTCTCCATTGGGCCGGTCAGGTTGAGGCCAGGACAGGGTGATGGAGTCTTGAACTCGGCTCAGCTGGTGCAGCATGGGAACCTCGGAAGGCACTGAGACGCAGACGTGTAATTACCACACTGACCACAAGGGGTCGTCATCACCATTCATTGAAAGCAGACTTTCGTCCGGCAGATTTCGATGCTGAACATATTTCCCGAATTCCTCAATTGGAATGATTTTGTAAACCATAGCAGCGCACAAGGATAGGCCTAAATCTAATGCGCCTTTCACTTCATGCATTGGTGCGTGTTTGACGGTTAGTTAGACATCGCTGGAGTCTCATTCGTGTTAATGAGGTCATGAGTTAACCATTCCCTCCTCCCAGCCCCTGACCTCCTTCATCTCCCAGTATCTCTGTCTGTTACTCAGTCATGTGGAAGCACACGAAGAGGTGATCAGCAGAGCTCAAAACTTTCATGTAATAGTAAAAAAACAGACATTCCCACACCTACTTTATATCCCTACCTAAAGAAAAAAAACAACAATTAAAAATAATTTCAAAATAATGCTTCATTTTAAAGAACTAAGAAGCTTCTCCACATACTGTCAAGGCTGGAAAGAAAGTTTAACCGAGATAATAGAAAGAGATGAGATGTGAGGCGAACTTCTCTGAGTTATCAAAGTGACGGCCACATTGATCTTCCGCTTCCTGTTTTTTTTTTTCCGGTTTCATGCTGCTTTCTTCACCATTATGTGGCTTGACAGGATGTCGTGACCCAAAGCTACCTGGGTCTAGACACCTGAACATGTAAAATGATGAATAGAAGCGAGATGGATGGACAGCGACCATGGGGAGCTGACCGTCTAGACATCAGGATGACAGGAGACAGACGTGGAAAGGCAAAGATGTACTGAGCAAACAGTCTGGAGAGAACAAACATCACAGAGGCTCCTGGAAATATCTTTCATTTTTGATCTCACCTGATTGGCTAGTGGTGAAGTTGATGCTGGCGAACTGAGGTGGAAAAGGACTGAGCGCTGAAACATCGTTTATAGCTTGGACCTGTTTAATTCATACACACATCACACCAGAACCCTTTATTAAAATAAATGACTGCAATTACTAACTGTGGAAAACACTATAGACACATTTGTGAACGACAAATTGTACATTTTCCTCTGCAGTCCAATCAGCAATTGCGTTTGCAACTATAGACTGTTGGCTCAATTTCATTTGGAAACAAAGGAGTGTCAGTGTAACTGCATTGCTGTATGATAAGTGCAGATATGTATATTTAACACTCGAGAATGTTTCCAATTTTTTGAGAAAAAAAAACCATTAACTGTCGTTGGAATCTGCAACACAACCAGTGGCTTCCCTCTTTTCAACTCTTCAAGAATCTACAAATTTAACAGTGACATTTCATTTCAAATTACCTTGAAAATAGATTGTAGTGGACACTTATTGTTACTCGTTTATTTGTGATTGTGCGCAACAAGTTGGCATCTTTTTCAATTGTGGTTAAATTCTTGGGCGGATGAAGCAATATTTGATTGAGACTCAATAATTTGATTGAGACTTTTGATCTTTTTTGTTCTGCCATTTTGAAACATTGAGGTGCTCAATTTTTTTCCATATTAGGAAATAAATACTCATAAGTAAAGAGTTTCTTGTTTTTACTCTTTGAGCCTAAATTCAGTACGAGTAAAACACTTACGTTTTGGTAAAATGAAATACGTTATGACTTTTACTAAAGTCTTCTTGGACTTGGTGTCTTGTAACTTGGAGTAACAAGTAGTTTGTAATGGAGTCATTTTTACAGTAAGGCATCCGTACTTTTGCTCAAGTTTGGTTTTCAGGTACTCTTTACACCTCTGTACAAAACTATAGTGAATTTATCCGGACTTACCTGTATGAGGTAAGTGACTCGAGTGAGGAGGTTCTTAAGAGTGACTCTTGTTTGCTTCAAGCCCGTCTGAGCCGGGGAGAAGGTGACCGTCTCTCCGCACCAGGAACACACACTGGGGGGCGTGTTGATGGCGGATGGACAGATTCGACACACCACTCCGTACCACACCTCACTACGACCTCCCAGGTTTGCCGGAGGCTTCCAGCGGAGCGCCACGCCGCCCTCAGAGCTCTCGTACTCCCAGGACAAAGACTGTGGAGCTGATGGAGAGTCTGGCAAATCCATTTCATGATCATTAGCTGGAATTTTAGGAGCGGGGTGAATGCTTGATCAGGATGAGCTTACTGGTGCACGCCGTTGTGTTTGCATCGAAGGCCGCCCGATAAAACCCACTCCGGCACTCACACGCTTCCGAGCCTTCGGAACTGGTTCTGCTGTTGGCTGGACACTCTGTGCAGGACACCGAGCCGGCCATCGCTTTGAAGAAGCCAATCGAGCATGCTGTCGAAAACAGGGGGTAGGGTCAGGCAGTTAATCGAAAAGTCATCAAAATCGACATTCAGAACTTATAATCGTTCACTTTTTGAACTTGTGGAGTCAAACACAATGAAAATAATACACTTTGTTACCAAATGTGCAATTTTTAGTTTTTACTTTTTTTACGAGAACAACAGAGGGCAAAAAAAAAAATGAATTAATGAATGAAATAACCATTCAATAAGCGTGTTAAAATGTTCAATTAATCGGCCAAAACGCCCTAGAAAAAAGCATCACATCTGTGGCACAAGCTGATTGGAAAGTGTCCGATTCCCACTTTGGAATTCAATCAATTACAGCAGAACTGGAGGCTGAACAGATGAGGGTCCGGAGGGGGCTGCGCGTCTCCAAATGGAAGCAATGACTGGCAAATGAGTCATAAACGCTTGCAAACTCAATTGAAAAAGATGCAAAACAGTCACTTCCTTCACACATAATTGGTTTGCTTGTTCTCACAGCCATTTTTGCTCCCTTCCAAGTGTAATTACAGTCAAAATAACCTCAGCCTGAGCATCTGACATCATACAGCTTCATGTTAAATAATAAATACATCAGTGTTATGAATAAATTCCATCTGACGATGTGTGTGTGTGTGTGTGCGACCGAGAGAATGAATTCCTCTCATTAGGCCACTGGCTAAAAATATTGCTTCATTGTTGCATATTATTTATTAATGTGTTTGATTATTTGTACTGCAGCGGTATCACATGCCAAAGCTTTACAGGAAATCAATAGCATCCCAGCTCGGGACAGATTCTGTGACCAACCAGAGGCATCCAAGGTCCCCGCCAAACAATCCACAGCAAACACACACAGCTTTTATATAAAGTATTGGCACATCTCCAAATCAATATCTCTCTGCATAATCCACACAGAAATGTCAGGCTTAGATGAGTCATGGAGTCTGATATCGCGAGCAGAGCTTTGAGAAAGCGGCGCAAATATTTTAAGTTTTATTTACCGAGACGTTATAGTGCAATTACAGAGAAACGAGCGGCTGAAAAGCCTGTTGTTCTCTACTGAATAGACGAGTCATTACACTGAGATCACGTTTGAAGCACTTTCAATATACAGAAAGAGAAAGAGGCTAAGAGACTGAGATTGAGTGAGAGAGAAAGACAGAGATTGAGAGAAAGAGAGTGAGAGAGAGAGAGAGAAAAAGGTGGAGAATATTAAAGAGTGATGAAAATGGACTGAGAGTTTGAGAGAGATGGAAGTCGAGAGAGAGAGTGAGTAAGAAAGAGAGAAAGAGAGAGAGAGATAGGGGGTGGAGAGTGATTGAAATACAGTGGGAAAGAGAAATGGAGAGACGAAGAGTAATGGAAAATGAGTGAGAAAGAGAGAGGGAGAGAAAATAGAGTAAGGGATACAGAAAAAAGAGAAGGAGGTGGAATTAGAATGTAAGACAGAGAGACGGAGAGTGATGGATATAGAGTGAGATAGAGAGATGGAGAGTGAAGAGAGAAAGTGAGAGATACAAAACAGAGGGACAGAGAAGGAGGAAAAGACTGAGAGAATACAAAAGATAAAAAAAAAGAATATTGGCGGGCATGGAGAAAAAAGAAAGAGATGGAGTGAGAGAGCGAACAGAAAGATAGAGAGATAAAGTGAGGGGGACGCAGGAATATACGCAGAAAGAGAGAAAGAGATGCTCAGAAAGCTAAAAGGATTCTTATGTTCTCACTTGTCTGTCAGATTTGAGATTGGCTCTGGAACACCACTGAGAAAAGTGAGAGAAAGAAAGACTTCTATTGCAAAAAGACGAGAGTGTTGTCCATCTATTTTTCATGCAGTCACTATATTTTATCCTCTGTGTTCTGGAATATACGTGACAAAATAGTCGCTTTAACTACAAGGAGTTCTTCACTTCTCACACATCCTCTACACCTTTTAAACATACTCTTCCTTCCTATTCACACTCTCCATTCACTCGCTCATCAGCCAATCACAGCGCTCAGTTCCATCCTGGATGCTCACACAAGACATTTAAGCATTTACATTTCATGAGGAAATACATTTATGCTAATTTACTTTTCAGACATTTATGACATTTATCAAATCAAATATTTAGGATTTTTTTTTTTACATTTATTTTAAATGCATTTTGTGTATCTGATAAAAAGTAAAGATTCACGATGCATGTAACATTTATTTTAGAGAGATTTTCAATTTATGATAAATCTAGAAGAAAATATATGATATCATGGTCTTAAAAGCTCTTTAAGATATCATCAAACTTTTTTTTTAGTAATTTTGGAGGCGTGTGTAGATTTTAGTGATATTTTATTCAGTACTGTTTTAAATATATTTGCATTTTACAATATAATAAGTCAATTATGCTAATATTTATATAACATTTTAAATAGTTTTGAAACTCGCCTGAACACAGACACTCACACACTTTAGTAATAGTGCAAAAACAAAGCAAGAAAATTGTTAGGAAGCAAACTTTATAAACATAAGGCGTGTTTTTGAATCGATTTAAAATTTTATGATGATTAATGTGGAAAAGATTTTACCCGCACTTCAAAACTGCAAAACAAAGATGAAATTTAAATTAGAGTTGGAGTCATAAAACATTAAACACAAGATGCAGATAAATGTTTAGTCAGAGAGAAAGAGAGAGAGAGAGAGAGAGAGAGAGAGAAGGAGAGAGAGAGAGAGGAACAGAGGTAGACAGAGAAAGGCAGACGAAAGAGAGAAGAAAGAACAGTAGAGAAAAATTAGAAAAGAGAGTCAAAAGTCAAAGACACAGAGAAAGAGAGAATGGTTAGAGGGAGAGAGAGACAGAGAGATGGATGGGGGAAGAGAAAGAGAGAGGAAGAGGAGAGAAAAAAGAGAGGATGAAAAGAGAGAAAAAGCCAGTGTCCCCAAAGTGAAAAGAGAAATGTGGGATAGAGTGAGAGAAAGAAAAAGTGAGGGAGGGGGGCGAGAGAGAGGGAGAAAGAGACAGAGCAAGCGAGAGAGAAGAGGCAGAGAGAGATGGAGAGAGAGGGAGAAGAGAGAGATAGAGAGAGAGAGAGAGAGAGAGAGAGAGAGAGAAAGAGGAGAGGAAGATAGAGGCGAGTGAGAAAAAATAGAGTGAGAGAAAGAAAGACAGAGGAGAGACACCAAGTGGGAGAGAGACAGAAAGAAAGAGAGAGTGAAAGAGAGAAAGAAAGAAAGAAAGAAAGAAAGAAAGAAAGAAAGAAAGAAAAAGTGGAGGGAGAGAGAGAGAGCGCGAAAGAGATAGAAAGAGAGAGGGGAAAGAGAGTTAGAGAAAGTGAGAGGAGAGGAGGAGAGAGAGAGTGAGAGAAAGAGATTGAGAGAAATAGAGTGAAAGAGAGAGAGATAGAGAGAGAAACAGAGTGAAAGAGAGAAAGAGAGAGAGAGAAATAGAGTGAGAGAGAGAGAGAGAGAGAGACCTCACTGAAGTGTATAATTTGCCGTCTACATCAGACTTGGTATTTAGATTGCTGACCCAATTTCTCACTCTCTCTCTTTCCCTGTCTCTCGATTTCTCCCAGTTGCTCTCATTCTCTTTGTTTGGCTTGCAGCATTCTCTCCATAGCACAACAGACGCACAACAGACGCACACACACACACACACACACACACACACACACACACACACGCAAACACACACACACACACACACACACAGATAAACACAAAGCAAGTGAACAAACAGTGTTAGAAAGGGATGTAAAAGGTGTGCAATTATTCAGCACTCTCTCTCTCTCTCTCTCTCTCTCTCTCTCTTTCTACCATTGCATCTTTGCATCTGCAAAATCACCATAAGAATTATGTTTCTCTATAATTTATGTCCGCAGTTATATTATTTAACTCGGACATTTCCCTTGAGGCTAAGCGAACTTCAATCTCTTCAATGGATTACGTTAAAGAATAACATGATTTAAAATGATTGAGATATATGATATCATATATAAAAATGAAAACTACTACATTTGCGAAATGATCTTAAATATTTTCAATAAAGTGTTTACAATAGTGAATTTGCGAGGGAATCTTATAGCATATAACTTCTCATGTGTGAACGAGCAGGAGTAATTGCTTCACATGCTCCGTCGTGCTTTACTCTTTCTTCTTGAAATGATGAAAAGTGAAAGAGCGGTTGTGTCTATAGGGCTTGAGTCTTAAACTAAGAATTTATTTGTTAAAAATTGTATCCAGCACAACTATTTGCCTAGAAAATGTTGTTTCTGATATACGCTTGGTAAATGCATCAGGATATTTCACATCATCTTCACATATCTACTGCTCTCAATTGTTTGTAGAACTCCATTTTCCAGAAGTCCTTGTGTGTCCAAGCACTCTTTGTTTTTTTTTTTGTTTTGTCTCATTGAGCTCAGCTGTCTTTCTCATTTGTTTATTTATGCACCTTTTCTTCCTTTTTTCCTAAAAACAAAGTGATTAATTTCTCAGATTTACGTCATAAATCATCCGATCCTAATCTTAATTTCAGCAAATTATGTGATTTGTTGAACTCTCTTCATTAATTACAGTATCAGATAATCATTTATCCATGCATTGGTGTTTATAAATTAACAGCAAATAACAAGCGAATTAATGAGTTAAATCATTAGATGTGCATCATTAATAAATGTGTTACTAAGTATCAGTTCTAATTAACACTTACTTCTTCCAGTGTTATTTTGTCTCTGTTAAGTGTCTTGGTGTGTCTAATATGTCTTTATTTCTGCTATTGAGCCAAAAAAAAAAAAAAACATACACTTTTTGCACATCTGCCTATGAACTGCTTATATAGACACAAGTGTTTTCATTTATTGTTCCTGACTTGAAATACGGAATAATGGGCGTGTATATTAACGCACATATTTGAAATAGGCAATTAAAAGCACCTCCCAAGTTTTAAGCGTCAAAAATTTGCAGGTGCTGCTTATATTTTCATAAATACGGTATAAAGATTTATACGTATACAGTTGACTCCTGTCAATTGGGACACATTGGGACACGACCATTTTACCACAATAAAGCGGCACAAATTTGGGTCAGATATGATTTGAACTTTATAATTTGTCCCAATAAAGTAGCTGACCCCTTTAACTGGTAGTCCAATTAGGTGGACTTGACTGTATATTAAAATAAATAAAACTATTTATATACACATGCAGACACACACACACACACACACACACACACACACACACACACACACAATGTATATACATGAATGCACAGTAAATAAAAACTATTAACAATCCAATTCAACGAAAAATGGCAAAGACCTTGACTGCACTCGTGACTTTACTTATTTCTCAGAATTTCTGAGCTCCATCCAGTTTAACGTGTGTCCACTACTATATCCTTCCCCCTCCTCTTCCCTGTGGCTTCTGTCACTTGTTCAGCTGAATGGCCATTACATCACCGTGACCTAAATGTGTCACATCTCTCTCTCTCTCTCTCTCCCTCCCTCTCTCTTTCTCTCTCTCCCACTACTCTACTTCTGTCTCAAGAAATCCCAAAACTTCTTTTCCGACTCGCAATGCACTGGCAGATTTGAACCCTGTGGTACTTTTAAGTGTTCTCCTGCTGCTCCCTTACATCCTTTCCTCATTTCCTTTCTGAACACATTACATCTCTCTGGTACAGGCATTATGCAGGAGTTTCACCAAAAAAACGTGCCCTTTCAATTGGGCTGTCAACCTGGTACAATGAAAACACAGAAAGGACGGAGACACCTGATGTTAATGGCATATTTTCAGGGAGAAATCATTTACAGGCACAGACATGCATCAAAAAAAGAGTCTTAAATAGTTTATGACCAAAACCACATGGAAATATTTTTTTTTGTCTATGCTTGGCATCAAATGTCCACGTGAGAATGACACAAAATTTCCACGAAAGAAGAATTTTAATTATTTAATTTCGCTGAGCAACTTCCGTCTAACCTTCAATCCCAGAGCCGAGCGTGTTTTTCGTGCCTTTAATTATATCTGTGTTTACGGGCGCCTCGCTCTACGCCTGAAACCACCCGTGTGTCATTTTCTGTCCATCAATTTTCCATCATAATTGTCCTGGCAGGAAGCCCCCGGAGAACTGATTCGGCAATAACTGACACAACAATGATGCACATGCATGACATGAGAAGGTAAGTGAAAAAACTGATTCCGATGACTCGGGTTTTTAAAGGATTTCAGCTTTTCCTGGAAATCAAATTCAGGTTTTTGATTTGGCAAACTCGGTAGCATTTTGTAATAAAGCATGCTATCAACCATTCGTTAAACATCAGTAAATAATAAAAAATAATTTCTAAAGCATTGTTTCTACATTTATAGACATTAGAAAGGAGCTTTTATGTACTACAGAACTTCAAAATGTTTATTCTAAATTTTAAAAGCATCTACATAACATGCTTAAAATACACAACTGTACACAATTTGTAGAGGATGAGTTAATCATTTAAAAATTAAGCTTATTCAGACAGAGTAATGGTTATTCTGTGTGTAATAAACTCTTTATTCACACATATTCCTGTTTAACGATTAATTCAAGTAGTTGTAAACCATTTTCTAGCAGTTAGCTAACTGTTTTTGTGAGCTCTTCTGAAGTGAGAAATAGTTAAGCCTTGTTAAACATTCATTTATGAGATTTGGTTGTCTACTAAACAGAAAAAGGTAGAAGAAACCTCTCCAAATAACACATTTATTTCTAGTGCAAATACTCTTGTACATTAATTATGAACGATACCAATTTTTTAACTCTCAAAAATGCTTTGTGAAAAATTAATTGATTATTTATTGACGCTTAACTAATGGTGCATAGCACTTAGTTATTTTAAGTTCAAGTTCTGAGCATTTGATTTTCACAGTTTTAACGGTCTCAAAGCGCACAAAAGGTTTAAAGGGTTACCGCACATTCTTCACATTTTAGTGAAAAGTTTGGTTTTCTTATCTAGAACTTAGAAAGGCAGATTAGGAGACAACCTTCAACTAAAACGTTAAACACATTTGAACAACCTACGTGAATACAACCTACGTAAATATTTGTCTTGACAATCAGAGAAATGCTGACTTATTGATTTGAAATTCTGGGAAAAAAAAGTTGCAATACTTTTTAATTTTTGTGGCGGTAACAGGCATTTGTGAGCCGCGAGTGTTTCTCTGTTTCATCATTTTGTTTTGGATTCACGCCTGCAACGTTTTTATTCCCCACGTGCAATTCATATTAATAAAAGCAACATTTTGCAACTATTTCTTTCTCCTCTCAATATGAGACGCCCTGCATGACAAGTACCAGAACTTAGCATGTTTATCCATCAACGTGGAAATCATAAACCATAATAAAAATGTAAATAAACTTTAAATAGGCTATAACTGGGCAAATCCATAATTCTGTTTACTTGACAAAAAAAAGCAATTCTCACCAAAATAATCCTGGGTTGTACTTTTCCAGTTTTTAAGTAGATATTGATAAGGAGTATCCGCAGAATAATTATTTAGCACAATTTTTATTATTATAGGATTTAAATCAGAGACTAGTTGGATTTTAGATCAAACGCAGATTGTATAAAATATCACAAAACAATTATGAGTTATTGACAACTGACTGAGATATACGTTTTGTTGGTCTTAATCACTCAGAATTTAATTATATAAAAAGTTGAGAATTTATTTTGCATGCAAAATCACTTGCAAACAAACAGTTTTCAAAAATCTCACTGGAAGCCAATAGCAACAACAATAAAATAAAAAAAAGTGTTTGAGACATACTGTTGCATTCATTTCTATTAGAATTTTGGTTTTTGACTTGGTCTTTCTGATAAAGCATTGAGTAAAAAACAGTTGGGATCATATGTATAGTTTATTTAACCGTTTACCTACCCACACACGCCGAGTCATTATGGTTGGGCTCATATCCAGCATCACATGTGCATCCTCCAACTGGCACCAGCCATTCCCCTTCTGTGTTACAATGCATTCTGGGAGCTGTCCCACCCTGTGATTGGCTGTGAGCTACACAAGTCCCGGTCACTGGAACCAGTGACGTTGGCTCCGCCCCAGAGGGGGTGGCGGGGTAAAACGCCAAGTAGCGGCTACTAGCTGGACAACGGCGATAAAATATGGAAACACCCATGAGCGACACACACGCTCCGCTGTCGACTATTGCCAGCACAAATCTGAAAGAAAAATAAGACAAGATATTAAAAAGCGAGAAAAGTCGAGAAATCACGTCTAGAGGCTGAGAATGGTTATTTATTTGGCGATTCGAACTGGAGAGCAAATATTAAACACCTAAAGCAAACATTTAAATTGTGATTGATATTTACACAGTTGAATTGCTGGTTCCTGAGTGACTGAGTGAGGAATTTCCTCTTTCATGCGGGTTTAGGGAAACAAGGTGAAAGGAAAAGGTCACTTTACCCTTTTCGAGTGAGAGGGGCAAAGCTCCGGGTTTTAACATTGATGCGTCTTGTATTTTCTGGTTTGTACTGGTGGGGCAGACTTGGTTCCACCCGGCTGAAACTCTTGTCTGCTGCGATGGTGTCTATCTTTACCCAGCCTTCTCTTGTCTCACCATCAGAGGGCTGAAGAACAGAAAACAAGAAAGAGAAATCTTTAGAACACACCCTAAAACACCTATTAGAAGGCCATGGTTTATTTTTCAACTCTTCCGGCATTGGTGGCCTTCTATTAGAGGGTGGTGCTGTGTTTTTTGACTAACTGACGCTAGTTGTAGCAAGTGTATAATAGTTCCGGCAGTTACAACGTGTGCGCAACAATTTCTGTTACACATATATTTTACCTGCATGTACGTGTAAGGCCATTTCTATTCTATTAAGAATTTTCATTTTTTCCGTCATGGTGGCCCTCTACTAGAGCATCTAGAACCTACTTTTACGGGATGAGTCAAACTCGAAAACCCAGGGACCGGCATACTTTATTGAACGATAATTTATTCGATACAAATTTAAGTTAAAGAAAATGTTTAACGAATAATTATCCTGTTCGACCAGACGACCACCGACATCAAGTGTGGTTTGAGTTTTGGCCCCCTTGTGTTTTAGAAAAATATAGACATACAGTATTTTAAGACTCAAATGATGGATGTGTCAAAATAATTTTATAATTCACTCGTTGTCATGTTACAGGCCAATCTGTGAAATTGTACCTTTTCCCAATGAACATGGCAAGAAAAGACAGTAAAAGGAGAAAACATTGCTGCAAATAGCAAATATAAACAATTAACACAGACAAAATTAACAAAAAAAAATATAAATACAAGAAACATCCAGACCAAGGCAACAGGTTCTGTCCTTGGACAATCCAAACAAAGGTCTCTATCTAAAAGCTGACAAACCCCCAATGATGCTCAAGCAGTCACTGATCTCAACAGAATCACACACTTTCAGCTTGGTATCACTCACAGATAATTAGCATATCAGCGTCATCACTTGACCTGATGTGCTTGACCTTGAACTGCAGAGAGGGAAAATTGGAGCAACCAGAGAAACCAACCAGAACATGTCTCACAATCTCTCAAAGTACGTTGTTTCTTCTATTTCCATGTATTGAGCGAGAGATACACACAAATACAATGTTTATAAATGAAGCAAATAAAAATGAATCATTTTAAATGAAGTGAATGCAAATAATTAATACGTTTCATGGAACAAATCCGAGTATTGACCTTGGAAATCCTTCTTTTGGTCACGTTGGAGGATCCTATAATGATATTTAACACTGGTTTATTAGCAATTTTTGAGCTTCTGTTTGGGTGCTATCACTGCGTTTAGATTCAGTTTATATTCAGTATACATCTAGAACAAAACCCAGGCAAAATCTATTTTTGTTCATTAAATATGCAGACAAAATGAAATTACAATAATAAAAGAAAAATTAAATATGCAAACCAGGCTGAAGAGCTTTTGCTTGTTTGTTTGATTTTCAGGTGAAACTTAACGACATGTTTAGCTATTCTGGTACTGAGCCTTGAGGCATACACATTTGCATATATGCAAATTTACACAACATCAAAAGGTTTAATTCAACCTGAGGGGAATTACATAATACCACATCATATTCAATTAAAGTGATATTTTTACTCTGTCAGCACCGGACTTAATAGAGCTATTAAAGAGTTAATAAGCGACAACTGAGATAGTTTGATCTACACAGTGTTGGGCAACAATCCGTCCTAATATAAATAAAACAATATAGTGTGTTTGTATGCATGCATGAATTTTATTAGCATAATTGTTCCTGCTGTAAAGTTTAAGAATTCTAAAATCACAGAGATTTTCTGTATCTTTGCTTTAAAACTGTCATGTTATTTATTTTAACAAACATGACATGAAAATCGTTCTGCTAAAATGAACATGTCCCTTTAGGCTCTTCTGCCCACAGAAACATTTTTGGGCAAATGCAGGATTTTAGAAGTAGAGTAGATGACAGAAGCAAAACATTCATCTGTGCTCGCCGCTTGTCAGACGTGTCGTGTAGATTTTTATCAGTACAATCAGTCATGTGACATACTAAGTTCCTTAGATCCTCAGGCAGCTTTGAAATAAATGTTCCCAGAATGTCAGTCAAACTAGCAGACGGCCAAATGCATTCATATTTATGTGAGTGGGTGAGGAAAGAGAAGCTGTGTTTATGACAGAACACGCCCATTTTAGCTTTGTCATGCTAGCTGACAAAAAAATCAGCATATTTTTAATGGGAAATCTAATAGAATCATCTAATCTAAAAAGGAAAAATCTAATAACAAGAGTTGAATAAATAGAACAGATAATTCTAATGTGTTTTTAGAAAATATAAAAATAAGAATATAAAAAATGTGTTTTTAGAAAATATAAAAAGACAAAAAAACCCTCTGATTTTCAGGCAAAAAATATAATTTGTATTAATATATAAACATAAGCACCACCTCACTTTCTTGTTGTTCTGACTTTCCAGAAACCTAATATTCCGGATAAATACATCTCTTACCAATACTTCTTTTACCAAACCTAACTTGTGACGCTTTTACTTGAATAATAGATAAAAAATAAAACGTTAAATATTATTTCTAAATGTAGTAGAGTATATCTACAGTAAGAGGATATGATTCCACTAGCTTTGTCCAGATATGGGCGTAATCCGGTTTTCACAGTCGCAGACAGAGTTCAGACAGACAAAGAACAGAGTTCCCCATTTTATTGTACTTTCATGTTCGTCTCGCTGCATGAATAAGGTTTCTTTATTTCTGTTATTCAATTAAATTTATTTTTAAAATATTTCAAATTTTGCACATTTTTCAAATATAAGCAGCCTCACCCCCAGTTTTTTTGCGTCTAAATTTTGAAGAAAAATATGATTTTTTTGTAATATTGGGAGTATTTATACAAGAAAATAAAGAATGCTTATATTTGCTTAAATATGGTGTGTATATATATATCAACATATCAACATTTTATGTTATATATTTATCTATAGAATATTTAAAATCAATGAAAAGAATTGTAACATAGTACAAGAAAATCTAACTCGGGCCATCTGGGTAAATGTGTACATTTCATACACAGGGTTTCAGCATTTGTTGGCCTATTTTTCGGCAGGATAATCCCCTTTTCAATCCGTTCTTTCCTTTGGGACTGCAATGTTTCCTCTTTTTCTTTGTTCCAGGCACACTCACCTCCGCTACCCAGGTTCTCTCCAGCTCTCTCTGGGAGTCGGCCTGCTTGTAGTAGAGTGTCAGGGTCTCCCGGCACGTCGGGGAGGGCGAGCGCAGACTGGCACAGTCGCGAACCGAGAAACGTAGCGTCACAAAGATCCGCGGAGCCGACTGCCGGTACAAGAAGGGCGTGGCCAGCCAGTTGTCTTGGAGACGAGGGTTCTGATTGACGTTGCAGACTTCAAAGGTCCGCATGAGTCTCCCCTTGTCATCCAGCACGCTCACCTCATCCCACTGCGCAATGGAGACAAGAAATGAGCAGAGGTATCACACTAGAAAAAGACCACAACGATAAAATGACAGAGATGTTCTAAAGTTTGTCCTGATCATTGAGTCACTCCGAGCAGAAGTCCACAGGTTTAAATCCCTGACTTGTAGGTACCAAATTTAAGGATCAAGCAACCCTATCTTAACCCTTCTATTATGTTCAGGTCAAATTTGCCTGTTTTAAAAATATTTACAAAATGCTTAAAAGTTTTTTTTTCCAATTTGAAACTTCTCCTGCTTGTCTTATTTGGTGCAATCATCATAAAAATATAATGATTCAATTCACGCATATGTAACACCACACTTACAGTACATGTTTATAAAGATACTGTGTGTGTGTGTGTGTGTGTGTGTGTGTGTGTGTGTGTATGTGTGTGTGAGAGAGAGAGAGAGAGAGAGAGAGAGAGAGAGAGAGAGAGAGAGAGAGAGAGAGAGAGAGTGTGAGACAGTGGTGTATTATGTCTCATTGTTGTAAAGAAACACATTTTTGATCTTTCAGACTCTTCTTAGCTTCCATTTTGTCTGAATGGTCAAATTGACCCAATCATTATCTTTGTAACAAAAACATGTAGGGGGTGTTACTAATACTATGTGAACTGAACCGAACTGAAAGTATGTTTTTTATTTTTTTATTTTTAACACATAACATAATAGGAGGGTTAATAGTATATAGTTACTGTTGGGTGCCACAGCTCCAGAGTCTTCATAGGATGGATTAAACACACAAAATGGTTCTGATACTTGTCCATTGTTGTTTTTTTCTGTAATATTATTATTACTATTATTCATAGTACTAGGTAGCAACAGCTGAGTGTGTCAATACTTTTTGACCTTTGTCTCAAGATCTACAGCAACAGATTTGGACGGGTCACCTTTTTACAAAACTCTTTAGTACAAATCTTTTTAGTACAAAAATAAAAAAAAGAATGGAATATACAATTGACACCCTTCAAATGCTAATTCCTGCATTTTCACCATCTGATGCATTTTCATGTACCTTATATAAATGTAAAACTACTTACATTTATAATTTTATTTGTATTTTATATAGTGTCTTTTGGGCCCTCAACATCATCATGTAAATTCCAAGCCACATCACATATTTCTTTCATCACGTGTTCACAAAAAAAAAAAAAAAACATGACCGGTATGAAAGATTCTTAGGCCAGACGATTGATAAAAGGCTATTAAAGTAAAAAGTCAAAGTAAAGGCTCAGAGTCCACTGAGAAGACAAGAGGGGGAAAAGATGGATGAAATGTAGCGTTCCAGAAGGCTGGAAAGATACATCGGAGCTAGATTATGTGGAGCCTTGAAGGTGAGAAGCATAAATCCATGTGTGCTGAGATGCAGAGCCAGTGGATTTTGAGAGCAAAGTCATAAATCAATTCAAGTTTAAAGAGTTTTTTGTGTAAATCACATTGAGATTTGGAGGACAGTACAATAGTCGATATTAAAGCAAATACCGAGAGAGATTGTGAAGAGGAGAAGACCCAGGACATAGCCCTGAGGCACACCAAAGGGTTTTAAATTGATATGGTAGAATTTAATACAGGTTTTTATCAGCAAAATGTTGAAGCAAGAGAAATCAGTAGCAGAGACACCATTTACAGTTCAACATACAGGTAGACTCTTGAACTAGAAACCCTAGTTAACATATAAAGTACAGAGATCTAAGTTGAAAGAAAAGCGACTATTTTGGTTCTAAGCAGAACTTTCATCACTTGAAGCACCACGGAGCTGATCGAGTGAAGATGACAGACATTTAGTCTAGACGTTCTTTTAGGTTGACGTTACTGAAGTTCACTAGGTCATTAGTGGTGGTTAGGTGGCATAGTTTCAAATTTGATGTTCCTGAATGAGGTCAGATGGGATTATTTGGATTTAAAGAATGACAGGTTCACATAGATGGACACAAGATTATAGTCCGAGATGAGCCGTGACGAATATACGGATATGTGTGGAAAAAGTTGGGCGATGCCTGGATACAGCAGCAGATCTAGTGATGAATGAAACCAAGAATGATGACACAGTTCAGGTCAGAGTGGAACAGGGGCAACGGAACACCACTCACTGAAACCACTCACATCCAATGATTCATTGATTTTGGTCATTGAATTGTACAATTTTGCCCAGATCTCGGTCAAAGTAGATTTCATAAGGAGAAAATCCCTAAAACCCCAAATACATTGATATTCATGTATAGTCAGACTCATGAGGAGATGCAGAACGTAGAGGAAGAAAATGATGAGTAGACAAAAACAAACAAAAAAAAGCAAGAGGAAAAAAATAAGAACATGACATATAATGGCGCAGAGAGTGAGTGAGCGAGCGAGAGAGAGAGAGAGGCAGTCCTGAAAAGCACAGATGGTCAGATTAACAAAGACATGCAATAGATGATAGAAGAGGAGAGAGGAAAAAAAGAAACTGACGAAGGTCCGGTAAGGAAGGATGTGATGTGATGAGAAGGAATTTAGTACTTCTCAGTGGGTCAGGCTCTCACAGTCGCCCCGGGCCGCAGAGACATCACGTATCACGGTTCAGCGCACACCAAATATACATAAGATAGAAGACGTAATATGGGAAGGTTTAATATGCTCCATTTCCTGTGCTCGTAAAGAGGCGGGATTAAAACAGGAAGTACAAACTTCCAGGCACAGCTGTTTCCAGCAACAACAAACAAAAAATCAAAATCAAAATGGAAGTTAAGGTTTCACACACACACACACACACACACACACACATACACACACAATGTCAATCACTTTAAATTCACTTGGATTATTCCTTGTTCTCTTTAGTCAAGGCAACTATAAGAATAATCTGAAGATGATTTGTATAAGTCTTACCCCTGTGTCTGGGTATGTTGTCCAGCCGAGGTCAGCGGTGGACTCTGTAGTGTCCAGCAGCATAACTAAGAGAAAGAAGAGAATAAAAATATGTTACAAGGAAAAATAATCAGTGATCTTTTCAATTCTCAAGTGGTTCTTAAATTGGAGGCTTCAGCAGAAAGAAACGACATGTTATTCTATATTCTAACGTACAGTACATTAATATAGAGCATTATATATTATTCATGTATTAATACTTTGTAAATATAAATTATATTATATACACCGGTAAATATAAATTATTATAAATGTTTTTAATGTTTCAAGTGTTTTCTTTTTTTATTTTCAATTAAAGTTGTATTCACAGTATTCACAGTGAAATTATTTGTTAGTACAAGGTCAGATTTTTGGATGCCAGAACAGATTTAATTTGTTGAATAAGTTTAAAGGGGGCGCAAACCGCTGCACGCTTTAAAGCATTTTGATGGTTGTTTTTTTTTTTTTTTTTACTGTTTTTAGGCATAAACTGCTTTTTTTCTCCACTCTTCTCTATAATTAGGTCATTCAAACTGGCATGTCTCAAAATTGTAGAAACAACCAGATTTGTGTTTCATGAAGCGCAAGATGTTTCCGGAACTCAAATCATGCTGGAAAACAGATCCAGTTTAGTTTATTCAAAACATCTATTGAAAGTACAACATCCTTCCACCAGAATGAGTACAATTTGAGACTCATTTGAGTGCTTAATCTAAATGTCCCAGTGGTGTTAAGTACTTGAGTAAATTGTTACTTCAATAAAGTATTTTTGCTACTTTGTACTTGTACTGAATTTCAAAAACATAAGCAACTTTTACTCTACGCTGTTATTACATTTTTAATGATGTGCACGCACTCTTTACCCCACTACATTTGAATGGACAATCAGAGTTACTTGCTACATTGTGCACGACAATTCGACATCTTTCTCTACTGCGTTAATTTCATGGGCGAACGAGGCCATCTGCAGGATGCTGGAAGGTACTGGAGGCTATTATTTTGGAAAAAAAACACCACGGCTTAAGGCTACCCACTGCTCCGGGTTTGTGTGTGTGTTCACTTCACTGTGTGTGTGTGTGTGTGTGTGTGTGTAACTTCACTGGATGGTTAAATGCAGAGCACACGATACAGCCCCTAGTGGCCATGAAATCCATCCTACCCTTTACGAATTAACTTACTGAAACGTTTCATGTTTTTTTTACACCACCTATTTTTCCAGACGAAGGACTACAGCGTCAAAAGAGACGAGAGTAAAGCAACTTAAATGGAACAGCAAACACAAAATAAGCGCAGTCACACGCCACACATTCGTAGAGCGCAGAAATCACAGACAATCCAGCTGGCACACGCACTGAGGATGAGGCTGTTTTTAATTCCCCTCCTCCCTCCATATTTGCCCTTAAAACCTCGAAACGGATATTATTCAGGGGCTTACGCTAAGCCCACCCCTCCTTTACCCTCTCGCTTTTGCGTAAACAGATTTTTTTTAGATTATGTTAACAGATTGGGACCCCACAGATCTCGGCGTCATTCTGTCATTTCTGAGATCTGTTTGCTTGGGTCTCATCCATCACTTCTCTACCTCCAGAAGACACTGAGGTCTTTCCTCGCAAGGCTGGGATTTAAGAAAAGGATTAAATGTCTTTTTTATTCTCTCTTTTGAAAAATGGTGAACATGAAAAGTCTTTATTTTTTGGCAGGTTTATGCGCCTGAAGGATTATATTGTTTCTGTTCAACATTTGAACAAGGTCTGAATGCAAACCCCAAAGTTCAAAAGTATATTTTTAATATATGTAATATATATATATATATTGATACATTTCTTTTGATGTTTCTTACTACACTGATATGTTCACACACTCACTCTAGCCAAAGGCAACAACATCCGTATCCACAAATGCAGTAATATCCTTAAAAGCAATCCAGGACATTAGTGCTAATTCAGCATGTTTCAGATTCGAGTGACTCTGGATGAATCAGATCATTTTATCTGTGCAGTTTATCGACTAATCTAATATATTAGATAAATTATATGTTACATAACATAGTATTATATATTGCAAAGTTCTACTTTCGTCAGTAATCATTCAGTCAGAACACAAAAATGTGAAAAGTTTCTTGATTACGTATAAAGTTAATATCATTTATTGTTTGTTGCAATGCAATAAACTATTTCAGAGTTCGATAACTTCATATAGCTAAAAAGAAAAAAAAACGACAAACTAATAAAGGTCTCGACAAGATCTTGCAGTATGTACGTTTTTTTTTTATAAAATTATTTATTAAATATTTTTCAAATTTCTATTACGGTATTTAGTTATTTGTTGCAGTTGTGGTCCAAATGTATTTATCTGTATTTTATGTACCTGCTATCCAGGCTTTGCAGGTTCGAATTCCTGGATCCCTGGTAACTTTGCTGGATGGTTAAATATAGTACAATTTCGGTCCCCATAGTGGCTGACAAACTTTTCGCTTTTTATTTTCCAATTTATATAACTTTATCATTCACATAACAACCAACCCCTTTTAAGACAGCAACAATGCGTCCTCAAAATATCACAGTATTTTTCTAGCATAGCTATTCTCTATTTTCTTTCACAATAAAAGGAATGTCCATTACAAGAGTTCATGCGATAATGTACGCCATTATGCAGAACTAATGGTGAAAAAAAAATTAGTAGCAAAAAACAATGACGGACACAGAAGAGAAGAACATTGGGGACACCAACTAATGAACACAGCTTGATGAAAAATAACTCCAACGCAAAGAAAGTTGGGAAACTCAAGAAAATGTGGGTAGAGTAACGCTGAAAGACTTATTTATTTCACAGTCATTGGAAAGTTTATACAAAGTTTCTTGCAAAAGTTTTGTAAAGATTTTTCTTTTTTTTTTTTTTTTAAGGAAAAAGCTTAAATAATGAAGTCTGCGTTATTTTTCCAATACAATTGTGCTAATATAGTTAAAATGGTGCTGGCAATAGAGTTCAGTCTTTTCATATGTCATAATGGTGGTAGAGATTCAATTTGGTCCTAGCAGCCGGAGTAGGATCTCGTAAGAGATTTTAATCCTTGTTACAGAGGTTATCAGCGCTGTTAGTTATCTCAACATCATCATCATCATCATCATCATCATCATCATCATCATCATTCTATCATTGTAGATGAGGTGAGGCAGAATGAATCCTGACATCCTGAATGTCCTTGATTAATTCAGTGTCTGAATGACTTTCAGAGTTCTCTTTCAACTGGGAATTACAGTAATCTAGCCTTGAGTCTACCAGAGTTTAATGACTCTATAGTTTATTAATTGTGCAGTTTACTCAGCTATATTCAACTTAAAAATCAAATGTGAAATGTTCACTTACTTAAAATGCATACATCTAATTTAATGCTTTTTAAACAATGGTTATAAATTATTTTTCATGCACAAAAAAAATTCAATTTCTGGCTAAATTAAGTAAAAATACCAAAATTTCATTTTCTTATATTCATGTGTGCCCCCGGAATAATAATTTAAAAAAAAAAAAAAAAGGACACAACACACACCGCTGCAAAAAAAGACGTATTCCTTTTTTTTTGTGATTGCTCCTGACTTGAAATTTGTGAAAATAGGCGTTTATATTTAAGTGCATTTTTGAAAATCAGCGAATATAACAACCCCTCCAAGTTTTGAGCTGCTAAAATTGGGAAAAAAAGAAGTGCTTATATTCATGTAAATATATCGATGTATGTAAGTCTATGCATAAATATAAAAGAATATAAATGCAGTCACAGATGGAGCTGAAGGGCTTTAAAGAATGGTGACGTAACAACTCTTCCACACGACAACGTTTGAAAAAAAATCCTAAAGGACAATCTAAACATAAGGTCACATCATCTGTTGACATCTGTTCCGTTGAGGAACTAAAGACTAAGATGCTCTGGATTAAATCTGGAGTTGGCAGATCCGGCAAGGAAAATCAGTTTGAAGGTTTCATTTCAAGGGTTTCCACAAGATGTTCACGGGAATTAAAAGTACATGACCTGAATTCCTAAATATAATCTCAGGTAGCCCGTAACCCCGGGGCGTGGACAGGCATCGAGCGCCAGGCACTCAGGCCCTTCATTGTGATAGAAAGAGATGGGACTGTTTGCGGACTGATGGAAGGGAAATCTGCTGTGTGTGCCAAAACAAGTACGTAAGTGCTGGAGTAATGCACTTCCACCACCGTATCATTCTCTCCCCAGTGTGTCCCCATCACTCTGGCTCCCGGTCCCCCTCTCTGTGTGTTTATTATTAAACAGGAAAGTGACAGAAGGGGTCCGTCACAGCTTAAACACAGAGTTACTTTTGGTTACATTATTGATGTGAGAGAGAGAGAGAGAGAGAGAGAGAAAAAGAGGGAGAGACGGTGTTTGTTTGAAAAGCTGTGACACAGTAGCAGTGACAGAGAGACAAGCAGCTCGAGGGGGAAACAGTGACGGGGGCAATAAAGAGGCCAACGAGACAAACACACACACACACACACACACACACACACACACACACACACACACACAGATTTTTCATCCCGTTCCCAAAAGCAAAAGTTGTCCCAAACCTGTCTATAAATGAGACGCTTTTGAGTCCAAATGCATGATAAAAAAGTTAGAAACAAAGTGTAAATGACAAATTCCAGACTCGTACAGTAACCGACGTTCAAGACTGGACTAGTCGAATGTTAGTTGTAGATTTGGGACGTCAGATTTGCTAACAAACTCTCCGAAGTTGCCAAAAATGTTCAGCACAATAGGCTCTAACATGCTTCTGCAGTGTCATGTCACAGACTTGTGTAATATGTTTATTATTTAAACTCATTTTGTGCCTGCCACTTGAAAGTGAACTATTTTCGGTTTTCCTGAGATTTCATTGATTTGTAATATTTTTTTTCTTTGTTTTATAATTTACTTTATTAATATACCATTATTTTCTAACATTTATATTTGATCTTATGTATTAACATATTATATTAGGGCATTGATTAAAATCAGAGAGTACCTAATAACCACTTGAGTAAAAGTACGGATCACTTAGTTTACAAGTCACCAATTCCAAAAAAACTTGAGATAAGACGTGAAGTATTCAATTTTAAAAGAACTTAAGTATTTGACTCCTACTGAATTTAACCTAAAAAAAAACACCAGGAAATGTGAAAAACAATAATATTTTTATTTGTGAGGATTTATTTCCTGATATAGAAATTAAATGTAACACATCCTTGTTTCAAAATGGCGAAACAAAACAGATCAAAAAGATTAAATTGCTCAGGGTGACCTTTTTTTCTCTCAATAGGAATATATACAAAAAAAAACTGGTGAAAATGATGAATAAATAAAACGCAGGCCTTGTCAGTGAGGGACTACTAATCATAAATGACAGATACCACTGTATCTCAAACCTCTAGTGTTCAGGGGCAAGTAAGCTGAAGGTTGTAGTAAAGCAGGGTGTATAAACCTACACGTATAAACTTTCACATACGTAATTATACAGCCAATTAAAATCTTCCTATTGGCCCTTAGCACAAGTGAATCAGGCCATTGGCTGTTCCACTAGTATCAAGTTCAAGTTCTGAGCATTTGTAAGGCGCTTTTCACAGTTTTAACTGTCTCAAAGCGCATGATCAGTACTCCATACTACCACGAGTCCATAAACATCCTAAACTTGTTACTTTTATTTCTTTAAGATTACTTAGGGATATTTAGTGGTTTACTATCTGCTCTTGATATTGATACAGATCTGTGCATTGATAAACGCAGTTTAAACCAAATCTGTGGAGCTGAAGTTGGATTTCCCTTGACATTATTTAGTGGCATAAACGTGTTAGCATGCATTTTTGCACCATTAAATGAATTTTAAATAAGCTACTCTCTTAAAAATTGCACCCCAAAGTTGAAATTTTGATTCGTCAAAAATATGCGTTTGGTGTCAACTTAATCTCGACAACCGTTTGATGGGATTTAAGGAAAAACCTTCCGTCAACCGAGATTGGGAAAAATACTGTAACAACTTGCCAAAAGTTTCCCAATTTTTACAGCTCGTAAGTGCGTAATCCTCTCCTAAACCTTTGTAATATGCTGTTTGGACCATAAATAGTACTGTACATCAACAATAGATCGTCAAATGTAGTCATGTTGTGTTTATAGCGGCGCGTCTCTTTGAGCAGCGTTCAGACTTGCTCTCTGTCTGTGAGATGCGCTGCTGTTTTTTTTTATATAAAAGAGAGAGAGTGTAAGTGTGTGTGTGTGTGTGTGTGTGTGTGTGTGTGTGTGTGCGTGTGTGTGTGTGTGTGTGTGTGTGTGTGTGCGTGTGTGTGCGTGTGTGTGTGTGGCTTTCTTGCCTCTCAGACGTGTTAGCATCACGCTGTGCCTCGGCGTACGCTTGATTAGTCAGTCCTGCTCCAGACAAACTCTTCCGCTGTGATGGCGACACGACGAGAGTGTTTCCTCTCACACTTTTCTGGGGAACAGCCTCACGCGCGTCAGACTTTGGCTAGTCGGTGTCACCGTTACTACTACACGGCACATGTGCAGCTCCTCCACAAATACACGCACGCGTCAGATTACGGCTTAATGTTATGGTCGTGTTACAATTATTTGCGATTCCTATGGAATCAGTGTAGGGCCAAAAATGTTAAATGAAAATTTCTAAATTACGAACTAAAATGCTTCACATTCACGTTTGTTTTTTATATTTTTCACTTGCAATCCTCGCGTTTTCTGTGAAACTTTTTTTTTTTTTCGTTTTTTTTTTTTTTCATTTGGATTTCTGGCACAAGCTTCACATGGGGGCGGCCCCTACTCTGATTGGCTAGTGAGAATGTGATTGGCAGAAGTGTTGACACTTAATGAAAATAATGATAAAATGTTCTGTTTGTTTTACAAACTCTTATAATTCCCACTAAGTACAATTTAACATTTAACGTTTGTGCAAATTAAAGTGTTTCAAAATTGGATTTTAGGATTTTTCTTAATTATTTTGTCATGTACAAATGCTGTGCATCTAACATCTGGCACAATATTTATACTATACATACGTATATACTGGAACTTGGTTTGATATACAACAACTAAAAGTCACATAATGTACTCTTTTTTTTCTTTTCTTTCTTTTGCAAAAATCACACCAAATGGTGAAATCTTTGATCTGGTCAAATTCCGTTTTTTTATTAAAATGGGGAAATTATTGTTTTTTAATAAAATGGGGAAAATGTGACAGATAATGAACTGGGTGTTTGCATATTTCCCACGAACGTGCTATCAAAACACTGCACAAATCAAAACACTGCGTTCAGAAGTTTTCTTTTCTGTGTTTGTGTGCTTGTACATGGCAGCTTGTCTTTATTATGCTCCAGATGTCTCCATGTACAGACATTCACCCCAGGACACACGCTGTCACTCCCTCATTACCACTAAACCACAAAGACAGTGAAGGCAAGAATGGAATGGAGATTAGCGCAATGCCAGATTTAAGCTCATGTGGATCACGGAACCGAACCAGTTCTAGGTTAAGCTTGAATTCAAGCCTTGCTATTGGTTTAACTCAACACAAACGCCCGTATTTTCTCAACATGAAGCTAAGAGCCCAGGTCCTGTACCTGAATGGTTCTGTTTTGGCCCCGAGGTGTGTGTTATATTTCAGCTCGATCACAACACTCACATGGGATATGAGCGGCTCAAGGTTTTTACTTTTATTTTTTCATCCAGGCTTTTTTTAACCACAATTGTCGAAATGAGCACAAGCATCGTCCTAAAATTCTTCCCTCGCAGCGATAGAGGTCGAAGCATGAAACACCAAGCAAAAAAGAACGCCATGTTCTGCTATTTTTGCTCGTAGTGGGATGATTCCTCACACTTTTTATGGAGCAATGTGGCAGGCGATCAAAATATAAAAAACGACCTTAGTTTCATTGGATTTAGTGGTCAGGAGTTGAAAGAATGACAAAGATTTGCTCAAAACGCTTTTGAGCAAATTTGCAATTTCTGGAATCTCTAATTTGCAAATTCTGGAATCTCTCTCTTTTTTTTCTTCTAAAAATAATACGAAAATATCAGATTTTTCAACTTTGATGTTGAATTTTTGATTATACATACTTTGTGAGATGATAGAAATAATACAGAGAATTTTAAATCTGTATTAACTTTCAAATAGGACAATTTATTTTGAGATTTACACGAGTTCTCCCTATTAGACGAGGAAAAAAAAGGATTTGTTTGTTTACATGAACTCTTGTCATCTGAGGTTTCTGGAATAATTCATCTGACTTAATCAAGTTAGTTCTATTAAATAATCTTATCTACATTTTTGCATTATTTTCAGCTTCTCCTAAATTTACAGTAAGCTAGCCCCACCCGCTTGAATACGCTATATGCCGGTGGGCAAATACTGTATGCATCAGCAAAAAAAAAAAAGTTTGGTGTTACATTTAATGTTTAATGTTAAGAGCAAACCCTGACTGCAAATGATCTTGACTTTAATATTTTAAAACCTAGAGTAAATACTAACAGTAAAATAGAGCTGAATTCTGATTACTATTCTCTCCTTTTATTATTTTCTGTCATTCACTAGAAATGTTGAGTCTGAATTCTTAAAATTATTACTTGAAAATACAGTAAAGCCAAGCACAGTATATCACCAAATTGCATACAATTATATAATTGACTGTATTCTCAGAAATATTATATACGTAACATTTTACTGTAGGGAGTTTAAAAAATTGTGTAATTTAAATTACAATGTACAAATTTAATATCACATTAATAATATCCGTTATTTTTAGGCGCATCAACATTTTGAACACGATATATATCATTACACAGTGTTATAATGTTGTTACAAACTAATTATAATTATTAGACCAATACACATAAACTCATTTATTTTAGCCGGAAAGCAAGAGTCCTAAGTGATGAGAAAACATAACTTTAAAAAAAAGGAACTGAAACGTAAACTCACAAAACACACTCCTACCATCATGGACAAGTGCAGCGCAACTAATGACTGACAACTTAGATAACACAGGTGACATCTTAAATACACACAACAAAGGATGAACCAGGTGAAAACAATGAATCATGTGACCACAGACACAGGAAATGACAAACACCAGGAATCCTGGGCTTTGTAGTCCTTGACAAACTATCTATTAAAAGTCTTATTTGTACCAATTATATTTTACCCTTCTGTTTATTATCAAAAACTTTTTTATTATTAAATGTATTATTACATTTATAATGTTTTAAATGGTCAAAATGTGGAAATATATTTGTACTGTCCACAGCGCTTCTCAATTATTTTTTGCCTCAACCCCTTATAAAAAAAGAAAACTTCACCCAAATGTGCCCAACATTAACATTATTTTTACTTGTATATTACAATTTATTTGTATGTACACCTAAATCAGTCTAACGACGAGCGCGCTACTGCCACCTAGTGCATTTACACTTAATTCTGTTTCTTTATTCTCTTCTGTGACCCGCTGACATCTCCACTGTTTGAAAACCTCTGGTGTAGACTGGAGCTGAACAATTCTGAATGAAATGAGAATTACAAATTTTTTGGCAAAAAAGAAAAAATATCTACTTTACATTACATTGTTTGTCTATACATTTCTTTACATTTGAAGCAAATAGTAATACGTATAATAGTAAAATAGTAAAATAGTAAATAGTAAAATGTGATTATATTGCTGTTTGACAACCCGATGTTCTGAGTTCTGAGAAAAATTCTGAATCGTGAAAGATTTCGCGATTCAGAATTTTTCACGATTTAGAATTTTTCTCAGAACATCAGGTTTTCAAACAGCAATATAATAGCACGTTTTAATATTAAATTTAATAGTAAATTTAAATTACTATTTGCTTCAAATGTAAATAAATGTATAGACAAATGATGTAAACGAAAAGTAAAAGTAATGATGTAAAGAAAATGTCCTTTATAATCCTTTTATATCTTCAAAATCTTTCAACCAATTTTAGTTTTAGGAGCTATTGTGGTGGGCGGGGACAGCGACGGTGGGGATCTTTGTGATGGGTTCAATTAGACCAATCAGAGCAATGAGTCAAAGAAAGTCCCAAAACAATTTGTACTTTTTGAAGGGCAATAGAATTGGTCCAATAGATCTCGAGATCATCGAGTTTGGCTGAATCGTACAAATGCCGGATTATTATCACAAGGAGGGTGGAATCGAGATCGCGATCTGTTAACGATGAATTGTGCAGCTCTAGTGTAGACACCAATGCATTCCCACTCCGTGCAACAGACTAAGCTGGATTGAGATGTCAAGAGCCTGACGAGAACTCATGAGGAGGTCAGATCCCCACGCAGAAGTATGCACACACACAGACAACCAGCCTGAAGAAAGACACAACATGGAGAAGACTGACAGAGGAGCCGGAGTGAGGCAAGCTGTGGGCCCTGTGTGAGATTTTATATCGCCATCTTCCCTGTTTTTTACATGGACGTGGGTGTGAAAGCTTCTTTTAACAGAATATGAAGCTTTTAAACCACTGGGTGTTTCTCAGCTGAACCCTGCTGTGCGCAGTCACACTCAGACGCTCTCATCACACACACGCTCTTCTCAACACAACTCCCATGGAGAGTCAAGTGGAGGCTAATTATTTCTCAGAGAGAAGCCAGTCGAGGTTTTATTACACCTCTGGGATTGACCTTATGGTGTCCGGCTGACAGAAGTCCGACAGGAATAAATGCGCTTGCTCGCCCTCCCTTGCTCCCTCTCTCACACACACACACACACACTTTCTCTCTGTCTGGCTGTCTGTCCACCTCTCTCCATATCTGTATTGTGTTTTGAGAAATTCAGACTCCGTAAGTGTTTTAGGTTAAATATTAATCATGAGAAAACAATAAGTTGTTTCTCAACTCATATCTGTCAAGCACTTCGCCAAAACTAATATTGAAATATAGTTATTATGAGAAGATCGGTAATGATTTAGACTTTTTTTAAATGGTCTTTAATTATTTTTACATCAATTTTGTTGAAACGACAATGGTCCATCCTTCAATGTATTTAATGATTTTGCATTTACACACACACAATGAAAAGTATATATATATATATATATATATATATATATATATATATATGTGTGAAATATTTTAACTTTTGCATTTTTTATCTTTATTTATTGTTTACCATTGTGTATTCTTTTACTTGCTTTTGTGGTTGCTGCTGTAACAATGAAAATTTCTAATTTGTAAGACAAATTAAAAAAAATCTATTTATCCGTCCATCCATCCATCCATCCACCCAATCCATCTATATATAAATCTGTGTTTTTTCTTTCTTCGTTCAAAGGCCACTTTACATTGAAACAATAAGTCAAAGATGTAACACTAACCAGTGCAAAAAGCATCTTTGTGCATTAATTGTGGCAGTGACATTTTGATCCGAGAGGAATCTGAAGGCAGGGGGGCCGAATGTGACCAGACAGGGTGGGTCTGTGTCAGGCGCTTATTAAAGGTGATGAAGACCACAGGCATTACAGCTTCTACGGGGCAGGTGAAGATGTTTCCTGCATTAGTTTAAAGTTATGAGCCTCGGGGGGAAAGCTGTTAAATTAGCTAAATGTGATGAAATGTTTGGGGCTTTGCGAGGAGACAGCAAGGGAAGTGGACTTGAGTTGAGACTGAAGGGCTTGGGGCAAAGAACTGCATCTGGATAATGGGCTATAGAATCCAGCGGTATGGACCCAATGTGAAGCACGATGTCAATAAAGTTTGTAAATAGTAAAGGGAAGTGAGTCGGTCAATATGGCCACTAGGGATCGTATCAGACCTGCAATCCAGACATTGTAGGTTTGAATCCCGGTCCGGTGGGTTCTACAAGTGAGTGTCCTGACATCAACGCTGCCCACTGCTCCGGTTTTGTGCATGTCACTTGTTTCATCGAATTACATTCATGTTAATTATATAAATTACTGGATTTTCAGAAATGATATATAGTTCAGATTTTTCACTGTGGTGAAATGTTAAAAAAAATTGTACAAAAAAAAAATACAATTGTAATTAAAAACAACTGCAACAAAATGTATTAAATAATAAATTAACAATAATCTACAATTAATGATAAAAACATTAACTGAAAAATTACAATGTGCAAATGTATTATCATATGTCAGATACAACATTTTGAACATTGTATATGTCATTAAACAGTGTTATAATGTAATTATATTCAAAAATATTTACAAGTCAAAAATAAAATAAACTTTATTTTTAACCGGAAAGCCAGAGTCCGTAGTGAATAGAAAGCACAACCTTTGCTTTATTGTGTAATGTAAAAATCCCCCCAACACCACGGCTTCACGCTGCCCACTGCTCCTAGTTTGTGTGTGCAGCTTCACTGTATGTTTAAATGCAGAGCACAATTTTTACACGCTCACTCGCTTTCTTTTTGTTTCTTTCTATAAAATAAGAATTACATTTACAATGAATAAAGTGAGTGTAAAATTACGTAAAATTAGAAAAAGTATGCAAAAGCAACCAGAATTGTACAGTTCCTATTGTTTTTTATTCTAAAGGGATGGATGCCTTGCCATATTTATTAGCTCTTTTTTACCATCCAAACACTCACTATCTTGGCAGAAGCGCATAAGCTTAATGTCAGATCCAGAAAGTCAAACCGTGGCATATACAATCTTCTGCAAGACGGCGCGTTGCTAACAGGCTCTGGCATTCAAACGCCTCTCGCACAGAACATGAGTCATGAGAGCTCGCACGGATGTCTTCACGAGCGAGACTGAAACATGCCAACTTCACCAAGCCTAGAACGTCAGACCCGTGGTGTGAAGTACTTGAGGAAATGGACTTTCAGTTTTTTTTTTGACTACTTTGTACTTAAAATAAGCAGCTTTAACTCTCCACTTGACGATATTTGTGATTGAGTATCTGTACTACTCCACTACATTTGAATAGACACTTACCATTACTCGTTAGATTGTGACTTTTTCTACCCAAGGTAATTTCTTGGCCAGAAATATCGCCATCTGTAGGATACTAAAGGTACTGGACGCTATTTATGAGCTAAATCACATTAATTAGCAGTTGCACTTTTTTGCACATTTGAGTTTGACTGTGACTGACTTTCTATTCTTTAGTTTATCCTACCATTTTGAAAGATTGGTGTGTTAAATGTAATTTCTATATTAGTAAATAAAATCTCACTTTGTTTTTCACGTTTCTTGGTGCTTTTTGGGTCTCAATTCAGAGTAAAATGCTCAAGTGCTTTTATAATTTGATACTTTACGACTTTTACTCGAGTCTTCTTGGGATTGGTGACTTGTAAAGGAGTAATTTTGCAATAATGTATCCGTGCTATTACTCAAGTATGGTTTTCCGGCACTCTTTACACCTCAGCGTGAGTCGGGACCACCAGGAGAACCGAGAGATGGAAAGAGAGAATCCTCTAATGAAAGGGTAGAGACTGCGTGAAGGGAAGAGTGGCGCGGTCGTGGTGATGTACTGATGGCCATGTTTACAGTTATAATTTCAGTAAAGATGGGGAGGAGAGTTGGGGGGTGGGATGGGGGGACCACTTGGATCAGTGTGAGAGACAAAGGTTACACAACAAATGATTCAATGCTCTCCACTCTTTTGTTCGGATCTCCAGCTTGGCAGAGTCCACCAAGAGCCCTTCAATTCCCAGGAACAAGTGGAGAACATGCACTCATCTATTATACAGCCGACTGGAACTGACACAAACACACTCGTGCGATCACACACGCCGGCAGATGTTCAGAAAGGTTCCGTTAGAAGCGCAAACACACCCGGGAATTAATCGCGAATTGGGATCGGACATCAAGAGCTCCGGGACACCCCCACGCGTGCACGCGCGCCCGGGCGAGAGAGATCAGCGTGGAAGCAAAGGGAAGTTTCCTACCTTCTTCAGCGGAACTGTGCTGGACCACGAGAGACACAGATAGGAAGATCCTCCACATATCCATCAGAGCGACACATAGAAGAAGTCCAGTGAGGAAGAGCGCGAGAGGAAGACAAGAGGAGAGAAAGAAAGAAAGAGAGAGAGAGAGGGAGAGGAGGAGGAGGAGTCTGTCTGCTCGTTTTATCTCAGATTAAAGAGAGGAGAGAAAGAGAAGGGGGTGGGGGTGGAGTATTTATCTCTGATGATGATTATGACTGAGAAGTTACTGAGCGAGAGGGAG
>MU204188.1:3314187-3325692 GCA_017309775.1 Paedocypris sp. Pulau Singkep | reverse complement strand
GAGAGAGAGAGAGAGAGAGAGAGAGAGAGAGAGAGAGAGAGAGAGAGAGAGAGAGAGAGAGAGAGAGAGAGAGAGAGAGAGAGAGAGAGAGAGAGAGAGAGAGAGAGAGAAGGAGAGAAGGAGAGAGAGAGAGAGAGAGTGCTGCACTGGCTAATTCAGTCACTGATCATGATGGAATGTATGAAACGAGTTCAGCTAGTTTTGCAGAGGGAAAAAGTGTCTAGACACGCACAAGACAAGCATTTTCTCGTGCCGACTAAGCAAAAAAAATATATATATGTATATATATATATTGGGGATAATTTATTTTTAAATGTTGGCATTAGTCTTTTACGAATAAGCGTATTAGCAAAAAGGATACAATGTCACGGAAATTGATGAATTCTACATACTGGAGAGCTTTGAAAACAGCGCCGTCTGCTGGACAGATTGAAATGAAATGAAATGAAATGAAATGAAACACGTGCAAAGTTTGTGTACAGTTTTACAAGAGCGGAAAAAAATAATTTTAAGTTAAAATTAATAAAAATCGGATTTGGTTAGTTTACATACAATATTCTACTCAAAGTAAACAAAAAAACGACTTTTATAAATAATACGTGTAATGTTTTTAAATCAATCGCATTTGTAAGACCAAATCGCTATTTACACTTCTGGGTTACGCATGAATTGTAATATGTGCATCTGGTCTGTGCATTTCTTTTCTAAAAAAAAAAAGGTATTATTGTCAGTCTGCTGAAAATGTATTTTATTATTTTATGTAAAATTGCTTTGAGTTAAATTCCGTTGCCTGTATAATAACAAGATGTGTTGAGATTTAAACTGGTAAATGATTTGAAAGTAACTGAAATAAAAGTAACACAATCTATTTATTCAAGTACTTTACATCACTGGTCTCACGTTCTTGACTTGGTGAAGTTGGCATCTTTCAATCTTGCCCATGAAGGTAAGAAGGTAAGAATTACATATTTTCAGAACCATTTAGGGAAACATACTGATTTCTTTATGACAAATATTATAAAATTCCTTGTCAAATTTAGAAAACGCAGCAAGTAATTTAGTGGGTGATTACATACACTTAAAAAAATAGAAATGAGAAAACGCCAGATTGAATTATTTTGGCAGATGTTGCTCAAACCAGTTTATTTAAAGATGATTGAAGTTGAAAAATGAAAAAAAAAAAAAATTATTAAGTGCAGACAATCGTACATCATGTATGCGCAAAAGTGTATTTAAAGTCTCCCTGTAATAAATTAGAACAATTCTTAAACAATATCCATCACCATCAAACATAACAAACGCTTGAAATTTGGCTGTTGGTAGATTAAAAAATGCTGTATTTTTCCTTGACAAACTTATAAGTACCAGAAGGAGAAATGTGTGATGAACAACAAATACTTCCGTGTACTGCACAAACACACAAACATTAGTTCAAATTGTCAAACAAAAAAAGTTTAAATTTGAGCAAAATTCATCTTAAACTTATACAATAAAGAGACATAATTAAACAATTATACAATTTAGACTCACTCGTTAGGTAAATGAAATAGTTTTAATTTACACACAATTAGAGACACATTTTTGTAAATTCTTAAACTGTGCCACAAAAAATATAAACATCAGTTTGGTAAAACCACGCTTGTGTGTGTGTGTGTGTGTGTGTGTGTTTTCCTAAAATAAACATATATTTATCTATATTTTTACTAGTGTTCAGTCAAAATGACTCATTTGTTTCAAATTTTGACATTGTCCCATTGACCATTGCTCCTAATGTTAATATAATAAATGAAAGGACTTTTTTTTTTTTTTTTTTTTTTTTGAAAATTACTATATTGTTGCAGAACTGTAACAATTCTCAAAGACAAAAAACGTAATTATTGCACCGTTCAGTGTTGTCAATGCAACATTTCAGTAAAGACATTTTCCTGAAACTGTTTAAACAGTCCAACAGGTACATGCGACGTAACAACAAACATGTCTCCTTTAATATAAAATGTAAATATTAGTATATTGAGCTGCATCTATCTTTTTTTCTTCCCCTTGACCAGTCGCCCCAGAGATTCCACTGAGCTCAAGCAGTTTTCAGCCATTATCATTCTTCATATCATTCCTCATTCGTCACCTCAGTCATCTGAAACTTGTCAGATGATGGCGCTATTCCAGTGTTGCCTCCGTCTGTAGAGTAGGTGGTGGAAGGATTAGACGCACTGACAAAACCCCTGGCAATGTCCTCAAACGTCCGGCCTCTGGTCTCAGGAACCCGCAAGTAGGTAAACACAAAGAACCCGGTGAGAAGAACGGAGAAGATGATGAACACATATGGTCCACACACACTCTGTAAAAGTTTTAGAATGTTCATTATGACCTTTTGGATAATACAGTTGAGTGTATTTTTAGTTTTACATTTACAAGCCCTCACCGATAGAATTGGGAAAAGAAGCCCGACCAGGAAGTTTGCGGTCCAGTTGGAGCATCCGGCCACAGCCATGGCTGCAGGTCGAGGGCCTTGCGAGAACAACTCTGCCACTATGAACCAGGGGATCGGTCCCGGGCCCATCTCAAAACTGGCCACAAACCCAAAAACCGCAATTATGGAGATAATGCCGAATGCCGAAACTCCCTTTATAGGAAACAGAGCCAATAAAATGATCATTGATGGGAATTTTATTTAAAGTTAAGGAATACTTTTTTTATTTTAATAAAACAAATGTACTAAAAGGTTACACTTGCTTATATTATAGTGCAGTGGTACGTAACACACATTCATTTATTTTTATTTGTTCAGTCAAGCTTGTGTTGTGAATTTTTTTCAGGCCAAATAACTTTTCTCCATTTAAAAGAATAGAAAGTCATTAACCCTCCTATTATGTTGATTTCAGAGAAACATCAATAATGTTCACCTTTTATTAATAATTCATTTAATTTATTTATGCAAAAAAGTTCCCCAAAAGGTGTGTGTGTGTATGAGAGTGTGCGAATCTGTATTATGCCTCATTGTTGCAAAGAAACAATTTTTCGGACACTTTTTAGCTTCCATTATCGAACATTATCTTTGTAACAAAAACATGTAGCAGGGGTTACAAACATGTCAACTGAACCAATTTTTGTTTATATGTAGATTACCCTAAGACAAGAAGAAAAATACTTTCATGTGTTTTGTTTTATTTTAAACTTCTAACACGCGTCAGTATGACTCGAACATAATCTTGGTGATATAAACGCTACATATAACATATTTTTTAATGATGATTACACAGAAGCTTCAAAGTGAAAAAATACTTTTAAGTATGTTGTAAATTTTTTTAAACTTTGATTGGTCAGTTAGACACAAACATAATAGGAGGGTTAATCAAATAAAAATTCAAATTCAAATTTCTCATGCGTCTCATGTTTGATGACGTTTCAAGGCCAATAAACCGACTCATTTGACTGCTCATCGCTCAAAGATTTTGTATGTCATGGTACCACTGTACATGTAAATTCAAAAAGGTTTTTTTATATTTATTCATAAAGCGTAAAAAAAATCACAAACTGACCCCTTCAGTTGTAGAAACATTGGCTTCAATCTCATCCAAAAAAGCGACTTGATTAGGATCCTTAAAATGGAAGAAATAAACGCCCATTACCATAAGAGTATTTTAAAAAATAAAATGGTAAAGCATCTGATCAAACTCACCAATAGCTTTAGAGAAATGGTCATGATCAAAGAACAGATAGCCATTCCAGCCAGGCCGACCATATGAAGAGTTCTTCTTCCGGCCCTCTCAACCAGGAACAACTGATCGTGGCAGAACACACACACACACACACACACACACACACACACACACGTTTCTACCCTTCAATTGTTTGCTCTTCAGATATGAGACCGAGAAGATCCAGAAACTCACAGAGACCACAGTGAAGACAGTGTTCACGATGCCGGTTCCGATCGTCACATAAACCGGCCCTGTGATCCCGGCACTTCTGAAGATATCCGTAGAGTAATAGAACACCTGCAAACATTTTACGAATGTGTGTGTTAAAAGCAGAGCACCAATTTCGATATGGTTCGCTATATTGACAATCTCACTCACTTTACTTTAAATATGTAATAGCAATAATTATTGTACTGCATTACTGTAATTCACAATCCGGTGCAAAGCAAACGAAATCGTGGTCTGTGTTGCTTTATATATAAATATATATTAGTATATTTAGTTTAAATACTGTAATATAATTTGTATAATTTTTGTTCAATTTGCAATATATTTTCTTGGTTTTTTAACCCCCTGAGGTTGAGTCATTCTTTATTCAAGATAAAACACACAAAAAAAGTTAATTTTGGTCAAAAGTCAAAAAGTCAATCAACTGAAAGTGAAAAAAACTGCAGCTGTGATTAATGGCGTTTAAAAAATTGAAGCGATTAAGCATTTAAAATTAATCACGTGCGTTAACTCGTTAACTTTGACAGCCCTAATATATTTTTATATACAGTGAAGTCAATAAGTATTTGATCACCCTGTGATTTTGCAAGTTCTCCTACTTAGAAATCACGGAGGGGTCTAGAATTTTTTGCATATATGCATTTCCACTGTAAGAGACAGAATTCCGGAAATCACATTGTATGATTTTTTTAACAATTTATTTGTGAACTACTGTGTCAAATAAGTATTTGATCACTTGCTTATCAGCCAGATTTCTGACCCTCAAAGACCTGTTACTTTGCTTTTAAATAGTCTAGCCACACTCTGCTCATGATTCTAAATTAGTAGCACCTGTTTGAGGTCGTTAGCTGTCATAAAGACACCTATGCACCCCACAGTAGGCCAAATTCTAAGTAGCAACATGGGCAAAACCAAAGAGCTGTCAAAAAACACAAGAGACAAAATGTTAGACCTTCACAAAGCTGGAAAGGGCTATGGGGCAATTGCCAAGCAGCTTGGTGAAAAAAGAACAACTGTTGGAGCAAATGTCAGAAAATGGTAGAGGCTAATGATGTCTGTCAATGTCCCTCGGAAGATCTCTCCTCGTGGGGTATCAATGATGCTAAGAATGGTGAAGATTCAGCCCAGAACTACATGGGAGGAGCTGGTCAATGCTGTGAAGAGGGCTGGGACCGCCGTTTCCAAAGCTACAATCAGTAATACAATGAGACATCATGGTTTAAAATCATGCATCGCACGGAAGGTTCCCCTGCTTAAGCCAGCCCATGTTAAGGCCCGTCTGAAGTTTGCCAGGGACCATCTGGATGATCCAGTGGAGTCATGGGAGAAAGTCCTGTGGTCAGATGAGACCAAAGTAGAACTTATTGGTCTTAACTCCATTCGCCAAGTTTGGAGGAAGAAGAATGATGAGTATCATCCACTTAATACCATACCAACAGTGAAGCATGGGGCTGGAAGCATCTGCACAGGGGACAGGACGACTGCACTGCATTAAGGAGAGGATGAACGCGGCGATGTATTGTGACATACTTGCCAAAAACCTCCTTCCCTCAGTCAGAGCATTACAGATGGGCCATGGCTGGGTCTTCCAACATGACAATGACCCAAAGCACACGGTCAGGAAAACCAAAGAGTGGTTCCATAAGAAGCATATGAAGGTTCTAGAGTGGCCTAGCAAGGTCTCCAGACCTAAATCCAATAGAACATCTTTGGAGGGAGCTGAAACTCCGCGTTGCTCAGCGACAGCCCCGAAATCTGACAGATCTAGAGAAGATCTGTATGGAAAAGTGGGCCAAAATCCCTCCTGCAGTGTGTGCAAACCTGGTGAAGAACTACAGGAACCGTTTGACCTCTGTAATTGTTAAGAAAGGCTTCTGTACCAAATATTAAACATTTTTGACTCAAGTGATCAAATACTAATTTGACATAACTCAGTAACTCACAAATAAATTGTTAAAAAATCATACAATGTGATTTCCGGATTTTAATTTTTAGATTCTTTCTCTAAATGCACCTATACTGAAAATTCTACACTCCTCCATGATTTCTAAGTAGGACAACTTGCAAAATCACAGGGTGATCAAATACTTATTGACTTCACTGTATATATATATATATTTACGACTTTCACTCAAGTCTTCTTGTAATTGGTGACTTTTAACTTGTAATGGTCATTTTTACAGTAAGGTCCATACTTGGCTTTCAGGTACTCGTACACCTCTGATTATAAATGACTGCAAGTTTAAAAAATAATGTTGTATGAGACCTAAAAATAGCAATGATTCGATTACATTTAAGATTGGTTGAGTCACTAATGGTAGAATTTCGTTAGTATGGGCTCAAGTAAACAGGAAGTTGTTTTAGCTCCTGTGTCAGTGATGGTGTTTGCTCGGACACTCACGGCATTGATGCCAGACAGTTGCTGTGAGAGTTGCAGGATGATGGAGATGATAATGGGTTGGCGGAACGCAGGGTTTCGGAACAGCCCAGCAATGGAAACCTTTTTCTCCACGGCCATCTTCACGGCTTCCTCCTTCATCTCAAGAATGTCATCCTCCACATCAGAACGCCCACGGAGGTACGTCAGCACTGCAAAGAAAACAAAAGCAAATTGCGAGTCGCATCAAACAAACCCAGAACCTATTCCCGGACCTTGACGTGCTTCGTCCTCCTGGTTGAGATTGATGAGGAGGTATCGAGGGCTTTCAGGGCAGAAGACCAGTAGCAGACTATGCAGCACCGCAGGGATAGTGGACAGGGACAGCAACAACGGCCATAAATCGTCAGACGCCAGCAACGTCTCCATACCGAAGATCTAGCAAGCGACAAAAACACCCATCAGGAAGAATATTTTCACGATGTGGTGTCACAACGCCAAAGCCAACCTGTGCAATCTGTATGCCAAGGACCACGGCAAGCTGGTGAAAGGTGCCAAAAGCTCCCCGAAGAGCAGTCGGAGAAATCTCACCCAGGTACAAGGGTGTAAAACCCGTGGACAGACCACAAAACACGCCAATCACCAGCCGGCCCAAAACCACCATCATGTACGACTCGCAGATTTTGGACAAACCCATCAGGCCACCACCAACCACAGCCAAGATGTTAGACAGAAGCATGGATTTCCGACTGAAAAGGGAAGCAGACACAGCTTTCAGCATCGGGTTCTTTCCAAACTTTTCAAATCTCTCCTACCTCCCAAACTTGTCCACCATAGCGCCCACGCAGAAGGAACCGATCATGCCACCCACACAGAAAATGGAGACGGTGACGCTCCACAATGTCATCACTGCAGACTCTTCCATGGGCTTTCCAGTGCGCCCCAAATTCACGTTACGGAAAAAGTCCTTCACTTTCTGAGAGGGAGAGAAAAGAGAGAAGAATGAGGACTGACGGCAGGTTTCAGCAGAAGGTTGGAGAAGTGCAGACCTCATCCGGCGCATTGATGACTCCCGTGTTGTAGCCGAACTGCAGGGAGCCAATGGTGGCCGTGCACACGCAGAACATGAGGAACGCCGTCACCTGCTTGTCCTGAACAAAACATACACAACTTGTAGACAATTTAAAGCATTTTTTATTATTTTAAGCAGTAAGCCATCTACGTATTGAGCTTTTTAAGTAGAAGTTGAAAAAGCCTTTATTTGTCCCCTCAGCGGGGAAGCTGCATGTGGCAACAGCAGACAACATATATAGAGGAGCAAGTATATTATATATACATAAACACATCTCTATAAGAAAAATAAACAAGTAAATAAACATGCATATATATATAGTATGTCCATTTTAATGGGAATCTTTGGAGTTTCACAATACAGAGCTTTCCGATGTACTTAAGAAAGAGGAACAGCAAGTACAGGATTGTATATTCGATCACGAAAGGAAGACAAAAAGAGCACAAATTAAGAAATGTTTGCGTTTTATTTGTGTATTACAGTGACGACACAAATTCCTCTTTAAAATAATTGTCCTCACACTGATGCCACACTGAAAACGAGTCTTAAATTCGGTCTTAATTTTTTGCAACTAAAAGTAAAATAATTGTCTAAATGTTCTCAACTAAAAATATAAATACCGTATTTACACAAACATATTGAATGATTTTCAGGCACAAAATACATTTTATTAATATGCTGACATAAGCACTTCCTTGGTAAAGTGACTTTCCAGAAACCTAATATTAATATACCTATATATTAATTAATCCATATATTAATACATATATTAATCCATATATGGACATATTCTGATTTTCATGGTTACCGGCAAACAGAGCTCAGACAGATCAAGAACCCCATTTTATTTTATTGTATTTCATTTATTTTTATTTCTTCCAGTGTTATTTAGCCACTGCTAAGTGTCGCTGCGTGGATAATGTTTCTTTATTTTTGTTATTCAACCAAAAAAAACATATATGCATATCTGCCTGCGGAAACATTATTTAAAGAAAGAAAAGACACAACGCAGAAGCGCACTGCTACATAAAGGTGACATATTTCAATTTATTTTTGATTGCTCCTGACTAGAAATATGGAAAATGGCATATATTTACGTGCATTTTAGAAACATGTGCTTATATTTGCATAATTACGGTATTTACTGTAAACAGTTTAAAAATGCTAACCATAACGTGTTACATTCTCATTTGTTAATCAAATTCTTTAGTTTTTTGGTTTATTTTTTGTTTACAATAACTCAAAATAAAACATTACTTTGTATATTTTAAGTAATGGTTTTAAAACCAAACCAAATGATCAAACATAATGACTTTGGTTTGGTTAAGCCTAGTAATCGATGTCTGGATGATAAGGAAATTCGAAAGACGTGAAAGAAGCTATTAGGATTGGTCATGAAGTACGGCAACCTATTGAAAAGCTGATTAATGTGCCGCTTAACTGGAACAAAGAATGTGAGAAAATAAAAATGAAAGTCAGCACATCCAAATCTGATAGTTTATTTTGATTCTGTCAGACGAGAAATAATCGCCTCAATAAATGTGTGAGAACCACAAGCTCTTTTGTGCTTTTATTCCTCCATTTGTGACCAATCAGGATTAAAAAATTGTGGTTAATATAAATTAATTATTAAAAAATTAAAATAATCTAATTTTGGCAACAAAAAAAACCGTGTCGCTTACTCTGGCTAGAAAGTAGGTCTTTACAAGTGATCCTTTCGAATGTTCTCATTATTAAATGGCGCCTTTTTAACATTATTTACTTTCATTAACAAATACACTTTCATAACTTAAATCAAATCTTAAATCAAAGCAGAGCGGAGACATAAACAAGTAAACTACTAACAAATATTTATTTTTATATGCCTCAGGTTATCACAGAGATGCTTATGCAAGGTTCAATAATACATTTAAATGTACTTTATTAATCATCTTATCATTATTTATAAAATAGATAGAACAGTGGGACACACTGACAGACACACAGCCACGATTTACCCAAGTTGGCATACCGTATCTTCATTCATAAACAAGAAAGAACTTGCAGGCAAGTTGCTACCAGTGTATACATGCCACTTGTTATAATTCATTTACGGGTTTAATTTTAAAACAGCATACAACAGTCAATGAGCATCAGACTATGACGAATACACACACACACACACACAATTGACAGGCTAATTTTTTTAGGAAACCACAGAACCCTGTGCACCTCATGAGAAGCTCACCAGGAAGTCTGTAAAACTATTGTTAAAACCCTACTAGAAAAATAACTCTAAACAAAAGGCCTTGTTTTCCCAAAAACCACATAGAAGACTGAACAGAAGACCAAACATCCACACTAGCTTTTTTTAAACCTTGTAGTAACGTATAACAACAGACAATACCTTACTGTCTTTTATTTTATCCATTTTGCTCTCTGATGAGGAAAGGTCGGCTCTTCAGTCTCGCGCTTCCTGATCTTGTTCAAAACTGTTTCAACGTGCCTTTAGATAAAAAAAAAAAGACAGTTATTAAAAAGCTGATCTCCAGCAGCGGATGTCTGCTGAACTCAGATGCCTTGTGAGCATCCTTATTGCCTACATTAACCGCAAACAGTAGAAGTGAAAACACGTCACGCATGTAAGACCGTCCCACTGGGGTACGAGGGCTGATGATGATGAGCATTTTAAAAAAACTATAGGTTGAAATATACCGGGCAGTTAAAACGTAAACTTAAAAATAAAACAATAGTGAACAAAAATAAGAGGGGATATACATAACTGAACTATTTTTTGACATTTTCATTCTATTTTTATAATTGTATTATAATTTATAATTTATTCATAATTTTCATTATAAATAGTAAAAATAAACATAAATTCTCTCTGTGTGTGTGTGTGTGTGTATATATATACACACACACACACACACATATTTACACACACACACACACACACACACACACACACACACACACACATATATATATATATATACACACACACACACACACACATAACAATGACATATATATATATATATATATATATATATACGTATATATATGATGTGACAGTATATATATATATATATATATATATATATATATATATATATATATATATATACGCTACACACACATAGTGCCTTTTTGAAATTTGACATGTATAGATATAGATCGATGGAATTTGAATAGATAGAACTGATGTCGTTCAACGAATGGGGGACGAAGCGTCTGTTTCACGCGCGAGAGCGACACGTCGCAGCTTCTCTCGAGTATATGCGCTTTCTAAACCACATTCTGCTGGAAGTTTTAATCCCTGCGGACTCCACACATCATCACATCAACCAGCAAAAGAAAATACCTGAGATCCGACCGCTTTGTAGTCGCTCTGCTTGATTAACCTTGCTTGGCGAGAGGCGCGCGCATCGTCATCGCAGCAAGGATGTGAACAATGTATCGGTTTCTAGCGCAACATCCCACAACTGCCTGACACAGTTGCGATGTTGTAGGAGTCATGTGATGGAGTATGACGACTTTTTGTTTGTAAACAAGTCTCCGTATGTTGCCAAAGTAGTACTGTACGTGTGATCTACAGATAACATTCAAAAGCCTACACTTCACAACCGCATTAATATTCCAGGGGCAGTCCATGCACATATTTTGAAGTTGGGTTCTTGTATGTAGAACCTGTGTGTGTAACAGATGCAGAACACTTGTGTTAACTTTAACTGGATGGTTAAAAGCAAAGCACAACTTTGATACGCCCCCTAGTGGCCAAATTAATGAACTCACTCACTTGTAAACTTCTGTATTGTTCTATCCATTTCTTCTTGCACTGCTTTACAATCATCTTAATATTTGACATTTAAACATTGAATTCAACATTTTACCTCAAGAGACAGTTTGTCAAACTGTGAAAATGTCTTGCTCTAGAATACATCTACAGCATATATTCGATGTCGATGATATTCCAGCTCGTTTCCTCAGTCTTGGCACAAAAAAAAAAAAAATAGGACAAACTCGAGTTTAACATTTAAAACCTCATAGCAGCATTCTCATCTCACGACGACAATAAAAGCAGCTCAAAAAAAAAAAAAAAAAAAAACCCAGAAAAACCTATTTTTATGAATCCGTGATTGTGAATA
>MU204188.1:3266228-3310535 GCA_017309775.1 Paedocypris sp. Pulau Singkep | reverse complement strand
TATTCACGCGCACACACTCTCATTCTTTCCTGACACATCTTTCTGTTGTTTACAAGGTCAAAGGTCACAGGTGCCGCTCCATCTTTGACATCCTGTCGCAAGTTTCCTGCTTCCTTCAGATTTGCAAACACATTTAAAATATGTTTGGGTGAGGAGTTTGTTTTCCGGCTGAATTCGAAATGTTTGGTTTTTTGGGGGGAAAAAAACCCCAAATTCTAATTGCTAATTATGATATATACGTTTAACTACATTTATGTGCGTGTAATTTTCATTTACTTATAAAGTACATATTTTGATTTTGGAGTAAGGATATAGAGTATACAATATATAGAGTAACACTACACTTAAGTAAAAAACTTCACTTCTTAGAGTGAAATCTAAGAGTGTGGTCACTCAGTCATTCTTAGACAGATTTGCTTATTTTCTGCTTTTAAATGCTTGTTTCGTTTATTCTTACACACAGCAGTGGGATTTTCTCAGTTTTGTGAAAATACGCCAATTTCTCTCGCTCTCTCTTTTTCAGGATATAGGTGTTGTCCATTAGGAGGAAGGAAATTCTGTCATTGAGAACAATGGCCCTGGTTCTCTATCTATAGAAACAGAAAAGGAGAGAAAGAAATAGAGGGAGAAATAGCAAGCCACCATAGCAAGAAGACGAGAAAACCCTTCTGTGTGGAGGAAATATCAGCTTAAACATGAAAAAGACCTGCTGAGGTAAAAAAAAAAAAAAAAACGTCTTCTTTCTAAGAGAATGGACTCTCTAAGATTCTTGTTGGAATAAGCTCGCACCCTGCGGCCATTTGTTTGATTTAATTATTTTATTGGTCATCTAAAATATAAAAGATTCATCTCAATAAAAAGTGGAAGCACGTCTCGGTGGGTAAGTGATTTTAAATCTTCTGTCATTGAGAAAAACATTGATATGTCTCAAGATAGTCAGCATATCCTGAATTGTTTTCCCAGACGAGCACTGTAAATTCTGTTTCTTAGTTGCTTGACATGCTCCATTAACTTCGTAGAATGTAATAATCTCCATTATGGTCAAAACATCGTGTGAACTTGTCTTTTGAGGAAGGACAGGGGACGGATTACTCTTAGGGGGTCCGCTCGGGGTTTTTCCCCCGTCTGTCTGTGAGGATGCATGGAGGTGAAGCCCACAGTCTGGGTGGAGGACCAAAGAGTATGTTATTGAATAAAACCGACCTTCAACGTTTTGATCAAAGTTTAAAAGGTTGATATTCATGGCTTGTGGTTTGGTTTCACGTCTGAACTTCAGCAGCGACAGTTCCACGTCGGTTGATATCCTCGTCATGGCCTCTTTGGCTGAGCCGTTTGACTTTTTCTTGACTTCCACAAGTTTGCTTAGCTCAGGAGCAACAGTGCCAAACCTCTGCTTCTCATTAGAAAAGTAGACATGAAAGAGATATACATCTTTTTCTCAGAGCCGGGCTGTTCGCTGCCTGTTCTGTCAGCCCCGCGGCATTGGGGCGTTAATACTTAGCTGCTCTCGCAAAGAAAAGATGACATGGCACGTCCTCATTATTCAACAGGATATTAGCTTTAGCCATTTGCTGCTGAACTACGGAATACTCAACATAAGCTCAAGAAACAGTGAGGGTAGTTTTATGAAGGCAAAAAAGAAAATAAATTGGGTCATGCTTAGTTTTTACTGATTAAGTTAATCTGAAGGAGCCCTAAATCTTATTGGCCCTTATTTGTCCTAAACCCCACCCTCTTCTCAAACGATGCCCCACAGCTTAATTAAAAAAGATCCAAGTCTAGAAAAATCTTCACAAGTTAGCGAATCTTTTTTTTAAGTAGTAAATCAGCGCATTGCACAACTTATGGGTTGACCCTGAAATAGTTTAAAGAGTTTTATTTACCCATGTCTACGGTTTGTCTTTTTAACACCTTATCATTCCGTCCTTACTTTTGGTTTACGAATACAAGCCATCCATTGTTCACCCTTCCATTCCAAATCTTTGCCTTCCTCTTTGACTCCATCAGATGGAGGAGTCTGGTAGTCCCCGATTCAGGAAGCTCCATTTCCCGGTGGGCTTGTGGATAAACTCTCCACGAAAACACTTTTTGGGAAAAGCTAAACTGGGAGCGCGTTGGCCCAGTGCCGCATCAGTAAAGTCAGTATGATCAATCTTCGTCCGGATTCTAAAAAATGCACTTTCTTTAAAACTGGCCATTTTGACTTGTTGGAAATGTGACCTTTTCCGGTTTTAACAGGTCAACCACTAGTTCAGATGCTACTTCCTTGCACGAGGCTCCATCATCAGTCCCTTCCTCCCTTTCTCACTCCACCCCTTCCCTTGCCCCGCCCTCTCCATCCCCATCTCCAGCCTTCCTCCGTCCACGTCCAGCCAATCAGCAGTCTCGAGCCAAGCGGCTGTCGCATCTCTTCCTAAGAGGCCGGTCCAACAGCGACAGAGACCGCGCCATTGGAGAACGTGAGAGGGAAATATGGGCCCATTCCGCCACCCCTTCATCACATCATTACCTTCCACCTGCTTCTTCCAATGCCCCAGGCCTGGTCAAGATCTATGGAGATGCCCTGTCCAGTGGGGCGAACTATCGAAGCCTGCTGGCAAATATGCACTCGACCTCTCGGCAACTCATTCAACAGGTCATCACTCGCTACACTGAAAGGGAACGAGAGAATGAGAATGAAGAAACAGGTACTTCTATTCTGCCACTGAATTGTGGCTGAACCAATTTAATTATTGGGATGACAATTGTATCTCTTTGTTGTGAAACTAGATTAACATTTCATTTACTTATATGTAGAGGTGTAAAGACTACCTGTAAATCATACTTGAGTAAAAGTATGGATACTTTACTGTAGAAATCGTTACAAGTCACCAATTCCAAGAAGACTTCAGTATAAGACTTGAAATATTCAATTTTAAAAGTACTTGAGTATTTTACTCCATGTGGATTTAGGCTCAAAAACACCAAGAAATGTAAAAAACTCGAAACTCTACAGTTATGAAGTTTTGTCTTTTAACTTGGAAAAAAAAAAATGTAACACCTCAATGTTTCAAAAAACCCAAAAAGTCTCAGTCAATCAAATGTGCAAGTACGTTCAAGTACCACAGCTATGATTGACTTGATAATTAGAAAATAACTTGAGAATATGTGTAAAACCTTAGGAAAATCATGATAGATTTAAAAAACATTAGTATATAGCTATTATTCATCTTATGCATATCATTACCTTATGGAAATTAGATCTACAAAAGTGTGTTAAGAAAAAATAAACTATTTGTTTGAAGAATGAAAAGTGAAAAGAGAGCTAAAAAATAATCCGAAAATCATAATTTATCATTTTTGGTATACCAAACTCATTCATCTTTCCAACTTCCTGTTCGTCTGGACAGCTCTTCAGAAATACATCCCTGAGGACTTCCTGTTATGTGATGTCATCGGAAAGCCCATTCAGCAATTAGACGGAGCCATTCTCTGGCAAATGGAATGCAGAAGGAGTGTTGCATCATGGGAATGCCCCTTACAGTTGGTGGACATGTGGAGGCCGAAAGACGGATTTGAGCGACGCTTCGAGATCCAGCGTCTGGAAGAATATGAGAAGGAAGAGAAGGAGAAGGAGAAAGAGAGAGAGCGGGAGGGAGAGAGCTGCCAAGGTTAGAGAACAGTTTCAAGACAATCTGAACGTAGTATTTAATTTTAATGTCATCAGGGGTGCGTTGGAGGCGGAGCCGGATGTCCTCCAGTGGGGGTCCGGATGAAGAGCGAGGTCATCGAGGTCGAAACACTGAGCTGAGGAGGAGCATCAGTGACATAAACCTGAGTCAACGGCGTCGCCAGGGGAAGGACTCGCGTCGCTCTGGAAACGTTCCCAACAACGGACAAGACCGGAAGAACATCGTGAGCATGATTGCTAGCGAAGCCGGAGAGGTGAATAAAGTTTGAAATACACACTTAATATGGCTTGACGTGGTTCTAACAAACACATGGACTCATCACTCAATGTCCTTTAAATGTTCTCAAGGTCGCTGGACCAAGAGGCGACGGGGAAAGATGTTCTCGCTCACCAGATGAAGAAAAGGACTCATGTGACCTGGAAGTGATGTCACAGAGTCTGATCCTCCCTCCCACCGACCGGCCGTACTTCCTGTTACTCCAGGGCTATGACCAGAGCAAGGCTAGACACGCATCCTCTCGCTTATCTCACAGCCGCACACTGACATCATACCTGTATTTTTAGTAATCACAACATACCATCAACGCTTTCATACCTGACCACAGAAGAAAACAGCCACTCTATATACACATGAGCGTCGGGACAATACCAACACAAACATGCTGTGTCTACATCCTCCCTGTACAATGACCTCACACACGCAGGCATTGTAGAAAACTGTAACACTTTTCTCTCTTATCACTTCTGTTATTTTGCACAACTTAAGATAGAAGATGCACAGATTGTTGTAACCATGGTGAAGATGATAACAGTATATCCACCCCCCCCCCCTCCTTCTGTTGTGCCGCTTTTCATGCAGGACTTTGTTTTGTACATAATGGTGGGTCACACACATGTTTTTGGACGGAAGCCGACATTCCGGGAGCGTGAGATGGACAGAGAGAGAGAGAGGAAGGGGAAGCGCCCGCTGAAGGTGGACACGTACCTATCCGCCCCGGATCTGCTCACCCGACACCTTCTCGTCAGGAGAGACAGCGCTGTCTCTGATCAGCCGAGGGGTCGAGGTATCCTCACACTTACAAAATAAATCAAACTAAATAAAAAAAATCGAAAAAAAAAATAAAAATTTAATAAAATAAAATAAATCTGAAAAAAAAAAAAACAGAGATTCGTGATTTATAGATATAGATTTATATACAGCACAACCGTCATATAACAATATTAATCTTTTGGAAAAGTCATGTGAAAGAAATAATATGTGAACTGTGTGTGTATGTCAATTACATTAATGTATATTTGGTCAATGTTATTTATATAAAAATATGTACTTATAATAAATACATGTAACACAATTACATTTCACACAGCATGCGAAGGGGAAAAGCGCTCTATTAATCTATTGAACTTATTTATTATAAAATATACTATGTAAACTACACACACATTTACTTTTATTGTGTACAGTATATACAGCATATGCATATATACATTATTTCAATTGACATATGTATATAAATACGTATGTATACTGGTATACAAACAGTATAAACACACAAATATACAGCACAATATTTGTCATTTGGAATAAAGTATGTTTTATAGATAACTATTTATATAATTTCATATCATCATATAAAAGTAATTATACATTATTTTTTGCATACACATGTTTATACGCTATATACCGGATAATATATATATATATATATATATATATATATATATATATATATACGTATATATATATATAATAAATAATAATATTTTACTAATATAAACTATTTACAATATATACACTAGTTCAAAGTTCAACGCTTTTATTTTATACAGTTGCCTATACAATGAAATTCATAAATTGCTTCCTGCAATGAATGCCATAATATAGAAACACAATGAAACAAAGAAACAACAAATGCCTTAAAATAGAACACAGTATGTATAAAAAATACTCGCATAAAAATATAAAAATGTACAGAAAAAGAAACACAGGATATCTACAGTACACAGATTATCTACAGTACAGTACAAAATATAATCTGAATATATCATCTGAATGTGACAGGTGCATGTAGCAGCTTGTGGTTATGAACAATGTGTATATACTATGCACACATTCAGTAACTACTGTATAAAGGTTATTATATACCAAATACAAATTCTTAAACAAAATCAATAATGCACACATATTACGGGAACAATAAAACGAGGAATTTTTTTCAGCCTTGGTGCGTCCATTCAGAGGAGGACCCGTCACTCTTAATGGAGCTCCACTTTACAGGGAAGCGCTCCTAAAGCCAGGAGACCTGCTGGGTCTTAGCAGTCACTTCCTCTTCCTTTACCGTGACCCCCGAGTGACCCCTGCCCCGCCCCTGGCTTTACCACCGCCATGGCAAGGTGACACGTCCACTTCCTACAGTCCTGGTGGGATGACAGATAGACAGGAAATGCTTCGACAGTATCTCGGATCCACAGAGTCCATTCTGAGGTTCCATGCCAAACACGCTGATGTGTTGCTGCAGGTAAACAGATATAATCAAAAGTGTCTTCTGCAATATCAGTGACGAGCAAAAGGACAGTGAGTTACTTTGTTCTCTCATCGTAGGAAATCATTTCGAAGAACTCCACCCCAGACTCGGGCAATGGAGCTTTAGCACCTGCCTTTCTGTTGTCGCTCATGATTGACCACGCCTCGAAACATCTGGAACCTGAATTAATTCCACAGCTGCTTTTAAAAGCAGCCAATCAAATCAAAGGGATTGTGTGGGTGAGTATCAGGCTCTGCAGATGAGACGTGTGGATACATTGTGGCTTTTTCTCTTTTTAACTTCAGTTGTTCAAGTGTTTTATTTTCACTTAATGTTGAATATTGTCAAAGAGGTTTTTATGCTTTGGGCCAAAAACTGGAACAAGCTTTTGCTGTTTCTGCCTAAAATCTTATTTGTTTTTATATATGTCATGTTGTCATTAGTTTTATATGCATTATGAGTCGTATTTACTTGTGTACAAAGTAAAAAAAGGTTTGTGACACACAAACTCTAGACGGCAAATTAAAAATGCAATGATTTAGCAGAAAAACACTGTCGCAACAGACAAATGTATGAATGCCCGGAAATATAAGACGAAAAAGTATTGCAATTGTTTTATCTGCATTATGAGTTATAATGTCAGAATTATGAGTCAGAATTAGGCCTTTCGAACTCATAATTCTGTTTTAATAAAACAATTTTTGTGCAATACATTTCATTTTTTTAGTGGCAGGAATAATACAAATGCACTCAATACAAATTATCTAAACTTCCATACGAATTCCATACAATTCTATACAAATTCTATTCCATACTTCCATACAAATGCATCCATGATGTGCTAACATGGATGCAGCTATGAAACCGCTGGGTCGCTTTAGGGAAAATGTATATTTAAGAAACTTCCCAATGGAAACCTCGACAAGACCAACGTTATTTATTTAAATGTGCAACGTCAAGATTTCTCAGCCTAAAGTACCACTCAGTATCTAGATTAAAAAAAATCCACTATGCTGACCAATATATATATATTTTTTTTTTTCTGTATTAGTATATACAGAAAGGTGAAATGTCAACATCATAACATAATGAATTGTATCACTTTATATACAGTTGTTTTATTGTGCAAGAGGGAAGTAATTCAAGTTCAAATTCAAAGCATCAGAATAAAAGATGAATTACCTACTGGCGAAATAAAAACTACTAAACCTGGCAAAAAGCGAAGAGTTAAAAACGACGACGAATGTCACTGTTAAGTAGAAAACAGCTGTAATATTGCTGGACACGTAATGACAAACGTGCACAGATACAAGCTAAAGGAGTGTGTGAGGCGGAGGTCTCAGCGCAGTAAACGCCGCTGGCCGTGCACTGTAAAGCCACAGCTGCCGACACAGATGGGCTTTCACTGGAATTTCACTGTAGTTTGTAAACAGAGGTTGACTGATGTCATTTCCACCCGTTTGGAAAATGTGCTGTCATTGTCCGGACACATCAGCCAAACACTCCCGCCCTAGCATTCATCCCAGGCTACTTTAATCTCTCTCCCTCTCTCCCCTCTTCATCTTCCAGGACAAAATTAAAGAGTTTGGTGACAAACATCCAACACAAAAGTAAGAACCTGAACCACCTCTCTGTGTCGGACTTAATCTGTACTTTATCTGTTCAAACACTGTTGCTGGGCGACGGCGGCGTAAACAGAAAATTCATCTCACCTTGCCCATCACAGAGCCTGTGTTGTGCCTAATCCATCCCCGTAATGCATGCGTGTGAAAAACGTGCGTTGTTATGAACGCAATTGATCATTAATTTGATCCTAGGCTTGTGGAATGAATACGCATATTTCTTACTTTACTTGACTTTACTTCTTTATTTCTATCATATTATTGTTAAGGCCTTTGTGGATTTTACTTTTACCATCTCAGTCAAGCTTATAAGTCAGAGGTGTAAAGTAATTGAGTACACTTGTAAATGTTTTAAATATTGTAAACATCTTTTTTATTTATTAGTTTTTTGGCTACTGTGTACTTGTACCGAGGATCAAACATTTAAGCAACTTTTACATTCACGCAATTCACGGATTTTTTTTTTCAGTTTCTGTACGCGTTCGTCATACTTTTTTTTATTATCTAGAATCAATTGTATGATACATATGAATGCATATTGTATGTTTTCAAAATGTACAAAAATTCCTAAAGTGTACTCAAGTACTTTACATTGTTACATACTTTACTTCAAAGCTCATCTAAACGTGCTATTTAGTTCATGATGCGCATTGTGATTTAAACCAATTTCAGCTCAGCCGATGGCGAGGTGGACGTTCCGCCACAGAGCGTGAGAAACCTCTCCACGGACCTTCGGCCTCTTATGTTCTGGATGTCCAACGCCACGGAGCTCCTCAACTTCTTCCAAGTCAAAGTGGAAGCGATGGAAAAGGAATGGGAGTTTGAAGGTGAGACGCGTGTTTTCTCAAAATGAAGCAACAGTTGTGTCTTTCCTCCAGATGTTTTGTCTTCAGCGCAAATCAGGTTCCTCTCGTCTCCTGTTTCACATTCTTGTGCTTTACTCTCGAATCTAAATCGTGCATCGTAATCTCCCAGTCATGTATTTGAGTAGTTGCTTTAGTGGATAATCTGTTGATTATAATCTGTGTCGTATAATCTGTAATCTATAATCTATAATAACCTGCAGCTCCAGACGATCCTGTACTCACGGCTGACATGGACACCTGTTCCGAGGCGCTGGCGCAGCTGGATGATGTCATCATGCACACCTTTCAGCAGTGTGTCTATCATCTGACCAAGGTGAGGAGAAGAGTGTAAAGTGTACCTGAAAACCAGACTTGAGTAAAAGTACGGTTACCTTACTGTACAAATGACTCCATTACAAGTTCCAATTCCAAGAAGACTTGAGTAAAAGTCGTAAAAAGTGTCCAATTTTAAAAGAATTAGTACTCGTACTGAATTTAAGCTCAAAGACAATATGTTTTTGCTCATTTGCCCTTCAGACCCTGTATTCGCTGCTCCCGGCACTGCTCGACACCAACCCATTCTCCGGCGAGGAGAAGAAGAAGAAGAAGGAGAAAGCGGCCGCCAAAGACAGGACTGGCAGTGCTGGTGAAGGAGAAGAGGACGAGGATGTCTCCGCTTTACCTCCCACCGTAGCTGGACTGGTGGAAGTGTACAAATGCTCTCTTCAGCTTTCTCGAGAAGCTTGCCTCTCTCCTCCATTAACCTCCCAGACCTTCGGCTACCTCTTCTTCTTCACAAACACATCTCTTCTCAACACACTCCTGGAGAGAGGTGAGATCTCACACGTCTGCTTGGTGAAAAGGCTTTATGTTGGTCATTTCTTATTCTAGATAGCCTGTTCTCCTGGTCCCGGGCCGTTCAAATCCGCACTAATCTGGACCTGGTCTTAGACTGGCTGCAGGGAGCCGGCCTTGGAGATATTGCTTCTGAGTTTCTAAAGAAGTTATCTGTCACTGTCAACTTTCTGTGCATTCCCAAGACTCGCCTCATTCAGGTGGGAGTTTACGAGATTTGAGAGTTTTCAACACATTTATTTTTTGAACTCTGTCTGTTTAGTCATCCTGGTCCAGTTTACAAGAGGAACATTCACTGTTAAGTCCTTCCCAGCTTCACCATCTTCTCACTCATTATAAGCTTGGTCCCACCAGAGCGCCACCTTCCTCATGGGCTCCACCTCTGGGCACTGAACTTGGAGGTGGTGAGTAGTTGTTTTATTTTCTGATTTATTTTGGGTTGTGTTTGTGTACAAGTGCCATTTCTTTTTTGTTAACGACATAGATATTTTTGAGAGTTTCTTGGACCACCCACCTCTTATCCTGCCCAATGAGACGCCTCGACTGGACCTGACTCAGCCAATCCCGAGTGCTGAGCTACTGAAGGAAGTGACACGTCTGAGGACCTTCCTGTGGGGGCTGGACCAGGATGAGCTTCCTGCAAACCAACGAACTAGATTGTAAATTCAGTGGAATATAGTTATGAACATTTTACCATCGTTATATCCGTTTTTAATATTAGCTGGTGATTAATCCCGGTCATTGTGGTGCACTGCATTTTAACAATGAAATTTGACATTACATATACTGTATCTAGACTTGACTTAAACTTGTTAAATGTTGAATATTCATTGCCTGGTTGCAGTGATGTTAAAATATGCTGTAAAAGTAGGTTTTTAACTAAGTGTATCTCTCTTCAGATTGTATTGCAAGGCAGTTGCATGAATTATGGATTTTCGACTATTTGTACTGACCATTTTAATGTACTTTGATTTCTGTAATGAAAACCTATTATATTATTTCGTCAAAACTTATCTTTTTACGGCTCTTTAAACTTGTGGCGACCACCTGCTGTTCAAATATTAGACGCTGGGTGGCATGATTTCAACAGACAGACAGACACAATGTTAATCATACATATGTGATGTATTACAAAACAAAACAAAAAACTCAATCTCTTCGTATTTATGCCTTGACTTGAGAGTTAGACAAGTCTATTTTTTTTATTTCAATAATTCTGGACGTTTAACGATTTTCTATAAACATTTAACCTACAAAAAAAAAACTTGGATAAAACACGATTTTTTTCCCCAAATTAAAATACAACAAAATCCCTTTCAACAGCTCATGCAGCGGCATTTATTATAAAAGAAAAAAAAACCTTTAGACTTGTTTAACATTCAGGATCTACAACAATTGCTTTATTAGAAATAAAACGTGGGAAATTGGTGTACCTTCATAACGTAATTTGCTCATTTGCATATCGGTATAACCGGCCATTGTTTTAATGGCTAGTGAGTTGTTCATATAGAAGTCAAAATCTCGAAACGATGTAAAAGCAAACGTATAAGCTTTTAAAAAAAACTCATATTATTTGTGTGACGTGCAATGCAAATGACCAAGTGCAAACGTGACGACGGTCTGAGCGATTCAAGGCTTATAAACAATTATTCGCAAACCAGGGTTAAATATAGTGAAAGGACCTTATAATTATACAGTAGACGATTCTTAGTAAGTTATCTGGTGTTGTGACGGAGCACGCGTGTGTTTGTGGCGTTTACAAAGTCCTGATAAAAAAAACCTCACGTTCGCTAAACAAACACTCGCTGTTCTTGACCCACATGAAGCGACGCGTCAAGTCCATCCTTGCCTCGCGATGTTTAGCTTATGCTTTTCAGGATAAAGGGTTGAAAATTCCCAGAGACGTTTGCTGACGTCACGCCACGTCTTTAATCCATGCTTATTGTAAAAGGCTTGTTTTCCTTTCCGCGTTGTATCTTGACCACCAGTCCAATCTCCGTAATTTCCGGTCATTGTGGTATTTTTACGGTAAAAACAAGATCCCATGAGAGCCATTTACATCACTCCGGATGTTTCAGCTCACCCAGCCAGCGGCATCAGTCTTCATTTGTTTCATCGTTGGCTGTTTTCTGTGAGTCAGTTTGCAGCATCCACGTGGTGGAAATGCATTCAATCAAGCTTCTGCTCTGCTCCTGGTTTGTGTGGGCCATGAGCTGTCCAGAGATGGAATAATTGATGACTATTGTTCGAGCTCAAGCATGTTTTTCAGGCACGTGTCCGAGCAGCAAAGCCGTGTCACTCTCTATAATCCTTCACATCCACTCATGGACACTGAGGATCTACACCCACTGCTCCAGGTGCAGCTCCTTTGCACCTGTAAAAGTTTCTCTCTGTAATTAGGACAACACAATTATTTTTCACAGACCGGGGAAGAAGGAAGGGAAAGGAGTAAACAATGGAGCTCTTATTCTTGCTCTCCCAACTTTTTTTTTTTAAACATCTCACACTTAATGATAGATTCTTAGCTCTTCAAAGCAACGGTTTAGTACAAAGTGCCGAGTCAGGGACATGGGAATGGAAGGGTGTTTGCTGTACATGTGTTCTGCAGGAGTGTTTGAGCATGTACAGTATTACAGAGTCAAAAGACATGTGTGTTCAGTTTCTACATTTCAGATTTGAAAATGTGCCTTTATGTCATACAAACGGCAATTACGGAAATTGCATGAACATGTTTGCTATGATTAAACTATTGACCATCCGGAGTTATCACATAAACCAGTAATGCTCAACATGCGGCCCACGGGCCATATCCGGCCTACTCATTACCATCTATATTTATAAACGTATTTAGTGTTTTTTAAGATGTTAAGTGGTTTGGTAAAGTAGGTAAAACTGTATACAAATATTAGAATAACTTTTAGTCTGAGATGACCTTCTAACATCTCTGAAGGTCAAATTACAAGTAAAAATCCCTACCAGGGCTTATAGTGTGATTACCTTACTGTAAGTAAGTATTTATGCTCATTTAGACTCAAATAAAACACCAAGTAACACTTTTTATGGGGTTTTATTTCCTAATATTGAAATGAAATGAAAAAAGGGTTGAACACAGATGAATTGTTCTGAAAATGTCTCTAGTTAAACACCTGACATTTTATCAAGCCGTTTTTCTCATGATTTATCTCAAAAACAGCATTCAGTACCTTCAACATCCTGCAGATGGCAATATCACCTCATCCGCCCATGAAACTAACTGCAGTAGAGAAAGATGCCAACTTGTCGTGCACAATCACAAACCTAACGAGTAAGGGTCTCGTTCCATTCAAATGTAGTGGAGTAAAGAGTACAGAGGCTCAGTCACAAATGTAGTCAAGTAGAGAGTAAAAGTTGCTTATATTTTGAACAAAATGAATTTACTCAAGTACTTTACACCACTGGAAAACAGTGCACTAAAACATGAAGTGCAAGAGACAGCAAACAGTATAAATGGCCGTGTGTGTGTGTGTGAGTCTGTCTTCAGCCAGTGCGGTCAGTGAGGTTGAGCTGAGTTTCCGACCCTACGTCTGCGCAAAATCTATGCGTGTTTGCTTGTGTGTCTCTCAAACGCGTCCTGTGTAGTCAGTGTGTGTGTGTGGGAAAGCGAGACGGTGAGTCCACGTGTGTAGGTTTGGGGTTAAACCAGGGACGAGTGAAACACCCCAGCTCTCCTCCGGGATCAATTGGCTTTCTCCTCCTGCCCGGCGGCTTACGTCATTCCTGCCCACCACACTAGAAGAGCCCCATGATGTCACTCGGAGGGGTTATCCGACATTCCGTCCGTCTGTCTGTCTGTCTGTCTGGATCTCCTCTGATCGCACTCCTCCAGCTCTCCCTCACTTCCTCACCTTGTCCTCCCTCTCCTTACATCTCTCATCCCGCTTCTCCCACTCCACCCTAACCTTTGCTCTGCTTTTCCCTCTCCACCTTTCCCGGCCCCTCCTTCCATATTATATTTGCTCTGGTTCAGGTTTGCCTTCTCTGGGAGTCTCCTCTCTGGTTTCGGGTTTAGGGGTCTGGTCCAAAACGCACAGCCCGAGTCTCGCCCGTCCTCTCGCACTGTCCCGTGCTCCTTCTGTCGAGCTTTTGTTCCCACCTGCGTCAGCGTGTTGACCGAGTGGACCCCACACTGGCCGGGCAGTGGCTCGGCCTAACACTGAGCCATGTTAGTGGCTGTAATCTGATGGCGGTGTTTATTTTATGTAGGCTCTCTTTGAAGGTGCCGAGAAAGTCTTTGGCCTTTTTGTCCGGCGATTTGGCAAGGTGCTCGCGGCGGTAATAGTCAGGAAGAATAATATTTGCGCTCGTATTCACTCAAAACATGTTATTTTCCATATTAGTGTCAGCGAGGGGAGAAAGGAGACAGAAGGGAAGCTCTCTCAGTCGCTCCGTGGTCTCTGGAGTGTGGGGATCTCTGGCTGTGGTGGCTACCCGATGTCTACTCCATCAACCCTTATTACGCCTCCACCATCCCATAATAGGTACTTAACCTCTTCTCTGTGCTGGACACCTCAAAAGTCGCTCAGTATCTGAGAACAGACACTTGGCTTCTCCTCAACGCCCCCCCCCCCTCCGCTGTTTTCAGTTCAGCTGCGTGGGCTTTAATGGCTCGGCCAATGATTAATGCATTTGTCTTTCCAGAACAGGCATGTTCGCTGTGGATTCATTGCCTGCATACGTAAACGGCGGCAAACTTCACAAATAAGACCAATAGAAATAAGCTGTCACACTATATCTAATGCACAAAAATCTCACTTAGACTAGAGGTGTTAAACTCAGTTGCATGGGGGGCTTAAACTGTAAACACTCTAAGTCGGAGACCGAACAGGATAAACATTTATAAAACACATGATTTTTAAAAACATGTTTTTTAAAAACATAATAAAACAGGTTGAAATAATATTGCAGAATTAGTAGTAAAATTAAAAAATTTCCATAAAAAATATGTCCTGTCAAAATTATTCAAGTTATTATTAAAATTATAAGCATGCTCCAAAAATCACTACAAATATGTTACATTTTTACATTTTACAAATTATACAACTCTAATTTATAAAAGGCAAGGCAGATTCTGGGATCTATTGTCATATCAATAATAGCAGCTCAGAACAAAGATCGCGGACCAGATTTGAGTTGACACAAATCAGTGTGCAACACATTTGTATGCAACACAATTCACCGTGTAGTAGGCAATTTGAATAAATATTTTTTTAGTGCTTTGTTTTTTTGTTACCACCACAATCACATGTAGGCCTGTAGGCCCTTGAAAGCATATAAACAAAAACAAACACACATACACATGTAAAAACTTTATAATCCCAGTACTGTCTGATTTTAAGTTCCCAGTTCAGACTGTCTGTCTATCTGGTTTTAAATAGACAGACAGACAGATGGGTATGTGGATAGATAGATAGACAGACAGACAGACAGATAGATAGAGGAAAAACAAAAAAGAGCGACGAGTTGACATTTAATGCCCGTGCTCTTGCAAACTGATTAAGTATAGTACTAATAATTTATTCAGCACTAAATGCAAATGTATCTTTAATTTGTTCAGAAACAAGTCAGAATTAATATTGTTTCAGTGTGTTTGAGTTGAAGAAGCCGTTAATTCGGAGTGATGGGCAATAAAACAAAGAGCGTTACTCCGGTGATGGCAGGGCAAAACAAACAATCTGCCTTTTATTGCCACCGTAATGTTTCACAATGTCTTCTTTTCGTGCCGTTATTGATGTCATAACGATGCAAACGAGACCGCGGGCGTCCGGCATACATGGAGAATTCTATTTATGATGCAGTGAGATAATCTTTATGTTTCACAGAGGTGCGCATCCTCTTTGAAGTCAGGGCTGAAAAACTGCTGTGTGCGTGTGATTTTTATGGCATTGTCTTTCAAAAAAATTCCTTCGCCGCTTTGTAAACAGCAGCGTGCACTTAGGTGTGTGTGCAGGGGTGTGTGTGTGTGTGTGTGTGTGCGCACATCTCCTTGTGATATTCTGGAAAGCCCTCTGACATCAGCACCTGCCAGTGACGCTTTCTCATTCGTGTAAATCCCTGAAGGGGCGGGGCTTGACGCTTCGCCAAATGACAGGAGCTTGGATACAGAAAACATTATGGATAATTTTTTCGTCTGGACAGGAGATGACATCACTCCAGCAATATGTGTAGATTATAAATACATCGGCGGCATTTTCTCCATCTCAGCTATGGTTAGATGCGAATCAGCGTCTATCTGCTTGTAGTCTCATTCATTCCCAATAGGGCCAAATATAGTGAGAATGACGGCTGGTTTGTCAAGCCTGTGTGTGTTCTGGGTGGGAGGCACTGACATGTGCTTGCTTAAGGCCCGGCGCAGTTCAAATGATGATGTAAGATCAGGAAACAAGGGAAATCGGGCCTGGCGGTCCTGTAATCCCATTCTTCTTCTCAATTGCCCTGTTTTTAGAAGGTCTGTGTACGTCTGGGGCTGAAATGGCTCGCACAGGAGTCACCTGGAGTGAAAGTCCAATGAGTTTTCCAGTTCAAGGCTGTGATCTGGCATCACTGTCAGCGTGGTTGACAGCGTTTTGGAAGACGCTGGCTGATCTGGGATTAGCTCTGGGCCTGAGTCACGCCGATCCAGTCTGAAGTGGTTATCACTGGCCTACTGTAGCAGTGTCGGCTTTCTCCATCAAAGATTCGCCTCTGTTTGCTGTGCTCTTCACCCCGGCCCTTCCTTTAATCCTTCATTCCTCCATCCACCCACTCCATTCATCACCTTCTGTTTGTTTTTTCGGGCCTTTTTTTGCACATATCTTTAGTTCTTTGGGGAAATTCCCAATCTATGACTCGGCCATTCCGCAAATTCCTTTCATTCCTACGGCGATAGGGCGATGAGAATGGAAGCGTTGTACAGTAGAATAAGATAGAGGGACAACGAGTGGGTGGGAGATGATTGTGCTTTGCTGGACTGCAGGTGGTCACATGACCTTCTAAACAGATGTGTACATCCGATTTCACAATTAAAAGGGAAAGATGAAAAGTATTTCAAAATTAGAGAGGAGTGAATGAGTCAAATTGACTGGGTTTTTATTTTACCTTTGGAATGTAAAACTGACCTGTGCTTTTCTGGTTTGTTCAACTGACCTTTTGGTAATTGTAGGGTGTTTTTTTCCCCAAGAGTGAAAATAGTCAAGGTTTAGCTTTTAGTTGATGACATATGAATAATCGCTTTTGGAGATAAAAACGTCTCCGTTTGAAACAGTGTGAGAAAGTTGACTCAATCATAAGTGTAACTGAAATGTAAGCAAAGAATCGGTACAAGTCTTTATCATTTGACTTGTGTAATAATAAGGAGAAAACCTTAGATGGACAGAACTGAACAGAGATTTAAAAGGTTGTGCATGTCACAGTGGTCTAAAGTGGTATTGATTAAATAACTAAACACTGAGTACTGGTAGACGACTACCAGACAAACCACTGCACATTACGCACATTTCAAGAACAGAGTTCTTTTGTCATTTGTAATACAATTTCAATTTAATTTGTATTTAGTTGGATTTTTGTTTAACTACAAATACAATCCGTATTTTAATTTGTATGTATGTATTAAATTGGAAACAATTGAACTACAATTTAAATTACAATAACTGAAAATTACAAGCACACAAATAGGATTTTGTCAGCTGTCCAAATCTGATTTTGTATGTAATTGCATTACAATTAGATTTCGCATTAGTTGATGTGTTTAATTAGAAAAATACAATTACAAAAATAAAAACTATTAAATTAACATAAATAAATAAATAAACAAACATAAATTCATAATTAAATTCAATTAAATTACAATTACAAAAACACTTTACTGCCAGGTGTCCCAAATTAATTGTTGAATTACAATTACGCTTCATATTAAATGTTGTATTAAGTTACAAAAATTAAAAACAATTAATTTAGCAAAACTGAAAAAAAAATTGTCATGTATAGACTTAGGTTTCTTGGCAAGATGCAAAAAGTGGCAAAAGTGTGTTTCTTTCCATTTCTTTTACGTTGGTAGCCATTAGTCACAAGTGTGAGTCAATGAGAAAAGTGTGTGGAGTGGACTTCAGGATGCCCTCTTGCACATCACGGGTCATGATGAAACCTAGTGAGGAGGAGAATCTGATGACGTTTGAGCATTCCAGGGTCTTTGTCTGGTTCCGTCCAAACATTCCCAGTCTCATTCTTTCCTTCCCATCACCCCTCGGTTGACATCAACTGTGCATCGTATCTCATCCTGCCCCATGCAACTTTCACTATCTTTCATTTTCTTCCCCCGCTTACTCGTGTGTTTTAGCCGTGAGATTCCTCCACGAGAAAAAAAAAAGTCCAGCTGCTGGTCGCCTCTCTGACGCAAGAGAGTACCAGGGGGTCCGGTAAGAGGAGGGTCCTGGGCAGCGGAACAGAAGGTCTCCAGGAAAGGGGCGGCTAATAAGTTTGTCTTTTGTGCGGCTACTGACGTTTTCTTGTGTGCTATCAAAAATGCCTCTTTCCTTCTGTCTCCTGGGTGTCTTTTTTTAGCATCAAAGAATGTGCTAAAAATAGCACCACTCACGCTCCTTCTTTTCTTTTGACCTATTCGTTTTTTCAGCTGCCCTTTAGTCTCAGAGAGAGAGAGAGAGAGAGAGAGAGAGAGAAAGAGAGAGATTAGCCTGATGTCATATCTGTTTACATATTTCACTCTCTTTCCATCCGCTTGTTTTTTGTTGTTGTTATGAACTTTACCCGGTTTATGTTTGGCCCTCAACACTTACTCTTCCGCTGGTGTGATTACAGATGAAGAAGTTTTTGCTTTGAGCATCATGAGATGTAGTATTTAAAGAATTAACTTCACTTTTGGTTTTTCACGTTTTAAATATGTGATCAAATTGATATTTAAGAAAACAACAACAAAAACAACAACAACAACAGTAAAGCATAACCATTGTGGTTTAATTCAGAGGAGTGTATTCCAATACTGTAAAGTACTTGAGTAAATGGATTTTGTTACTTAAAAGCCTCTTTTTTGCTACTTGAACTTGTACCAAGTATCAAAAATATTTAGGTACCTCATTTTTACTTTTATTTTTTCTACCACGGTAAATTTCTTGGCCAGACGAGGTGATATTGCCATCTGCAGGATGCTGAAGGCACTGGATGCTGCTTATGAGCTAAATCATGACGTGAATCATGACGTCAAACGTGAATTAGCGGTTGCACTTTTAGCATATTTGAGTTTGATTGAGACTGATTTTTAGTTCTTTTTTTATCTAATTTGTCTGTCATTTTGAAACATTCAAGTGTCACATTTGATTTCTATATTATGAAATGAAACCTCATAAGTAGAGAGTGTCTTGTTTTTCCACAATTCTTGATGTTTTATTAGCCTCATTTCAGTACTTGAGTTCTTTAAAAATTGGGTACTTTATTAAGTCTTTATAGAATTGGTGACTTGTAACTTGTAATAGAGTTATTTTTACAGTAAGGTATCTGTACTTATACTCAACTCACACACAACGTATCACTCTGAGACTAGTGAATCACAGTTTCCTTACTCCAAAAAAGTTCATGTTACCTATTGTCCACAATTTTATGTATTCATTCAGTGGATCATATTTTCATGTTCATGTTTTCATATAAAGCCCAAATAGAAAGAGAGCAGTAAAAACAGAAGAAAGTGTGATTTGAGAAAATAGAGCAGACGGCCCAAGCTAAAGTGAAGCCTTTTCAGGACGGTCGTCTCTTTCCGTAAAGTCTGGGCTCTTCACGTCTGGTCTGTGCATCTCATGAGCATGTTAACATTTTGCAGACTTCAGTTCAGTCTGTTAAAGCACATGATTACAAACACAAGTATGCTGACCGTCGCTCTCCTCGTCTCCTAAAACATTCTTTCCTCAGCTGTCACCGAGTGTCCCGTCTGTATCTCTTACAGCTTTTTTTTCCCTAGACTGACTGAAATATGTTTTTGAAAATGTGTCTGAAAAATGTCGGCTTGAGTGTCAAAATACTTCCCTGAACCTTTTCTTTTTCTGTCAGTTGTCATTAAGATTAATATAAGTAAATATTCATTTTTAATCATTTTTTGATCATGCTTAAACGTTTTTGCCATGTCAATGTGTGTGTGTGTGTGTGTGTGTTTACAGCTATGGGCACTTGTGGGCACCAGCTTTGAATGCCTGTGTAGGGGTCAAGGTTAAGATAATATAAGCAACTCACTGGTTATTCAGGCACAAATAAAAAAAAACACATTTTTTTGTCTCTCTCTGTTCCAAAATTAATTATTGTATTTAGGGTTTTTTTTATGTCATTTTAAACTTCGGGGGCATTTTGATGGTTAGGGTTATAAGGGTGTATTGTTTTGTATGTTAATGATCCATGGTGGGACTCCACTATGATAAAAAATGCAAGTGTGTTTGTGTGTGTGTGTGTGTGTGTGTGTGTGTGTGTGTGTGTGTGTGTGTGTACTTGCCAGGGTGATACGAGAACACTGCGGCCAAAGTCTAACAACTGGAAGGCAGCGACTCGTGACAGATTTATGGACATTAATTACGGTTGAAGAATTTTTGAAAGCAGACTAGTGATTAAGGAAATAAAAATACTTGTAAATAATGAAAATAACTGTGCAACAAAACTTTTTTGAGGCCAATGAGGGCAGCAAACGTAAAGCAACTGTGTGCAAGTTTCAGGAAAAGTACAGTAAAATAATATAAAAAAAAAATGTAAACTGTAATATAGTATTTAACTGCAAAACCCAAATTATATTTCAATGGCAAGTTTGGTCAAACTACATTTTAATTATTTTATATTTATTTTAAAATAAAAGTTTAATTTAAAATAAAGTTGTATTTAAAAAATATATTTTATAACTTTTTTATTCTTTTTTATAACCTTTTATTTTTTTATCCTATATTTTTTTCAGGTCTCAGGGGTCACCTTGTGTAAAATTTGAATTTCGGCTTCCTAGATTGTCTAATTTAATTTGTTCTCACCACTTATGGACACAACTTTTGCTTTTCTCACAACCATGAATGAAATAGTTTTGTGTTTGGCTTTTGTCTGGAGTAAAAGTTATTTCCTTTCCTCGGCACTTACTGAAAATCATTTGGCAGAGTTCAAGTCTGGATTCCTGTGCACGTGTGTTTGTACATGTTCTTGTTTGCATCATTGTGAAGATTTTGAAACGTTGTTTTATTGCCAGTGATTATCTTTCCGCAGTGTGTCATTCTTTCTTTCTCCCTCCTCTTTTCTTTTCCCATAAAGACATTAACACACTCACTTGCTCTCTGACGTCCGTGGAGGGGCACAGGGGTAGCAACGTCCCGCCAGATCTTGACGGCTTAGACACGGCTCTGTCTTCACTGTGGCAGAGAAAGGGAGCAATCAAAGAAGGTCAAAGGTCACCAACAACATCCTGTCATACATATAAAGGATATTCAGTACTTTGCGGTGTAAAGAGTACCTGAAAACCATACTAGGGTAAAAGTACTGATACCCTACTGTAACAATTACTACATTACAAGTCACCAATTAAAAGAGGACTTGAGTAAAAGTCGTAAAAGCATCCAATTTGAAAAGTACTTTTTTACTGAAATTTTACTTAATTTAGCCTCAAGAACACCAAGGAATGTAAAAACTCTTTTTATGAGGTTTTATTTCCTAATAAAGCAATAAGATGTCACCACTTCAAAGTTTCAAAATTGTAAAACAAGACAGATAAAAATGAACAAAAAGTCAGTCTCAGTTAAACTCAAATGTGCAAGAAAGTGCAACCACTAATTCACGTTCACTTTCATAAATAGCATCCAATATCTTCAGCATCCTGTACATAGAAAAAAACGGTAATTTTTTTTGTGCACAATCACAATGTGATGAGTAACGGTAACCGTACATTGAATTGTAGTGGAGTAAAGAGCTACATAATCAAAAATGTTGTAAAAGTTGCTTATATAATACTCGGTAGTACAACTTAGCCAAAATACTCAAGTAAACTATCAAGTCCATTTTCTCAAGTTTACTTTACACCACTGTCAGTACTGCACACATCTGTCAATCAACTCTTGTGCGTTTCAATCTTATTGTAATTCCTTTAATAGGAAAGTTAATTGTCACATTCTCTGCTTTGTTTCCTGTGAGTGTTTGATAGAAGCAAGATCCACACAACAACTGTTTTGATATACCAATGAACAGATTATAGAACCATTTCTTTCATTTTTGTTTTTAAAGTCACATCTTATCAAATCACACTCGGCTATTTAGACTAGAGGATTCCTGTTCCCAAACACAGGCCAGTAAAATATTAGTTATCATTTATTTCTTGAAAACACACACGTTCTTCAACTTCCATTGCTGAAGAAGTTTTCCGCTCGACTTTGTTAACTGGTTTTAATTAACGGATATAATGACTGGCGTAGCATAAAGTCTAACACCAAATGATTGCGGTGGCTCTGGTGTTAAGGCTTGTGGTGAGCATTTCACAGAACACATCACAAATATAACCAGCGTTGAAATCTGGAAAAAAAAATCTCCCTCAAAATATTCGCTTTTCTTGTTTGAATTAATTGTTTTGATTTTAATTTCAATTAACAGAACAAAATATTTCTGTAAATGGAAAAGTTGTGTGAATGATGTGAACAAGTAACATCCATTTTCTGTAAGTAAGAGTCACAAGTGAAACGTTCCCAAGCGCCACCTATTGCAAGAAAGTAGAACTGCATGTCACTCATTGATTTGTTCTGGCAAATTCTGCATTTTTTACCTAAATGCTGCAAAGTGGCATCGTATTTATTTTGTCCTTGGATACAATTTACAGTTGTGAACTGTTTAGCTTAAAAATCTCTAGTTTTTGACATTGCTAATGTAAAGTAATATGATTACGTTTTGTCATTGTGGTCACTAGGCTCTGCATTTAACAATGAAATTTCACACACAGCGAAGTGTCACACACAAACCCTGAGCAGTGGGTGGCAGGGGCATGTGAGGACCATTCCTGGTGTTTTATTTTTAGTATCATTTTCATGGAGGCTTTTTACTTTCACTCAAGTCTTTGGTCAGATTACTTTGCTTTAAATTGATTAAAAAGTATACTTTTTATTTTAACCCCTGCCTCACTACCAATCCCCAACAGTCTTCGAAATGATGTTTTTAATAATTTAATTCTTAATAAAATCCATGTGATTCAAATTTGATTCAGTGCACACTCAATACGTTTACGCTTCAATTTTATAATATCATTGTATACTTTATAAAGTGTTATTTTGGCTTAGAGATATTGTTGTTTCCAACAGCTTTACTGACTGAGCTACTTATATACATGCAATTAAGTTTTTCTTTTGATGACATCTCTCTTGTTTTTGCAGTTCAATCGTTTCCTCGTTTTCTAAAAGAAAAAGAAAAAGAATAGTGTCGTGTTTAACAACTACTTGCACTATTTTACCGTAGATTCATGCCACAGTTAATCTGCGGTAAATGTGACCCAATACAAAAGCCATTTTTTAAAATGTAAAATGTAATAAGACATGTAATAAATATATTTGATAATTACTTTTATTATTATTATTATTTTTATTATTATTTTATTCTATATTTTCCCACTTTTTAGTGCTCAGTATTGGTTATAAAGTCGGTTGTGTCTATAAATGAATGTTCATTGAAACGGTGACTTTCTGTTTGATTTTCAATCCTGTATGTTTAACCGTGTGTGGCTGCTTTTATTTCGTGTGTGTGTGTGTGTGTAGTCTCCAGTCCTTCACCCTGTAGTAAACACGACTTAAACCAACCACCTGTTGAAATTCATTACTTGCTCCCAAATTCCTAATTGCTTCAATCGAGCCTCTGGCCCAGGGTGCTGACACATCAAAAACGCTAGTTAAAAAGACAACCCAAACCATTCGTAAAGCCGAGTGGGCTCTGGCCAATGAAACGCCGTGTACACGCTGCTGTGCATGTGCATGTGTATGTGAACGCAAACGGGAAAATCTGCACATAATGAGTGTGTGTATTCGTAATGGGGGACATTACAGTAATGAGGGAGCAGGATGTCTGGACACTTATGGCTCCCCACCTGGGTCTCGCCTCCCCTGCGATCAAGGTGTGTGTGCGTGTGTGTCTGAGGAGCGCGTGACAGGACGGTCCAGTCATGTGACAGACAGTTTGAAGACCACACACTCCAATAGCCCAGCACACACACACACACACACACACACACACACACACACACACCGGTTCACTTTTCCTCTTTATTTATTTTATCTCTCCTCTCACGTATTCTCTCTTTCTGATCTTTCTCTCTTTTACTTTCTCTATGTTTTTCTTGTTCTCTTCTTTTCTCTCTCTTTCTCACCTCTCTTTCTAGGTCTTGACATTTCTCTCTCCTCTTTTTCACCTTTTTTCTATTTCTCTCTTTTCTTGTTCATCTCTCTTTCCCCTTTTCTCTCTGTCTCTTATTTTCTCTATCTTTCTTATCTCTCTCTTTCATCTTCTCTCTATCCTTTTTTTTTCTCTTCTTTTCTTGCGTTCTTTGTCTCAATATCTTTTCTTTCACTCTCTTTCTATTTCTCTCTCTTATTGTTCACTTTCTCTCTTTTTCTCCCCTCGTTATCTCTCCCTTTCTCTATCTTTCTCATCTCTCTTCTAACTCTCAATGTTTCTCACACACTCCAACAGCCCAGCACACACACACACACACACACACACACACACGCACACACACACACACACACAGACACACAGACACACACACACACACACACCCTTTAGACTGGGTACTAACCATTAGCCACCCAAGAGACCCCCATCCAGGCAGGCAGCGAGAGTTGGCGAGTGACTAACTTCACTCTTTCTTTTATTCTTTTCCCAGCTGCGTCTTCAAACGCGCCTTTGATGTGGGGAATTAAAAGAGCGAGTGTGTCAATATCTCCCTATAACCCTCCACTGCTCCTGCACACTCATCCACTTCCCTTCGCATCATTTCTTCCTCTCAGCTCCTTTTCTTCTTTGCTACTGACCCCGGGAAAGCGGAACGTGACCCTGCAACCGCAGTACCTTCGCTCTCCTCTATGTGGCTGTAAGGGAGGAAACTGCTTATTTGTGTTTGTGAGTAAACTTTATGTACTTAGCACTTTGCACAGACGAAGTCACAAAGTTCAAGGATATAGACTGAAATAGAAATTTGTGACACTACAGACATAAAAAATAATAAAACAAAGCCCAATCTAAAAACACAACGATATTTTGTGTATCAAACAGGAATTTGCAACACATAATTTCACAAGAAAATGTGAAACCACAATCACTCTGAGGAAACACAAGCATGTGAATTACTAATGTACAGTATGTGTAATTTAAGGCAGAAATTAATGCAGAAACTTTTGATACCAACACAAGAATAGTCCCTCTCTCTCTCTCTCTCTCTCTCTCTCTCTCTCTCTCTCTCTCGCTCTCTCTCTCTCTCACTTTCTCCCTCCTCTTGTTCACTTTCTCTCTTCGTCCATTTTTCTTTCTATCTTCTTTTATCTCTCTTTCTCATCACTCTTCCTTTGTCTCGACATTTCTCTTTTACACTTTCTATCTCTCTTCTGGTTTACTTTCCCTCTTTCTTTATTTTTTATCTCCTTTCTCTCTTTCTTATCTCTCTCTCTCTCTCTCTCTCTCTTTCACTCGCTTTTTCTTTTTCACTTCTTTTCTCTCTCTTTCCCATCGCTCTTTCATTGTCTCGACATTTCACTCTCCTTTCTTTCTCTTCCAGTTCACTTTCCTTCTTTTTCTACTTTCCTCTCCTCACATGTCTTCTCTTCTCACTTCTCTCTCTTTTTCATCTTTCTTTCTTGGTCTCGACATTTCTCTCTCTTCTCTTTCACTTTCTCTCTATTTCTCTCTCTTCTTAGTCACTTTCTTTCTCTATTTTTCCCTCCTCTGTCTCTTGTTTCCTCTGTCTTTCTAATCTCTCTCTTTCATTTTGTCTCTATCTTTTTGTCTCAATATCTCTCTTTCACTTTCTTTCTATTTCTCTCTTATTGTTCACTTTCTCTCTTTTTCTCCCCTCGTCTCATCTTTTCTTCCCTATCTTTCTCATCTCTCTCTCTTCTCCCTCTCAATATTTCTCTCTCTTCTCTCTCCAATTGCTCTTTTACTTTCTCTCTATCTTTCTCTCTCTCTCTCTCTCTCTCTCTCTCTCTCTCTCTCTCACACACACACACACACACACACCTACACACACACACACACACTGGAAACTCCTCTCCTGCTTCTGCACTGCACTGTACTGTACTTTATTGCATGTGACTCTGTGTTTCCAGCGTCTTGCACTGACTTCTGTATACGCTAAAATAACCTTCTCCGTCTAACTCTGTCTCGTTTTCAATCTTGAAGGGCTCTTGCTAATGTTCTACACGTCCCTTAACTGTTACTATGAAAACATTTGAAGGCCTCACTGTGCAACACCTTTCTTTTTTATTCCCCCTCTCACTCTTTCCTTTACCCTGGAGAGAAAGGAGGGTGAGCGTCAAGGGTAAAGGAAAGGGTGGAAATAACTTCTCAGGAGCAACGATTGAATAGCTGTGTGTGTGTGTGTGTGTGTGTGTACAGTATGTGGCGCTTATACACCTTTAAAATGCTTGCAAATGTATGTAATTATTTATAAGGGAGAAAGTCAGAACGACCTAGTTATGGCACTCAGATTGGCCGATATAAAATGAAACAATGGGCTTTTTAAACTGTTGTAGTGATAGAGCGAGTGAGGGGAAGAGATGTGCAGATGGGAAGATAAAGAGATGGATGATTTGATTTGACACAGATCGCTTAGCGGGATGGCGGAGGAAGAGAGATCGCGAGTGAGATACACACTCGGACAATACGATAATGCCAAAGAAACACAAATAAAAGCTACAAACTTTTTTTTTTTCTAAGTTCGCACAGAAAACCGTCAGACAGCGCCGAGGGGCGGCGGGAAGCGCGCGCCGAGCAGGAGAGTGTGTGAATGTTTTTATGAATGAAGTGGTGACTCAGGATGTGTCATACCCCCGTCTTTATAAAGGAAGTTTTAAACAAGCCTAAACATTTCACTTCGCGAAAAATTAGACGTACACTCGCATCCTCTCTCTGCCTCTGCCTCCTACATCTCTCTGTCTCTCATCGTGTATCTTTTTCATCCTTTGTGAATACTGAATTACTACTGGATTTGAACAGATAACAGACTTTTTTTGCTGCTGTTTTGCGCTGGTTTGAATAACTCTGCACTTCTGATTTTTTCATTCATTTTCCTCTCCTCACGCTCTTCTTTTGTACACTATACGGTCGCGAGTTGTGGACCGGACAGTGGCACGCGAAGTTCGGGGCACGTGACAACATCTGGAGCTTAACGGATTTTTTTTTAAATTTATTTTTAGAATTTTTTTTGTACACCATTTAAAACCTATTTATTTATTTGCATTATTTATTCGCATCCTCACCTTTAAGCAAGGACCTGGACAAATATGAAATGTAAGTTGCAACTTTTGATTTATTCGCTTTTTTTCCTGGTTTGTTTTGTGACACGCGTGACACTTGTTTAACGTCAATCAACGTGTGTCACCGTAACTGCAGACGTTCTTATTTGCAAACGTTCTAAGCAAAATACGAGTTTACAACTTTCCATATAGACTACGTTATAAATCAGAACCACTCGTAGTCTTTCTCGTACTGTTGATCGTTTGACAGGTTAATGGAGACGCATCACGTCGACAGCAGTAACGCACTAGAGTCCGCACAGAAGCGTACTTTTCTCCCATTACTCCGGCGGGATGAAAGCATGAATGGTCCTGGCTTGAGACTATCGATCTGTTATTGGTGTGTGGAAAGCCGATCACGTGACAACAATGGCGCGGCTTCCGGGCGCGCGCCACCAGGTTTCGTTTGTGATGTGTGATGCTTACATCAATCTTCTGTCCTCGCAGTGTTGGGCGACTCCTCCTCATCTCTGCTTCTCTCGCTGCTGTTGGCTCAAATGCAGCTTTTGACGTCGGCCTACCCCAGGAGATTGCAAACGGACTTTGACAAGCTGACCAATCAGACCAGACACCTCCTGAAGCTGACTCAAGATCTGCTGGTGAGTTGAAAGCAGAAACTGGAGGGGAAGTAGAGATTATCAGATTGTGATGGAGTGGCCATGAGTGACTGACTACATTGATGCTCCTTGCAAAGGTCCGTGTGCAGGAATTGGCTTATCTCGCGTTCTCTCCGCCACACACACACACACACACACACACACACACACACACACACACACACACACACACACACACACACACACACACACACATTATTCAGCTGTCTTAAATTAGACTGTAGATAGCAGATTGGCTTTGAGCAGATAAGTCTTGTTACTAGCTTCTAACTGTTAAAAAAAAAACCCAACCTTCTCTGGATTCGGTCCCGGCGGCAGGGCCGACATCCCAGATTTCATCAAAGCTCGCAAAGTAACTTTTCGTAAACTTTCAACCTAATGGTCCTGAACTAAAGGGATGGGGGGTAAACATGACCTGCGCGGCCCGGAGCCTCAAAGAGCTTCGCTGCGGATGTTAGGAGCCTTGTGTTCGGATCCAGCGCTCAAAGCAAAACAGAAAGCAAGAGCTGAGAGGTGGCTGTCATTCCAGGGGCTTTAGTTAGGTTTTGTGGTCGCCATTGGACAGACTTGCGTATTCTGAGAGGCTCGAAGCCACATTACACCCCTCGCCTCCCTCGGCTACCTCGGAAACATAAGCAGACTCTTGTTCCCATGGTTACGTGATGCACGGTGAAGCGTACAGAGCTGCCTTATGTATCAAAAAGGGAACATATGTAGTTCACGGTGGGATATTATTCCAGATTATTCAGACTGGACGGATTGTGTTTCCAATTTTAGTCGGGGATCAAGTGTGGACAGTAGAACAGTGTCACCGATGCTATTTATTTGCTCCGTAATGGATGGATTTCAGGAAGGATCAGCTGTTGTTTGCCGGCGTCTCTGAGGTCAACCCTCTGCTTCAATGAGATGCCGTAACGCCGCTGGGATTTTGGCGGTGGGCTTGTGTGGTGCCTTCGCGGGCATTGAGCTGCCTTGCGTGTGCGCCAGATGTTCCAACTGTATCAAAGACCCCACTTGTGACAAAAGCGCCCGACACACTTTGAAAAAATATTGTGTTAGTTTTTCAATGACACAGGGCATTTATTCTGGTTTCTTTTCTTCTTGCACGGAGTTCCATTTTACTGGGGTCAAGTGTAGGAAAGAAAAATAGAATAGGAGCCGACGGAAAGTCCCACACGAAAGCTGTAAAACGGTGTGTGTGTGTGTGTGTGTACGCACTTACAGAACGTGCTAGTGACGAGAGTGTGAGTGCCATGTGCGCGCGTGTGTGTATGTGTGTGTGTGTTGTTGTAAATAGCTGAGGTCTGTGTAGGTGTAGAGCTGCTTGTTTAGCTCTCGGTCTCCACAGCAAAGTGTCCTGATAAAAATCAGCCCGATTTATCATGTTTTACTATTTGCATTCAGGAAGACAGGAGAAGGGAGCGGACAAGAATAAGTAGAGTGAGATCATGAGCTGAAACGGAGAGGGTGGGGTTAATGGACAAGAGGGATAAGAAGCCGGAATGATAAAGAGATGAGAACAGAGTCGCTCATGAAGGTGTGTGTGTGTGTGTGTGTGTGTGAGCGTGTGTCAACTCAAGAATTAAGAATGTGCTATCAGAATGGGCTTGGGAATCGGAGTCAACAAACGGAAAGAGCAGACGCAGAACCCAGGAAGCAAACAAACAATAAACAAAACAAAAACGAGTGGCCAATCCACGTCAGAGAAGTCTGTCTGGAGCGTGGAAGGATCTTCTGATTGGTTAACACTGTTACAATAATTCCCCACTGACGCAAATGACATGTTACGGCTGTGAGTTAAACAAATATATCAATGCCGACGAGAGCACCAGCAACCCTTCTAATGGCTCGTAAACAGTTCCGTCTTGGTTTATGTGAGCAGTTTGTCAAGCACGTGCAGACCTACAACGTCTAAACGCTGACCAGAACACACATAGCACCAGTTCTGAATCGGGTTGTGTCTCCCTCTAGTGGCAGGCCAGTGAACTTTCGGCAGACGTTATGTCATAGCTGCTTTTTTTTTTTTTTTTATCAAACCGTGGAGTTTCCCTGTAGCTCTGTGTTGTCTGGTCCATTTCAAACTTCTTAGTCAGTGCATATGTTTTTCTTCCTCTAGAAAACATCCTGTGGCTTCGAACTGTTTTTGGTCATTTATTGTCGAGGTTCAGAAGTCAAAGGAATGAAAACAAGACTCCTAGTCTCATGCAGTTCTGCGGTTGTCTAGTAAATGCCAGTCATTTGATTTCTGGGACCACATTATGAGAGGTACATTTGAGGAGAAGCTAAGTCTAGGTGGGACTAAAGAAAACGCTCGAAAGCATTTGCCAGCAAAGTTTCCACCCAGATTGTGTGTCATGTGCAGCTTTATCTTGAGCGATGACCGCTGGGTTTCTTCTGCTTGTTTTCAGAAAGATCCCGTTTTTCAAATTGAAAATGACCATCACAGGCTCAAGTCTCTTCCAACCATCAGCAGCAGAATTAGTGACCTCAACAATTTAGAGGTGCGTATTAAGGTCAAGTGTGTGTGTGACACATGTGAACTGTCAACATTCTGTCCATTCTTTTTTCTTTTCTGCAGTATAAATCCACTCTCTCTCAGCTGCATGCCGACCTCAAGTCTTTTGAGCATCATTTTGAGTGGCTAAACAGAATCGCACGCAGGCAACATCACAGCATAATGCCAAAGGTGACAGACATCATGTACCATATTAAGAACCTCATAAACTTCTTACAGCGTCAGGTAACCGGCACATACAGAACGTCTCATTATTCTTTTAAGTTGCTTAAATGTGTTTTGTGTGTGTGTGTGTGTGTGTGTGTGTGAGAGAGAAAGAGAGAGAGAGAGAGCGCGTGTGTGGATGCACAATAAAATAATTTTATGAGTAATGATTTCCTACAAAAAAAACTAAACAATTGGAGATTTTTTGAAGATTTTCTGGAAAAAAAAGTTGTGATTTCCTAGCTGAATTTAATTTTGTTTTCCATTGAAAAAAAACAACAGTTGAAATATTTATTTTTAATTGTGTTGAATTTGTAACATAATTTGTAATTATTGAACAATATTTTATTATTTTGAAATAATTGCTGCTGATTAAAATTCACATGCAAAAGTGTAGAATGAATACCAACGTTGAAAATAATAATAATAATTAATCTATTTTTTTATTTTTATTTTGTTCAGATGGTAAAAGCAGAAGCTCCTCGCATCCCAGTCCCCTCTCCATCTCTCCCACCCACCACAGCTCTTCAGTGGGAGGTGGCCCAGTCTTCTCTGGAGCTCCTGCAGCGGTTCAGGCTCTTCTGTGACTGGGCATCCCGAGTCTTCCTCACTCTCAGATCCCGATCCCCGGCATGAGCCTCCAGCGAAATCAGCCAGTGAAAATGCCCTTGCAAAATACGGAAAAAACCTCTCAGGCTTGAGAATTATCGCACGCCAGGGGTTGACTAACCAAAGAAGAGAGATGGGACAGACAATTCGGGGCTTGAAGGCCTCAAAAGGAGGATAACCTTGGGAGTGACATCATGTTGGCTTCTCATTCCTCTTCCAACTGTAGACTTGAAAAGATCCCATCAGTCTGATGTCAGGCCCCGTCATGCCCTTTAAAGTCTGATCAGTGAAGGAGTCCGATCCGAGTCTGTGCACTTCAGTCCAAGTCCTGCTTCTGACATCTCCTTTAACCCTTTTAACCTTCCCGCCCCCTTTTTTAATTGCATTTTCTAAACTATTTGTTATTTATATATTTATTTATTTATTAATGAGTTAGTTATTTATTTGGTATTATTTATTTGTTTCTTTGAGTAAACGTTCCAACGTTGTCAACATCATTTTTTTTATTATTCATTATTACGAAACTAATGACGGCTACATTCCGTTTCCTATTAAATCGATTGTACTGATGTGTATTTTAAAAGCATTTTACTGTTTTCTAGGATACAGTACTCTGTTTTATCACTGGATGTAGCAATTAGGAGTGTCTTTTATATCTGATTTAGTTCGAACCGACCTGAACTTTGGTTCTTTGTCTCTTTTTACTCTTTATTTGCACACAATGTTCTAAGATATGTAGTTTTGCCATATCTCTGATTCAGGAGGATGTTGTGATAAACCTTCAAGCAACATTAATGAGGATAAAAAGAACCCAAAGCAAAAAAATACTATGTATTGTGATACTTTGGGGCTACGGATGTTAATACATATTCCTGAATGTACAATTTGTTATGTTCACTGCAATTATGTATAATAAGGTGCAGTGTTCTCTTATTGTGATGCAATATTGGAATATTCTTTCCCTTTCTCCGTGCCTTTTATGGTGTTTTAATTTAAGATATTACAGTGTTTATTTATTTATATGCTTATGAATACTATGAATTATGATATTTGTTAATATGATCAGAGGCCTTTGAGTTAGGGGTTGAAACTTTATATTTTGAAACATTAAAAGTCTCAATTTCTGGAATTTTTTTCACTTTAATAAATTTTTGAAAGTCTTACATTTATTTTTGTACTCTGGCAAACATAGAAGTTGTTGCTTTATAAAGTGAATTGAGTGATGAGATGTTCAATGCTATGAACAGTGTATATATTTACCTATATTTTAATAAGAGTCTGCAGCGTTTCTAAATTCTGAGTCCATTTCAAAGACACTATAAGTTGTAATAATTCACAGAGTATGCTATTTTTCCAAGTAAATCACAATCTATTCTGATAACCAATAAAGTCTGTGTTGCAATAATGCATGTAAAGCCTTTTTACATTCCTATAAAGATTTTTATAATGGAAAATATTAGATTCATTTATTAGTATAAACATATTATATAAATAAAATATAAATAATAATCTAAAATATATTAAAGTCGTATTTATTTTGATTTCATTTAAAAATACCTGTTTTATCTTAGTTAATATCTTCCTTTTAAAATGAAATGGTAAGAGGATGGAATCTGTGGGCTTCTGAAACATTTTCTTCAGTCCAGACAAAGAATCTGTAAGCTGATCTGCAGGGGAAATATATTACTTTTAAAAACTATATTTGACTGATCTTCATGTCAGCCCCATCCTGTAAATTCTCATAGTCCTTAAAGTTTGTAACACAAAAAAACTGGAACAGATAGTTGGACAAAAAGGTACAATGTTGATCAATGTTCATTTAAAATTCTGACTATAAATGTGAAAATGTGATACTTTTGTAATTCTTCATGAAAAACATCTTGTGCACTACAAAATACATTTATATCCATTTAGGTAGTTTACAGCTCAAAATACAAAAAACACTTGATGGATTTTATTAAAAAAAACGGAGCATAGATTTCATTTAGAAAAAATCCTGTTATACTACATTACCCAAAATCCCTTGCCCAGTCCAACGATACAACCAGAACTGATGTTTTATTTTAGATAAGAAAACAAACATGTCAATGAAGCGACACACACAAGTATAACTTTTGTCTTTGTGTGATGCAGGTAAAACTTAAGACATTTCGTTTCAATATCGTTGGACTTTTTGTCGCAGTAAATATTTTGACCAATCAAACGTGCCAACGGTCCCCAAGAACGGACCAATAGACAGCCGCCTTACTGGAGGGCGGTCGCTCACGTTCGACTGCTGGTTAGTTTGTGCTCTGGATTATTGTTAAGGTTGTGTGGACGAACACTGCGGACTTTGGCCTTTTTGAAACCCATACTTTTCACATTTATCACCTGAAAAATTCACATGTACTTTTAGAAATGCATTTATTGCGGCACATTTTGCGACGCGTGCGAAATGTGGACAAGACTGAGAAGAATTCGAGAAGGCCGACAGCAGCGGCACGGTTAAACCAACACGCCGACCCTACAACGATCATCTGCTGATCTGAACATTAACTTAAAGGTGAGAATAATTTCACCACTTCAAGCATTTCGTCCTCGTGTTCTGTTTAGATTGTCTCTCCCCATTTCCCCGGGACAAGAAGACGGGAACACAGATATCGAGAGGCTGAGGGAGGGGGAGAAAACCCGGAGGTGGATCTTTAAAGGGGAAGGTGGATCGATACTGGATTCACTATTGTTTTATTAATAACAAACACGGACTTTTCAAGCGATGCAATAGTTTCTTAAAACGTGTTTGAATATTGTAACATTAAATATTTTAAAAGGTTTAAGAATCGGACAATTTGTTTTACTCTTAATAAAGCGAGCTATTTCTTTTGGTTTATTATTGTGTCCCCAATACAGTATTTTGATTATATTAATTGTGATTATACTGCTTATAAAAACAAATGTTCTTGGTTTTTAATTGTTTTGAAATGTAAAATTGTGAATAGCAAAATGCTCTTCTTAATATAGAATGAGACATGATAGAATAGGATAGTAGTTTATTGTCATTACAGCATTGGGGTACAACATTGTAACAAAATTACGCCAAACTATTGGTGCATTAAGATGTCATTAAAAAAATACAAATTAAATGCCATAATTTAATGCTTAAAGGACATTTTAAGCATGAAAAATCAACTATTTAAATGTAGATCAGTCAGAGAATGCATCACGATTCATTAACAATCTTTTCTCATTTCTCATTACAGATCTGCAAACTAAAGACGCTGCGTATACGAAACTGGAATATGGGATTTCCTGCAATCACGTGGCTGCCATGACAGAGTCAAATCAAAGTTGACCGAGTTCCTGTCATTTTAAACTTGTCTTTTTCGATCAAGTGTAATGGCCAACAGTGTTGCTACTCTGGTGGTGCAGGCAGAACTTTTACCTTCTCAGACGTCCTCATCCCTCTCTCCGTTTCCATCTCTTCTTCCGTCTGTAGAGGATGGAGACTGTGATGGGGAGAAGGGAGAAGAAGAGGAGAAAGACTCTGAAACGATTGTCCTGGCAACTGAAATGGTGACGCCTTCATCACCCTCTGTTGCAACCGTGACACCAAACCCCGAGCATCCATTTCAGTGTGTGGACTGTGGAAAGAGTTTCAAGTGGTCGTCCAGACTGGCCCATCACCGCAGAAGCCATAACAATGAGCGGCCGTATCGCTGTACTCTCTGTCCCAAAGCCTTCAAGGGTTCTTCTGCTCTACTCTACCACCAGAGGTGAGAGGACAACGCTTTAATGAGTGTTTGAAGGGAACGTTTTTTTGCTCATTGTATGTTTTCTGAACATTTTCGCTATGAGTGTAATAAACTCCAAATTTTCTACAATTATAAGTACTTACCTAAATCACATGTTGATCCGTTTTCCAGTCAATTTACGTATATAATTTTAAGTGTGCGCTTTTGTTTCAATAAAATGTTTTGCCAAAAATATGGATAAATGTGATGTCAGTCTGGGTAAAAAAAATTTGGAAAACCCTTTTTTTTCTAATAAAAAAAAAAAGATTAGGAGATGTAATATCGGTACGCATTATTGTCTGAAAAATATGATGTTCCTATTTTTCTGCCGAAATGCTAAATTCTAAAAGTGAGTTGGTTAATTCTTGAGATTAATTGGTAATGTGAGTAAAAATGACTAAAAAAAAACGAATAATCTCCTCATTTGCAGCCAATAGTTTTAAAGATGTGAGTCACATGATCACATGATCTTTTTCTCGTATGACTCTTCTTCACTACTGTTACACAGAGTTTTCTGTGTTCACGAACCTTTAATTCAAACTAAAGTGCTGTTAAGAGGATTATTTGAGTCGTATTTGGTGTTGACATTTTCAATCGTAGTGACATGCCAGACATTTAGAATTTCCCATGATCTACAAAAGATTCCAGATTTAACCCTGCGAACTTTTGAAGTTTTATGCCGTTTGTCTCCCAAGGTCTCATTCCGGAGAGAAACCCTACAAATGTGATGACTGCGGTAAAGCTTTCAAGCGCTCGTCTCTTCTACAAGTAAGCTGTTTGTATTTTATATACAATTCATATGTGAAAATGAATTTATATTTAAAATTAGTCTAGTTGCTAAAACTTAAAAAAATAATAATAATAACTGAGACTGTCCATCCAAGGCTGATTTGATTAGTGTGTGATTCTGGATGTACTGATCAAAAATCAGTTTCAGAATGTTCAGAGAGAGAGTATTGTTATGTTAATTCTCAGCACAGAATAAAAATTATCTTCGATGTCTGGTTTTGCTCTTCATCACAAAGAAAGATAGTTCACAAGCATTTTCAGGCCTACATAATGCAAGTCTGGAAATTCACTGGTAACAGCATTAAACGGGTAGAAATGTACATAGACAAATTCTCTCTAAATTTGCTTTTCACAGACGCCCTGAAGTAGAAAAATGTTATTTGTTTTGGAAAAACCTTTATTGAAAAGTTATTCTAATACTAACCTAAGATCATAACCTCTTCTTTCTGTATCTAAGAATGAATTCATCTGTATTTCAGAATGATTTCAAATATGACTAATCCTACTTGTCTGTATTTTCTAGATTCATCGCAGTGTGCACACAGGCCTTCGCACCTTCCACTGCTCCTATTGCCCTTTGACCTTCAAATGGAGCTCACACTACCAGTACCACCTTCGCCAGCACACCGGCGAGTGTCCGTACCCGTGTGACAGCTGCCCCAAAGCGTTCAAGAACTCCAGCAGCTTGCGTCGGCACAAGAACGTTCACCTGGGATTTAAGCCTTACGTCTGTGACGTCTGCAACAAAGCCTTCAGCCAGTCCACCAATCTGCGACAGCACATGCGCATACACACGGGCGAGCGTCCCTACGTCTGCGGGGAATGCGGGCGCAGCTTCACGCACTCTTCCAACCTGGCCCTGCATCGCATCTCTCACATCGAAGGCAAGGGCAAGGGCACTGGGAAGTCTGGAGGAGCCTTGGTTTCAACCCCTCAAGAGGTGGAGATGGTGCTCACCGAAGACTTGACCACTGTAGGCATGAGCATTTCTGAAATGGTCGGCCTTGTGAGTGGACAGGAGGCGGGAGCAGGACAGGTCTACTTGTCTCACAACAGCACATGTCCAAACGCAGACGATCAGAACGTTCTGCCCCAGCTCACACTGACCACTCATCCCTCCACCGACACCACCAATGTCCTGCTCTTCAGCTGTGGCAGCTGTCATGAGACCTTCTCCACCCAGAGTCATTTAGAGGAGCATCAGACATTACACCTCCACCGACTGAGCCAAGCTGGAGGTGGACGAGCCATCGCAGATGATAGTACCGAGCCTGAGGAAGGAGGTGCCACTCCATTGTTGGCAGATTTCGAGGAGGTTGTTGAAACCACAGCTGCTGATGGCACACAGGGTGCGGAGTTGCTGGGCCTGGATGGGGTGCGAAATGTGTCCGGTCAGATGCAGTATGACCTCCTGCAGTCCTTCTCTACGTCCGTGATGCCCTCCGATTCTAGGACGCCCGGGGCTCACGCCACCACGGAATGTGCCTACTGTACCAAGAGGTTCAAGACCACCAGCGGCCTGACCCGACACATGTCTCAGGTGAGTGCGCAAATCACATTTTCCCGATTGCTGTTTCCTTCATCTTGTTTTTTTTTTTTGTATATCTTTGTTGGGTATATGATCGTCGTTTCCCCTACCTCACTAATTCGCTGTACGATGAATTTTGCCGTCCCGAAACTTATTCTAGAAATAAAAGACTTCAACACGGAGCTTGTGAAATCAGATTTTGGGAAGTGCCATAAAGGTTTTCTCACACATTCGAACAATGGACTCACTCACACACACACACATTTCACAGAATCCGAAAGTTAGAAATGTTTCACACATCTGGCTCCTTGCTCACCCATCACACATTCTTTCAAACTAGATAAGGAGCTAAGGAGAGAGGCCTTTGTTCGCGCTTCTTCACACAGGCGCCAGAATCAAACAAACCGGAAATGACATGAAAAATGTTGCCTCTTTTTAAACACTAATTATACAACTGTAAATGCATATTATAAGCTTAATAAACTCAACAATCTTCTTCAAGGCTCATCCTCTCACGCTGTCGGAATCCCGTTCCCAGTTCAGCTGCTCGGCATGTGACCGCTCCTTCCCGCTTCTGTCATCTCTACTCACCCACCAGCACTCCCACACGCCCGAGCAGAGGCTGCTAGCTGAGGCCGAGGCTGAGATCGTCTGCCCGTCTCTCTCTCTGGCCCCGCCCTCCTCCAGCAGGGAGGGGGAGGATGGGGAGAGGGAGATCCATGTCAGTCTCATCGCTGTCACGGCGGAGGGAGAGCAGGGAGCTGTGAAGCCATCTGCTAAAGCTTCAGGAAGAGGAAGCAAGAAAGGTGGAGTCGGCAAGGCAGCGGCTACAATTAATGGTAGGAGAGAACATTTGCTGACTAGTTACTCGTACTGTTCTACAACATTCTCTTCATTGGTCAGGAATTCAGTAATACTGTATTTATGCAAATATAAGCACCCTTTTCCCCCAAGATGCTCAAAAACTTGAGAGTTGCTTATATGTGCATATTTCAAAAACGCTTTTTTTTACACATTTCAGGAGCAATCACAAATAATTGGTTATATGTTGTTTTTATGCAGCGGTGCGCTTCTGCGTTGTGTCCTTTTCTTTCTTTAAAAAGTTTTATTTCCAGATGCAGACGTGCTTGTGTGCTTTTATTGTCTCAAAAACAGAAATATCAGCTATGCGCTTGGAAGTGGATAAATAAATTGTTGGAAAGAGAAATAAATTAACTGCAATTAATATTGGAGCAGACGGAGACGACAAACTAAATAGTAGCTACGCGGAAGTTGACTTAAATTAAATGGTAGTATTTTAAGACAAGTATTAACCTGATTTATTTATTTTTTTTTTTAGAATTCTTATTTTGTGCCTGAAAAATCTTGGAGGTGCTTATATTTGCGAGGTGCTAATAGTTGTTTAAATATCAAAATAGTTTTTTTTTTGAGCCCATAACAGATGAGGAGAATAATTTATACTTTGCCATTAGAACTTGGGCTAACTCGTTTCTTTAAAGTGGGATTTGTTTTTTGGGTTAGTGTTTGTTTAAATTGAGTTTGTCAGTATGGATACTTGGGACTGGAGCCAAAATTTGAAAAGATACTCCCAAAGCTCAATTTATTCAGATTAAAATTGTATCCTTTCACAGCATTTACTGTTTGTCTTCATTTTATTTTACTGCACTTTCCTGCGCTATAAACGCACATGTTGGGTTTTTTTTCCCCCGAAAGAGCATTTGCTCTTGATAGTTGTTGTATGCCAGCTTGTTGGTGTACCGGTAATTGTGGTAGTAAAGTAGTATTTACTCATAATACTTTTGTTCACAATACTTTTGTAAAACAATTTACAAATTGCTATCATGCACGAACTTGCAAACTCTGAATGTATACCGGAATAACAGAAGTTATGAGAATCTAATATGCATTGCAAAATACTGTCGGCTTCTGTTGTCTTCACGAGTGAATCTGTCTGTGTTCAATCCCTGTAGAACGGCCGTATCGCTGCTCTGAATGTGGGAAGTCATTCAAGGGTTCATCGGGTCTGAGGTACCACATGAGAGACCACACTGGGGAGAGACCCTATAGATGCACAGAGTGTGGCAAGAGCTTCAAAAGGTCCTCGCTGCTCTCCATTCACCAAAGGGTAAATGCTTCTGCACATTTTGTTGGTAGAACTTACTTTACTGTCATTTAGCAAACATAGATTTCATTACAATTTTTGAAGTTCCACAAATTCCTGCTTTTTATTGGCAGGAATGATCCGGTGTTTCAAACACCAACGCTCTACAGACTGAGCTACTGGGAAAACTTACATTTATATTCCGACTTGAATTTAAAGTGTGTCCAAGATAATGTACTTATTGTACGTATTATGTATGGATGTCCTGATCACATTTTACTATTTTGTCGGATCCAATCTTATACCAATACTTTAATGTAGAACAATTTGTAAAACAAAAATAAATAGCTATAAAAAAGGCGCATTTACGAAATCAAACATGCTTTACAGCTGTGTTTGCGGATAACATTTTGTCTTGTAAAAACTCATTTTGTTTACTTCATTATGTTCTTTTTTTTTCTTTTTTTTTTTTAGAAATTTTAGATATGGAATTTGGAAAGGAAAAAAAAATATATAATATTTTTTTGTGATCATTGTTTAGGAACGTTTTACACACACACACACACACACACACACACACACACACACACACACAGTAAAATACTAATTGTATTAGTTTGTATACAATACAATAACACAATGTTAAATAATAATAAACTGTCAATTATTTGATAAGACTTTTTTTTATCTTATAAATGAATAAAAGTACCAAAATGCATTGGGGTTTTTTTTGTATGTATTTAGTATAAAATGTATTAAATATGAATTCTATAAAATTGTATAAATTCACAGCATTTATTTGCTTCATTGTAGAAGATTATTTCGATCATTCAAAGGTCATGAACACCACTAATGAGACTATTTTTTTTTTTGATTCATGACACTAAAACGAACCAATCTAAAACTAAATATCAGCAAACATGCAAAGTACTTTCACCTTTGTTCTGTTGTCTAAGCTGCTTTTCTCTCCTCAGGTCCACACAGGTGTGCGGGCCTTCCAGTGCCCTTACTGTCCCCTGACCTTCAAGTGGAGCTCACACTACCAGTACCACCTCCGCCAGCACACGGGAGAGCGTCCGTACGTCTGCCAGGAATGCGGCAAGACCTTCAAGAACACCAGCTGTCTCCGCCGCCACAGTCAGCTCCATTCGGGCCTTCGTCCTCACGCTTGCTCCGTGTGCGGCAAGGCCTTCTCCCAGACCTCCAACCTCAAGCAGCACGAGCGCACGCACTCCGGAGAGAGACCCTTCCAGTGCTCCCAGTGCCACAAGAGCTTCACACACTCCTCCAACCTGCAGCTGCACTTACGCACACACTCGGCACGCAAGGACTTCAAGTGCCAACACTGCAGGAAGGAGTTCGTCATGCTGTCTTACCTGCAGAGACACCTGCGCACGCACAGTTCCACAGGATCCTGTAAGAAGGACGGAGGGAAGGTGGCGAAAGCGAGCGGGACCACCGAGACGGGCGTGATGAACTCCAACGCTCCCACAGGGCTTTCCTCACTCTTTCCCACGGATGGCAACTCCACACTGATCCTGTCACCACCCAATCTTGACATTCCTCCTAACACCTCGCAGAACTACTTCATGATCCAGACAACATCTGGACTGCAGCTAATTCCCCTATCCAATCCCACCCCGACACCACCACCACCTCCTCCTCCTCCACCACCACCCCAGGCACAGAATTTCCTGCTTCTTCAGTGCCAGTCCAATGGTGGAAATCAGCCCAGTCTCATCCTGGTGCCCACAGCTTCAAACACTCCGGCAGATCCACAGACTCTGGTCCAGACTGTTCCTCAACTTTTGGCTCCCCAGCAACCACAAATCCAACCATTTCAGGCCGTCCAGACACAGCCGAGGTTTATTTTGACCAACAATTCCACTCCGTTTAATGCCGGACAGCCTCAGACCATCTCAACAATGGCTCGGCCCATTTTAGGCAGTCTGGGACGAACGCGGAAGGTCGGGACGAGGCGGGGACGCAAGCCCAAAGCTGCGACGAAATCAGTGCAGGACACTCCACCTAGGCAACAAGAAACCCCTTCAACGTTTCCCGCTTCCATTTCGCAATCAGATGAGTTACGACATCTCACCGCTGATGCTTCCGACAGCCTGGTGTCTGAAGACCTTCTGGTGACCTCCAGCTCCTTACCAGATGATTCTGCTGTGTTGCAATGTGACGCTCTGACCCAGGAGAAGTCTGCTGAAGAGATCTCCAGGGAGCATTTCGTTTTGTGCCTGAAGAAAGACATGGAGGACGAAGGGCATGGAGTTGGAATGGAGGTGAAGGTCAAGATGGACGAAGGGGGTGAAGCCGGGCAGTCGTATGTATTGCAGATTGAAGGTGAGGGTCAGCAAGACGTAGGTGGCAATGGCAGTGGGGACGGAGGAGAAAAGTCCTACGTTTTTCGCTTTCAAACCGAGGCGGAATGTGAGGGAGGAGATAAAGGGAAGGATGACGTGGTTTCACTCAACTTACTCCAAGAATGGACGGGACCAAAAGAGCAGCAGCCGGCGGGAGACAGGGCGGGAAACGTTGAGGTGGAGAAGTCCTTTGTCCTTCATTTCCAGACCGATCCTCACGGCGAGGAGGAAATTCAGCCGGGCTCGGGCTTCATTGGAAGCTCGAGTGAAGATCTCACCCAGGCTCTGATGCCTTTGGATGGGCAAGATGTGGTGTTTGAGCTGAGCGATGAGACCAAGATTCACGGAGACGCTGGGAATGGAAACGACGTTCGGATGATTGCACTTATTGAAGGAGAAGGTGATTGTGCCGGGACGGGGCGGGATTTTAAAGGGGCGGGAGATCCAAACTCTGGACAAATGGGCGGGATCTTTCAGCTCGAGGGCGGAGAGGGCATCGTTATTATTGAAGTGAGCACCAGCAGTGTGAGGGACAGCGGAGGCGTGGCAGAGGAAGTAGGAAACACTTTGGTTGACGGTAATGAAGACAAGCAAGCCAATGAACGCAAAGCGGACTAGATGGAGCGATGCTTTTTTTCAGAGATCATGGGAACCTGAGGCAATGGGTTTATGACATTTTATGGTTTTGAAGTCTTGACACATCATGTTTATTTTGCACAAGCTCACGGAACAACTACTTTATACCCAGACTGACATCACAGCAAGAAATGTTTACTGTTGTTTGTTTGTTTTGTTTTTTTTTCTTTCTCCAGAGAACATGACCTTGAAGACACTCCTCTAGCTGTAGAGTTCAGTGTTTTGTGTGGGTTTTTTTTTCACCACCGTGTCTTCTTTAACTGTTTTCCCCGTTTCTGAACACTGCTTGTCGGGGAAAAGTACAGGTATGACCGGAACAGTTGTTCACCTGACCCCTGTGGGGCGCTGTTTCACAAACCACTACATTTCTTACAGCTCGGTCAAAAAGAACGCTTTCCATGGTGAAATCCATGGTGAAAGACAAGGAAATCCATGGTGCTTTTCTTCATCATGGCCATGAAATCTTTATGATTTTAAAAAAGAAGTGTTCACTGCTACTGTTAGACTTGCTGTCATGATGACAATGACTGTACACAGTGTATATTTGTAAATAGGTCTGCCCTCTTTCTAAATATTGTTACCAGATCATGTGTTACCAATAAAATTGGTATAAACGTTTGTTTTCGTCCTTTCTCTCATTTTCTGTTTTTATTTGTTTTAAAGTACTTTGTACCATTACACACACACCCCGGGTTTGTGTGTGTTCACTATATTATATAAAAACAACCATGTACGTGTATAATATGTGTATAATAAATATGCTTGTGTATTCATGTAACGGTTACGTATGGCGTCTCACGTTGACAAGAGAAAGGAATTGACGAGGCGTTGGTTTGATTAATAGGGAAGTAATCAAACCAAAGTGCCGCGAGAGGGAAAAAAGCATTGCAAAGAAATAATCCTCCATGGTCAGAAACGCTCTAGAAATCCCTAGACTCGGGAACCAAACATTGCTAACGTACAACAAACTCAAAACCTAAAACGTACGCCGCGTTTAAACTGCGCATGCGTGGAACGATCCGCTACCGGATTTTCTTTGCTACGTAATCAGCGCAGCGCTGATTCCTGAATGGAGTTAGTATGAATTTGCGTTCCATGCATGCAGGACAAAATTAATCTTGTTGTTCCAGAAAACTTTGCATGTGGAAGCTGTGACCGCGGGGTTCCGCAGGGTTTGCTCGAGTAAACAACCTCGCCTTTACACATTATAGGTATGTCGTTTGCAACCGTTTGTTTTTGCGTATTTAGCGGCATACACCATATATGGGTTAAAGACCCCGCATGAAGATGACGAAAGAGTCATTGAAATCTACGATCTTTCAAATGATAATTCTAAACTAGCTCTGTTCAGATTTAAATTTTGGGATGCAATCTTTTATTTTTAGACTGCATTTTTTTAGACTGCACGTTTGTGTGTTTACATTATCTCTCTCGCTCTCTCTCCCTCTCTCTCTCTCTCTCTCTCTCTCTCTCTCTCTCTCTCTCTCTCTCCCTCACTCTCACTGTCTCTCTCTCACTCTTTCTGTCTCTCTCTCTCTATCTATCTATCTATCTATCTATCTATCTATCTATCTATCTATCTATCTATCTATCTATCTATCTATCTATCTATCTATCTGTATTTCACTCGTTTTTGAACGCTCTTTTTGTTTTACTAATCTAATTCCTTCTCATTCTCCCTCCCAATTCATTCTCCCTCTCTCTTCTTCTCTTGCTCTCTTTTACTCTTGAGAGTCTTGATCTCTCTCTGTTTTGATTGTATAATTAATTCTCTCTATTTCTAACATATGTTACACTCTCTCCCAGTCTTTTTACATTTTCACTCTCCCTCTTTGTTTTACTCATCGAACTAATTTTCTCTCTCTTTTACTCGTTTCATTCCGTCTCTGTTTTACTCTCACTGCCTCTTACTCATTTCATTCTCTGTCTCTCTCCCCCTCTCTGTTTATTTAATTTCGTGGTTCATTCATTCTCTCTCTCTCTCTCTCTCTCTCTCTCTCTCTCTCTCTCTCTCTCTCTCTCTCTCTCTCTCTCTCTCTCTCTCTCTCTCTCTCTCTCTCTCTCTCTCTCTCTCTCTCTCTCTCTCTCTCTCTCTCTCTCTCTCTCTCTCTCTCTCTCTCTCTCTCTCTCTCTCTCTCTCTT
>MU204188.1:3240532-3248032 GCA_017309775.1 Paedocypris sp. Pulau Singkep | reverse complement strand
TTTTGGTTCATAAATGTTTAGTGGTGGTGTGTTTTCCTGTTCAATTCTCCAACTTAAATTACATTTTGGTGTCTCTGTCCAAAAGAATTTGAAACCTCAAATGCTCTGCCTTGTGCAAAATAAATCAAAGAAGAAAATGGATGTTTAGTAAAAGTTTATTATAAAATAGTCAATATCTATATACAGAAGTATTGAGGTAGACGTTATCAGACAAATTATTCGACAGCACATCCTCTTCTTCTCCTGGTGCTTTAATAAAATATCTTTTTATTTAATTTTGTAATATATATACAGTATACATACACTGTATATATGTATGTGTGTGTGTATATACAGTGTGTGTATATATTTGCGTATTTTAAAGTCAATGTATGTATATAATAATGATACTTAAGTGCTATTTACTTTGTATCATATTTTGTTTTGAACATTTCGTTATTTTTCTCACTGTACCCGTCATGTAGTCTACATTACTTTTAAAACACATTGAAACACTGTAAATAAATCACCAAGTTCAAAGAATATCGTAGCACATCTTGTAAGTACTTTAGCGTTTCATCGTTCCCCTCTTCCAAATATCTCTTTTTCCTCTTTAACCGCTCCTCTTCCTTGCATTTTCCTGGTCTCCATTTGAGCCTCGAGTTCTCTCCTTATTTCCTCTTTCTCTGTCTTTAATAACCAAGGACCCCCGAGATAAGAGAGGATCTCTTCAGGCCCGGCTCGGTGGCTGGGAACCGGGTGAAGAAGCTTTTTAAGCAGGACAAGGACCAGTGAACTTAAAGAATCAAAGTGAGGAGGAACCGCAAACACATCCTCACCCTCTTCCTTTCTTATCTCTTCTTTATACAGAGCGTCTTCCTTTCCCCATTCATATCCGTTCTGTCCTCTGGCCCGCTCTTCTCTCTCTTTCGATTGGTTGAACCAGTCTCTGTACTTACAGTAGTACGGATCATCAGATGTACTCTCTTCCCAAGGGAAGCATTTTGTCAGCAAGCAGAATACAAGGATTCCCAAAGCCCAAGAATCCAAGCCGGGCTCCACAGACGTCCAGATATCTTCTGAATCATTGATTCGTTTAGCGTTCTCAAACTCTGGCACGCAGAAAGGTGAGTTGTACCATACGGCTCGGACCTGAGTCCCTTGGGCCCGAGCAAGGCCGAAATCACCCAGTTTGATCCAGCGACAAACACGGTCGCACAAGAACACGTTCTCTGGTTTGATGTCACGGTGAACAAAGCCCAGAGAATGGAGATATGACACGGCGCCGCTTAACTGTGACATCACACGCTGGGAACATTCCTCACTCACACCGGCCTGTAGAAAGAGAGAGAGAGGGAGAGGAGGAAAAAACCATTTAACAGAAATATGGATGAAAACAGACAGGAATATTATTCCAGATTTCATAAACTTAAAAGTTAATTCGTAATAAAATATTACATGTCCATATTATTGATTTTATAAATATGAGCATGCTATAAAAAGCAAACATTTTATATGAGCTTTATAAAAAAAATATAGATAAATAAATAAATATTAAATAATAATAACAGAAAACAAAAAAAAAGATTAAAAAAAAAGGGCTTTAAGTAAATTTTTCAACTGGACAGTTATGGTTTATACTATAGGTGACGTCAACCGAGCCATTAAAACACCAATTATATCAACTCCATTTAAAATGATTTCATATAAAACAGTCAATTTTAATAACAGTCGATTCGGGCGCCCCACTGATCGGATGGGTTAAATGCAGAGAAAAAATTTCCCCACTGAGGGACTAATAAAAGTTCAATTATTATTATTATTATTATTATTTTACTCTGCTCACAGAATTGTGCTGCGAGTTCAATGTGTTGAGTTGACTAAAACGTAAGTAAAATGTTTTTCTTGTCACTTTGATTGTGATTTGTTACATTTTTAAAGACAATTTGGCTGTAAAAATGCATATGTAGCAAGTATGTGAAACATTGGCAGAGTTACATTGAATTTGTTTTGCTCTATCACAGTAAGCCAAGTGCTGTCAGTAAAATACACTAATGTGTCAGGCCGATGACAGGAGCAGTTGCTTGAAGCATGAAGGCATGAAGACTGAAGGGTATCACAATCACTGAAGGGTATCAGAACGCTCAAGAAAAAGCAGATGAATACTCCAACAACCCATGTTTCCTGAGAGATGTCACGGCTCTACCCACAGTACACCATGGTGATATCTACAATTTAATTTTCAGAGGTGTAAAGAGTACCTGAAAAACAACTTTAGTAAAAGTACTGTATAATTACTCCAAAAAGTTAAAAGTCTTGAAAGTCGTAAACTATCCAATTATAAAAAAACTTAACTATTTGGCTCATAAAACATCAAGGGATGTGAAAAACAGGAAACTATATTGATGAGGTTTTAATTCCTAATCAAGAAATGAAATCTAACTCTAGAAGTAGAAAAAAGAACAGGAATCAGTCTCAGTCAAACTCCAATGCGCAAAAAAACGAAAACGACTACTTCACATTAACGTGATTCAACTCACAAATAGCATCCAGTACATTCAGCACCCTGCAGATGGCGATAAGGCTTTGTCCGCCCAAGAAATTAACCCGCAGTAGAAAAAGATCATAATGTAATGAGTAAACGGTACGTGTCCAATCAAATGTAGTAGAGTAAAGAGATAAAAATGCATCCAAACAGAGACAAAACGTTGGTTAATTTTTTGATGCTTAGTATGAGTACATTATAGCAAAAAATACTCAAGTAACAAAGACAATTAACTGAAGTACTTTAAAATAAAAAAAATTACAAACACCCAAATACGAACAAATTGAGTCAATATTCCAACTACTAATTCATAGGAATTGCTCCACTTGAGAACAATCTTCTCCATAAGACAAGTCCATGGTATTTTTTGAGCTGGGGTCGTAAAACTCTCCAGCCTGTTAAAGATCCTGGCTTGAGGAAGTGAAAAGCCAAAATGAAATCAAACCGGTGGTCTCCAAACAAGACCCCCTCCAACACTTGGCTGCACCTTGGAATCTTGTCCATGAAAATAAAGAACGGGATGTCAGATGACCAGGAACAGGTCTGACTTATTGTTAGCAATGCGAACCCTAGTCATGCTCTGTTAGTAGGTGGTTGTGTGACAGCTCTTATCACAGAGTCCCAAACTCTGTGTTCCTGGAAAAACCTCCACAGAAGATCATAAAGCTGGAAGGAGTGTTAACCTGAGATGTTTCACACACACGGATTGATAAACACACCCTTACAGAAGGAAGACAGGAAGCCACTAACACTGAAGTTACTTGAGGATTTATTTCGAATGTCTTCACACTATTGAAAAAGGCAATTCAAATAAAAACAAAATAAAAATATTTTACTAATAATGCCTCCCAAATACCTGACGTCATGGCTTAAAACTGCCTACTGCTATGGTTTTCTAATTCCTCCACTGAGGGACTTTAGTGTTTCTTTCTTTTTCTCTTACTTGTTTTCCCTTTTCTTTCTTTCTTTCCTGTTTTTCTTTCCTTTTTTCTATCTCCTCTTCCATTTCGCTCACACTCTCTTTCACGGTCTCTTTCACTACCATCTCTGTCTCTCTCACTCTCTCTCTCTCATGACATGACAAAAAACAATGACAATATTTTCTTCTTTAAAAACAAGCAACGAGGTTAATAATAACAACATGTAATAGTAATAATAATAATAATAATAATAATAATAATAATAATAATAACATTATAACGTAATAACAACAATCATCACTATATTTTTTGTTTCATTCTTGAACAAAAACAATTAGTATTTATAAATTCTGTTGATATCACTGACCTCAGACACAATGACATCATAGAGGTCACCATAAAGACCCGCCTCCTGAGCAAAGACGTAGTGACCAGGTGTGGAGTAGAAGATTCCCAGCGCCCGAGTCAGTGAAGGGTGTGTGCAAAAAGACAAGGAGAGGTTGTATTCCCGCAGGAAGGCTTGGAGAGTGGTGGAGTCACGGGGGAAAAACTTCAGCGCCATTGGGGTTCCTGGAAGAGTTTATAAAAGTCGCATTTATTTACAAATTTCTACAAATTACTAATTTCTCTAACACGTCTAACAGGTTAATCTTTCCAGCGATAGAAAAGACCCTGACCTCTCTTTTTATGCACAGCCAGCATGACCTTTCCGTATGACCCCTCGCCTAGCTTTTTGACCAGCTTGAAGTGCTCTGATGTCACCAGTGATGTCATACACTGAGCCGTGAGGTAGCACAGCTCATCGAGGTCTTCTGGTGCAGTCTGAAACAAAAAAAAATCCCTACAATTATTTCCTTTTAATCAAATTCAAATTTTACTTTACAACATGTAGTGAAATCTATTTTTTTTCAATCGACCAGCATCGACCAAAGTGAAATTGTTAATAAACATAGGGGTTGGGGTGCAAGCGAGCAAAGAAATGCAGAACAATAAAAAATAATACAGAAATACAATAAAATACAGTAATAATAAATATATAAATATACACAAAATATATAAAAATACAGTACAAATTTGTACTTACAGAAAATTTGTAAAATACACGAATTTACTCTAGTGATCCTGGTAAAGTGAGATGTATAAACTGTCCACAGACCAGATTAAAGTGACCAAGTGTCTACAGTACAGTGACTAAAGTGCAAGTCAGCGTGCAATGGGACAAGTTCAAGTTAAAAAAAAAATTTTTTTTTCAAATTTTGAAGAATTTTAAAGAAGAAAATGTTCATTTTTCATCTGTGTTCCAAATTTAGGAGTCAGTTAAAAAAACAGTTCAGACAGTTGCTGGGACACCCTAGTTCAGACTAATATTACATTTTTTATTCCATAATTGTTATCCCAATTTGATTACAATAGCAAATGTGGTTCAAGGGTATTCTGTTGGGCTTATGAACTTGGGCGACCCCCAGACACCAGCTTTATAACAATAACAATATTCAGGGTCTTCACACTCTTTTAGGGCCCGTGGTGATTATCATTCACATTTGTATTGGTGCTTCCATTATCAAGGACGTAATGTCCCAATTGAATGGGAATCAAAGTAATAAAAATAGTTGCATAACAGTTGAACGTCCCGTCTGTCAGTACCATTGCATTCATGTCCAAACAGATGATGGTCAGACAATACCCTAAGCCCATTAACACCTCGCTATAGGCCTGAAATAGCTGCGTGTGTGTTACACCAGCATTTTTACATAACACAAAGCAAGCAGCTCGTATTTACATTATACCCACAGACATTTTTTTTCGATTTGCATGTGCGTCACGCCAGTCATGTGCAAAGCTGCTCATTTTTTGAGGGGATCCAAGATGCATTCAAAGCTCAGGAGGATCATGTGTGAGCAGATCCAAAACAAAATTACAATTGAATGGTATTTGGTTTCAGTCATATTAGTCTTCCGAGCTAATGACTGGGGTGTAATGGTGGGATTGTGTTGGTGGGTTGCTAGGCAGCTGGGTCGGGCTTTATCTTGCTGATAGACGTCTCTGGCGGGGGCTTACGTTAAAATGCCGTACAAGCTTGTTACTTTTTCCATGCAACTTTCCATGGACGCTCTTCCTGTATGACTCTTTACACACAGACTTCATTAAATAAAATCCCACTTAAACAACTTTAATAGGAGAAGACGGATAATTATTATGCTGTTTTTGTTTGTGATTAAAAGGATGTTCTGTTTATAAGTTTCTGAATTTTAGCAGGAAACAATTGCTCGTCATTCTTGAGAAGTTCAGATTAAAAATAAAGTTCAGATTAAAACTAAAGTTCAGATTGAATATAAAGTTTGTAAATCGTACATCTATGCATTCTGTGCAGCACATTTTTTTTCAAGCATGAAACATTTAGGTACAGTACAGTTTATGTATTAAAATTAAGTAATTGCTATTTCATAATTTATACTAACATAAAAATGAAAAAAAAAAACTGTATTGGAAGTCTTGAAAAATTATTATTAAACTAAATTTTTATTTCATTATTTCATTAAACAAAAACACATTTTTAAGATTTACTAGATTTATTTCCATCTTTTAAAAAGTAAAGAAATAGTTTTATTTAAGCATTTTAATTATCTTGAAATGTTATATTGATAGCATTATATCTATATTTTGTTAAATTATTGTTAATTATTGACAATTGAATACTGTATTTGAGAACTGTCTTTCCTCTCTTTCATTTGAGTTAATAATGAAATGTTCTTTAAATTGCATTCAAGTAAATGGAAAGTTTTCAAATGGTTGAACTCACCGTCATTGTCGAGATGCTGTAAGGATGTTCTTCGAAAACAGATGATATTTTTTTACTTTTACTCGCTCTTCTCCATCGGTGCAGGACAGCGTCTGCTGCTCTTCATCAACATACAACTGAGTATTTTTATATCAGTCTCTCTCTCTTGATCCTTATTGACATGCATCCACTAATGCATCTCTCTCTCTCTCTCTCTCTTTCAAATTCCACTGCATGTTCAATCGCAGGCAGTCGTGTACTACAGCGGTGAGGTATGCAGCCCCTTCCCTCGCTCTTTCTCTCTTTTCTCTCTTCTGGACGTCAGTGCTGGAGTCCCAATGTGTTCTTCTGTCAGTTAGTCTATCAAACCCCCATTCCTGCCATTCCCTGTGGTCTCTTCCCTAATCCTTGATCACTTTCTCTCCTTCCTTCAGCAACTATCACTTTCATACTTAACAAATTCCTTCTACTGTGAAGCTTTAATCAGCAACTCGGCTGGATGAAGGAAGATCTTATGGTTAACAAGAGCTTTGTACGTCTAAGCTCTAAATACTGCAAAGAAACCTTTGTTGTGAAATGTATATCTAATTTTAAGGAGAGGAATGAGGAACTATACCCTTCTGCTTTTGGTTGTTTATACAGTATGAGTTTATAAGACCGTGTCATTTGATAACAGATTTTCTTTTCTGATAGTAGTTACATTGACACAACTTTGTAATTGTAATGCAAATTACATTAATGCCAATTAACTTATTGTACCTGAAATGTGTTTTAATATTTAAAGAAAGCTTTTTTATCTACAGTACAGGAGGTGATTGACAATTACCGGTAGTTAAGATTTTTTGGATATTTTTCTACTTTTACAATTGTTTTGATTGACAATGAGAACAGATGAAACATTAAAGAGTTTATTAATTCTATATCCACATTGTTTCTGTCTCTTTTTCCACATTGTATCTTATATTCTTGCATTTTTTCAGTCTCACTTTCAATCTCTCTGTCTCATGTTTTTCACTATCCGGATTCATTTTAATTCTTCCTTCTTTCCATCATTACTACCTTCTTTCTTTAATTTGTTTGTGCCCCCCACCCCACCCCCACACACACATGATCGCTTTCTTTTCAGTTTTCTCTATTCATTTTTTTTCTCGCTTTCTTTCTGTGTCTTACTGTTTTTAGCTGTCTATCCTTTTCGTCCTTCATTCTTTCTGTTACGTTTTTCCTCTTTCTCTTTCTCTTTCTTTCTCTTGCTCTCTCTCTCTCTCTCTCTCTCTCTC
>MU204188.1:3181798-3240432 GCA_017309775.1 Paedocypris sp. Pulau Singkep | reverse complement strand
CACACACACACACACACACACACACACACACACACACACACACACACACACACACACACACACACACCATTCATGTCACCACTTCTGGACATTGCACTTGATCCTTTAAATTGGCCATAGAGTTTGTTACACAAGCCAAATAATGGCTGTTATCACAACCACTGCCGTTTCGGTTTCTCCACCTGTCCTTGTAATCTTCATGGCCACGAATGTTACTGTGGCCAACACAGTCTGTTTTAGGCTTCAAAGAGACCCTCTGTCCCCCAGGTCTCGTTTCCTCACATTTCGCCTCGGGTTTCTGCTCAATTGTTTATGATTGTTCCATGTTTGCCAGGAAACGCATGTTTAAACATTGCATGCATATTTATGCAAACCCACATTTCCCTGTTTGAATAGCGATCACATGCTTCACATATTTCAAACTGTATACGTTCATTTAAAGTAAAAAAGGTGTTTTGCATATTATTCACGCTCGGGCTTGAAGAAATAAACAAGAAACTTCGTGGCTGCCGTGTCCTTGAGGTTTTTTTGTGAAAATGCTAGTAATTTGAAAAATATAACCGGGATACGCGCGCGCACGCGCAACACTAGCGTTGATCAAACAAACTGTGTTTTGAGTAGGGCAAGTGTTGTTATATAGCATGTTTTCAGTGATTTGTTATAATTATTGAATTAAGAAAAAAATGAAGGATTTCATTAATTTAATTTCATTTAATTTAGCTATATTTGTTTTAGAAAACACCACAAATGCTTAACAAAATTTCTCGAAACAATTGCTAGTATTATTTGAACATTTCAAACCAAAGTAAAACTAATACTAAATTGTCCTTAATTAAGACGTAGGTTTAAAGGAGAACATCGCCCACGTGTGGCCATTTTGGGTTTCATTATTTTGTTTTACATGAAATTTAAGCTGCTCTCGAAGTTTCAGATTGAAATGTGATAAATAACAAGATGTACTACATTAACATGACACTCAATAATTTAAAGAACACGCCTTCTGTAACAAAACAATTATTAACGACGTCGCATAACTGTGCACAAGCAATCTTCAAACAACTACGTATTTTTTTTTTTTTTTACATATTAGACGATATTTTACATAAAACGTGATCGAAATTCATCTTAGTTGTACAGTTGTTAGTGTGAGAGTTTGGTGCAGGTCTAAAGCGTCATTACGTGTAACGGTCCCTGCCTCTCATAAATATTAAAACCAGGTCGCGCGCAAGGGGGCGCGGTCCGCCCGGCTGCGGGGAACGGAAGCGGAAGTGCCGCCATCTCCTCGTATACCATCTGAGCAACAGCAGGGTCAGTACAGTCGTTATTTCCGCAAGTAGCTCCGCCGTCTAATGAAAGGGATACACATGAAAGGTGGACATATTTAAATCTCGAGCCGTGCTCCGGAGGCGATAGCTGCGGAGGAAAACAAGTGTCACGTCACTCAGTCACGCACTCACGCGCGGTTTCTCCTGAGTTCAGTTAGCCTAGCGCCCGCGTCTCTACATGAGTGTTTTTAATTTAGCGCCGTGACGGAGACACCATCTCCACTTTTACTTCATCTCCACCCGCGACCTTTCGCTTTCCGATCTAACGTTCGGTCGAGAGAACGGAGAACCCACGCTCGGCGGGTAAGTAGCCTCGGCTAACTGTTATCTACTGGACTTGGCAGTCATCAGTTTCTCTCAATTCAGTCACGCCGAGTTCTTTGTGACTTCTCGAGCGATAATCTGTGAATGGTTCGTGGTCTTGGCGATAGTAACTGGACTGTCATCTGGTCAGTCAGAGATAAACAGAGCGCCACGTTAACGGATCTGATGTGGGGCAACTGTCAGATTTATCGATGACGCCCATTGTCGGGTAATAAAGGTACACAGGTGTCAAGAGTACCTGAAAAACATACTTGAGTAGAAGTACGGATACTTTACTGTAAATATAGCTCCATTACAAGTTACAAGTCACCAATTCCAAGAAGACTCGAGTAAAAGTCATGAAGTGTATAATTTTAGAAGAACTCGTGTGTTGTACTGAATTAATGCTTGAAAAACACCAAGAGGTGTGAAAACAAGAAACTATTTATGAGGATTTTATTTCCTTATATAGAATTGAAATGTAACGTCTCAGTGTTTAAAAGCGGCCGAACAAAGTAGATCAAGTCCGTCTGTCAAACTGAAAGTGCAATCGCTAATACACATTCAGGTTACGAATAGCATCCAGTACCTTCAGCATCCTGCAGATGGCGATATTGTCTATTCCGCCCACGGAATCTCAATGCAACGAGTAACAGTGTCTATTCATATGTGGTGGAGTAAAGAGTACTAAAATATTTGTGATACTCAGTGCAAGTACAACGTAGCCAAAAATACTCAAGTAAAGTGACAAAGTCCATTGACTCGTACTTTACGGCACTAGTTGTGGAAGACCACCTGTTGAGCTGTGGCTTGAAGTGTCTGGATGTGTGAGTAGAGTTGTCGTCCCTATCTTGTACTTTGCTCCTGGCGTCCTCGAGGCGACTGTGAGACCGTTATCGGGTCAAAGGCTTACGCAACACTGCTGCTTATTAATACACCATCTCGTCTGTTGGTGCTGCTGGCCACTAACTTCTCGGACGTGTCACTTTAGTACGTTTCTCTGGTTGTTTTTCCTTTCAAATGGATTTATAGGAAGTGTCTGATTATTAGTGCGGGGTATCAGATTAGAATTGCGTCTCTGAGCACAACTGATCTCTTACAGACGAGTAACGTGTCACTTTGCCTTCCGGCGCTTTTCTTTCTGAATGCGTCTCTGTTATGCGAATGAATGGATTTGTCGCTGTAATGCTAGACTCGTTTTGGTCTGTGTGATGTGTTTTTATCAACTTTGACCCATCCTCCCATCACCTTGCTTTCTATTCATTTTCCTTTATCAACCTTTTCTTTTTATTGCTCGGTTTCATACTCTCCTTTTATTTATTCTCTTGCTCTGCACTTTTCCATTCGGTCTTTATCAAATTCTTTTTACATGGTTTTGTTCGCTTAATATACTATTGTTTTATACATATTCTATATGTTTTTGTACTTTATTTCAGGCACTCTTTGTTTATTCACACTTACTTTCCTCTGTTTCCTCTTTATTTATTCTGCCCCGCCCACACATTCTCTATTGTATCATTTAATGCTTTTTTATCGCACTTTTCTTCATTTATTAGTTTTTTTTAACCTTGTCCTTCACTGTTTCTCTATCTAGGTTTTGCCCACAAACCGCGCGTGTGCTTGTGGGCCCTCATGTGGCCGTGCCGAGGTTTGGAACAGTGGACAGGCTAAACACCGAGCGCTAGGTGACCCTGACCCCAGCACACGCCTGGAGAGAAAGTGAGAGGGAGGAGAGAGCGATCCGACGGCACTCCCAGGTACATTATCTACTCACACGGCTTTGTCTGGCTCCTCGTGTTCCTAGTTAGCCAGGCCTTAATTCTCTTGAATATGTTTAGCTGTATTTATTTTGCACCAACAACACCAAGAATTAGTGTGTGTGTGCATTTGTTTTGTTCTGTAAGGCGACCTTGAGGGTCTTGAAAGGCAGCACATAAATTCATTGAATCATTATTATTATTTATTTTTTTTCATTTATTTTTTATATTTTCTTTTATTTACATTTTTTTATTTATTTTTCAAGCATATTGGCCACATTTTTTTCCCATTGCTCTACTCATTATATATTTTTTTATCTGAATTTTGCCTTGTCTCTCTTTCTCTCTTTATTTTTTTTTATATATTATTAACATTGTTTTACAATGTTCTAGATTCTGCCGAAGCTGATAGCCAGCCAGTTGCCATGTCGACATCATCGCTGCGACGACAAGTGAAGAACATTGTTCACAATTACTCTGAGGCAGAGATAAAGGTTAGACTTTTACCTTTCTAGATCCACTTCTCCTTTTTTTGCTTCCTTTTACTGCCTTCATGGCCTTCATACAGTATTCATCTTTAGCTCTTTTGAGTCTTATTCTGGCCTTAGGTTGTTCAGTCATAAAAAACAGTGATACAGTCATTAGTCGCAGTTAATTTAGCAAAACTTGCACGTCTTTTGATTCCTTTCGAACGCAAAAATTGAAGCAGTATTAAATTATTTTCTATGATTATTCAATTTTTACATGGAATTCCTTGTGTTATTCGTCTATGTGATCTGGTTATTGTAATCACAGCCTTTTACACTTTAGTTTTTAATATATAGTCAGTATTACTCCTAATTAATAAAATAGAATAAAGCAGAATATAATTAAATAGAACTTTATCAATCCCACATTGCACAAAATAAAGGGTTAATTTTGATCTATAAATGATCTATCATTTCTTCCTGTCATTGGTTTCTTGTCCTTCCAAGTTATTCCGAAAGAATTTCAAAGGTTGCCTGGCTCTCTGTGGATTGAAATTATCTCTTGTCTTAAAGATGTTAAACAGACGTGGAAAACAAAATCAGCGTTTTGTTGGGAATAACTTCCAGGGTAATTATACCCTGGAAGAACAACAGCAGAATCTTGTGTCACACGTAAAACAAAAATAATGGTTTTTTTTTTACTCTTTACTATAGATGCAACAGATGCAACAACTAATACATCATTCTTCCTGAAAATGAACCATCACCAAACAGACTCTTTTCTATTAAACTAATGGGTTTGTTTTAAGCTTGTTAGCACAGAATGTCTTTGAATCAGCCACGCTGTTAATAAAGACAGCGGCATTCAATGTGACTCAATTCAGATTTGTTTGCTCGTGTGAGTCAGATCGATCGTCTGGAGATAATTGTGCGAAAAAGAAACAGTTGGAGATTACACATCTTTGATGATATGTGACGATAAATAATGAGGAATAGAAACTGAACTTGTTCCCAGTAAAACTCAAAGGTTGGCAATTATCTGTGGTTTAGTGATGTCATGTTTTATATTATTCATATGGAGTGTTATCATGAAGACCCATCATTAGAAAAATTTTATGATTAGAAAACATTTGCATGTTGTTTGTTTATGTTTACAATTCAGGTTGCATTTTTCAAAACCATCAGTTAGTGGCGAAAAACTAAGATTTTTTTTATTGCTTGTGGCTCATTCATTTTGGAAAATCTTGTTAATTAAATTAAAACATTATTAATTAGAATTTGCGGTTGAAAAAGCAAATACATCTACTGTACTTCTGGTTTTTACTTCTTGAGTAACAAAACAATGCCGCTATTGTTTGAAAGGTTTACCTTTGAGTTCACCTTACCGTTTTATTAATAGGCCACATGGTCTGTACTGTGTTCTATCGTGCGAGCACTGATCAGCTGTACAGTCAAGCTTCATTTAACTTTGCTTTGTTACTTTCAGGTTAGAGAAGCGACCTCTAATGACCCCTGGGGCCCGTCCAGCTCTCTGATGTCAGAGATTGCTGACCTGACATACAATGTGGTAGCCTTCTCGGAAATCATGAGTATGGTCTGGAAGAGACTCAATGACCATGGGAAGAACTGGAGACATGTATATAAAGTAAGGACTTTTTTAATAGACATTTTATACACATACTTTTTTTAAATATACGTATATAATTATATAAACCGTGGTACCTTACTAAGACAAAGATACAGATACTTTATCTTTTTCGTGTTGGTGGCTGGTGGCACTTAAACACTTTTTCACGCTGAATTGGGCATCATTCCACAAGCATCTCCATGTCTACCAACTCCAAAAAGGTTTTTGTTGACGAAGCAAGACCTCTGTAACCGTGTTTTTGTTTATTGACGTGTGTGAAGAATAAAAAAATGGCTTTACACTTTGGACTCTTGCATGTTTAACTCAAAAGATCTCCCTGCATGTTAGTGGTAAGCGAAAAATCCCGCTTAACATTCTTGTCGCTACAACATTTGGCGTATCGTATAGTAAAATAATTTCGTAAACAGATGGTATTTTCTCGACGTTGCCTTTCGTAAAGTGAGATTTTTGTTAACAGGGTCATTTGTAAAGTGAGGTACCACTGTTTGTTTAATTTTATATTGTTGTGCTTTTTTCCAGGCTATGACTCTGATGGAGTATCTGATAAAGACGGGTTCTGAGCGAGTGGCGCAACAGTGCAGGGAAAACATTTATGCCGTTCAAACGCTCAAAGACTTCCAGTACATTGACAGAGACGGCAAAGACCAGGTACACAAAACAGAAAGTTATATTTAAACATGCACACCACATAAGGGTTTTTTTTTAAGTTATGAAATGAAAGATAACTTTTAGTGACGGTTTCAAAGTGTCATTCAGCGTGTTTTTAATGGTGTGATTCAAGCGCTTCTGCTGTTGCCTGCTCAAGGTCTCGCCATGCAGTCATTTCAAAAGCGCAGCTTTTAATCAAGGATTTCCTCCCACACTCACTTAAAACTAACAAGGTTATTCGATTTTTTTTTTTTTATTATTTGGACGTATAAGCCAATAAATCTGTGGACATTTCAACTTTTTTGTTGGGATGAAACCACAGAACGTACTGTGTGCATAAAAATAATATTCAGTTTAATTGCGTTTTATGTGTTGTTTCAAACAGAACTGCAATTTAGGATGAATTTAGAATCAGAACTGTATACTGTGTCTGCACATTTATTTTACAAGTTATTTTATACACTCTTATACTTAAGTCACACAAGTAATACAACACCTTATTTTTTCTCCATTTATCAGACGATTTTATAGATCAAGTATAATCACACGTTTTTAACGTTTCAGGGTGTAAATGTACGAGAAAAGGCCAAGCAACTGGTGACTCTTCTAAAAGACGAGGAAAGGCTTCGGGAGGAGAGGATTCATGCACTCAAGACCAAAGAAAAGATGGCCCAGACCAGCAGTGGTAAGGATGGGAATGTTCTTATTGTTAGGGTCATATTGGGATCTCAGATTAGAGTGAATTATGCATCAATGACCACTCTCATCATTTAAATAGCTTGACGGTGCTGGACACGTATGAAGCTGAAGTTTTGTGCCCTGGAAGCACTTTTAAGGACCGATACTCCATCCCTCATCATTCTGATTCTTCATAATGGTTGTCATTTGACTCCCCCCTTAGCATCTTCGGCCCCTTCTGCTCCTGCTTTAGGGGGAGGACTGCACTCGGGAGCAGACTCTGAGCAAGCGTGGCCTCAGAGCTCTGGGGAGGAGGACCTGCAACTCCAGCTGGCACTGGCCATGAGCAAGGAGGAGGCGGAGCAGGTAAAGTCCCTCGGCCAACCAGCAATCAGGTTTTCTGGCTACAGGTAAAATGCAGTGGTTCCAAGACGGGTACAAAAGCAGGTAGATATTGTACTTATCAAAATAATTGGGTTCTAGGACATCATAAGGTGCACCAAATAGTACAAAAAATTAAACTGAAATGAAATGGTACCCTAACTTCTGAGAGAAAAGTGGTGAGAAACTAAGCAAGAGAAAACTGAAAACTTCTGTTACCTGCGTAATGAGACATTAAAAAAAACACGCAATCATAAGTAACAACTTTTGTTGATTGCCATAACCGGAATCGTAGCAGTATAGTAACGTTTTTGTTTCACTGCCACTACTCATTTTTAACTTTTTGTTTCAATAGCTGTTATGTATTACAGTTAATGATGATGTTGTTTTTTTAGTTTGTCTTAATTTATGGGGCCATTTACATGTTAATTCCATCTCTACTTGTGAAATTTTTACTTTACGAAACAGCTCTCGGCACGAATACATTTCTTAAGTCTGGGTACTACTGTAGTAGGATTTCAGTTGTATTTTCCAATACAGGAGTGCGAGTTTGTATATGAAAATATCATTTAAAACGAACTGTTAAAATTCAAATAAACTCTTTCTGTTCATTCCATCTTCCCCAGCTTCCTAAACATCACAAAAACGACACACAAGCACCTCGGCTTGCTCGCACCGCATTTAGTTTTTGCACAATCACCCCTTAACGTTTCCATACTCACGTTTGTCCTCACCCTGCCCCCCTCCTTCAGACCAGCCCTGACCCTCTGGAAGATGCAGAGCTTCGCTACGCACTCTCTCTCAGCAAGGAGGCTCACCAAGAGGTCAGGGTCCAGACAATTCATCCAGGTCACATCGGATGAATCCTTCCTCTGCCGTTCTTTTTCCTTGCAAAATCAAGAACCAGCCTGAAACGGACCTTGAATTTACAAGACCCTGTCGATGATCACGAGCCGAAATAACCGAGATAACCTTAAGAGCTTGTTAAAAGTGTTTCCACTTTTCCTGCTTTCACGGATTTAAGTGTGTGACTAACTGTGTGGAAATCCCTCTTCAGATTTGCATGTTGTGATCTGAGTAATTTTTCTCCCCTCCCAAACTCTCTGAATGCAATTTTGCCGGACTTTTATCAGTGGGAGCATTCGGGTTAGATGAACAACCCCAGTTGCTTGCGTTTGTGTGTAAATCAAGCCTTGAAACACACCTCTGAAGCTGGTGAGACATGAGAGTCAGGTTGCCACCCTTTCGACTCCATTTCCCATCAGCCGGCAGACTTTGGTTCACTGATGACGTGATGGTGGTGTGTGATTGGCAGGAGGAGCGTCTGCGCAGGGGAGACGACCTGAGGCTGCAGATGGCCATCGAGGAGAGTAAGAGGGAGAAAGCCAAGCCCGAGGAGGTGTGTGTGATTGTGTGCGTGTGTGCGTGCGTGAGTGGGGATGTCGCCTCTTTGAGGAGATTTCTGGAGTGTGGAGTGTGTACGTGTGGTAGATGGGGTGTATTTGTGTGCCTGCCTCTCACTCTCCAAGAGTTACCTGCTCTGTCTGTGTCTCTCACCCTGCGTACGCTCTTTAGCACTAAGACGTGTGTTTGTGTGAGCTGGTTGACTTTCTTGAAAGTTCTGCCACGCTAGCCATTATTGCAAATGTAAGTATCTTTCATATATACCGTAAAACCTCTTTAAGAAGGCCACCGTGATGGGATGGTTGAGAGTTAGGTCACCCTCCAATAGAAGGCAGCTTTTAGACGGGCAATATATACGTGTGACTGACAGCACGTTCTGTGTCTTTTAGGGATTGCCGCACTGACTAAGAGCTTTAAGATTAGCAATACTACGGTGCGTGATGTGTTAACGAGACAAGTGCTGGAAATAAAATCCTTGCAGCCCAAACACAGAACTGCACAAGGACTCTTCTTTTAAGACAAATTGCTTCAATTGCTCCTTGTTACAACGGAACAGGTTTATGTAAATGTGATGCTTTCGTTTTAGGCTGATGTGCCGGAGAAACAAACTACTGTTTATTTCTAAGGCTGGTGTGTTTATCGACCGGAAAAGAGGGTAGTTTCGTTTCTAAAATAATGGTTTTTTTTCTTTATAAATAAAATTCTGCACGTTTTTGCGGGTACATCAACACGCGTGCATGTATTTTTCATCTTTTCAGTGTTTATTTTGTCATTTAAGAAGTGTTTTTCGACAGGGTTTTTGTGGTGGTGTTCTGCATTTTTCTGGCAGTGTAATGGTTGTCAATTTTCTAACGTATTTGGTGGAAAATGAAAACATTTGTGATCTGTGTGGCTGAATTATTGAAACCACTAGTCTTTTAGAGCTTTACTAAGAAACACTTCTTGACACTGGCTCTGTTTGTGATAATTGGAGTAATGTGTGGTGAGTTTCACTAGTTGAAATAGAGGCCATCCTCTAGTAGAAGGCCACCTCCAATAGAAGGACGCCCTGATGGATGTGTTGAAAAATATAATGCCTTGGCCTTCTATTAGAGGTTTACCGTATATATTTATAAAAAAAAATCTTCTTTCTTGTCTTCTGCCTTTGTTCAAGGACATTCATATTCTCATCTCTTTTACTCAGTCATCTTTGATGGAGTTAAGTGCTGTAGATCCCTGGGGAGCTCCTGCAACCGGCTCCGCAGGGGCTTCTCCTCCACCAGCTCTTGCTCCAGCACCCACCACTGGATCATGGGCTCCGCCAGACCCATGGGGGGCAGTCTCGCCCGCCTCTCCCCCAAGTGCCGACCCGTGGGCGGGAGCACAGCCAACCGCAGCTCCTGACCCTTGGAGTGACACGCCCCCTAGAATGAATTCAGAGCATTGGGCGACTACTGGTGAGGTCATTTTTTTTTAGATTCATGCTTGTGCTTTTTGTTTCCCCCCTGTGATGTTTTTTTGTTCTTTTCCCGTTTTTTGTGACGTCCTGGTATTCCTGACCTCTCCTCGTGTCCTCACCAGCTGTGACCCCTCCAAGTGCCGACCCGTGGGCTTCCTCAGTGGTGGCAGCCCCTACCCCGCTTTCAGGGACCACTGATCCCTGGGCGGATGGAGTTGCCCCAGCCACTGATGGTTTGACCTCTGACCCCTGGAGTGGCTCTGTTAAACAAACTAATGGGACAGGTATACTTGCTTCAGTTAACTCGCTGATATTTGTACTCCTAATTCAAAGTTGTATGGTGCACTATGAATATTTTTATTAACCGCTCCGTGTTTGCTTGGCAGGCTTGTGAATCAATTTGCTAGTGACGAATCCAAAAGCCGCCAAACTAAATTCTGATCATCTCGGTGACGCACATTTAATATGGTTTTTCTTTTTCGAAAGACTTGTTAAGCAAGTAACCGTTTACCATTAACCAGGGGTCAGTTGAACTATAATTTGAAGTCCCTCATTAAATACGTGATTATGAATGAAAACCATTTCCCGTTTTATTTATCTTGTTGTTTTCCAGCTGATCTGGAGCGGAGAGGGTCTTCAGCGGCCGGAGGGGATCTAGGAGGAGGAAGCACAGGCTCTCCGGTTCCTTTTGACCTTTCCTCGCTTGGCTCGTCGTTACCTGTTCGCAAAACACCAGAGTCATTCTTAGGACCCAATGCGGCGCTTGTGGATCTCGATTCTCTCGTGTCGTCAAAGCCCAAACCTAAGCAACCACCACCTCCAAGCATCTCGTCCTCTTCTCACAACCCTTTCCTGCAGACACAGGGTGAGTGTCGACTCGTTTTCAAAGTTTAGATGAATGGATAGTAGAACTGCACTATTAATTGTTTAAAGATTGCGATCTCGATTCTAGCCCGCTACAAAAAAATCATTGTTTGATAAGTATTTCAAAAGTTCTTTATTCTCAACTGTACATAATACTGTACCTTGTACATTCTTTTTCATTACATTTAAAGCAATTTGTAATATGTTATATTGTTGTTTTATTGCTGTTTGATAACCTGATTTTCAGGGTTAAATGTTTAAAATAAAAAAAAATGTCCAGAATTGTGAAAGAATTGTTATCTGGAATTGTGGAAAAAAAAAAAATCTTGATTCTCGTTTTATCCAGAATTGTGCAGCTCTAACGGATAGATAGATACTAGGGCTGCACAATCAACTTTTATTGTGTCGATATTGAGAAGATGTCCGAACCTCAGGAGGTTGAGAGTTTTTCTCCCGCCTCTGACATTTGAGTGACATACCTTCTAGCCAATCAAAGTGATTCAATCTCCCGAAATGGCAACAACATAATTTATTCTTGCTTATTTTTAAAAGTAGCCCTGCTTTTATGTAATAAGTTAGATGACATTGTAAATATATGCTCCGTTTAGATGTTACATAACGTAACAATAAATGTGTCAAAAAGTTTCTGAATTCTACTTAACTAATTGAGTACATGCTGGCTAATTAAGAAGGTATACGTACACTATGTATTTAATTTTTACGTTTAATAATGAATTGCTCACCTTTTCTCAAGGTAAATTTACCATTTGTCAATTTCCAATATGTCTCATATTACGCCATCAGAACGTCTTTTCAGTGCCAGTGATTTCAGTTTTTAAGATTGTTACATTTAAAAACAAATGACCAAGTGGTTAACTTAATTTCCATTCTTATTCTTTGGTATTAGGTTCAGGTATTTCATAATCAGGAAGCATCAAACGACATATTTTACTAACATTTCCCCATTTTCATAGTTTAAAAATAAAAACCTTCAACATTTCAAAGCATTTTTTCACTTTGAAACTTCTCCTGCTTGGCTTATTTATTGTAATCAACAATTTTAATGAGCACAAATAAAGGTAATGCAAAAAAAGCTTAAATATCATAGTTACAGGTATATACTAGCTAATGTATAATCAATGCTGTGAATCACAGTCAACATTTGCCCTTTATTTAGCATAAGTTACCATAACGTAAATCAAAATCAGAATACTGTAATAACATTGTTTATAGCCTAATCTGAAATGTTCCAATGACGATTTTTTAACAGTCACAATTAATCCGAAATATTGTTACACCGTCACACACATGTCCGTATATGCACTAGTTTTGATGTATTTTTACTTTATTTTCAGGTCCTTCCTCAACAGGATTGGGCATCACAGCGGGCAACGCCATCTCTAGTCGAGGGGTTTCCCCAACTCCATCCGCCTCCAATCCCTTCGGGGCGACTCCGATGGCGTCCATCTCCCCTCAGCCTTCTTCGCTCGGCCTGAGCCAGCTGCGCACAAGCCCCATCCCTCCCAACGCCATGATGGGTCCCATTCCTCCCCCGGGAGTGGGCATGGTTCAGATGGGCATGCCAGGGATGGGCGTTTCCATGGGGGCTCCAGGTATGGGGATGGGGATGGTACAGTCTCTACCCTACGGTGGAATATCTCCCATGGGTCCAGCAGGAAACCCCTTGCTGATGGGGCCCGGAGGACCCGCCCAGCCGGCACTGATTTTGGGTGGGGCTACAGGAGTGGGTGGAGTCATGGGAGCAGGAGGATCGTTGGGAGGCGGAACCACAGGCACAAGCACCAATCCTTTTCTTCTTTGAGAGATCTCACCTGCTCACTTGACATCAACTGTCCTAACAACACGGACACGTGTGTGTACATTGCTATGTATTTAATGAACAAGTTCAGCATAATTGTGTTAATTTCTTTCACTAAAACATTTCATTTGTTTTTTTTTTTTTTTGTTCTCTCAGTGTTTGAAGTTTATTTATTTCCCTTTTATTTGGTTTTTCTTTTTCCTCGGACACGAGCATGGATTATTGGCAGGGGTGATTCTGTAAGGTTGTTAATATCGTGGTGTTATTAAACGGATCGTTTTTGCTCGGGAAGTGAAGATGAAGAAGCGCGAGACGACAAAACAAGCCAACCAACTCGATCATTTGCACCTTTCTCCCCTTTTTACGTGATGGAGAGGAACAAAGAGCCACGTGACAATGCAGAAGTGCATGAAGGATGACTGACGGCCAATGGAAATTCATTTAGTGAGACAAAAGAAAAACACCTGCTGTAAAAGGTTCATTTTAATTTAATGTATAATCTTGTGTAATTTATTTTAATCTCATCTCCGACTTTTGGGAACAATTAAACCAAGGAAAATCGCACTGGAAATTGCCATTGACAGAGATGCCTGCTTCGTCTCCTGACCTCAGAATTTCAGTCCTCGCTCTTATCTGTTCGCAAGACGGACTGTGTGTGTGTGTGAGAGAGAGAGTGTGTGTGTATTGTGATGTGGAGAGAGCGGTTGTGAGTTTGTCCAGCACTGCTGTGTGTATTTTGGGCTGGGGTTGGGTGGGGGTCTTTATAGAATAGGTTCACCTTTAGTATGGTTTAGTCACAAGGGTCGGTTTCAGCAGCAATCTATTTTTTTTATGCAGGAACCAGAGCATTTTTATTTTCACGCTTGTCCTTGCATTTCACTTTGCCGCCTTTGCCACACGAATTGTGAAGGTGTTGAACCTGCAGAAAATGAAAGTGAGCATTAAATGAATGTGTGTGAGATGATTCAGTGAAATCAGAGACTGAAAGACTTGATCCATGCTGTTTTTCCTTTATTTACATTTAATAATTATTTTATATATATTTATAAATATATATATTTATATATATATATTTATAAATATATTATATATATTATTGGCCATGGTCAAAATTGTGTGGTGTTGACTGTGAACATTCACATTTAAAAAAGTGGAGGGGGGAAATTTACGAAATAAAAATAAAAACACAATATGAGCTGTTGCCGTTTTCTTACGCTCCATTGTATAGTATTATAAATAAAAAATCGAATGAATTATTATTATTATTATAGAAATGTCTTTATATTCTTAAATTGAACATGAACAAATGTTGATTAAAGCTAAAATTATTTCAAAAACGTATTTTCCAGGAGACATTTTCACACACTTGCTAAAAGATGCCATTTAAAGTCTTGTCAATCCTTGTAAAGGATTGTCTAATGTAAATTTAAAACCTTTAATTAAAATAATAATAAAATAAACCTTTAAAAAATGTAAAACCTTTACTTGACGTCACTATTTCACGTCTCTTAAAGGAACAGTACGCAAACATAAAATGTGTAATTCACAACACTACTATTTCGCACAAACACATAGTGAGAAACGACTTCTGATTAGCACACAGTACAATCACAAATTGAGCAAGTGCGATTTTATTTAAACATTTGATATTTTGAAGTTTGTGTGTGAGATATTATCACAAACCGATCACACTGAGCTGAATTATAGAACTTAAGGTGGCATGATTGACAAAGCTAGAAGAACAAAATCCATCAAAAGATAAAACAATCACTCAATCAGTGAATCCCAATCAAAATCATCCGGGATTTCCTCACTTTTGCTGTGCATATTTTTTAGGGGTGGACGACTCTGGGGCTTCAGAGGCGGAGCTTGAAGTGGCCACACCCCTGCTGGACTCTGATTTTGGACATGAGGGGTCAAGGATCTGTTAGAAACGTCTGCATGGGCTGCACTGGGGCATGGAGGAAACTGCGAGGGGAAGATCAGCGGAGAAGGATGGGTTAAACTAGACAGGGTGGGAGCGTCACTAGTCGTCATGTTGAGCGAAGGTTGGGCTGTTTGTCCAGAAGAAGAGTAGCTGATGAGATTCTTCTGAGTAAAGAAGCGATTGAGTGAATCACAGAGCGAAGTGAAAATGGCCGAATCCAGCGCCCAATCGTAGAGTTCGGCCTGACGGATGTTCTCCACCAGGTCTGCAAGACAAAAACAGATGCTCATGTTCAAAAAAGTCTGTAAGTGATGCAACTATTCATTTAAATAAGCTAAATCATTTATAAATTCATTAAATAAAAAAAATATATATTGTACTCCCGAAGAGGTTTTGTAAACTATTAGTTTTTGTAAATACCAGTGGTGGGCTGTCGTTAAATATAATAAAAGAAAATACGTTACTTTTATTTTGTACATGGGACCATTTTACGTAATCTTCCAGCTAACCTTTATAGGGTTTCATATGGTTTTGCATAAGTAATTTCCCAGTAAAGTTCTAACCAATCACATTAAAAATCAGCCCCGCCCACGCCTTCAGAATACCACTTGCAGGCTCTCTCACTATTGCAAGGCTGCTGTTTCCTGAACCAATCAGATTCTGAGCTGCGTTCTAAACTGTTTTTGAGAAATAAAAGGAAGTGGATGGTTTTTTAACAAAGTGTTACAAATGTTTAAGTCAAAAGTCATGTTTAAATGTAGTACCTGTTAGCGGACAGAACGGGATATTTACATTAAAAAACAACTGCAATTTTTTGTTAGTAAATATCTGGTATAAATTAAATAGTTGAGTTGTGATCAAGCCTAGCTATGAAATGCACGGCCCACAACTATAATTAATGTAAATATTTAAAATAATATTTTAAAAATAATGTGTGTGTAAAGGGCTAATTTAAAATTTTTTATATATATACACACACACACACACACACACACACATATTTGAGATTCCGTAGCTTAGTATTTAATGCAAGTATGTAAACAAGGTTATTTGTTCTTTTCAGAAAAGTACATCACTATTTGAACGGCAGTAAAATTTGAGCATCTTTCAGCCTCCTGTTGCTAGAAAAGATCAGTTTTCACAAAAACAGCAGGTTTTTCAAAGCCAGATATAAATGCCAGAGTTATTTCTCACTACCATCTGGAATTCCGTACTGACCAGGGTGGCAGGTGAGGTCAATGCTCGCCCAGTCCAGACTACTGGCCAGCCTGAAGCTCTCCTTCAGCGAGTCCACATTACAAAACCAGTCTGAAGGAAGAACTAAACAGGGAGATAAACAGACTAGTCAAGTTATACTGGGTCAAGGCCGCGGGTCACTCACCGTTCCCGGGAATCGGCCTGTCGGACTCTGGATTAGCGCTTGATTGACTCTTCAGCACTGGATTGTGGGTGAAAGCGTTGAGGTTTTGGTCAACAGTCGGGTTTGGGTTGCTGTATTGGTTAGTACTGGGATTCCGAGCGGTGCCGGGGGAAAATGGCGGCAGTGTTGGGGTATGGAGTGGTGTGGTGTTGTTTGAAATCCCAAGTTGATTAGAAACGTCCGCTGTGAGAAGCAAGATTATGGATCATTATTGATCGTTTCTCCCTAAAGATTCTGAAAGCGTGGACTTACATTGTGAGGAGACTCGGTCTCGTACGGACCGACAGAGGGACTGGAAGGAATTATACAGATCCGGCAGGTTCAAGTCAGCAAAGGAAAACCGCAAAGTGGGATCGGGATTGGTGTTCAGTGGGAAAGGGGGCGTTGGAAGTGGGATGTTTGGACGTTGCTGCAAAACCAGGCAGAAAAACAGTACAAAAATGAGTTACAGATTCTATAGAACTTTATATTATAGAGTGTGTGTGTCCTTAGGCTCCCTGTGACCCAGAGATGGAATGAGTGGTCGAAAATGGATGGATGGAATGCACTCAGAAACATGACATGCATCTTATGAACCAACCGGCTTTCATTACTGTATTGAATAATTTAAAATAAATTCAACTGGAAGTTTATAAATATTGTATTTGCGAAAATAGGACATTTTTTTCCAATTTTATAAGCTCAAAAACTAGGTATAATTCAAATATAAATAATATATATATTTCAAATATACACGCAAATATAAGCACCCATTTTTTCCCTATTTCAAGACGGGAAAAATCACAAATAAATGGAGATACGCCGACTGTTATGTAATAGCAGAAAAATGACTGGCTAAAGCAGTGGCTAAATAACACTGAAAGAAATGAAAGAAAATTCTAATTAATATTTGAAATTGATTGTCTACACTCGTAAAGCAGTCGAAAACGAAGAACTCAAGGAGTCAAAACCAGAGAACAAACACAATCAAAACGCTCGGTCTGCTGCACAGGGCAAAACAATTTGCAATGTTAAGCGTGTAATAAAGACCTTGGGCAAAGGCTCATGGGAACCACTGATTTTTCTGGCAGTTGGAGTTCCAATCACTAGAAAATACTTTTTTTTAATCTATTATTTAAGCACAAACATCCACGTGATACGAGTCACAAGTTAGACTTGTTAAAAGAAGACAAATAAGTATTTTAAGAGAAGTATTTAGCTACATCTAGTACATTTAATTTTTTTTGTGTCTGAAAAATATGATTTTCTTTGCGTAAGTATAATAAATTATTCAATTAAAAATGTTAACAGTCACATTTCGATCTGTGTGTTGAAAGACTAAAAACTGAGAAACGTGAATGTATTGCATTTTTACAACCACATACTCTCTTTTCCTCTTTCTAGAGTCTGAGCCTCGCTGAAAGCAGAACTTACCGTGAATTTAAATGTAAATCAAATTACTTTATGACTTTCAAATGACTTATACCTTACAAGGAGGTGGAGAGACGTTGCTTTGGATGTCTGTGTGGGATGAGAGACGCTCCAGTTGATTGACAGTAGTCTGTGAGAAAAGCATTGTGATCAAATGACACACTGGTTAATAATTTATATTCACCCACAAATGTGCTTCGTCTACTGGAAATCATTCAGCGTTCTCACCTCCTCTTCAGGATGAGGCCGCTTGGCAGCTTTGGGCTGAGTCGATTCAAGAGGAAAATCCATCGTCCAGTACGAGCCCTTGGTGTCATTGAGCCAAAAGGTATGTGATTTTTCAAATCATTCATGTCAAAAAGTCAGACATAGCTGACGAAGTCGTCTCACTACCTTTCCAGGGTCGTTCTGTGGTCGAGGAATTTTCCGGAAACATTTATTGAGGGACAGATTATGTCGAATTGAGTTCTGGAGAGAGAGAGAGAGAGAGAGAGAGAGAGAGAGAGAGAAAAAAAAAACAAAACATAAAATAAAATCCACCTTTTAGAAGTTTTGTTTCTTTTTTTCCCCGGATTATAAGGTGTACACTGAGATTTTAAACATTTGTTGTGATTTAGGGTGCGGTGCGCCTTATAGTACGGTACATTTTATTAAAATTGATAATTTACTTAAACCTAAATCATTAACTTAAATGTCTTCATTGAGTCATTGATCTTCCCAACTACGTACATAAACGATACTGTTACTACTATGTAACGTTACTAAATGTAACACTCAGCAGCAGAGGTGTAAAGTACATTATGGCTACTTTGTACTTGTACTATCAAAAAAAGAAGCAACATTTACTCTCTACTTGACTACATTTCTGCATCTTTTTCTACCGCAGCTATTTTTTTGGAAAGACGAAGCTATATCGCCATCTGCTGGATGCTGAAGGTACTGGATGCTGTTTATGAGCTAAATCACGTGACTTAGAGTAATTTTTTACAGTAAGGTATCCACACTTTTACTCAAATATGATTTTCAGGTACTCTTTACACCTATCTACTACATGAACGATACTTTTACTAATACTAAACGTCACTAATGTAGCACTCAGCAGGTGAGTGTGGCCACGCCTTTACCTTCCAGCCTCCTCCAGCTCTGCTATAAAAGGGAAATGTGTCGCTGATCCACGTGTAGATGTCGTTCAAGCTCATTTTCCTTTCAGGGGAAGAACTTATCGCCATGGCTATGAGACTGGCATAGCTGTGCGGGGGCTTCGCCTTCGGGCGACACCCAGCGGTGGGCAACGGTGTGGCAGGGAGATCCTTTTCTCTTCCTCGCTCCTTTTTCCTCTCCACTCTGTCTTTCCCCGAGCGCGAGGTGTTGACACCCAGCTGGGGAAGCCAGTCAATACTGGTTAAACTGGAGTCCAGCTCAGAAGCCATTATTCTGAAAAAGCCACAGCAAATAAATTGCGTATTAGGTATACGTCATTACATTTATTGTTACGCATACATCTATTTTATATTTTAAAACCTACGTATGTGTAAGTCAGACGAAACACTAATTCAAACGCATTTTAGACTTTCCAGCCTAGTAAAGAAAGCCGAGAAAAGAAAACATACCTTCGTGTGCTGTCAAAAAGGCCACGCACGTCACGTTGCGTCAATATTTAATGCTGTCATCTGCTGCGGCGTCCGATTCCCTTTCTGATTATCTCTGCATTTGATTACTTCAAAGCTGATAACTTGATTGTGTCAGTAGAAGAGGACTTGATTATTTCTGTATCCAGCAAAAGAAAAAGGAAAACTATCGGAAAAAGTTCCCTCTTCTCCTCCTTTTCTGGCCCGTGTTACGTCACACGCCCCACCCTCCTTGTGACATCCGAGAACCGCAGCAGACTCCGCCCTCTTCTGTCATGACTTTATTTTCAACAGAACTTTAAATCATCCATGCAACGCTACTAGCAAGTCAATACAATATTCAGAATATGAATGCGTAACTTGGTTCCAACAAAGGTAAACTTACAGTAAATGTTTTGTGTTCCTTACTACTGTACTGTAAATGTCATGTGGCATTAAATAATTGTCTTTTTTTATATTTATTTGAAGTAGGGTTTGGAATATTTACACCTTTAACTTGTATATTTAATCTCTATATATTTTACATGCATTGCTTTAACATTAGCCGATATTTTCAAAATAAAATGAAAATTTTGACGTTATAAACGTTTAATTTGTTTACTATATTAAATTGTTGTATTTCCATGAAAATCCCCCTTGATGACCCCCCTGGAATTGCTGGAATTCAATATAAGTGAATTTCTTATAAAGCATTGTATTGTATAAACACTATTTATAATAAGCTTTATGCACCTCTTTATATTAGACAAAGCAAAGACTCATTACTTTCTTTTAGCGATATACAGTATTTAAAATGGAATTTGAAATCAATAAAATATCTGTAAATGTAATCAACTTAAATACTTCCTTAAACAATATGTGCATTAAAATAAACGCGTGATTTGAAATAAGACCTGCTCTGCGGGTTTTACCACATGGTAGTTACAAAAACAAAATAGGCCAGGATTGGAAAAGCATGTTCTTTATTAATTGAAGGTCCAGCATTATTTTAAAATCTGGTGATGTTCTGGAAGTCCTTTCTGCTTGTGCGTGGCCTACAGCGAGCTAAAGAAAGCCAGCAGACCCGTATCAGGAGACGGGTGAACCAACAGCTTCTGGATCTGTGCACAGAGACGAAGAAAAACAAGTAAGAACATGAACACAACAATAGCTGAACAGCAACATAATCACCTCTAAATCCACTCGTCTCCACAGACACTCATTCACACAAACAAGCCGCGAAAACATTGATCAGAAACGTATTTCCAAATGACAAGCAGAAGAATCAAAATAAATGCTGCATTTGTTTACTTTATAATTTTTGCAAACAAGGGGGAAAAATGTAGTGACGGGGTTACCTCTTTAAAATTGGGGTGATTGGCATTTTGTACAAGTTGTAATAAGACGCCTTCCGTGGTGGTGAGAAACGCACCGCTCTGCTTCAGCCGTGACAGTGCAAACAGACGATCTGTCTGGCTGAAATATGACAGAAATTGTGTTTTACACAGCAAGCAAAGCCGAAAAACTCCATCTTCAGGCAAATCTCCTTTTCGGGATTTGGAAAACAAAAAAAAATGACAATGTCATCCATCAATGTTAAACTTTTCACACTGAGCCAAAATAGGGTTTTAAGGGTTGGGCTTTTCATAAATGACGCATATTATAACACAAATAAACAATATATTATATGTTTGATATATTAAAACATTATATTAGCAGTATTAACCTCTTCTTTTTAAAACTTGCTTAGCTAGTTGGGCTTTTAGAAGTGCAAAACGTGTAAAAACGAACTTCTTTTTTTTTTTTTTTTACACAATTTATTTTTGAGATATTACATATGTCATTACTAATTATTTACCTATTTTCATTGATCTAACAAAAGGGACCCGTCTTACCTAAACATAATTTATAAATCATACATTTCCATAAACAAAAATTATCACTTCCTTTGCAAAGACTTGCGTTTCACACTGAAGCCCACAGAACTTTCGTCTTATTCTCTGCTATTTTCACTATAACTGCAAAAAGCGCTTCGACAATCGGACACCACTAAGACCACAACAACATGGTCAATCCGTTTTAGCACGTCAGGTGATATCACAGCGAGTGGGAAAACTCTGTATCGCGCAGTGACCTGACGAGGCCATAAGGACTCAGGATGCTTTATTTATTATCACACCTTTTCTTATCAATTCTGAATAGTTTAAAATGACCTTCGAGAGGAGACAGCGTCTGCCACTATGTGAACCTCCATTCCTCGCTCTAGAAGATCATAGGTTGTGCACTGAATGAGAACAAAAACAAGGAATAATATGTGAAACTATTACGTATATCAAACTAGTAGGTGGGAAAGCGACTTAAGAACAATACCGCTATGCACGCTTGAGCCTCAATGCCACACAGTATGACTTGCTGAGGTTCTCCGAGGTCCTGCAGGGCGCTCTTCACACTCTCGGTCAGCATGGAGAAGCTGGTCTTTGCGTGAGGTTTCAGACCTTCTGCCCCCAGCTCCGCAACGGTGGGTCCCAACCCTTTGGGATACTGCTCAGTTAAAATCTGAGGGATGCTCAAGATTTGAGACGCCTGTAGAAAAACAGAATCTCCATTTTCCTACGTGCTTGTCTACTGCACCCTACTGCAAATAAAATATTTATAACAAAATCTTGAAGTTAAACAATAAATCCAGCTTGCACTATTTTAGAATTAGGAGAGAAAGATTAATTTGTTTGTTTTATGTTTAAAATTGTCCACCAAGGGTACATTTTAAAAATCACACACAACTAAAGACAATAAATTGTAAGAAAAAACAAAGTAAGGCTGATTTTTGTCATTTATTCATTTATCAGTTGATCAATGTTGATTTGAATACAGTCTTCTTCTTTTTTTTTTTTTTTAATAATTTAAATAGTTAAAAATATATAAACAGAACAACAGAGCTTGGTTGAAGAACATGTACGTTAACACTTAAAAGTTGAACTCAAACTTAACTAACTCATCCAAACTTTTGATGATCCATTTTTTTGGTTAAAACGGTTTCATAATTTTATAAGGGTTGGTAATACTACTAAATTGTGTGATGATGATACAACAGCGTGAATGGACAAATGTGTTAATGCTCAGCTGAATGATTATAATTCATGTGGTGTCTGGGGGTCATGTGGGGGTCTGTGTCTTGCTGAAGTTAATGTATTAGTATAAAGTATAAACTGTAATGTATTGTATGATGTAGATTTTTTTTTATGAATCAAATCTGAGAAGCAGAATCACGTACCTTTAACAATCGTGCTGCATTGCTCACAATATTAGTGAACTGGAAGATGTTGGGTCTGAATTTCTCCTGCATGTCGCACAGGAACAGCGCTGAGCTTTTGGAGGAAAGTCTCCCAAGTCTGGCCACTGAAAAGACACAATCGTCAACTCATCTTGTCATCATCTTTTCTTCGTTTTATGAAATATATGTATGCGAAACTGCCAGACGTATAAAGGTCATTTTTACAACACTGTATAATGTACATGATAAAAATAGATGCCAATGACACTCAGCTTAGAAAAGAAAGCAGCAGTAATAACTAGAACACATTACGTTTGACTAAAATGTCTGTTCTTAGCTACTATTAAAGCCAACGAATACAAAAACGAATTGCGTTTTACTCACTGTTTGCAGTGTAACGAGCACACGAGCTCAAGTTCAGAGAGCAAAGGTTGAAGGCAAACAGATCAGATGATTCCTTTACAAGTCCACCAACTACTCTTTTTGCTGAGCTGTTTACCTAATAAAGTTTTCAGGGTGTATTTTTAGATAAAGGCACAAGATTGGGGACGTAAACTGATTTAGTATTGATTCGAGTAACTCGTAAATAGCAGTTTCTTTCTAGTTGAACGTAAAACAACTAATATAGGTTTACTCTAATACAGTATGCGGCTTTGCAATGCACACAACGTTAAAAAAAAAAATCTTAATTTTCAGAAAATCCAACCGAAGCATTATTAAAGACCTCCAGATGACAGCGATCTAATGGCGTTTGTGAACGATTCGTTTGGACGAACGAATCGCAACCTGAACTGGTGCAACTGACGTCAGCGCTGACCAATAGCATCTTTATGTTGGTTGTATGGACGCATTAGATTCGTTGACGCTGTCATACGTCTCCGCCCCCTCAACTGAGCACGTTGTTTTGAACTAACGAGTCGTACAAAACAATCAATTGTTTTGCAAAAACGAATAAACTTGAACTATTGCAAGAAACAAACAAATACAAACATAAGAAAAAAAATGTATCTTGCGTTTTGATGCGGGATTAGAAGGCATTAATTTTCCATTTCAGCGAACGAGTCAAAAGAATCGTTTGGATGAATCAAATTCTCCGTTACTTTCGTTTCACAGCGCTGGTCTGACTCAACCAGTAGACGGCGATGTTAAAATATACAACTACGAGTCTTTTCATTAAAAAAATCATAATGCAATACTAGAAACCCCATCTAAAGACCAATGGAAACACAAATGGAAAAACAGAACAAGTACAAAACAGTTCCCTAAAAATATTTTCCCTGATAATCGAACGCGACATTAAACCGGAAGTGTTCGGCGGCTGCCAATGACCTTACGAGCTCATTCTAATGGCCTTGGTGTTTCACATATTATTTTAAAATACAGAGGGCCATTGTATTTTGACACTTTGCGGAATAAATGAATGGAATGGAATTCTTGTTTGTTCCAGAACATAAACTAGGATATACATTTTTATCCTAGTTCTCCTTAAAGGCACGTTTTTCACACGCTCGTCTTTGTATTTGCTGGACGCTTTCGGAAGAAGCCATACTCCGTCTGCATTAACTAACCGAGCTTTGCTTTTTCTGGTACTGGTTTTTGTTTTTCGTGCAAAGTTGCGGCTTTCCCGAATTGCACTGTTCGAACGTCAATTTCGTTTGCACGGATTTCGCAATACCCGGATTGCTAACGGTTAGCCGCTTCATTCCTAGTCTGCGAGTGGGGGATCCACGGGGGGAAATGTCGGATTTTGACGAGTTTGAGAGACAGCTGACAGAAAACAAGCAAGGTGAGGAACCGATAGTCTGCTTGTGGCCGGCGGGTGTGTCGCTTGTGCAGCCGGACGTCATTGTACCACACGGTTGCAGGACCGTTATATAACAAACCATCAACTTCCTGAAACTTCCACGTGCACAAAAATAAACACAAACCTTACATCTGCTAATATGCACAATTTGAGAATGCCAGCAGTCTGACACAAGTGGATAGTGGAATATGTATTTGTAATTTTAATCCAAATATTCAATAGTGCATTGATTTCTTCTTCACGCTGTGATCTACAATAAGAAAACAATTCTTGTCTCCTCATCATATTCCTGCAGCGGACAGAGACAAGGAGAACAAGCATCTGCGGAGCGGCTCCAGAAGCCGCAGTAGAGACCGGGACAGAAAGAGAAGAAGCCGAGACCAAGATAGAGAACGGAAAGCTACTCGAGACCACCATGCAGACAACAAGGACCGTAGACACCGACGCAGGTAAAACAGGTTAAACACAGTAAACATTTGGATGGATTTTTTTGCAACTGTGGTGTTGATTGTTTTTTTTCCTTGTAGTCGTTCCCCGCATCGAGAGAAGAAAAAGATTAAAGTGAAGAAGTATTGGGACGTCCCACCTCCTGGATTTGAGCACATCACACCCATGCAGTACAAAGCCATGCAGGGTATGAGATTTACTGCTTTTGTTTTACTTTTTCTGTCTGGTGTTCATTTATCTATGAGAGAGAGACACCGACAGACGGCGACAGACCGATTGATCGATCAATAGCTCCCTGTGGCCCTGAAATGTTTAGGAATTTCCTGATTTGTGATCGGATAAGAAGAACTCAAATAAAGCGCATTTTAGATGTTTCAGGATCAGCCCTGAACCTGTAGTTTGATCAAAATAATATGTGACTGTAGCGTGGGAGTAACGTTTGCTTGATCAGAGTGACACAAACACTGGGATTGATGAACATTTCACTCTCATCCGGTGTGATTTAAAGCAGCGCTCGTCCTGACACGATTTACTTTCACTGTGTTTGCGTTGCTTTGCTTTGCTAAAAATAACATTAAGAATTTAAAAAGCTGCCGATTCAAATGCTTGTACTTAGTTTTTTTTTTTTATTACTTCTATTATGTTTCATGTGGGAAAAAAAGTGTTCTAACCTTATTTTCATATGACACAGTTATGTACATTTTGTATATAAGTTTTTTTTTTTTTAAATGTTGTGTTTATTGTTTTATTTTACTCTTTTTTTACGAGTTTAAAGCAACTGATGACAAGAGATTCTGCAGCCTAGTGATTGGACCAGTTTGAAACAGTCACAGAATTTTTAATATTTAACTTTTATTTTAATAATTTTTCATTATTGCTATTATTATTATAAGTTTTATAAAAATATAAACATGTATTAATTTTATTTATTAATTTTATTAAATAAAAGATTAATGTGCTAACAATTAAATTAAACAATTAAACCGGATTTGTGTTTTTTGGGAACTTGTAACATTCATACTCTAAAGTAAAGTGAGTGAGGTTGTCACTATGATGAACCATAGTATTGTATTGTAAAGTAAGTAGTATAGTAAGTAAACCATTCAGCTGCAATACACGTTTCAGAAAATGCATCTTTTGTGTTCTACATGTCTAATATCAGTTTAATCCTTCAGCTGCTGGTCAGATCCCAGCTACTGCTCTACTGCCCACAATGACCCCTGAGGGTCTGGCCGTGACACCAACACCTGTCCCAGTGGTCGGCAGCCAGATGACACGACAGGCCCGGCGGCTTTATGTGGGCAACATCCCGTTTGGCATCACAGAAGTGAGTTTGAGTTTTATTATCGTGACGTTTGTGCGCATAGCACTCCATCAATCTGTTCAGGTACTCTATTACTGTCTATTTACTCTATTTATAAGTGAATGATATTGTTATTAGTTGTGAAGTATATTTAGGAATATATTTGGAAATGTGTGATGAAATGATCAAGATACAGACATAATAAGTGAAGCATTTCTTGAATAAGAGATGCTAGCTAACTGTTATGTTAGTACACGGTGCTTCTCATATTGTGTGGCATTCCTGTGCCAGGGATTGTGCCCCAAAGAACATGCTTTTTAGTATGTAAATGCACTAGGTGGCAGTAGTGGGCTCATATCTAGTGCACACAGATGTAGTATGTTTTCTTTTTTTTTTTTTTTTACTAGGGTAACGATGCTCGTAAGTTAACATGAACACATATTTAACATGGAAGAAAAGCAGAGGAGATGAAGGGCTAATGAAATGCAATAGAAATCACCATCTAGAAAAATTTTGTTCATCTCTATGAAAATTGTTCATCTCAAAAACATCTCTATGAGAAATTTTTGACAAAATTAATTTTTGTGACAAATAATAATTAAGAATCACTGAACTAAAGACCAAATAAGGGTGATTAGCATTATTAGCCTTTTGAAATAGAGTTTTTCGCTTTTGGTTAGATTTGTTTAATTAGTGAGAACTAAATAAGCAATTTAATTAGTTTATTTAGATGTATTTGTTGATTTGAATAAATTAACAATTTCAGGGATTTTTTTCTTTTATTAATTAAATTGTTAGTACATTTTAATTTTTTTCAGGATCAAACTTTAATAAAAGCAAGATTTTTCTTTTCACACTTATTCTTTTAGTTTCTGTCGTTCATGTTGATCCACATGTTTTAGTTTGATTATTTTCCTGACTCGAAAGGTGTTGTTGTGTGTTTTATTGCAGGAGTCTATGATGGACTTCTTCAACGCTCAGATGAGGTTGGGCGGCCTGACGCAGGCCCCAGGTAACCCGGTCCTTGCAGTCCAGATCAACCAGGACAAGAATTTTGCCTTTCTGGAGGTTTGTCGTTTCTCGGAGCAGTGGTGGACATTCGCTCCATAGAGCTTGAGAAGCGTTTAGTACGAGGGACCCACAATAAATTGCTATTTTTGCTCTGTGGCACAGTTTCGCTCAGTGGATGAGACGACACAGGCCATGGCTTTTGATGGCATTATTTTCCAGGGCCAAAGTTTAAAAATTCGCCGGCCTCATGATTATCAGCCTTTACCAGGCATGAGTGAAAATCCTAACGTCTACGTTCCAGGCACGTCTCTCTTTAATGCTCAAGGTTTTGCTCTTTACTACTTTTTTTTTACACTTTTTGCTAGCCATGGATGCATTTCAAATCTATAATTAACATACTTTGCTTTTCAAGGTGTGGTGTCCACAGTTGTCCCTGATTCGGCCCATAAACTCTTCATCGGCGGGCTGCCGAATTACCTCAACGATGATCAGGTTCGTGAATAAATTAGGAATCACAGTCTAATAGTTTATTCATTAGGGCATTTTTACATTTTGCATTTACATGACACTTTATTAAAGATCTGTAATACGTTTTTCCAAAAATATTGCTTGTTTTCCACAGGTAAAGGAATTGCTAACGTCGTTTGGGCCCCTGAAGGCCTTTAACCTGGTGAAGGACAGTGCCACGGGTCTCTCTAAAGGCTACGCCTTCTGTGAATATGTCGACGTTAATATCAGTGATCAGGTGAGGAACACTGTGAAAAGAACATTTAGGTTTCATTTATTTTTATTTAAAAATGAAAGTGGGTGCAGTTGTCAGAATGGCTCGTGGTTATGACCAAATCGTGATTATTCACTGTGGCCCTACCAGCGGTGTAAAGTACTTGAGTAAAATGACTTTAATACTTTACTTAAAAAAACTTACTAAGTATTTTTGGGCTGCTTTTTGTACTTGTATCAAATATATAGCAACTTTTACTTTATAACATTTGTGATTGAGGATATGTACTCTTTGGTCCACTGTTACACCCGTTTCTTGTCACACTTCTTGTTATCTTTTTCTACCGGGGTTAATTTCTTGGGCGGGTGAGGTGATATCGCCATCTGCAGGATGCTGAAGATACTGGATGTACTGGATGCATTTATTTATGAGCTAAATCATGTGAATGTGATTTAGCTTTTTCACCTTTGAGTTTGACTGAGACTGGCTTTTTGAGATTTTTCTTTTTTGTGCTGCCTTTTTGAAACATTGAGGTGTTAAATTTCGTTTCAATTATAGGAAATAAAACCTCATAAATGGTTTCTCATTTTCACATTTCTTGTGTTTTTTCAATATGAGTAGTCTTCTTGGAATTGGTAACTTGTAATGCAGTAATTTGTATAGTAAGATATCCATACACTTACTCAAGTGTGTTTTTCATGTACTCTTTACACCTCAGGTGTTTATTGATGAACACCTCAATCATTTTTAAAGCCTCAAGAGTAGAAATGATGCAACAGAAACGTGCAATGTTGCTTTAAAACTTTATTTTTTTGATTGAGATCTCTGATTAAATGCCAATCCCAACAATCTCAAACCGCACTCTTTATTATCACAGGCTATCGCGGGGTTAAACGGGATGCAGTTGGGAGACAAGAAGCTCCTGGTCCAGAGAGCAAGTGTAGGTTCTAAAAACACCACACTGGTGAGTTTGGTGTTGTGCATGTGGAGCAGAATCAAGGGCATCTTTAATCTCTTTTTTTTCCTTCCATTTATAGACGGGAATAAACCAGACTCCAGTTACCCTCCAAGTTCCGGGTCTTATGAACAGCTCGGTGGCACAAATGGCTGGCATTCCCACAGAAGTGCTGTGTCTGATGAACATGGTGGCTCCAGAGGAGCTGCTGGATGACGAAGAATATGAGGAAATTGTAGAAGACGTCAAGGACGAGTGCTCTAAATACGGCCAAGTGAAGAGCATCGAGATCCCACGGCCTGTCGACGGCTTGGAAGTTCCTGGAACTGGAAAGGTTCGTAATCCAAAATTTCGAATGAGCTTTTGGTCAAACCCTACCAATCATTTTCTTTTAGATCTTTGTGGAGTTCCAGTCTGTGTTCGACTCCCAGAAAGCCATGCAGGGTTTAACCGGAAGGAAATTTGCCAACAGAGTGGTCGTGACTAAATACTGCGACCCTGATGCATATCATCGCCGTGACTTCTGGTAGAACCGGGAATCAGAGGGACACTGATGGTGTTGTTTCAAATCTCTCGGATGATCACTTAGTAGTCGACTTGAAGAGGTTTAGGAAGGTCTGAGTATTTTTCAAATCTGGCTGACTCAAAACACTGCTGCTGATTGGTCGGAATGTAGCAAGCCAATCACTACTGATGTTTCAGCAACACTAACATTCATGTTTTGCGATGCTTTAAAGTACAAAAGAAAAAAAAACATCCAGTTTTTTTTTGCCTAATGGTGATTCTATTGCCGTTTTTTTTCTCTGTTTGAAAAACCTACACCCTCTTTTGTACAGCTGGAAGAAATGGAGGAACTAGAAATAACAGCCAGAGTGAATGTTAAGCTCTGTTGATGGTTGTATTGTTTAAGGACATTTTTGCATTTGCCACGTTGCGTTTAGGCTTTGAAATGCGGTTGAGGAGAAACACTGCAGCCGTCTTCTCTTCTCCGCTACTTTTCTTTCTTTTCTCCACTGATAATAGTTGTGACGTTGTGAACTTCCAATCTAACCACATGTGTAAGTGAACCTTTTTATCCCCTCAATTAGTTTTTATTTTTTTCATACATTCTTGAATCAGTCTGTCGACAGTTGTTTTTAACTGTTGTGTGCCGACTTGACCCGGAACCAGACGTGCTCGGACCAGAGAGGAGAATCCTGTGGGAATGAGGTTGAGCCGCTGATGTTGTCTGTGTTCTGCCAGCAGTTAGTGCTAAGAGACGCCGCTCGCCGCCCCCAGACATGTCTGCTCAGACAATAGGAAACTAATCTGAGATGCTTTTTCTTTCTCTATTTACATTCAAAAAGCAAAAAATTGTGAAAATTGTTGGTGTGCTGAACTTGGTTTTGTTCCTGTTTTATTTAACTTAAAATAATTATAAATAAATCAAGTAAAACTAATGACTGTTGTGTTCTCAAATATCGGAATTTGAATGTGCTTCTGCAACACCAGCAGTAAAACGTATGAAAATGAGATGTAAATTAGCACATTATTATTATTATTATTATTATGCGTCATGGGTCGTTTCCTGTATCCTGGTGAATTTAACAAACTTTTCAGCCTATCATATTCCTGTATCCGACCGGATTTGTCCTTTTTTTTTCTTCTAACTTTGTCAACCATTTTTAGCGCTCAGTCTTCTAAACTGTCCTCTCTTGGCTTTGCAGAGAAGTAAAGTACTCTCATGCATTTAATGTCATTAACAGGTGTTAGTCTAAAATAGATCTCTGGGCCATGCACTCACACAAACATTGGCGGATCAACTGACGTATACTCAGCGTTCTGCTCCGCTCATAAGCAAAGCTCACATCTCAGGGAAAAATAGAGGTGAAAAAACACAAACCATCCTACTGTGTTCCAAAGAATTGTGTTGTCTTCAGAAAGCCACTATATGTAATCGAGCCAAGCGCTCCTCAACAGCTGGATTACAGCTGCAGCCCCCCACCCTCCGTTTCACCGTATTCCTCCTCCTCGATGTTTTCTCTCGGCTGTGTATTATGTTTCTACTTCTCAGATCTGCAGAACCTCACAGAACAGGTCAGGATTTGTTTGCTCTCACTGCTAAAGCTTGATATACCATATCCTGATAAACCCCAGGCCTATAATGTAATACATGATTGTTGGTGTTTGTCAGAGGAAAGTTAAAGGTTTTAAAGCCGTAGACGATTCATCTCCTATTCTAAATTGATTCGGATTGGTATTGAAAGCATGAACTTGTGCTAACTGAGATTGGGTCGATGTGCTTTTGGTGTCTTGGTTATATAGGAATTGATGGCGTAAGTCTATTACAAAGCTAAAGTTTGCTGTCACTTTGCTTAAATAGAAATGTTTATGCGGCAATCTTGCAAAATTGCTGGAACTTTGGGTCGTTTTGTATATGTATTCATATTTGAAGACCAGCATCCAAAGTTAGCCAAGCTTTTTATTCCCCAAACCACATCAGTTTGGAAAATAGTAAGAGCTGCGGTCTGATTAATCTGGGGTTAATTATAGCCTGCACTCAATTTCCATGTCATGTTTGGTGTTTTGACGGCGTGGTAAATCTCAAATGACTAGAACTTGGAAAAGCCCTCGGAATTGACTTTGAGAAGCCCATTGTTGGGCAAAACAATGTCTACTACAATTCCGAGTGCTTTTCCATGTTCTATTCACATAGATTTAAAAAGCATATACAGTCGACTCCTGTTAATTGGGACGCGGCCATTTTGCCCCGATAAAGCGGGGTGTTCTGTCATAGCTTCCTACCCCTCAGATTTTCCTACCTCGCGTTTAACATTAAACAATTGTCATGTTCTCCCTTGTGCTTTCTTAGCAGCCCCACACACAAATGTCCTAACAGACATAGAAATTGTTGCATGAACTTTACATTATACACACATATTTGGTTAGAGTGTAAATATCGACTTGTCCACAGAATCATGCTTTATCTTAAATAGTTTATATTTGTTACATAGTTTATGTTAAAATGATTGCGCTATGCACTATTGGACTGAAGTTCCGGGGTTCTGTCTTTTTTTTTTATTTATGCGCGGGGCCGCGAACGCGAAGTCACTATTGTTTAATGCGCATGCGCGAGGTAGGAAAATCTCAGGGGTAGGAAACAGCGCCAGAAATTTGCGTATATGATTTGGACTTTGTCCCAATAAAGCGGCTGCTCCCTTTAACCGGCGGCAAAATAAAGCGGTGTGAATGCGCATTGAAAATTACAAATTGAGAACTCAAATGTGGTTTCTCCAAGCTTGGATATCCGGGCTGTATTCGCCCGGGGAGCCGTGCGGCTTTATTCTGGGTTTACTGTTGTCATCTTCCCTTCCCTGAGTGAGTAATCGACTCGTGAGTTTCTTCCTGTGGTGTTAATGACTTTATTTCCTCCGTCGTTTTTCATGAATTAGCACCTTGCGCGCGTTACCTGACTGTCCTTCGTGCTTCTCTTAAAGGACCTTGAGGTAATAGGCCGATCTAAGTTTAACTCTTCCCTTACCCTCGGCTTATTTTAGCATTCCAGAACATTGTGCATCGTGCGATGATCCACTAGTTCTACACATAATGCCCGACTATTTATGACATCTTAAAAATGGCATCAATCACGCGAGCTATAGTGAGCTAGAGCTAGAGTTCGGTCTGGTCCTGGCGCCTTGTTCCTGTCTGATTTGGCTGCCGTGTTTATTTGTTCTGAGGCGAGATGTTTTGGGGATTTTAATGTGTTGTTTGATCAATTAATCTTCATCAGATTGATTGTGACAAGACAATGCAAAATCAAAAATAAGGAACTTTCCTGGTTGTTTTTTCAGTTACAGTGTTGCATATTTGACTTTAATGCATATTAATTAAATGCCTTCAATATCTTACCTTGAACTTGTATATTATTACTAAATAATGAATATCTTGTTTTATGCCAACTATAGTTTTGTGCATTTACGCACATAAGAGTGAAATAATGCATAATTTGGGAATAGGATAAGATGGTGTGTTTGTGTGTGTATAGAAAAACCAATATTTTATTTTAGTTTACATTTTTTTTCTCCCCAGGTTCAAAGTGGGAACTATCTGGGTCTGTTCTTCATCCAGCCAATTTACCAAACCTTCACTTCATCAGACATCATTTTCACCTCCTTCAGAAATGACTCCCTGTTACTTGAAAAGGTTTCCGGTCTCAAGGAGTTCAAGTCGTAGAATATTCTAACTTGCAACCGTTGGATCCTCTCAGATATTTCATTTAATATACCTCTTCAGATTTGTTCTGCACTCTTTTGTCACTCGTTTTGGGAATTTTCCTTGTATCAAAGGATTGTGCCGGCCATGTGGTCCAACTTCTTTTTGCAGCAGGATGAGGATGGCAGAGGTGGGATGGCGGGACTCGGCAGTGCCGGAAGTAAGACCGGACGGGGGGGTAAACGGCCAAGACCCCCTCGCATGAGTGACAGCCTGGAAGGGAAGATCAAACTGGCCTTCTTTATTGCAATCATAGGTGTGACTCTGACTGTCCTCGCCATGGGCACAGAATTCTGGGTGGAACTTTCCATGCCCAAACACTTGAGAAACAACCAGACGTGTGAAATGGCTCATTATGGCCTCTGGAAGTCATGCGTTCGCACTCTGTGGGTGTCGGATATTGACCCTGAGAGAGAGAGCTGCGGACCTGCCGATCTACCTGGAGGTGAGAACACGTCTTCTGCTCGAAAACATGGGATGACTACCATGTTCTTTTTTCTTTCCAAAATTGGCTCTATTTGCAGGAGTTACAAGTAATGTATGTATGTGGATTCAAGTAGTATCTGTTGGCAGATTTTACTCAAAAGCGAACTTGCCTCGGGTTCTCAGACTAGTAAGATATTAATTAGTTGCATTAGATGCAATTCATGTTGGATTTTGAGCAATAATTATGAAAAAAGTGATTTTTTTTTTCGTGACTGAAAAAAAGTGACTGAGTTTTTTCCGTATTTATGGACGGAAAATGACAAAACCATTTCTGTATTCCCATCTTTGGATTGTGTGTGTGTGTGTGTGTGTGTGTGTGTGTGTGTGTGTGTGTGTGTGTGTCAGACCTGGAAAGTGTGTTACGTATTTGATATTTAAATACTCATACAACATTTTTATTTTAGATTATTTACTAATACACAACATCGATTCCCTGCCGCTTTTCCAATCCAAACTTGAAACACACCTGTCCCAGTTAGTTATTGCCTTTGAATAGTCTTTTCACGTTTTTTTTTCTTTTCTCTCTGCTTGGGTCTCTTGAAGGGCGCTGATTAATAAAATGGTTATTTTTATTATTATTATTATTTTATTTATTTATTTTTTTAATAGTCTTAAGTTAAGCTGTGTATATGTACAAACATATACAGTAGTTAAATACTAAAAAATATAGTTGTAAAATATAGGTGGTTTTTTGGCTTGTGCTGTTTTTTCCTTAATAACATTGGTGCTGTTTCTTTAAAATCATGTTTTACATTTTAATACATAAATTAATAATAATAATAATAATAAAAGCGTAGGGTCTTTTGGTTCATGCCATTTTTTTATGTCGTTTATCAAAATACTGAAGTCCTGATGAATCCCAGAGGACGATAATGTCTGTAATAGTGCCAGACTCTTGTTGCCAGATCTTTTCACAAATGGTTCCGTTCTCTGCTGGAAACCGACACGACAGATCAGAATTTGACCCAGTTTCAGAATGTTCCTCGAAACATCGGCCACAAAATCAGAGCTTCCTACAATTTTAGTTTTTATTATTATATTTTAATGCAACATAGTGTTTTTCGAGGAGGGCGTACTGTACATCATCATTCAAGGTTTATTTTTCAAATAAGATTGCTGTGAATTAAAGAACATTTCAAAAGTGCGATTTTGGTAATTACATTGAGTATTGTTTTTTTTTTTTTAATTACGATAATTATTGTCATGCCATTATTGGTGTTAATCCTTTTTCTATCGCTTACTTCATTTCTGGGTCACGTGAATGGAGCAGAGAATCTCAACTCTGGGTCTGAGGAGGGACACGCCCTCTGGATTGGTGGCCAACCAATCACAGAGCGGAACTCACAGACGCACATTCACACCTATCGTCAATTCCAATCCTCACATGGCTTGCATTCATAAACGATTGTGTATTAGAATATTAGTATTGCACACTTCTGTTGCTCACATGAGGGTTGTGGGTTCAATTCTCAAGGTCATGTTGCCCTGAAAAAAATCAAAATAATTTAAACCAGCACTTGTTTAGCTCAGCTACCATGAGTCTTTATGGTCTTGTAGGTTAAACCGATAAACAGTGTAAATTATCTCACATGCTTGAAATCAAATCAAAGCACCTTGAGTCAGTTGTGGACATGGAGGAATGCGCTCTGTGTGTGTGTGTGTGTGTGTGTGTGTGCTGGGTCACTGTTATATCAGGAAGGTCAGTCACGTTCCACATGGATAAACTGCAATCTGACTTCTGCCCTGTTTCAAATCTAATTATAGAGCGAGAGTGAGAGCGCCGGACACGTATGACATCAGATAAAGAGATCGAGGATTGAACATCGTACACACAACAACCTTCTCCGTCTTCTCTTTTCCTCCTCCTCTGCCCTTCATCTTTTCTTTCCATCTGCCTCTCTCTCTCTCTCTCTCTCTCTCATTCCCGCCTCGTCCATCTGCCCCTCGCTCTCTCCTTCTCTCCGGATCTTTCCCCGCCATATGTGCGAGGGCCACTGCTCGTCCTCGCCACATTAATACGCAATGACCCTCGCCACGAGAACTCGAGTGCCTTTTTCTGTTCCTCTGTCTGAACTTTAATCCGCACCTTCTCTGGCCTCATTCCCACTGTCTCCGTTTCTCACCCCCAGAATCCAACTGCACTTTCTTTAAGTTCTACTCATCTGGAGAGAACGCGGTCATACTTAAGAAAACGACAGAAAAGAGTAAGTTTTCCCTCACGCTTTCTTCTTTTTTTTTTCTTTCTCTCGTCTGTTCATTTTCTTTCCTTTCGCACCGTTTCTCTCATTCCAAGCCTATCATGTTTTTACTCCACTACTGCTTTCTCTCCATTTACGTTTATTTCCATCTTCAGCGTGAAAGGAAGTATTCACGTTAGTTTGTAAGTATTCACGTTGGTTTGTAAAGAAAAATAAATCTGGCTTCAATTCGCAGGGTGTTTATATTCACATAAATATGAAGACACAGAACATAAAATGTTTGCGAAATCAGTAGATTTTTTTTCCGATTGCGATTCTGTTTTCAAAATAGTTTTTAAAACCCCAAAATGTTCTGATTTTTAATAATAATAATAATAATAATAATAATAATATAAATAATAATAATAATAATAATAATTATTATTAGAAGAAGAAGAATCATAAAAACAACGACGATAATAATATTTATTTTGAATTTGGTTTGAAATCATGTGCCAACAATTGTACAATAAATAATTTTGTACAATTCTACATGATAAATGCACAACACAGGGATGAATGGACTCTTTAGGCAAGATTCCACTGAACCACTGAACACCTTCAGGGCGAACGAGAAGGCTGGAGCCTAGTGGATAAAATCAGTCTGACCTCGGTAATCTCATGCCTGAATGAGAGCGAATCCCTGCAGCCATGTTCCAACATCTAGAGAAAAGCCTTCCCACAAGAGCCGGAGCTGTTGGGAAGTGCAGTGCATACCAGTCTGTGTGTGTGTGAGGCATTGGGATGTCCTAGACGTTAATGTGTGTTTACTTTATTGCCCCCCTCTGTTTTCCTGCAGGACTGCACATTGCGGCGTCGATGTTGGCCTTGTTTAGTTTGTTTCTGATGGTGATGGGGTCCGTGTGCATCACCATGTCCCTCAGCAAAAGCGTGCCTTTCTTCCTCAAGCCCGCCACCATTTGCTTCGTCCTGTCAGGTAACTAAGCCTCATGTTGACCACCTACTTCAGAAGGTCCTATATCAGAATATCCTGAAGAACACTCTGTCCAATTCCTGACATTCTCCGTTCAGATCGCTGAACTTGTTCGGTGTCACAACATCCCTCCTTTCTGGTTTGACTGCACTTTATAGTTCCAAGCCCACCTGAAGGGGTGTAAAGAGTACCTGAAAACCACTTGAGTAAAAGTATGCATACCTTACTGTAAAAAATTACTCCAATACAAGTTCCAAGTCACCAGTTCCAAGAAGACTTGAGTACAAATTGTGTAGTATCCAAGTTTAATAGAGCTAGTAACACGTATTTTACGTGGCTCAAAAAACATCAAGAAATATGGAGAAACAAGAAATTCTTTGTTTATGAAGTTTTATTTCCTAATACTGTATGTCTAATTTAACTCCTCAGTGTTTCAAAATGGCAGAACAAAATACATTAAGAAAAATACAAAAAGTCAGTCTCAGTCAAACTCAAATGTGCAAAAAATTGCAGCCACTAATTCCCGTGATTTAGCTCATAAATACCATCCAGTACCTTCGGCACCCTGCAGATGGCGACATAACCTCAAAAATAGCCGACTCATCACGAGTAAGTGTCCGTTCAAATGTAGTGAAGTAAAGAGTACAGATACTCAATCACAAATGTAGTCAAGTAGAGAGCAAAGTTGCATATATTTAGCCACTCGGTACAAGTACAAAGTAGCCAAAAAATACTCAAGTAGCCAAGTCCATTTACTCAAGTGCTTCCCACCATCTCATTTGCTGCGTTCTCCACCACTTTCACACAGGCGTAGTCCTCCTGGTGTCCATCATAGTCTTCCACCAGTCCGTGCTGGCTTTGTTGGCCAGTGACCACAGTGTCCCTCTCCATCACGAGCTGTCCTGGTCGGTGGCATGTCTGGGATCGGCCGGGGCCATTCTGATCTTCGGAGGGTTTGTGTTCCTGCTGCTGTCGCTGCCCTACAACCCGCTGGAGAAGTGCTACCGTCAGCAGAGTCGCAGCGAGGCCTAGCGCGAGAAATAGCTGAGGATCATCTTCACTCCGACGCTCCTTTAGTGGACTAACTCTGGAGACTCTCCCTAGCTAGTGATCACCATCTTTACTCCGTAGCCGTAGAACTGATCTCATCGCTGTGATGCTATTTCTATAATGGCTCTGTACTTAAAACCAGTGACCAACCCATCTGTTTACTTTATGAGCTTCTTTTACGCTACTGGTTTATTTCAATTCTTGCAATGCTAAGACGAATCTTTGAGAATGGTCTTTGCGGTTGTTATCGATGATCAACATTGACTCATTTGCACTCGGTTTTCCCTGCAGAAAAGACTGGATTTTTTTTGGCATGCTAGTCTTGATTTATTGGATCCTCACTCAAAAACAAAAAAAACATTTTTGTAATCGGAAGACACCACCGCGTCTTAACTCAGAACAGGCGACGTCTTTCTCACGAAAGCAGCTAGTTGTTGTCTGTATTTTTGCTAATGAAATTAGCATATTTTTGCTAATAAAAATGTTCACACATTTTTTTTGTAGACAATCGGCATGATGTTATCAAATTGTTCTGATGAGGAGAGTTTCAGGCATTTTTCTATAGATTAGACGTTTTTACCAATCGCTCACATTGAATCCAATAGCGCGTGTTTAGTACAGTGTGTACGATCCTTCTGTGTAAATAAAGTGGTTCTAATATTGTGGAGTAATAATTCCTATATAAACTCTAGTCTCTGTTCCTGACCTTGTGGATTAAAGCGAACGTTTTTCTTCCACTGCTTCTTCAACCACACGCTTGTCTTTTTCACGTTCACTCGGGCTAAAATTAGTGCATTGCTCATCTAAGCACATCATGTTGAAGTGGATGAGAAATATTATACTAGAATTTCAACTATGGCCCCTTACCACACACACACACACACACACACACACACACTTGTGCACTTCTCTTCATGCCTTAGTTGTCGCTTGTCGATTTTTCCCCAAACATCCTTTTTATTATTTATTTTCAAATAATATAATAAAATCATTATTGACCGCATCCGTGCTGACGCAGGAAAAAATGTAGGTCAATAAAATAAAGCCTAGATAAGTTAGATATTTAGTCCAAAACCCAAATCAAGCTTAAAGAAACAAAGCAAGCAATTACTAACAATTTTTTAAGTGACATGCCGTGATGATGCAGATTTGAAAAACCTCTTACAATTTGTTTGTTGTTGCTAAAATACAATAAAATATTGAATTTATACATTTTTATTATTAAAAAAATAAGCATCTATTCAATTTATTTATTTTAATTCAATTGAAGATCTGTGTGCGTGTTTGTCTGCTAGAGATAGACAGACAGACATAGAATAGATAAATAGACATACAGACAGACAGACATAAATAGACAGACAGACAGAGAGACACACAGATAATTAGATAGATAGATAGATAGATAGATAGATAGATAGATAGATAGATAGATAGATAGATAGATAGATAGATAGACGGACAGACCGACAGACATATATCTGCCATAATATTTAGCAGACGTGGAAAGCTTCACTCTTGTCGAAGTGAATCCCCCTTCCTTGTTAAGCTGAGTTGATCTTCCAAAGCCCCCGAACAACAGGTGGTGAGAACGGTCATATTCGGCACGTCCTGCTGCGAGCTTTTAATTGGTCCGATTAATTTGCTGGTCCGTGGCACAACAGAAGCGGGTGGACCGGCGGGGGTGTGTGGGGGTCCGGGTGGGTGCAGAAGCAGGGAAATTGGAGCCCTTACGTTGACACTCAACCTAGCGCTCTGCCTGTATATTTAGCACTTTAATAGTTCCTGTCAGACTGGATGGCTGTAATTTCACTTTTATTTTTTTGGAAGCTGCAAATTGTGAAATAACAATAAAACATGAAAATCCTGGGGACTCAATTGGATCAGGCGACGTTGCAAAAGCTTCAACGGTTTCAGAATTGAATCCTTTCAATTGCACACAAAATAAACGGTAGGATTTCAACACGAACTGAAATAGAATTATTTGAGAAGATCCTATTAAGATTAGAAGCCTTTTTAGGGGTCAAAAGATAAAAACGTGACGACGAGTCAAATTTCCGAATCAAGAATTGAGGAAAAATAAAACTCTACTCTTGTTTATAGCAAAGTAACAATTCAAGTGTTACACTACAAATTCTTGAGATAAAAACATTATTGAAACATTCTGGTCAAAGGTCAAAGACCTACACACAAAAGACATCACACAAAGTTTGTCCGTTGTTTTTTTATATAGATATATATACTGTATATATTTATAAAATTCGTGCAATACAGTGTTTCAAGTTTATCACACAATAAGATAAACCTTTTTTTTTTCCTAGATATAGCTATTCTCCACTACATAATATTTATAATTGACCACATAAATGCCTGTGTGCCGTTTTTCCCCCTTTTGAAGTTAAAAAAGCCCCCTGACTCCAGGAGATTGTGATTGGTTGTCCGTTTGCACACTGTAATGTCCCGTGTTGATCTCCCGTTGGCTGGGATCATGGCGTAAAGGTTAAAGGTAAGATGATTGTTCACATAAATAATCTGTGTTTTCCAGAAGCTGACGGGTTGAAGGGTGTCAAGTGCAGCACAGTGAAAGTTTTCCGTTTTTTTTTTAAGAGGAGCTTTGCCTTTGGGATGCTGTCATGGTCACATGACAATGGAGGAAAACACACATGACACAGTTCATGCCCAACGTATGTGTAGCCCAATCAGAGCTCAAGGAAGACGGTGTCCTCATACATATTCATAAAGCTTATCCTGCTCTACTCAAAACGTAAAAGCCAGGATCACACTGTACTGTTTTTTTTTTATCTGTAAAGGAAGTATTTTTATACAACGTATGCATAATATACATTTGCAAAATTTGCATTGCAAAAATCCCCCCCACCCATCCATTTATTTTAACCCATTAATTGTCTTATTTTTTCTTCATCTTGGTTTTGAACGCACAGTTTGGGGTTGAGTTTTTCTGAATGTTTAATAACATCTATACAAATATTATATTTTTCTCTCATTGTCAAAATCGAGGTATTGTTTTAATGCCCCAGCGCTATTTTTTTTTTAACTTCACGAGTGCTACTTCTACTGCTAACAATGATAACAAAAATATGACGGTTGTTTTTTTCTTCTTATATATATAAAAAAATCTTTTTTTTTTCCCTTTATTTCCGTTTGTTTATTTGAACTTTTTCAGTCCATCAGTTGTGGTGCCGATCTGTTTACGGAGCTGGAAGACGAATATCACACACTAAATTGCATGTTATCAAAGTATAGAAAACGGAAAATTCTTGAAAATAAACGCTTTCAACAAAGTTAGTGGTAATAATAACGACGATAATAACTCTCACGCATATTTAATAAGCTCATTATTCAGAAGTGCTTCGTTTCCTTCGTCACAACTAGGTGATTTATTAAAATGGTCTAAAGCACTTCAAACATCATCATAATAACAACACAACTAATCTCCGTCTTTAGGAAACAAGCAAAAAAAAAAGTCACAGTATTCAATAATTATTATTTCAGTAAACTCCAACAAAAAAATAATAAATCTACAATCACACACAAACAACTCTTGTTGTTATTTTGAGATGTGATTTTTTTTGTGTGTGTTTACACTTTAATTTTAAGAACTACTTAAACAGACAGTTATTTGCCTTGAATGATCTCTCGCTCCTACTGTCTACTGTCTTCCATTTGTTTTTGTTTTTTTGTTTTTTTTGCTCTTTACGGTTTCCTTTTTCAACCCGATATATTACCCGATGATCTTCCGCCATGTTACACCGGTGTAGTTTTCCTGTTGAGTGTGTTGGAGTTACTCTCTCTATCGCCTTTCCCTAGTCGATCTAACGTCCCCATGCCTCGCTCCCTCTCCCCGGTGGAGGAGGAGAAAGGAGGAGGCTGTGAGGAAGGAACGGAGTTGCTTAGTGGAACACTGGAGTTGGAAGAATTCTGGACCACTGAAGGATTGTGGGATTTGAGGGAGGGAAGCGTTCCGCTCATCATCATTCCTCCTCCGCTCTCCTTGGGAAAGCAGTTGTGAAGCTGGTAAAGTGTCGCTCGGTCCACCGTGCCGTAAAGGGGCGGGGCTCCCAGCCCTCCCAAACCGCCCAGTTTGGGGTCTCGAGAGAGGGTGTAGAGGGAAATATCGCCCCCTGGCAGAGCGGAGCGGGAGTGCGGGTTGGGCAGAGTGGAGACGGAGATGGGCCCCTGAGAAAGCAAACCAGACGGGGTCATTCCAAAGTTTTTCCCTCCTGGGGGGCCGCCAACCGGAGAGGGGTCCCGGGAGCGCGAGGGGTCGGTGGATCGCGAGCTGGAGCGCGACCTGCGGCGGAAGCGGTAGCTGGGCAGTCGCAGCATGGCATGGGTGGTGCTCTTGAAGATGTCGGTGCGAGAGCGGCACCGCAGCTCCTTGTTCTTCTCGATGTATATGTTCACCGCCAGAACGCCCACCATCTCCGCCAGGATGAACGACAGCCCGCCGAAGTAGAAAGACCATCCATAGGAGTATTGCCACTTCTTATCCTCGTCCTTCTTCGGAGAAATGTCACCCAGAGCAGCAGAGATGTAGACGATCACGCCAATGATGTTACTCAAGCCTGCAATCGAAGAGTTAACATGAGTCAAAACTTTCTACATGTGCTATTTATACATGTATATATGCTACTGTAGAGTATACTTGGACAATACTTAGATTTGTTTTATTAAAATAGATTAATCTCTAAATTTTAATTTTAGATTTTAAAATTTCTAAAAAATTTGGTTTTCAAACTTAAAATGTTTTAATTTACCCAATTTAGATCATCACTGATAAATGATCGACGTAATGCAACAGTATTGTCTTTTGCATTGTCACACAGCGTCTATTCAGTTACAAACGCTGTGTAACTGAAACGTGCTTTATAAATAAACTGAACTTGAACTTAAATTAATCTCTAAATTAATGTAATTTGTCAACGAATGTACAGGCAGTACAGAATTGCACACAATTTACCTGCTGCTACAAACAGAATGCCGGCTCCCAGCACGATGTTCCTTTTGCTCTTGTAGAAGCGACTGGCAGCGATACAGACTCCGCCCATCAGCAGGAGGATGGCACTGAGAATGGGAAAGATGTTGGAGGCCCGGACCACTCCTGCCGGGAGAGATAATAGAGGCTTAGAGAGACAGATGGAAGGGTGAGATACGGCATTAGAAGTGTGAGACGAATCACTGTAAGTACAGGAAAGGCCGTTTTACACTTCTCACAACCCGTAAGTTGTAGCTTATTACAGTTGTGCTAATAATACGCGCCGCGTGATTTACACAAAGCTGTTTCTATCCGGGATATTTAAATCTAGTCTTTTTCCACGGATGTTCAGCATTTCTGTTGTGACTGGCAAACTTAGGACTATTTAAAGAAATGCCAACCAAATACCAAACAAAATGCCAGCCTACCCGCATGCATATTTTGTGCATGCATGCGCAAATCTGGCTTTAGTTCAGAAATAACTTGGAGCACTTCACAGAATATGAACTTTGAAGCAAGATATTCCAGAAATTGTCTTTGACATTAGATTTTTTCTTCTTCAATTCGTCACCCCAGGAATCTTAAAGATTGCTTTGTTATGTTAAATAGCCATACAATAGCCAATGCCCTATATTATATGCTATAAACCCAACTAGTGCTTGTTTACTTTGTCTTTCTCTCCTGTTTACATTTTCTTTTGTGTTTATTATAATTGTCTTTTGATTTCAATTTTGTACATTTAAAATGCTTAAATGTAGTATTTTATATTTAAATGTGTGATAATATATTTTTGCCAAAGAGCTCGCCCAATTTTATGCATGTACGTTAGTACAAGGACAATAAAGTACAAATATAAGAACCCTTTTTTAGAATTTTATATGCTCAAAATTTTAGGGGGTGCTTAGAATTGCCAATTTTAAAAATGCGTATAAACATAAGTAACAATTTTTTCCATATTTTACGTCAAGAGCAATCACAAATAAACAGGACGTTGTCTTTTTTTCCCAGATGTGCATAAAAGCTTTTATTGGCTCAATAACAGAAATAAAGAAACATTAGCCACGCAGCGACACTTAACAGCCACCAAATAACACTGAAAGAAGTAAGACTAAAGTAAATACAGTCATTCATATTTAAATAGACAGAACATATAGCATCCGGTAGATCCACGCTAACGGCTAATGGCTAATGTCAGAAAACAAATACTAGTACTACATTACAATCTCTGTCTTATGTTGAAGCTCAAACTTTAAATCCTCATGCACGACTGTCAATATAATACTTGTTGCGTTAGAAAAAGAAGAGGTACTTACGGAGGACATATTCTGCCCCATCATGATCAAAGTCGGCGTCCTCGGGGAAGTGGTTGATCTGTGAGCAGACGCCGCGCTTCACCCCTGCAAACCAAAAGACGGGAACATCTGAGATAAGGCAGCGTCCTTGGTGCATCCTCTTAAAGAATCTAGCATTTTACCGCATAAATGCTTCAAAAATATTGCAAAACTCAAAGACTCAAATTATGCAAAAATCTAAATCATTACTATATACTGAATCTATCTAAATACAGTATTCATGCTTATAGTATATGAATATTTATTTATAGTAAATACAAATGTATACACGTCACCAAACAGAAATTATAAGAAATAAATGCATAAAGAAAGTTAAAAAATGAAAAGCTTTTAACATATCTCGACCATTAAAAACACTTTGATAAACGCTTACTTGCTTTGGTTTTATGAGCATTAGCAATTATTTCACTCATATGGAACGCACAAAACTCGAATTAATTTTGACTCGAATTAATATAGTGTGGGTGCCAAAACAATTTCCCTCCGGGGATGAATAAAGATTTTTGAATCTTGAATTGAATCTTTTGAAAATCCCAACTTCAATGTGAAAGCCTGTGATTTTTGGAACACTAAAACAAACACAGCACAAAACGTGAATTAAATTTTTGACATTTTAATGGAATTTATTCCACACTTCCTTTTTGAAGGTCACATATCCTGCCATTAAGTGTCAGTGGGAGGAGCTATGCAATGGGCTGGTATTTAATGAAAATGCAGACACTTAAAAGCAATGTTAAAGCTCAAACAGGTGCTGTAGACTAATTATGCAAATTAAGATAAATTGGACAAATGATTGGACAACAGAGGTTCTTCTAATCAAACTAATACATTTATAGGGTGCGAATATTCGTCATTTTTTATTTCCAGCAACTATGGATGACTTGATGTATTAGACTAAAAATAAGATATAATATGAAAACGTATCTATAATAAAAAATGATTAAAATGAGCGGAACACCTAAATGGTACGTAAGTAGGATTAGTAGTAAACATTTTTTTTTTAATTTACACTTTACAATTGCAGATAAATGCAGCAAAATAAAAGCATATAGATTGTAATTTTATCTCATAAATCTTATATTATATCTCATAAATATACATGTAGTCGATGTAGGTATGTCATTTGAAGTATGCTTGTTCAAGTATATAAAACAGGTCAATAAAATAGTTGTATATACCGTTAAACCTCCAATAGAATGCCAAGGCGGTCTCATTTTCATCCGTTTCATCTCATTGATCAGGGTGCGTTCCAATAGAGTTTTTACGGTAAATATTAATCATAATTGTTTGATCATAACAGCATTTATCACGGACAAAACCTCACTTACCTATACAGTAGAATACGTACAATTGTAATTAGTTTACATTGTATGTTTATTTTATCAATGTATTGTTGTAATTTACTCTAATTTGTACCTAATGGTATCTTAAAAAAAATTAAAATTAAAATACATAATCATTAGGAACCCGGAGCAGTGGGCAGCGATACGCCATGGGGGCATGTTGGGGGTCAATGTCTTGCTCAAAACCTTCCGAAACAGGATCAGAACCTGCAAGGTTTAGATGGCCGGTCCAACTCTCGATCGAACAACAGTTTCCCAATTAATGCTTGGCTTTTACTTTTTCGGTATCCACAGTAGATTCATCTCGGCTAATCTCTGAGGAAGGCACGGATGCCTTGACCTTTAAACTAAGCCAAGAGTGGTGTAACACTGAAGTAAGGCAGAGCGAAGCTTTAATGAGATTGTGGGAGAAACAAAAAGAGACGAGTGAGAGGCTGCGCTGCTGTGATGATTGGGAAGCCAGGCTTATCTTTAATTGAATGCTTTGTTATCACGGAGCTTAAGCGTAAGGCTAATTTAGGGGAGGACAATGGCTGCTGCGGACGGGATGAGTGGGAACATGCGGTAACAGAACACACTTTACCAGTGTGACGGCGGTGCCTCGCGGTTCATCTACTGTATACACCGACATTATTAATGAGCTTTTTTAGGGCAATACTGTAAATACTGTAGTCATTTCCGCGACAACTTAAATCAAAGCGCATGAAATATGCGTTTTAAAATTGATACAAATAAATGTTGTATGATGTCATCAATATGTGAAAGGTAAATGTGCAGCGGGGGGGGGTGGGGGGGTGGGGGGGTCCTGACATGACCTTAATCACAACGATGCTTTTTTATATTTTACTTGTTTAAAATATATTTTACTTATATTATAATTATATTTATAATAATTGAATTCAAATTACATTTAACTTCCTTAATTATTCCTGCTAAAATAAATACTGTATTTAAAATAAATAAGCACTAAAAGAACCTGCTTTTTCCAGTGGCTGCGTTGCTGCATCCATGACAAGCATTTTCTCATTGAAAACTATTTTAACCAATCACATTCAGCCATCCTTTTCTACCATGAAGAAGAATTTGTGAAGAATTTGAAGAAATCTTACGCCTGCAGTCTTGGTCCTGAAGGCTGGGTGCGCATAGAAACAAATTGCTTTGAAACTTTCTTTTCAACTATTGGGATTTTGAGCTCTTTTTTATGACTTTTATGCCTATCAGGTGATAGTTTTCAGACTTGATTCAGATTTAAATCTCAGAAACCTTTTTCAATAGCGGTGGAAACATTGGTAGGACGGACACTCGCATAGACACTCTGAACAACAAATCAATCGTATTGGTTTAAGGAACAAGTGGGAGGAGCTATACAATGGGCTGGTATGTCACGAAATTGCAAAAACATTTCGCAGAAGCTTTGTGAAATTTAAAAGCTCAAACAGGTGCTGTAGATTAATCAAGCAAATTAGGATAAATTGGCAAGTGATTGGACAACAGACGTTCTAAAGCTAATCGAACTAATTATTTTATAGGGGGCTAATAATATTGACCTTTGCCGTTTATACTGATTAGATTAATTGTAATTTTTTTAATAGCTATTATGGATAACATAAATTAGTTAAAATTAGCTCTAAGAGAGCAATACCTAATATTTAAAACTAAATACAAGTAAATGTATGCATTATTGAAAAAACAACATGAAATGCAGGTCAACAAGTCTCTCAGCTTGTGTTCCAGAAACACATCCAGCGGTTGTTCAGTTCTCCTTTAGGACACAAGGCCTGAGTGTTATTCTTTTGCCGCACATTACTCACCAAAAATTAAATTTACTTAAAATAAACACAGAATAATACAAATAGATGAACCAATAAATCAAACACAAATACAAGAAATACAAAACCGGGAGGGCATCCGTTTGAAGTTTAAGTTATTTTTCAACTTTTAATTTATTAATTTTCTAATTTATTATTAATGTATTATTTATTTTAACTCTTCCTCCAAAACACGCGGCATAGAAGTGCTTTCTGCTACACTAGTGCGAAAATTGTAAGTAAAATGAAAAACGAAACAAAAATGCTTGGAATTTTGGAATGTTCACGTCCTGACGTCACACAAACATTAAGCATTATCCAGTAAAAACATGGTGTTGTCCCGACCAAAGCCTGTGATTGGCTCCAGCCACCCGCAACCTGGAAATTGATTGAAATACAGGAGAACGTTTTATTATTTTATCGTTATTATATATTTTTCAAGCTTTGTTCGTGAGGCAGATTCATTCATAGATCATAATTGTAGAATGAACAGAGTAATCAAACTGCTTTGAAAAACAAGAGGAGAAGGACGATTTTTGGTAAAATGTTGAATTTTTCTAAACTATATTACCAGTTTGAGGATATTATTGATCTTGTACGTGTGTTGCTGTTGTTTGCGGAGGGATATTTGCATTTATAGGAAGTTTAAGTTCCTGTAAAGGTGGTCTGGTTACTTTTAACCAGCCTTAATATATTAATATAGCAGTTATTATAGCAAAGTAATATAAGTTAATACAGTATATTAATATAACTTAATATAGCAGTGATAAAGTAATTTTATTTTTTTCATCTCACAAACATATCACGTCAAATTGCAGATGCTTTTACTTAGTTATTAAATACAGTATATAAAATGCAGACATATCTGACTGTGAGGCAGCAGCTCTTTAAACTGTATTTCTGCATAATAAGATGCTTTTTATATGCTTGTGATGGGCTTGTTATCTCAGTTGGACCACTAGTGAAGGCCTTGGTGGGACATTTCCGGTTGGTGGGCCGCGTGATTTGTGATGTTTGTATTTATATTTTTATCCAGCTCAAAAGATCTTAAAGTGAAGCCATCAAAACTGTATCTGACCTTCTAGACAACAAATCCTCCACAGCCCGGAGTGTGTAAGTGCCCCGGGGTCCTTCTTGTCTTTATTGTGGGGGTCTTCTTGAGTGACGTTGGTGGTACTGTTGCAGATGAGCGCCCGCGAGTACAGCCAATAGTCAGTGCCGATAGCCACCGTCATCAGGCCGAAGGATGCAAACGCACCCACGATGGTGAGAAGGATCTGGATGCCCTTCTCACACACCATGCCTAAGGAAAAACAGATGGGAAATATCACAAAACGTTTCGATTCGTTGCTTTGTTTTAAAATTGGAATTTTTGGGGGATTGTTTTTGCTAATTTCTTTATTGGCAATATAAATGTTGTGGTGGTAACTTGTGTGTTTGGAACTTTAGGAATTTTATTTTTTTTGGATACGTAAATGGACATTTTTTATTTACAAGGATATTTTGTTACTTTAAATGAATACTTTTATTTACAATATTTTGTTACTCCAACGAATATTCGTAAAGTTGTTTTTCTTGGCTCTTACTCCGGTCATTACGGTAAAATGTTCTGTGTGCTTATAATGAGTCAATCACATCTTTAAGCCCATTGAATCACGTCTTTAAGCCCATTGAATTGTGAACAAACTAGAAGTACAGTATAAAGTTCACGCAAAATTTTACTTTTTTATTTAATAAACGTTTAAGTTCATATCCAAGAGCCAAAGTGACCCCCATATTCGCCTATTTTGTGCAAACGTATGAGTTTCTACACAGAAACAGTGGAGTCTACATCATGTAAAAAAATAATTCATTTGATTCTTACTAGATATTTTGACAAGATCGTTAGACTCCTATTTTTTTTACATTTAAATCAGTAACTAAAAGCAAACAATCAAAAAACAAAAAAATAAGCAAAAAATCACAAGGGCACAAATTGACAAAACAAAGGTCCATTTTTTTCCATTAAATAAAGTGATCAAGAAATGACAAAAAAAAAAAAAAACGCAAGGCCTTATTTTGACCAAAAAAAATGGATAAATAAAGAATTAATTAGAAAGAAGTGATCAGTCTTTTTTGAAATCTGAGATATTTTGACAATATCATTAGAATTTCTTTTTGGATTTTGCATTACTACAGTAATCACATAATGACAAAAAAAAAACGTAAGGGCGTATATTAACAGAACAAAGGAAAAATAGAACCTCAGAGAAGAACATCACCTGATGGCGTGTTTCTGTCCTTCGACTCAATTTTGAAATCTTTCTTTTCCTCGTCAGATGAGAATGTGCTGTCCCCTCAATCCGGGCAGCATCCATCGACTGTCCTCGCACACTCTCCTCCGCTCCTTCCTGCACTCGTTCACTTCCTCGGTGCCTTTGCTGCGCTCACAGGACAGTGGATGAAGCTTCTGGCTCTCTTGGTAAGGCCTCTTGTATGTAGATGCTATTTCTTTTCAGTCCTGTTCATCCCTGATGCAAAAGCCTAAAGACACAGAGAAAGAGAGAGAGAGAGAGAAGAGTCACATTGACTCCCGTAGAAGATGCTTGGGGAAACTTTGGGGAGAAATGTTATGCTCAGAGGGAGAAGGAGGGGGGCAAAGGCAGGTCTATGGGGTTGCCATGGTAACACGGAACTGCAAAAGCTTGAGCAGGGAGAGACGGGAGGGCAGCAGTGTTTTCATCCCTTGGGGTGAGATAAGAAACAACTGACAAACATGCAATTCAGCAACATGACATGAATGAGATCGTTTCACACATCCTGACCGAGCTGGAAACGGAAAGATCACCGTGCCGAGTCGGAATTCTTCACCGCCGAACACCGACCCTCGTGCGAGCGCGCACAAAGGGAAAACTTACAGAACCAGAAGACAATCGCGCAGTACGCATAATTTAGCAAACATAATTTAGCAGACATAATGCAGTGCTGCCTAGGCTGTTAATAATTCATAATGCAATATGGCACAGCCGTCAAAATGGGTTAAACCCTGTTTGCGTGGCAAGCCTCTGCAGTAGTGATTCGCAGCACTCGGAGGAAAAAAATCCATTCTGAGGGTGGAATGGGTAAAATATGGGTGAAGGATGTCTGTGTGGCATTGAAAATCTTGCTTTAAAATAATCAATCAATCATTTGTTTGATTAATCAGACAGCTCTTTTTGTATTTTATGTAGTGTTGTACAAGTATACAATGCATCAACACACCTTTTAAAAATATTTTGGATTACTTATACTTTACAGTCACTTTTATCCAAAGCGACATACAAAAAAAGATAGCTTCAATTTGTATTTCCATACTTTCAACAACATCATATTTTGATTTTTTTTTCTTTTATTTAAAAAATCACCTTAACCATCCACTTTTTTAAGCACTTGCTTGCACGAATCTGCAAGGTTTTCACAAGTGTGAAAAACTATTCGAATGACTTCATAACTTGCGCTTCATGTCTTGGTAGAGTGACGGATCACACGCGACAATAATAATAAATGTTACGTTGAGCTTTTGTCTATCCTCAATAATAGCAACACTATATTAAAATGTCTTTAAGAATAAGAATGTAAGTAAACATTTAGTTTTGAGATTTGAGATGCAAATTTGAATACTCCAATAAAATCAAATGCAATGCCACACTATAAAAATAATTCTAATTTGAAATATGAGAAGAGAGAGAATGTAACACTAAGCTGGTAAATAATAAAATAAACTAAATATTATATAAAAAAAAACCCTATATATATTAAATTAAAGATTTTCAAAAAATTCTTAGAAACTAAATATATTAATATTTGATTAATATATTATTATATCTCATTATATCCCTAGTACAACTTATCTCTATGCTACATTTCTTATAATCTCCAGCACAACAGATTAAAAGATCAGCAAATTCTAAACAATTAGCAAAGCCATGAGAAAAAATGGCTCGCAGTTCAATCTTGAAAGATAACACATGGTATCTCACAACAAAACATGGCAGGGTTCCTCTACAAACGCATCACACTGAACGTGAAAGCAAATGTAACATTAAACTGAGCTGGTTACAGTCCAAGAAGAAAAAGAAAATGCTGGAAGTGACTTCTGGGAACATGTTTCAATTACAACTCTTGTATGCACGGCATGTATCATACACTCCACGCACAGTATGACCAATGAATTATGCACTACAGCTTTTCTATTGGACTCAAAGGCAATTGAGACTTTGAACCTGCTGCTAAAGATCGTAACACACTTCTCTGTAGATCTCACTGTGTGTGTGTGTGTGTGTGTGTGTGTGTGTGCGCGTGTGAGAGAGTGTGATCTTGGCCTGTTGCTGAACAAATTGATAAAACATGTTAATAATAGTGTGTGATTGTGCGAATAAACATATTTATACAGTATCTATCTATCTATCTATCTATCTATCTATCTATCTATCTATCTATCTATCTATCTATCTATCTATCTATCTATCTATCTATCTATCTATCTATCTGTCTGTCTGTCTGTCTGTCAGTCAGTCAGTCCGTCCGTCCGTCCGTCCGTCCGTCCGTCCATCAATCCACCCATCTGTCCATCCGTTTGTGCATTTGTCCTTCCATCCATCCGTCTATCTGTTCATCTGTCTGCCAGTCTGTCTATTAATATAGCTACACACACAGTATGCGTTTATGAATGTGCATGAGCATACATTATATTATAATGCATAAATTATAAATTATATATAATATAATTTATAATATTGTAGCATTAAATTATATATAATACATATTACAATTTTTACTATAGATAGATAGATAGATAGATAGATAGATAGATAGATAGATAGATAGATAGATAGATAGATAGATAGATAGATAGATAGATAGATAGATAGATAGATAGATAGATAGAACACACACTTACTCTATTTTTTATTTTTACCATAAAAATAAAAGTGTATTTAATTATTTTATTCAATAATGTGCATGTTTGCGAGTGTCTGAGTAAGAGTGTTCAGACTGTAAATTGTGCTTTTTTATTTCTTCGCTTTGACTTCTTAAAAAAAGTTAAAAACTTAATTTGATCAAAACAAGCGTCTTCTAAAACGAGTTTCATACTAGGCAGAACGTCCGTGTGTTTGCTCAGTCTGCTCACTCCAGTTCCTGATAAGTAAATCCAAGCATATGGCTTGGCAGACCATGAAAATCACATATTTATTTAAGATTATTTATAGTCACACAAAGGCAAGAAATTAAAGAAATAAATAAAACAAAGCGGTTCTCAAGGGACTGTGACGTTTGGCTTTAGAGTCTTGCTTCTCTATGGCTGCCATGCTGGATTGATTTGCAACGCTTTAGGGGAAAAGAAGTGACACAAACCAAGTAATTTACCTCAATTATAATATGTCACCATACATTAGACATGCAACCTCTGCTGCAGAATCACTGATGATTAATAATCCACTTAGACAAATCATGTCCTCAATGACAAAACCTATTGTACAAAACTGTACAGCACACCACACTGACTTCAGAATAGTGAATACATTTATTATACTAAAGTCTGCCATTTATTTCAGAGAGAAAGAGAGACAGGGTGAGCAAGAGAGTAAAACAGAAATGCAAATAGACAAAGAAAAAGATAGAGGGAGAGAGACAAAGAGAGAGAGAGAGAGTGAGAGAGAAGAGAGAGAGAGAGAGAGAGAGAGAGAGAGAGAGAGAGAGAGAGAGAGAGAGAGAGAGAGAGAGAGAGAGAGAGAGAGAAAGTGAGGGAGACTGTATGGAGATAGGTCTGAAAGTGAGACAGAAAAAGAAAAAGAAAGAGACACAAATAGACAGAGATACAGAGAAAGAGAGAAAGATAGATGGAGAAAGAGAACAAGACAGAAAGGGGGAGAGAGAAAGATAGACAGACAGAGACACAGAAGACAGATAGTGAAAGACAATGAGACACAAAGAAAGGAGGCTGAGAAAGTCAAAAAAGAGAGAAATGCGACAAAGAGAAAGACAAAGAGAGGCATAGAGAAAGACAAAGAGACACATAGAGAGAGAGAGACAGAGAGAGACATGGAAAGTAAGAAAAACAGAGAGACATGGAAAAAGAGAGAGAGAGAGGGAGAGAGAGAGAGGGGGAGAGAGAGAGAGAGAGAGAGAGAGAGAGAGGGGGAGAGAGAGAGAGATAGAGAGAGAGAGAGAGAGAGAGAAAGAGAGAAAGAGAGGGAACCGACAGACGTACAGACAGACAGAGAGAGACAAAGAAAGAAAGAGACAGAAAGAGAGGGAGAGATAGATAGACAGAGAAAGGGAGATACAATGAGAATGACAGACAGAGTAGGTGAAAAAGAAAGACAGAACAATGATAATGAAAACGAAAAGGATATCTGTTGCATTACACCATAGTTCAAATGTATGACATCAAGAGCCCTTTATTAATGATCACATTAATATTATAATGTATTGATGGATTCCGGGCAGCACATGTGTTCGGATACTGAGGGTGTGAGGCCGCACTCAACTGAGAGATGACATGGTTAATGAAGGATTCCAGTGCAACACCTGAGCTCTCCTGCTCGCTCTCTCTCTCTCTCTCTCTCTCTCTCTCTCTCACGCAACATCTCATTCTTCCTCCTCTTCGTCACTGACTCCTGAGTTGTGCATGTTTTGTTCATACTTATACACGTGCACTGCAAAAATTCATTCTTGACGAGCAAAAAAACCTTGAAATTACACAATAAATCTTGGTTTGGTTGATACAAGACAAATTAACTTAGAATTAAGAGTGAAAGATTAATTTGCTTGTTTAAAAAAAATAGGAATTGATTCAAACTGTCTTACCGAGTAAAATTTTCTTACCCCATTGGCAGGTCATTTTACTTTTTTACTCATTTTGTGTAATTATTTTCGTATTTTTTCATGTGCGTTTTTTGCAGTGTGACATCAAGTGAGATGATTTTACCATCAGACAGGAAGGGAATAAAAAGAAAAACAAGGGTAAGATTAATTGTTTGTTAAATTAAAACAGGAAAAACAACTAGGAAGAACAGAACCTTTACACAGGTGAAACACTGGCTTGTAAATAAAGAGAAACTAAGCACAGCTCAACACAATCAAAAATGCCAACAGTCTGAGCCAGAAAGAATCATGGGAAATGGAGTCTGTGACAAACACATTAAGCAATATAAGATACTGTATTATGATATCATGAAGATGCTAACAATCAACAAAAAGATCTGAATAAAGAGGAAATCACATTGATACATTCTATAGTTCAATTTACTTAAGCCAGGATTTAAAGTTAGCAAAATTATTCAATCTGTGTCCCTATTCTTTAGTGCTGACTTGGGAAATGTAGAAGTTGTGCATTCTGTCAGCAGTTTTCGAGACTTACACTTTCAAGAAAAGAATAAAAGGGCCAATCTGGTCATTCGGTGAACAGACGACACTTTGAAGATGTTCATTTAATGAATCATTTAGCAGACACACTCTCTGCCTGACCTTCATCTCACAAGCCCGGCTCTTTAACATGCTCACCGCTAAACCCAATGTCATTTTGATGAACCAGCAGGCAATGCATTAAAACACTGAATGCTATTTGCATACTAAAAAACTTTGGTGTTCAGGTTGGTTATCAATAAGGTCACCTTAAACCTTCAAACCACCACGTACAATGTAAAAATGGCAAATCAGTGGCAAAATTGGTATAATTCCGGTGAGATCAGTAGCACACAATTGTGGCAAAAAAGAAAAATAGCTTGAACATACATTTTTTTTAACAGTAATAAAATATATACAGTACTGGTATACTTTAGATATTAAAAATTTTTTTTTATTTTGTTGATACAAATACAGTGGCATTAATTTAAATATCATTATATATACACACAAAGAACATATTGCTACATATTTACGTGTATGTATATATATATATATATATATATTATATATTCTGGTTCTCGGGAACCTGAAGCCAATCACAGAGCAGGACTCAGAGACACACACATTCACACTCTCACTCTCACCTATGGCTAATTTTATTGACTCCAGGAACAAGGAAGTTTCAATGTTTCCCTGTAAATGTGAACATGTTCTTCCAAAAGCATTTAAAAAGATTTCTCTTTCTAAGACATGATTAAATCTTTAGCTTTTAATTTCAGTGTTTCAAGTGAATTTAAAAGGCTCATTTGCCACAAACACGTTACTGAATGCAGAAAAAATACAATGCAGTTTAAATTATGCTGCGGTTTTCCAAAGCGATGCCCAAAGGATGTGAGTGAGTGGGGATCGTCATTCAGTTTGCTTGAATCTAATCAACATCCTCTCTTCCCACAAGCAGTTAACAGAGTCTCTAAACGAGACCAGAGTCTTTTTCTAAATACCTTCATAGAAGCTTAAACGCACAAAGGTTTTGCTTACAGCTTTTCTGTGATTATAATGCACACATATCATATACATGGAAAAAAATAAAAGATTTGAAGACATGTGCACTCACGCAGTCTTGTGTCTGTATTTAAAGAACACCAATCTCATTCCGTGAAGGTTTTAGTCCCAGTTGGGACTGGTGCAAAGAACATTAATTATCAGCGTCTAAAATCTCTAAAACTATTATAATCACTGCAGATATTTCTATTCTCACGTCTTTATATCTGTCAACATTATAATTCAATCAAAACAAAAAGCAAGAGTAACAAAGTTGCACAAGCATTTGACGCCGTTATTTAAAAGTGAATTACTCATGACACATTAGCAGTAGCAGAGAACGTCTGGTCCGGTTTGAATGTGCTACATCAACACTAGTTGATTGTACCGAGAAAAACCTCTTTTGCCAGAGTCATGAGGATACAGCTAAAGCATTGATCGAAAAGTACGGGGGTCAGTTTGTTCCGCTTTGTCTGATGCGGCATGTTTTAAAAGCTGTATTAGTCTGGTGCAACAGACGCTGAGCGTGCGAGTAAAGGGAAAATTGCTAAGTATGGCTCAATATGGCTTGCAATATTATTGTATTATGTCAATGGTCACTATTATTATAAAACATGGCTTGTGTAATTATTATATTATATAAACAGAAAGGCTAAATCTTATAGTTGATCTAAGTAGCCAACAAAACCCACATAATTACGTATAATCTCAACCAAAATTGGCTTCTAATCATGAGCAAAGGCTCCAGAGTTTAATAATGGTAGACTTTCTCTTTTTCTTGTTTCTCAAAATATTGCATAAAATAAAGTTGCCACTGCATTGCTGACACTGGACTCTTCAAGTATTACATAATCGTGATCCCAGGAGACCGAATCTGTTTAAACACAATTCTTGAAAGAGAAGCAATACAACTTGAGGTGATTTTTACCATTAAAACAATTCGGTCTAGATAAATGTCACTTAAATAATAGAGGGAAATCTTAGACATTCTTCCTGTTGTCACAAAAACACATGAAAGCAACATAGCAAAAACTGTCTGTTTTTCCATCTTTTTTTGCCTGATTGCTTTTGCTTGAAGCTTCTATTTAAAGCAAAGTGCAAATAATCATTAAGAAATACAGTGAATATAAAAAAAAACTACATCACAATATTCGAGGTAGAAATGTGGTAACAGACAATGAAAAACGAGGTATGAATAAAGGTTTTTGTTCAATGAAGAACGTTTTTGGTTTGTGTTCATCTCTCTCTTTCTCTCTCTCTCTCTCTCTCTCTCTCTTTATATATCTATCAGAAAACAATAATAGTAATAATTAGCATTTATATTTTTTATAATAATTAATTATTTTATCTGGAGAGATTCATAAAAAAGTTGTAGCTTGCTTTTTTATTTAAAAAAATATAGAGTTGATGCTTGGGCCATTGTTTCCTTTAAAGCAAATTAACCAACCAACCAACCAAACAAACAAACAAACAAACAAACAAACTGATTTCGCACACAGTTCTCTAATTTTGAAGCTTTCACTCTAACATTCTGAAATCCATCGTCATCCATTGGTGTGACAGGTGGACCTGATCCTTTGAAAATGGTTCCTATGCTGAAATCCTGGCTTCACGTGCACCAAAGGCCACGATCTAAAGTTCACGTGATGTGACCGGAAAGCACGGACAAAACATGCACGAGCAAGGCTGAAACTGGCCGTGCTCGTGATCAGTGAGATCAGATAAACGGTCAGGGTGAAGTGTGGGTGTTGACAGGGGGAGGCTGGGCGCTGATGCAAGCCGCAGTGCATTCATTACAAGACACCGAAAATGGACGCCAAAGAACCTTTCGTTTTCGTTTCACGGAGCTAAACGGACCAGACGTGTCCGAAGGTCCACAGAAGCGTCGTTTCCTCCTAATCGAGGCTGATTTGCTTCTCTGATCGACTGATAATCAGGCTAATGCCGCGCGCGCGCCTCGGATGCAGAACGGTCCTTTCCATCACATTTGAAGCTTCCATTTCCCCGTTTCTTTGGGTCAAGCTAGAAAACCAACAGCAGGCGAAAAGCTTTGAGGAAATCGACAGCTGAGCTCGCAGGCTTGCAATTTGGCATCGATTGATTCCGCTTTTTACACCGCACATGGGCGAGCACATGCCGTCGGAAAACAGTTCCAACAAAGCGCAAAAAAAAAAACCAGACACACACAATGTAAAATAAATCTGAGGTGACATCTTACTTGTTTAGTTTGTCTCCTGCCTGAAGACCGTCGCGTTCCCGAGATGCTGAGGTGAGATGCCTGCATAGGAATTAGACGCTAAAATCGAGCGTTGACTCGGTTCTGAGGAGGACGTGCTTCAACGGATTCCGTGTTTAAATCAAATAAGTTGTGGACGTGAATCTCTCTTAAGACATTTAGAGCATAGACGAGATCGGCGCGCACACGTCTCCACGTCACTGAAGCACGGATTTGTCTAGCGCGAGGAGCCAATGCGTGTGCACGACTGCGTCTCCCCCGCCCGCGCCCTCCGCAGCCCCTTACTCCCTCTGTGTGTGTGTGTGTGTGTGTGTGTGTGTGTGTGTGTGTGTGTGTGTCCGTGTGTGTCTGTGTGATGTATTCGTTGTGTTTATGGGACCATATGTCCTCAGGAATGTAAAACCAGTATTTTTAGAGGACTTTTATTTTGTGCTTATCAACAGTCACGCTGTTTTATTAGTGGCTAGCTAGCCGTTTATTAAACATAAATGCAGATTATATTGCCATTACCAACATGGGCTCTAAATGGCATAATTATAGAAACAAGACAATGAATAGAAATTAAGCATAACTTATCTGGCACTCGAACATTTCTAGTGTTGTTAGTGTCACGTTAGTAATTAGATTGGCCAATTATTAAAAATAAAAAAAATATTTGTACTTATGAGTGTGTTTGAAGTGCAGACAGAAAATAAAATGGACAGATAAAGTCTCGCTTTAAGTTAGGCTGCAATAATACGCCCTTTAAAGAAGCCCCCAATATCTGTAATATTGCAACATCTAACAAGACCGAAAGGTTCCACAAGTGATACAACATCAATAGATTATCTGTTTGTCTTTATCTTTATCTATGGTTCTCTCAGTCTATCGGTCTGTTTGTATGACTGTCTGTCTCTATTTGTCTGTCCATCCATCCATCCATCCATC
>MU204188.1:3135199-3168454 GCA_017309775.1 Paedocypris sp. Pulau Singkep | reverse complement strand
CTCTCTCTCTCTCTCTCTCTCTCTCTCTCTCTCTCTCTCTCTCTCTCTCTCTCTCTCTCTCTCTCTCTCTCTGCTTGTGTGTGTGTGTGTGTGTGTGTGTGTGTGTGTGTGAGATAGAGAGAGAGGGGGAGAAAGAGATATAGAGTGAGAAAGAGAAAGGGGAGAGGGAGAGATAGAGAGAGACTCCATTTCTTACATTGACACTTGGTGCAGGACCTTATCTGGGTAACCTAATAATCAGTGATTTGTATTGTAGAAAGGTACAACAACGGCAAAGTACGCACTTTTTGTCATAATAAATAAGATTAAAAAAAAGATAAAAGAAGATAAGACCCAAAATGCAAGACTACAATGTGATTTGTATTAATCAAACAGAAACCAGTAGTGTAATGTTCTTGAGAAAATGGAAATTGTTACTTTTAAAAGTATTTTTTGACTGTCTCGTTATTGTGCGTGACAAGTCGGCATCTTTTTCTACTGGGATTAATTTATTCAATATAAAATACAGGAGACATTAGGAATGAGTAGCAGGTGAAAAACTTGAAATAATTAACTCGAAACACCGAAGAAAACAAAGAGAGAAAATCACGTAATACAATAAGTCTATATGGGCCCTGTCCTAATGCCAGTCTTGCGTTTGCAACTGTAGAAAGCGATACATTTATTAGTCTTACAGTGAGAACAATGCTTACAACAGATAAATATCTTTTGAAAAAAAAAAACTGTTTACGTTTTCAGTTAAGTGGTGCCAGTGCAATAGAAATTTGAATTCATAACAAAAGATAAAATGAGACGCTGGCAGTGAAGTATTGTTTCCACTCTGCAAACAGAAATGTGCGTTTAGACGATGTAAATGAATATTGTTGTAGTACTGTAGATTAATTTCTAAGGTTTGTGAATAGTGTAGAATAGTGTTGTTACTATTGTATTACTGCATGCAGGTCTTGCAAAAGTCTCATTGCAGCTGTACAATTCAAGCTGAAGAAGATGAGGTCACTGAACTAAAAAAGTCAGAGTGGGGCACTAAAAAAACCGAAGGGAGATAAAGACAGTTACAGTAAGGAGGTTAGAATAGTTTATAATAGGCAGGGTATCCTGTTATAACACTGTAACCCGCTGGGAGGAGGGTACTGATGAAGTGATCAGGGGGGAGGGATGCTGAGATTGAGGGAATCAAATAATTATCTGTCTCTCTGTCAGCCAACCATCCATCCCTCTATCTATCTGTCTGTCTATATATTTATGTATTTGACTATCTATTTATGTATCTGTCCATCCATTCATCCATCCTTCCATCCATCCAGTCTGTCTGTCTGTCCTTTCGTCTGCCCATTTAGTATTTACTTAAATCTGAATTTTGCTTTTCTTTTAAAGAAAAACGGAATTATTGAATATCAATTGAATACATAATTCAATGAATATTGAAAAAGTTATACATATTTATTATTATATGTTGTATTTTTTGTGATCTTGAACCAGTGTTTGATTTCATTTACTAATCACATGACTATTCAATTGAAGAGATTCATGAAAGTGATAAGCGTTTATTTTATTCAAACAAATGAACAGGTTTGGAACTAATTCACAAAAATGCTGCAAGACACAACAAATTTCACCAAAGCATATAATAAAAACAAGCAGCTATGTTATATTTATTTTTATGTCTTTATTTATCAGACTTTTAATGTCACAACAAATCAATCCATCCATTCAAAAAGTCAAGATTAAAGATTTTTATTGTTTAACACACAAAATGTGGTACAAATAATGAGTTAACAAAACACTTAGTAAACTTGTTTTTTCTGACTTTTTAAATGATTTTTTGCCTGAATACTATCACCTTTACAGGTCCACTGCATTTAAAACAAGATCATATATTTGTAGATATTCAAAGTTACATATATAATTATGAACAAATGTAAGTTTGCATACTTTAAGATACACGCCACATACAGAATATGCACATACAAATATCTATTCATAATATTATCAATATTACAAAGAACTAAATTGCCACTTGACGCCCCATAAATACAGGTTGAGAACACTTAAAACATTTAAACAGATTTAAAAAATTAAAATACAGTATTTATTTGACTACTTAAATTACTTTGAGTAATTCCTTCTGTATAACCTAAACAACGTGTAGCTGTTGATCAGGGACACATACAGTATTTGTCTGTTCTTATGCATTACTTTAATAAATAATAAATCATTTCTAGCACTCTTGTTAAGACTCCTAAAATTAAACTGGATTCAATAGTTATGCTTTTTATCCTGTCTTTGTTTCCTGAACTTTTTCAAAAAAATAAATAATTTGGATTTGTGTAAAATAAACATTAAACTCAAGCAACGGAGGGAATATTGAATAAGATCCATTTGTCCCACACAATAAAATCAAGAATCTGATCTGTGCTGACACCAAAATGATGGGTTAATTTCTCAGACGCTGTATATAACTAATGCAAATTAAGTTGCTTAAAAAAAATTCAGAAATGCAATTCTCATTTCTTGTTTTAATGATTTGCTGTTTAAAGAAGTCAGTTTGAAATAAGAATGAAGCCAATTTGAAGATCTTCGTCTAATCCCTTAAAGTTTAGAAAGTAGAAATTAAAATTATAGATCTATTTTTCAAGCTGCGGTTGAGCCCAGTTGAAAAAAAAAAAGTAAGACTTTTAAATCTTGATGCTTTTCAGACGGCTGTTAAGGGGGAAGGTGGAAACTCGGAGTTGACATAGGAAAAGTCTTGGAATTCTTCTTGACTTATTGCCGCTAGTACATCCGGATCCGAGGGAGTGAGTGCGGAAGATGTAGATGTGAAAAACGTATCAAAGTTCTCTCCCTTTCTTCCTCCCTGTATGAATGACAAACACAACATTACGTATACATTTTGTGTAAATATATGCAGTATCTAAACTATTAAAAAAATAAATATATATATATAGCTAAATTTTTGTAAATAGAAGAAAGAATAAAAGCGAGAGAAAAAGCGATGCACACACCCTAAGAATATGCAAATAAGGCACGATGTGTAAGTCGTCAAAAATACATATATTCATTTATGTGGAGGTACAGTATATATTTTTCATAAAATGTTTCTGCAATATTTAAATTGTGCTAAGTGACACTGACAGTTCGGGGCTTAAATGGAGGTTGAATTTCCAGTCTCTCCAGCCGATCCCAATCTATCCAGCGGAAGAAAGGATGCTCTCGTATTTCTCTCTCGGCTTCCCCTCCGCTGCCAAGGCGCTTCGCCGGGTTCTTTGTGAGAAGCTGAGGCAAACATTACACATAAACACATGATAATAGGGTGGTAAAAGACTTGGTGTATAAAGGTGTGTGTGGAAAATAGTGATAATGGCTGTGGTGAGTGCACTGAAAGCCAAGTATGAGGAAATGACAAGAAGTAGATTACCCCTTTACAGATGGCCACGGCCTCTCGGGAGAGACTCTTAGGATACGAAACACTCTGTTCCATGATGGACTGAAACAGTTCCTCCTCATCTATGCCATCAAAAGGAGGCTGATGAAAAGAGAGCAAGACAGAGGGAGAAGATGAAAGAAGAAAAAAAAAGACAGTTTCAAGGCAAAGAGAAGTAGAGGAAACTAAACTACCTGGCCTGCCAGCATCTCATACAGGAGGACCCCGTAAGACCACCAGTCCACTGCTTTATCATACGGCTGATAAGCCACAATCTGCACGACAACACACACGCTTTTAGAAAAAAACATTAGCCATGGGAGTGATGCCATTTGGAATCATTTTCAGAGCTGCAGCACATCTGAATGTGTGTAATGTGTGAGGCGGACTCGCACAGACTGTGTTGTTTAGGTGAGGGTGTAAAAGAGGGATGGAAGGATGGACAAATGGACAGACGAACGGACGGACAGACAGACAGACAGGTATGAATGGATGATGGATACTCAGACAAATAGACAGGCTGATGGACGAACGGACGGACAGACAGACAGACAGACAGACAGACAGATAGATAGATAGTTGGACATACAGACAATTGTTATACGAAGACAGATTGATGGAAAGAGAAGATGATAAATAGAGAGAGAAGAAATAAAAGAGAGAGAGACCGAGAAAGTGAGTAAGAGAGAGCGAGAGACTAAAAGAGAGAGAGAGAGAATGAGAAACTGTGAGAGAGAAAGAAAGAGAGAGCTCACTGAGTGAGTGAGTGGGTGGATGAGAGAGGGAGAGTAAAAGAGAGGGAGTGAGTGGGTGAGAGAGAGAGAGAGAGAGAGAATGTTATTGTTCTTTGAGTGTTTTGTTGCTGTGATTATTGCTGTGTTCGTAATTGTATCGATCAGTGTTGTATTGATAATTTGTGTGTTGTTCCGTACATCAGCTTTGAGACAGTGTGACAGGGAGATTGTTTTTAGAAATAAATGAGCTTAATATTTCAAATTGGTCAATTATCATTTTTCATCTGTTAATGTTGTTCTTCATGAAAAAAAAAAATCAAGTCCACTTTCGCAGAATTTAGTGTAACTTTGCCTCTTAATACATTTATTTAAGGAGCAATTTATTTCGCATTTGAATCAGTAAAAAAAGCAACGGTCCAGATTTATCTCTGCTAAATCTGCTAAGCGTTATCATCTCAGACGTACGTGAACTAGATACGCTCAGAGTTCATATAAACGGCATTATGCAGTTCTCGATGCGCAGTAAGGCTCATAAAAAGCATATTAAATGTAATTACAAAATAAATATGCCTGCGCCTGCCGTGAGTGTGTCACAGCATGAGGACGAGAGATTAATTTCCTTGCCTGCAGGGACACGTATTGTGTCTTTTCAAAATGACAGGGACACAAAGATCAATGCCTTTTTCATTTTTTTACATAATGTGATCAATGTGAGCCAGTTTAACTGCTAGACTAATACAGTACTGACGCATGCTGGGTTACAGAAGGCTCACACACACACACACACACACACACACACACACACACACACACCGTCTTACGATCATGCACACGCACTAGACACACATTGAAAATCAGTGGTGTAAAGTACTTGAGTAAATATACTTTTTTGACTATATTGTACATGTACTGAGTATCAAAAATATAAGCTACTTTTACTCATTACTTGACCACATTTTTGATTGAGCACCAGTACTTTTTACTCCATTACATATTTTTTCTACCGCAGTTGTTTTCCCGCCATCTGCAGGATGCTGAAGGTATTGGATGCTAATTATGAGTTGACTTTTTGTTTTGTTTTTAAATTTTTTTTTGTTCTACCAATTTGCAACATTCAAGTGTTACATTTCATTTCTATAATAGGAAACAAAACCTCACAAATAAAAAGTTTTTAAGTTTGTGTTTTTCTCACATTTCCTCACATTCACTTTGTGTTTTTAAGCTTAAATTCAGTTTGAGTAAAATACTTAAGTTATTTGAACATTTTTACTTTACGTGACTTTTACTCAAGTTCTTTTGGAATTGGTGATATGTGACTTGTAATTGAGTGATTTTTACAGTAAGGAAAAAGTACTTTTACTCAAGTATGGTTTTTAGGTTATATTTACACCTCTGCGCGCACACACTAGACACACAGTGAAAAGTATGCACATACATCATTTGGGAGGGTGGTCCGTCATGACTTCGCTTATTACACACCGCAGTGAACCTAGATGAATCACACACACACACACACACACACACACACACACACACACACACAGAGACACAAAGAAGCACGGTGCTGTTTGAGCACTGACTGGATGTAAACACAGAGCCAAGGTCATGAAAAAGAGAAGATGAATTGAACGAGTGCAGAGAAACTGGCCAAGCAGAAGCAAGAGATGGAGAAACCTCTGGTGCGATGTAGTCAGGTGTTCCACAGAACGTCCTGGTGGTGTCGCCCTCCATTACTCCCTCCCTGCACATCCCAAAGTCGGCTATCTTGATGTGTCCTTCACTGTCCAGCAAGACGTTGTCCAGCTTCAGATCTCTGTACATCAGAGGAGGGAAGAGAGAACATTAAAGAGCTCCAGCATATGGCGTGCTTGTCTTGTCCATTTCTTCTACCTGTATATGATGCCTTTGTTGTGCAGGAAGAACAGACCCACGGCAATCTCTGCTGCATAAAAACTAAAAAACAAACAAATAAATAAATAAATAAATAAATAAATAAATAAATAAATAAATAAATAATAATAATAATAATAATAATAATAATAAATAATAATAAATAAAACACATAAATTCAAACAGTCCATTGAGGGCAGAATGACAATGTTCCGAACAAAGTGATGAATCGATACCAATGAAATGTAAAAAAAATGACAAAATTGGGATGCAAGGGACCAGAGGGAGAAGCAGTGAACTCACGCAGCATGCGGCTCTTTAAACTTTCCAACGATTTGGATGTGGAACATCAGATCGCCTCCGTTGACATACTCCATGACATAATACAGGCGATCCTGCAACACAAAGGACGCTGGGTAATTACGAACACAACGATTATTAAACTAGTCACAGATTCCCGTGCCTCTGAATATTTAAAGACTCCATTATGTGTTCCGAGTAACATCATAATTACACACACACAATTAATTTGTTTTGAGACTTTAAACTTGCTGAAAGGCAGAGGCAGGGGGGGGGCTGTGGTGGAACAATTCCGTTTAATTAATAGTTTCTGATAAAATACAAATGTCTCTCCATTAAGTTTCTCTCAAGCATTATGTATTTTTAATGCGGAATTGTTCGTTTTAGGAACAGAACACACTCTCCGGAATACTGAGGCGAGATTACTTGTGATAATGGAGAGCTTATAGAGATCTGAAATCCTTCAGTATTTTCACATCTAACAGATGCAAAATAAAAGCCATTCGCTCCCTGAAAGGAACAGAATGTGACTCGAGTGGCTGGTGTCAGTGGAACCTGAACTTCTGATCAATGGGATGCTGTAATTTCCACTGAGCAGATTGACTTTGACAAAGAAACGCTATTTCGTATGGATTATAGTATATTACACTCATTACCCTTCGTTTGACTGTGTTCTGAACCCTCGGATCATTTCAGTATGAAAATGCTGCACGATCATTTGCAATAAGAATAAGAAATGTGGCAGAAATAATGCGTTCAATATAATGATTCGCTTTGGGGAAGAAAGTTACTTTGATGACGTTCAATTAGTTAGTTTAGTTACCTAAACTATAAAATGAGAATTTATTTTTTTTATTTTACATATTTTCACTTCATTTTCTCTAGTTTTTTTTTTTTTTTTTTTTACACAAGATCTCTAATAGAAGGCCACCTCTATTAGAAGGCCAGCCGGACAGAAGAGTGTAAACATAGAGCATCATGGCCTTCCAACAGAGGTTTAATAGTATGTCCATGCCAAATGCAGAACAGTTCATACATGCATTTATGACCACAAGGTTAGTTTCAGCAAAGGCCTTCTGGAAGGTTCTCCTGTTCAACTGGTTGAAAAGCTTTAGCTAGTACAGAACGCTGCTGTTGAAATGTGTGTCTCTTCACTGGTTACCAGATAAATACTGTTTACAATTTATCATGTTATATTTAAAACCCTATTCAAGTCAATTCAGGTGTCATCTCGAAACTCAAACAGTTATTACCACTTTATTATTTAGCCCCAAAACTCTAGAAAGCCTATTTGATAATTCAAGTCTAGACGGAAAACTCTTCAATGAATGAACCTGAGCTTCAATGAAGCTTACATCTAACTATGACAGAAAAACATGTTTAGATCAAATAATTGAATAGAAAGACCATGCCCAAAACCTAAACTCGCAGTCATTCTTAGAGTATTAAGATATTATTGAGGAGGATTGACAGTTCTGTGTTCAGTTTGTGAGAGGGATGGGGTCTCCTCCGGACCACTTTTAAGAGAGACTATGTTCCTTCAGCTTTTAGAACTAGCGTCTTTCTAAAAAGACTTTGTAAAATTTAGAATGCTGGAGCACCAGAATGGGGAAAAAAGCGGTAGTAGAACACAATACAAATGGATGAAAACATTTGTGTTTTGGCTTTTTTTGTTTGTATTGTTTATAGTAAGTAATGAAATAGACTTGACTTTAAAGTAATCATGAATATTTCAAATACAAGTACAAGTACATTTATGTTGTAGCTTTTATGAAACCAAACCAAGATAATTTAGTTAATTAATGAATAATTACCAGTTCTCATGTAAGACGACAGTGTGATGCCAAGAGGTCAATAATCATCACAAAAAGTCAATTACTCAAAAAAGATAATTTTGAGTATATTTGGATATTTTTAATAATGTATAACCCATGACATTAAAACAAATAATGTCATTTTGTCACAACAGAAAGAGGAATCTAAGTTTGAGTTTCATTTGGGATATTTCTGTTTGTTCTGTCATGTGAATATGTGCTTAATATCAATAAAAACAATAAGGAATAACTGCTAGAAACGTCTACACATTCGGTAAAGGGAAAAAGATTCAGACATGATGGCTGGCTAAAATCTTACAGAAATCAATAATAATGCCAATTGACTGTGCATACTATTACAAATGCCAAGGAATGCCTAGAATGAAGATTTTCCCAATAATTAATTCATCATTATTGCTGTTGTGTGTTCACAGCATCACCAAAAATAATATAATATGCAATGCTGCATCTCCACCACTAGAAGTCAGTATAAGCTCACAGCAACTGTCAGAGCAGTTATCGCCTATAAAATGTTAAATCTGACAGCGGAATGTCAAAAATCACCTCAAATAGTGAGTTCCTCCATCACCGAGTGACATTTCAGCACAGGTATTGTTCATTATTCACATGTGGAGGTAGAGCCGAGCACATACCCTGACTCCCCGTCTCTTTTAATCATTTATCCGTCTCACACACACACACAACGGACACACACACCTCAGTTTGAAAGGCGCAGTACAGAGAGGTCAGGAAGTGTGGTCGCCCCGCCAGGCCGAGGACCCTCCGCTCCACCATGGCACTCTCGGTGTCTTCATCCTGAAACAGCACGTCTTTCTTCAACACCTTCACCGCAAACAAGCGCTCGCTCCCTCGCTCCTCTGCCAGCAGGACCTGTGGGATAACGGGAAGATCTTGCTTAACACGTCTCGGCCATTAATAATTAACGTCTCATCTTCTTTCCACAATCCTCAAGCAGTGACCAAAACGAGCAAACACAAGATGAGGAAGGAAACATCATTTTCAAGCCATTCAGAAGCTTAATGAAGTGGAACATTAGCCGTAGGTGTAAGGTGTACCTGAAAAGCATACTTAAGTAAAAGTATGGATAGCTTTCTGGAAAAATACTGTCAAATTCACCAATTCCTAGAAGACTTGAGGACAAGTCGTGAAGTATCCCATTTTTAAAGAACTTAAGTATTTAACTCGTACTTAATTCAGGCTCAAAAGCACCAAGAAATATGGTGAAAAAAATTTGGAAAAAAAAATAAAAAAATTCTTTATTTACGAGGTTGCATTTCCCAATGTAGAAATGGAATTTAACATCGCAATGTTTCAAAAAGGCAGAACAAAATATATTAAAAAAGAACAAAAAGACTCAAATATGCAAGTGCAATCGCTCATAAATGGCATCCAGTGCCTTCAGCATCCTGCAGATGGCGTAATCACTTCATCCGCCCAAAAATATGTCACACACTGTTACACAATGTAACGAGTAATGGTATGTGTCCATTCAAATGTAGTGGAGTAAAGAGTACTGATCCTCAAAAATGTAGTAGAGTAAAGGTTGACTATATTTTTGATTCTCGGTACAAAGTTGTCAAAAAATACTTATAGGTAACAAATTCCATTTACTCAAGTACTTTACCCTACTGACAATAGTGCAATCGAACCACTTCAGCTCACACAAACACACTCGGGCAAACAGAATAAACTCGTCTCGTTCACACGGTGTCATCCTGTTCCCTTTCACGTCTCCTTTTTGCCGCTTTGCGTCATTTTTCTATCTCCAGGTCCCAGGTCTCTCTCTTTAATCCCTACCCTCGTTTCCATTTTCCCTCAGTTCTGCGCCCTGGAGGATGTGCTGTCTAGTGAGCATAACCCTGGCCTCTTATATAACTCCGTATCTTCTCAGCGCACGCACACACTCCCGAGAGAGCGCGCGTGCACGTGCAGAGCGGACTCTCTCTACGCATTAAACACACACAGTTTTAAAACTCTGGAAAAGCTTTTCACGCAGGTCGATCTACAAACACATCTGCTGCATTCTTCAACAAAAGAGTGTGAGCGACACCTTTATGTCGCTTCTCCTCTGGGACCGAGAGAGTCCTTCAGCGTTGAGCTCCGTCCACAAAATTGATGCAAAGCACTTGCTTCCATTATGCAGCGCCCCCCCAGGGCCTTTCTCACGCAGAGTAAAACGCGCTTTAGTTACTACTTAACCGGATTGGTGGAAAGCTGTGGGTATTTGTGAGGTGAAGGAGGTAAACATCTCACTGGACTTGGGACTTCCGCCTTCTAGAAATTCCGAGACACAGCTGCAAATTTCAGATAGGGAAATCAGGAAGCGCCACTAGCAGCTGGGACCAGAAAGGCTTCAGCTTTCCTCTTCTCCATGAATTAGCAGCAGGCACAAATGAATGAGGCAAGGGCCTAATTTTTCTCCAAGGTCACTGTGCCCTTCAGACAACTCTAGGATCTGCAGAACATTTGAGGATGGGTCTAGTATGACAGTCCAACAGTATGGGCTCAGGTTGGAAGCATGGCCCATAGTGTGTGACTGAAAGAGTGAAATTGTCCAGCAATGTCTGAGAATGGCTGAGATGAACCACCTCCTCACTTTCTTGGTGTTCTGACTTTCTAAAAATCTAACATAACCTAACAGGGCTTCTCTTACTTTCTATAACAAGCCTAACTTGTGACTCTTACTTGAATAATTGATAGAAAAATACAACGTTGAGTATTATTTCTTAATGTTGTAGAGTATATCTACAGTTATCTAGAACATTCATATGTTGGGGCACCACTGTATGCACGTCTGCCCTCGGAAAGAAAAAAGAAAAGAAAACACAACGCAAAAGCACACCGCTACATAAAGACGACATATTAACAATTATTTGTAATTGCTCCAGACTTGAAATATTGAAAAATGGACGCTTATATTGTTGCGTATATTTAAAATATGCGCATATAAGCACCACAGGCAAAAAAAAAAAAGGACTCAAAATCAGACTCAAAATCTAAGAACAGTATAACGTAATTCTATATTGTTACAAACTCAATCGTAACGCTAGATTAAACTATCAAAACACGTAGAGTACCTTGCCAAAACTCCCTTTTCCTAGAACCATGAGGAAGTTAAAGTCTTGGAGTCCAGTTCGACCTTTGCTGGAATGCTGAACAGTGGGAGTTGGGCTTGAAACTGAAGGGGTCACTGTCGAAACAGGCGCTGTCACAGTAGCAGTAGTAGGAGGAATGGATGGTGGGATAACAGCTTCGGGAACCTGTTCGGGTATAGGTGTGTGTGTGTGTGTGTGTGTGTGTGTGTGTGTGTGTGTGAGAGAGAGAGAGAGAGAGAGAGAGAGAGGAAGCGTGAGTTGAGAGGCTTGGGTCAGACTCCATTATAACAGCAATCATTTTTGTGCTGGACAGATCTATAGTGCCCTCTAGTGGATTTGCCATCAATGTATTTAACTATAAACCAATTTATTTAGATGAATCAATTAATAAATACATTTTAATTAATTTATATTATATTTCAATTTTTTTTTATTAAAAATAAAGCAACGCAACATATTAACCCAGTCCTAACCACCCAATTTCACTGTTAACTTGTTATACAACGAGAAAAAAGGCTTTCTATTAAATTAATTATTGTCATTATGATACATATAAATACTTGCTCTTTCAAAATGTAACAGTAATCAATCTGTTTTTCAGAAGAAATGCACAACAGATGCACATACAATTTATACATCATTAAGGTGTATAATCCTGATAATTATTTTAAACAAATACAAAGTTTTAAGCATTTTACGTCGCTACCTGCAGATCTGGGTCAGGCACAGGGATGTTATAGTACTCTCCTTCATCCTGGTTAAGAAGCTTGTACCAGCCACTGACAGAACGTCTGAATATTTCACTAACACCGAAGGACAAAGCGCCCATAAAGTCATTCCGAGAGGTTCGATCCCAGTCCCAGACTTCTACAGACAGGCGTCTATCCCACTGTCTTCCCCGCACTGAACTGCAGATAAACAAATCAAAAGAGAAAGAGAGAGAGAGAGAGAGAGAAACAGAAAAAGAGACAGAGATAGAAAGAGAGAAAGAGAAAAAGAAAGAGAGAGAGAGATTCCGTGCAGCATTTAAAGTCACATCACAATTTATAATGTTAAATAAACAATAAACAAAACTCACAAGGTGAAGCTCTCGTTCCAAATGGGGTTGAGTGTGGAGCGAATGGTTTTGGTTTTCTGCTTGCTTTGGCTCTTTGGATCAGGAATCAGTTTCAGCTTCACGTAGGGGTCCGACAGGCCATTGGGATCCATTGGGATCAAGTTATGAGCTTCGTGAACTAAAATAGACAAAAGGTAATTAAAATGTGTTTACCGTACATGGCAGAAAGCAGAGAATTAAGTCATCGTGCGACAATTAAAGAGCATTCTGTAATCTGAATGCGCGTGTGATTGGATGTTAAATGTTTTGAATTGACCTGTCAGAAAGACACACAGCTGCTCTTCTTCTAAGCGAGCGGCAGCTCATTTAAATTCTCTTTTCAGCATTAGAAGTCTGCTCACTGCTCACTCTGGCTATGCTGGAGCTCATCTAAGAGCCACAGGCTTAGATAAGTTCATACAATGCATTGTAATACAGCAGCTTGTGTGTGTATAATTAGTCTTTTCCTAATGTACCGCTGCTGCTATAGGCACAAATTCCCCTCTGCTGGAGGAAAGCTGGCCTTCTGATGAGAAAAATATTCCTTTAGTCCACTCGGAGCACCACAGATAATTCTTCCTTAAGAGGCTATGATTCCTTTTACTAACATATCAAGGGTTTAAAACCGAGGCTCGTAGTGCTTGAACAAACGAATAAAGCAATATTTGTTTGCTTTATTCTATATATATTAGTACAGATTGTATAGTGTATATGGTGTATCAAGTATATAATATACAGTATATACACGGTATATATTTAGTATATAAATACACACACAATACTACGTATATTATTATGTTGTTGTGAATATATGATTTATATCATTCAATCTATCAATCAATTGATCAATCAATCAACCAACCAACCAACCAACCAAATAAACTTAACAATGAAAAAACAATTATTCAACCAACCAACCAACAAACAACACAAACCTTCCAATCAAATAAAAAATTCAACCAATCAACCAACCAAATAAACGTACTAATCAACAAAAGAATAAAAAATAAACCAATAAAACAAACAACCAAATAAACCACTCAAACAAAATAACAACAAAAAAACAACAACCAACCAACCAAATAAACACTACAATAAAAAAACAATCATTCAATCAACCAGTCAACCAACCAGTCAACCAACCAACCAACCAACCAAAAAAAAAAATTAACCAATCAATCAACGAACCAACCAACCAACCAACCAACCAAATAAACAATATTCAAACAAAATAATAATAATAATAATAATAATAAAACAAACCAGTCAAACAACCAAATCAACCAACCAATCAAACAAAACAAACAAACAAACAAACAAACAAAAAACAATCACCCAACCAAAAACAAAAAGATTTTAAAAAGCGCGCCTACCGATCAAACAAATAATAAAAAATAAACCAATCAACCAAACAACCAACCAAACTAACCTACCAATGAAACAAACAAACAAAAAAAATAAAAAATATTAACCATTTAATGAACTAATAATAATAAAAAAATAATCATATAGTTAAATAGAAATTTGAGTGTGTACATTGCTGACACTCTCAACACACACACACACACACACACACACACACACACACCTGTAACAAAGATTTCCTCCTTTTCTCCATGTACGGTCAGTCGTATCCGTCCTCTTTTCTCCGTGTGGTCTTGTCCGCAGAGGCTGGGAACACTGCTTTCACAGCGCTTGTGCACGTTCATGTCACAACCTCTCCCACGAACACACAGAAAGTACACCATCAAAAGAGAAAAAGAACATGCCATTGAAGGGAAATATAAGGTTTAGAAATTACACATAAATAGCCCTAAAATGTTCAGAATCAGAAAGGCATGATAATTATGTGTCCATGAATATCTACGTATTTAAATGATTGAAAATGTAATTAATAAATAACTTGTCAAAATATATGAAATCATTCCAAACGATCTGCCCATCACTAAATATCTGTATCTAAATCCAAACACTAATGTAAAATGTTTTTGCATTAATGTATTTAACCGATAATAATTAAGCCATGTCATATTTAAACATGAGCAAAATTCTACTGTACATAAAGTGAGAATGAAGATTGAGTTGTTAACCTCCGTGGCAACACGATGCTTTTATATGCTGAAACAGTAAGTGCTGTCAAGCTGCCGTGGCCTTCTTTATAATTTCCTGTAAGTGTTTCATGTCAGGCAAATTATTTTAGATGACATGGCTGTTATGAGATGGATTAAAGCACATTTAAGAGAGAATTAAATTAATCTCACATTCAGCACGAGATATCCATTCAAAGCATGAAATGCATCGCTTTGCACTAACACCGTTCCATTCTGCTTAATTACATTATGTGCTGTTGCAATTACACTTATCGGCATTATCATGAAATGCAAATAACTAGATCTAAACAATTGTAAAGCAAAGTAATAAAAAATAATAATTTGCTCTTGATCATGAACAGGACATTTTGGTATTAAATACTATCATTATATAATGATAATTATATACAACTTATACAATGATACTTATACAATTCTGAATACATATGTATAGAATTCAATTTAATTAAAGATGATGAAAAGATGCATGATAAGTATTACAATTAATTATTATATTTTTATGCATATTGTAGACTAATTGTAATATTTTACTTTATTATTATTATTATTATTATTATTATTATTATTATTTTTATTATTATTAAATAAAGACTTATACTTATTGCACGTGTCTTGTCCTTGTTCCTTTTGTTTCCTTTGAAGTTGATTAATTATTTATTCATTTGGATTCTGTTCACACGCTCTTCTTGTTAGCAGTTCATTCGGTCGTGTGTTTGAAGCGGCGTTCCCTGTTTTTAAATGCTTTAAGTGTTGTACGTTAGTGTTGTTTGGTGAGTTAGTCGTGTAAGGTTCTCTTACACCGCAGTTTGAGTTTGTTTTTCCCTGCTCACACTGTTCTGTTTTTTTTTTTTATTTTAATAAAAGCAACATCGCGCAAATGTCTCTCTTAACGAGAACTCATTGTGTAAATTTACGCAAAACATATAAAATTGAAAATCCTCATACACTGTAAAAAATGTGACGTGCTATTTATTTAAACAAATTTGATAACATACTACTCAAATTATATTTCTGTAGTTTCTCAGAGCTTAATTTTAAGTAGAACATGCAGTATTTGATAAAATTATGAAAAAATTCTTGAAATATTCAGCCTGACATCTTCTCTATTAAGACCTTTAACAGCTAGGAAGCAACAGCTTCACATGGTCAGAGTTTTAAACAGTGTGAAATTCAGCCTCAACCTCATTCTGAAGAGCAGTAGACACATTGATGGTGAGACGTTATTTACATTATATAAACATATATTGTCATCTTTTAAGATAAATCGCTTCAATTTATCCTTGTTGTAACGTAACAGTTAATGTAAAAATGTTTATGCTTTCTTTTGACGTTTAAAAAAAGTTTCAGTTTAAGTACTGCAAGCAACACATGTAAGCTTCTCATTGGCTCTCCCAAGCAACAAGCTCATCTGATGATTTGGAGCCAATGATTCTCTTTCTTCTTATTGAAGCACTTTCCTTTTAACTTTCACTCTTCCTCTGCTGTTCATCAAAATGGCATTTGACCACTTCTCGTGTTGAGATTCAAATAAACCAATTCTCTTAAAATAAATGTGAATTCTTGATTTCTCGATTTTTAAGCCAAAATAGTTTTCTAAATTCATCCCAAAAATTGCACTGGTTTGCATAAAAAAGAGGTGAAATTTACATTGTAATTTGTTTTGAACAAAAAGTTCTCAATATTTTAAGAGAAACACAGAATAACATATTTTTCAAGGACACATGCATATTCTTCTTAGCAATCACATCATTTTTTTCAAAGAAAATTCCAAGCCTCATGATTCATTTTTTACAGTGTACCTTGCGTGGTACAGATCAGCTCCCAACCCAATGACGAGCATAGATTAAGCGGTGATTCATTTTATCTTAGCGCCCCACCACTAATACACACAGTATATACATTATATGCACGTTAAATTATATATGAAAAAAGACTTACTGCCGCATTTCATGCCTTGATGTATGAGGCCGTAGAGAAGAGAGCCGCAGTGATCACAAAACGTGGGGCTGGAGTACGTCTGCACTTTAAACTTGTGTTTGCTCTTAAGATCCTGGAGAGAGAAGGATATTCTTCTCATTTATTATTTGACTTTTCAGCCCGCAAAGCCACTTTAATAGCGTCTTTATATTCCACACAGAGCCACGCCACACGGGATACAGTAAAACGATGTGAGATGAAGAGAAATGGATTTCAGTTATGTTAAATAAAACCCCCGTAATGTTTAAGCTCTTCTGTCTTCATGCGCATTCATTACAACAAATGCGATGACAAACATAGACACTTCCTGCCTTCGGTCTTTCCTCTCGCTTTAAAGGTTCAGGAAAGGCTTCATTTTGAAGTGACTTTTTCACTGGCAGCCAATTAGCCGAGGCTATTTTGAGGATGAATGGTGAATGACTACGAGTTCAGCTCAGCTGTGAAAACCAAATCCTCCTAAATGTCTAAAACCTTCTCACTCTCTGCACACTGCTTGCTACTCTTCTTCATCCTGACAACCTTCCTCTCCTCGCTGTCTGTGTGTCAAGCACACCTCATCCTTCCTTCACACAATCGCTCGCTGTCTTATGTGGCTTGTACATGCTCCTATTGTTTGACAGTGATTTATATGCTAAAATAAGTGTAAATAAGTTCCAGATAAAAAATAGGTCTCTTGGCTTTCCCCGAAGCTTTTTATCGGTAAAACATATGGTGCTAAAATAACAAAAATGTGGGATATGCAAAGCCTTAACATCAAAGTAGTAATGACTTGTCCATGAATTGTCATTATCTGAACCCCCTTTTACGTCACGTCTTATATTGGACATTGTTGTTGTACTACAATATCCCTATAAATACTGTTATACGGATCTATATATCTAGACACTTTATTGGGACGTTCATGTTTGCACTCAACTAGCCCATTGTAAACACTGTCACAGGTTCCGGCTTAAGCCGCTCAGGACTTTTATGTTGAAGTGTCACAGACTTTTATGTTGAAGGTTCTTGTCTCACCGCCATGTTTTGTGTACCCAGTCTGTGTCATGGTTACTAGGTGTCTTGTGTCTGCAATCAATGTTAATTATCTCATGTATTTAAGTTCGTCCAGTCATTGTCTTTGTTGCAGTGTGTCCTGTCACTCATAGAGTCTTGTTCCTGTTCTCGTTCATGTTCATTGTTGGATTAAACCTTGGAAGAAAATGTAACCCTTCGTGTTCTTTTGACCTCGTCCTTGAAGTGCACATGAGTCCACCCTGCCTTGCTTTAGTGACAGTCGTAAACTGTGACACTGTTACATTTCTATTCCGTACATTTCATTTTCTATTATTATTGTAAAAGTGCCTTTTTTATGTTTTTACTATATATATTTTTACTGCTACTTGCTTTATTGCTGCTGGCCTCTGTGAGATACCAAACACATTTCGTTGTGCAACTACAATGACAATAAAGTTTCTTATCTTGTATCTTTTAAACTTTTAGACAAACACATGCCTTATTTAAAAAAAAATGACAAATAAAATAAACTGTCAGTGAAAAACATGTAATGTTTTTGAAAACATGTAAAACAGTAAATTAAGCTCAAAACATTACTAAACACAGAAAAACTCTGCAAGTACTGTATGTTTTCCACTGGGATATTATCAAATTTCACTTTTACCGCCCCCTACAGGACAAATAAATGTGACGATTTCATGTTACTTACTGTACTTTTCATCAATTTTAGACTGACAGCTTAGGTGTTCTGCATTTTTTTTTTTTCTGAATTATATCTCTCCATTTACTTTTTTGATGTTGTTTCAAGTGTGAGGAGTGTGAGGTGCATCACCTCCATGAGCACGGATGGAAGGGGAGGAGGAGGAAATTGATATTCTAAAGAATGCTCTAAAAAGAGGTTTGCAATTGTGAGCAATAAAAAGCAAAGAGGAAGACAGGATGTGTGCAAGATCTATTTCAATTTGAGCTTATTCAGCCACCAAAGTAGAAAGAAAAAAAGCGTTCTGAAGAGAGGAATATGATGCAGGTGAAAATAAAACAAAATGTGATGACCGCATAAAAAAAACACATTATGATTAAAGCATAGATGAAAAAAAATAAGCATCACAAAACAAATAACGGAAATGTCAAACCAAGCAACACACACACACACACACACACACACACACACACACACACACACACACACACCCCAATACAGAGCAGGGCATAATACATTTTTCAAAAAGCTATTCTTGTTTTACTTTAATTACATTAAACATGATGAATTCTAAATTAAATACGTACTAAATTATCAATAGTATGTTTTTTTTAGGATTTATGTTGCCATAACTAAACATTACTATAAAATTAGCATATATTTTTTTTTTTTGCCAATGTGCCATTTTGCTCTGCCAGTCTGGAGAAATGAAACATGTTGAATTTTAGTTCGAAGCTAGAGCAAAACAATATATTTCAAATCGATTAAACTTATTCCACGTTTACATAAAATATTGCAATTTTTTTCACAAAAACTTTGCAAATGCTAAAATAAAGAGCACATAGTAAAGCTTTTGTCACCGCAAATACAGTAAGTATGCTACTCCTTACAGTGCTTACAGTAGATAAGCACGCCCCATTTTTCGAGCGTCAAACATTGATCGCAATAAAACAATATGTGTGGTTTACATTTACAGTTGTGCCCCGATTCCGGCCTACATACCTCAGCTTTCGGAGCAGTGACCGCTCCAGGACAGGTAAACGTCACAAATTCATGACAGCGTTTGTGCACCACAAAGCTGCAGACTAAAAGAAAACAATACCGTCAAACACATTTCCATTCTTCCAGATGAAACGAATGAACAATCCCACTTTACCTTGACACTGGAATCCTTGTTTTCCAATGCCCCTGTAAAACATTCAAAAACACTTGTATCATGTATGCAAGTAATGCCATTGCACGTAATTGTGTAGATGTTGAGGGTTTCCTAAAGGGGACGAGGAGTGAAGAGGGACGACATGAGCGCGAAACGCAAGGAAAAGATGAAGAAGCTGTTGGTCTGTGACAGAAGAAGTAATTTCAAGATCTGCTCTTCCAACAGGCAAGTGCTCTTCACTACACCATAATAACAGGTTTCTCTGCTCTTGACATCCTCGCTGTGAAAAAGGCAACTCGAGCATATACCCCACTAGTGCTAAAATATGATATTTCGACACTAAACATTCTAGACTTGATGTTTAAGTGCATCGCGCACTCATATAAAGAGTGTGCTTCGGAAAAGTGTGTGCGCATTACATGAGTGGAATGATCAGGTGTAAAAATACTTTGTCATTTAAGTAACATTTTGGCTTATTTATACTGTACTTTTTTGAGTACAGTATAAATTTATTTGATTATGTTGATTACATAATTTTTTGATTATGTTTTACTTCTACTCCTTACATCTGTATGCAAATATCTGTATCTTTCTACTTCTTACTTTGGATATACTATGCAATTTAGTTTAATACTTAATACGTTTAATATGCAAGTTTCCCGCTGTGGGACAAATAAAAGCGCTTTCTTTCTTGAATAAATAGCCGTTTCATTTGTCTATGTTCACATGTCTATGCTCTTTATTGTCAAAAAAATCTTTCAATTTCGGTTACTTTTATTTTCTGGTTGTCATTGATTAGGATACAATATTGATACGTCAAACTTGACTGGGGTTGGATTAGACACGCAAACACGTATCACACCCTATTGGAATGACACAGCAAGTGAAGCATCTCCACCAGCTAGGATGAGTCAACGCTTATGACGTTAAATCCTTAGACTCATTTTTTTTAAACGATCAGTCGTAAAAACAACTCTTTTCGCACTTGTAAGAAAAGTTCATCTGTTTCAAAGCTCGTACATTAATTGCATGCATTAATGCATTAATATTCTATGTAATTACAAACGTCAACGTTTTGATAAAACAATATAGTCCTATACCATTAAAAAAGTCATTTTAGTGCTACTTTTATTCCTAAAATACTTTTTACTTCAAGTAGATATGCAGTCAGTACTCAAGTAAAAAGCTTGATCTGAAACGTTTACTTCCACACAAGTCTTTAAGTCTAGCACTACTACGTGAGTAATGATTGTGGCTACTTTTGACAGCACTGTGAGTGATACTCAAGGATGTGACAGTGTTTCAAAAAAGTGTTATTAATATATCTAATCAAACAAACTCATTTTCACACACCAAATGAATTCTAGTCTCACTTGATTTACACATAAACAGCGCTTAAGTAAACCAGAAAGGGAAGGAAACCGGCGAAGGAGTTGAGCAGCATGGGCCATATGGCTGGCAACAGCTCCGTTGAGTTCTGTGGAGCATGTGCAGCTCAAACAGAGAGGACTGCATAATTTAAGAAGCCCCTCAGGGCCAGAGTTTTATGAGGCATGGAGGAAATGGAGAACAAGCATTGTCATGTAACACATGTAGAACAGTGTTCTTCTGACCTCTTGCCTGTGTGGGCACATGAGCTTATCAAATTAAACGTCTCAGTTTTACACAACGCTTTAAGGACGTGCGCACATTGTGGCTTTCAAAATTGCTCATTCAGAACTCAATGAGATTTAAAGGAATGTTGTGTGAATTAAAATGCGGATTTATGAGTAGCTATAATACTACAGCGGAGACTTAGTTCAACCTTTTTGGTTTATGGACACAAAACTTTCTCACTAGTTCACAAACTCCACGCGATTGAGCCACACTGATTTTTCAAGCATTTGCGTGGCTTTGAGTTCCTGTCGAAGAAATTAGCTTTGAGGAAAAAGCGTTCTTAGCTGATCGAAAATTATAGATCTGGATAGGATGATAAAATAAATTTAAAATAAAATAAACAGGTTTTTGTAGGCGGTTTTCAAAGATCAAGCAAGACTTGTTTTAAATATTCAAAAATTAAGATTAGTTTTGAACTGCAGTTTGTATTTCATATCAGCATGTTTTATGACAATTATTGATAGAGTTACTAGATATATATATGCTATCAAACTAATTAGTTTTTAAACACAGAGAAGCCATGACAAGTTTGTGTTTCCTTTAATGAAACTACCATATACTGATAAATTGGCTTTAACCTAAAAAATATGAAAATTTTCAAATTAGAAATTGTGACTCTACAATGCAGTTTAATATGTAAATTGATAAACTCATATTTTTTATACTCATATCTCTAAAAACATACAATTATTGCACCTACTTTTATCTGAAATAGACTGATGCAAGACTACGATTAAATAAACAGTTAATTGCAGTGATAAAACACATTTAAACTGAACACGTTGCTTCCTATGATGGATTTGTAAGTACCAGATAAAGTCAGTGCAGTGGCTGCAGAAAGTGGGCTGCTTGAAGAACCGAGCGGTGAACTGGTGGTCCTTCACTTCAACCACCCTCTTGTGTTTAAGAGCGCCCTTCCTCTGGAAGACTGGGAGCCTGGGAGGAGGAGAAAGAGGAGAGGGGAGCGGGGAGGAGGACGGTGATGGAGTGGAAATGGTGAGGGGAGCGAGGGATGGAGATGGAGAGACTGGGGTCGACATGCTGCTAGGTGAAGAATGGGTGAAGAGAAAGAGAACAAAATAGGGAAGACAACATAATTCATTAGGTGACAAAGTAGATACACAAGCGGAACACAAGTCACTTTACATGGATCACTTGAGTCACTTTTTTGTGTTTTGCTAATTTTTTTTATCTTCATAGTTTTTCCTTGTTTTTATTCATACATTATCCTTATCTAATTATTTTGTATTTTATTGTATTTTTATCTCTTGTCTTTTTAGTAGGTCTTGATTGAAAAAAAAAAAAATCTAAATACAGTACTGGGAGATCAGTTTGACATGGCGACAATGTTCCATAAAGGAAAAGAAAATAATGTAAGAAAAAGAGGTTAATACACAGTGGGAAGTAAACATCTAGCGGAAAGTCAAAATGCACAATAATTAGTTCACCTCTTGTCCTAATTCACACACACGCACACACACACGCACACACACACACACACACACACACACACACACACACACACACACACACACACCTGTTCTTCTCCTTGTCTCCTAAATTGTCATTCAAATACAAAAACCTAGAAGAATCAATAAAAACAAGCTTCTAAATGTGTTGTTAGTTTCTTGTTAAACAATTTTCAAAAAGCTACATGTTAAGAAAACTCTGGAACCAGACTTAAGGTCAGTGATAAGTCTTGTACATAAGGATCAATCCACCTCATAAAAGAGAGCTGTAGTGTACTGATGTATGTTCACACAGAATTAGATCAAATCGTAAAAAGAAAAAAGACACTGAACAAATTTGCTTTGTCCTACTACTAGACATTGGTTAAGCACTAACAACCAATATATTGATCAACAGAAATACTGAAATACTGGAGTGTGTTAAATGAATCATACACAAACAAATTGGGCATGAAAAAAGATAACACTAAAATACAGTTTAAAACAAATGGAAGACTACAAGAAAGAGAGCGATCACTGGAAAAGTGAAATAGAGGTTACCTGTTTTTAGAACAGTCGATGGGATTTTAAACGATGCCCTTTCTTCTGTATTTCCTCACGTCTTTGGTTACTCAGTCCTTGGTTTATACAAAAGTATGATGAAAAAATCAAAAACTATTCACAAAAAAATACAACCAGAAAGTAAAATACCCTAAGCAAACAAAGCAGAAAAAGATAAACGATTCCCCATAGAAAAATATTAGGTAAAAAAAGAAAGGGTGATACAGCAGCTTTCCAGGAAAAAAAAAGAGGAGGAGTGTATGGTTGTGAATTCCTTCATCCAAGAGAAAGTACTGAGGGGGTGAGAAAAAGAGGCGATTTTACTTTCCAAGATTGAATCTGCTTCTACTAACAAAAAGAGGGGATGATACGTGTGTGTGTGTGTATGAAAGAGAGAGAGAGAGAGAGAGAGAGAGAGAGAGAGAGAGAGAGAGAGAGAGAGAGAGAGAGAGAAAGCAGTTCAAGCAAATCATTTTTGAAATCTGGGTTAGCCCTCTCTAGAGTGTAAAAGAGAGACAGATGATGGCGAGAAGAGGAAAGAGGACAGGGAAGGAGAAATTGGCCACCAACTCGATCACAGTCAGTACAGACGGTTCAGACGAGTGCAAAGTCCAGACCAAAGAAACCTCATCGGTGATCAATCATCATCATCCTCACATCGTTTTGTCAACTCGACATTTCAAAGCGTAAAGACGTGAAGATTATATCACATCACATATACGTATGCATATAAAACGTCGCCCTGTTGCTCCAAACATCTTCCGGTAAAGAACTATGGAGGCCAGTGAGCTCATAGAAACCGTTTGTGTTTTGTCCTCGTCAGTATATCAGGGTCTCGGCCCGGAAGCTTTTACTTTTTTTTTTCCTTTTCTTCTTTTTTTTCTTCATTGGAACATACTGACAAATTATTGAGGCAGAATTGATGCTGTTGCTTCTCCTGCGAACAGGTATCTGTAGCGCTCACTATTCAACGTGAAACCAGGTCGTGTGTGTGTGTGTGTGTGTGTGTGTGTGTAAAAGAGCAAAAGGGGCGAGGCAGACAAAATGGCCGATGTGTATTGGAAAAACATTAAGACCACTGAAAAATAAGACAAGTGGTTTTGGGTGGGTTCGGATATATTATATTACGATAAATACCATTTTGAAATGAGGACAAAAGAGTAACCAAAAGAATAAGACCAGGCGTCCAGAAGGTGACGGGACACGGGAGAGAAGAGGAAAGAGGGAAAGGGAGAGCCAGATGAAAGGTTGAAGGTCTAATTGTGTGAAATGTAGGTTATTAGTCTCTTGATGGGACACTGTGAGAAAATTAATTAACAATTATAATTAGCAGGATTGTTAGAGAGCAAAATGGTGTCAATGCACAGGTATATGTGTAATGCTTGTGGTGTGTGTGTGTGTGTGTGTGTGTGTGTGTCATTGAGAGTGCGTCGTGTAGGTCAGCGTGTTTTATCGGCGGCAGCCATGACTTTAGCGTCTTTATGTTCACTGTCTCCACACGGTTAAATCAAACAGTGTGCTCAGGATATTAGCGCAGAGCATGTGCTAAGCATTCTGCTTTTCGCAATTGTGCAAGTAGCTTAAGATGAATTTAACGCAATAACAATAAAAAGATGAGATGTCTGTTAATCACAGAACATAATGTCAAAGTGATTTTTAGCCGTTTATTATTGAAATGAGAAACATTAAAGATTCAAATTACTTTGTAGAACGAATAATGCGCTCCATCTGTTACCGTAATATAGTCATCGAAAGCGCACATTTTTACTGTCATGGCTGGAGTATGAACGCAAAAAAAAAAAAAGTCTTAACAGGAACAGAAGCAAATTGCCAGGTGATCATCTCAGAGACTCAAGGAAGTGATAACGCGAATCTTAATAAAAAAAAAAAAAATGTACTAGCTAAACTGTTGGGTCCGGTCACAAATCTGGAAAAGTTATGTGATCATATTTTTACAACACATTTTTTGACGATTCACATATATTGAATTTAATGACGACCACTATTTAAAGATGTAAGGAAATAAGGCAGCTGCAATGCTGGCAAGTTAAACATTCTCTTTTTGGTTTTTTGGTTTATGATCCTTTAGTTCTGTTAGAATTATGTTGTTGTGGATAATTTAGGGGCTTTTTGTAAGCTAACCAGTTCAAAATTTTGTAAAATACAGAATTTGTTTGTGATTTACGTATGAGAGCTGTAGATGTTGTGCATCTATGGTATGTGTTATTCATGTACACATTTTATGTACACATGTTAAAAAAGTAAATAAAACAACATGAAAATGAAAATATTTAGGATGTCAGGCTGTTTGAAGTTTTTCAGAAAAAATTACAGTAATAATATTTATACATTGGTGAGAAACATGATGCAATTTAGTATTTAGTTTGTTTAACCTTTAACATAAAAGCATAGTTCTACAATGTTTCACCGTTTACAATTTATACAACAAACAAACAAACCAAATTGTATGTTTTTATACAGTACGGTAAAACAATCGTTTCAGATTCGTCTGCAATTCTTTGTTATTCGATGGGCGTCAGAGGCGTTAAAACCAAAAACCAGTCAAAAATGATTGATGCGGACAGAATGGAAAAGTAATGGAATAGAAGGGAAAGTCATTTTCTCCCCGAAACCAATGAACAGCTCATGTCTGGTGTGATTTTGAAACCCTGTACCAATCCAGGCTGTGATATGCATTACACAAACTGTAAGCTTAGTACAGTATTTTAAGAATTGACATTTGAACGATTTGCCATAAGATGCATCTAAACAAGGATGTGTTTCAATACACATGTGTTAGTGTGTGAGCGATTTTCGAGAGCAGCATTCTGTATTGCGTACAGGGGAGGAATATTTCACCGCACTATCTCTGCCAGCTTTACAATGCCCAACTCAGGCTCATAAAAATGAACTATGGCAATGCTGAGTGGAAATACATTACCACCATAAAGCACTCTGGCACTCTGCCGCACCACAAACGCACACCTTTCTCACCCAGACCAGCAGTTTCTCTGTTTTAGTTGCTGATAAGTTGATTAAAAAGAGACTGAGATTAAACAGTCAAAGCTACAGTCACCGACTATTTGGAAGCTTGTTAGAGTCGGAGCCTGACACAACCACAATGCAAACGCCTCAGGGAACCCCATAAACTCGCTTTAGGGCCATGACAGTATGAGAACTAGATTACAGACATTCAAAGCACCAGTCTTTAAAACTCTCAAATACATGTTACATCGCAACAATTAACTACAGAAAACTGAACATCGGTTTAATTTTTAGTTCCCCGTCCACGAGACGTTTTGTGGTACTGACAGTATAGGGAACGTGAGTGATGCTAGTCACATGCTATATCAAAACTCTACATTGGATCTTGCAGTATTCTGATCTTCTGAAATCACAAACGATCTCGAAACTTTTTAAAGATGTAAAGTGTAAAGTTAAGTGTGATTGTCAATATGGCCCTAGGCACCATATCGAAATTGTGCTCTGCTTTTAACCATCCAGTAAAGTGCACAAACACAATGAAGTGAACACACACAAACCCGGAGCAGTGGGCAGCCTAAGGGGAGAATGTGGGGTTCAGTGTCTTACCCAAGGACACTTACGTAGTTACAGAACCAGTCCCCTTGGACACCAGTCCATGTCCCCTACCACTGGACCACAACTCCCTACAGTTGGAGATGGAGTCCCTTTTGCAATTCCAGTGATTGCAGTCGATGGCTGGTACGATAGGACAAGCACCCAATTGCTCTTTGGGTGAGGCTTTCTTGTGCCTCAAATGAAGCATGAAACTGGCGACATTGTGTTCAGACAAGTTCTTCTTCGGAAGTCTGCCTACTACCTCGGCATCACAGTGAGCAAAAGGCGTTCAAAGTATGATATAGAGGATGCTACCGTTCCCATGACATCCATTATCACACTTGCACGGTAGAGCTCTCCGGCAAAGTCCCTGATTGTGATTTGGACACTTGATGTCCTTGTTGGATTCCAGTAGCTGAACCTGGGTAGAGGTGAACTTGGACCTGGTTCATCCAGTAGCCTTGATTCCCCAGATTTTGAAAATCAGGCAGGAGAGTCATCAAATCCTTCTGGTTGCTCCGCACTGGACCATCAAAACCTGGAGTCGGAACTCATGGCTCTTGCCAAGTCCACCCAGAGTGAGATGTCTTTGAGAGCTTACTTCCTCTCTTAGACCAAGGGATCAATCGGGCACAGAGCTTGATCAGACCATCCTAGAGGTTCTCTGCTGACCCTCAGTGTTTTCCTGGTGACTCGGTCGTAGTGCTAAGACCCAGACATAGATACGTGCCCTCTACCTCGCTTAGTGACCAGAACTTACAGGTTCTTCCTTCAGTGCAGGCGTTAGAGACATTTCTACCTGGAATGGCTAGGACACTAGTCCGCTCAGTTCTTTAGAGATCTGTGCACCTCTGAGTTTGCGCTCTACTAGAATAGTCCTCACATAAGTGTTGACCCCAGGGTTATCCACTTCTGGAGAGATCGAGTCTCTCTGTACTGGTCTATTCTCTTCATTCTAACGGACACTGGGTTTCTGGTCCAATAGTCTGCCCAACCGCAGCGGAAACAAAATTTCTTATAACAAGTACAAAAATTTGAAAAATTTTGTCAGTTTTTGTTAGAAAAGAAAACCTCCACAAAAAGTCAAAAGCATTTTCATTTGCTTATTTTAAGGTTTTGCTGACTGAACTGTTTGTTTTTCTCCAATATGAGTCCCGGCATTTCCTAGCTAATTTTCCCTGGCTTTCCTGGCTTGCTGATAAAGTCTGAGGCAGTTTAAATCCAGAGAGCATTGATAACAGGCACTTCAGCTCCAGGCGCAGGAGTTAAAGTAGAATGTTTTACAAAAGCCCTGGAATCATTAAATGATCAGTGAGTCACTGATGCCTCTGTCTGACGTATGACGGAAATAAAAATGGTGAGGTAATCGCAGGCACCCACTTCCCTTTCTCTCTGCTTCTTCAACCTTTTTGCTCGGTTCTTTATTGATCACTGTGTGGCACTACTGTGTCACTTTGCAGATTAAAGTCAGAAGGAGCAAATTCACGTTTTTGCTAATAGAAATCTGGATTTGATTGCGTTTCTTGGTAGATTGAAACATCCTGGCTATTAACTACACCACCTCCAACAAGTCTCTGATAGTTAGAATGTCTTTATTTATGTAAATCAGCCCATATAGGGACCATGAAGTGACAGCGTGTTCAATAGTTAATGCTGGCAGTGTGGATATTAGAGTGCGACTACAAACGCCATTCATCTTTAATAAATTAATGATTTGGGCTAGTTCACAATGATTCTTGAGTTCTTTGTTTTTGAAGCTGCAACTGTCCAAAACATCCTTCTCCTTGTAATATAAATAAAAATCTTCTACTAAAATTCTTTATTTTATTACTACGTATAGATAGTTTGATCCCATTTTCTTTTGAGGCTCTTAAAAGCGTGAAATGGGCTTATATTTTTCAGTCTGCTGCCTTTGGTGTCACAGCTCAGGAAGAGCTCGAGTCAGTGCTGTCATGAGGTCATTCTTCACTAGCCGAGCGATCAGTCAAATAGCTCGGTGTTCAATATTCATAAGAAAAACACTGAAATGAACGGCAAAGCTAATGGCTAACCTTCTCTAGGTATGCTGGACATGCTTGATGGCTTTTTACAAAAAGAATCTCCAGCAAATTAAATGGAAATCAATAGATATTGAATCGGCACACACACACGCACACACACACACACACACACACACACACACACACACACACACGCACGCTATGACACACCAATCACAGCCCATTTCTGTCTTGGTGATCTGGTTGTATTAGCTGAAAACTCTCGTTTAGCCTTTCAGTCTCATTAGATACATCAAACTTGGATATTCCATCTCAGTTGATTGCACAGTCTGGCCGAGCACTTAAATTAGCTTCATTACCAAATTAGATAATCAGGTAAAATTATTGTTTGTACAAAATAAGCGAATTGAGTCTCATGAAGCTAAAGCTTATGCCTAAAACATTACCGACACAATAATCACAAATATTATAGATACTGTATATATGAATATCCATATTCATGAATGAGACTTAACTTATCCTACCAGGGGAAATTTCTAAACATACACACACACACACACACACACACACACACACACACACACAGTATTTAGAGTGTATATTTTTTGATATATGTGGCGTATGCTATACTGGACAATAACAATATTTAATAATATACTGTGTACATACAGTATGGTGTATATATATATATATATATATATATATATATATATATATATATATATATATATATATACATACACATATATACACACACAGACGCACAGTATATACATTGTATATATTTAAATATATGCGGCATGTACTATACAGGGTAATTAGAATATTAAAACACAACAGAACTTCTTTCTCTCTCCCGTAAAAAGCAGATGGAGTTCAAACTGGCCACACGCCATCAGCTTATTAGTCCTGACACTGCACTAATGAAGAGGAAAAATTCTGCTTCCAGACAATCCCTGGCCTTCTTTCATTCCGCCTCCCCCTTTTCTCTTCCCCGAGACCAGAATCGGACCAATTACCTGAATCTATTACTGCGAAATGAAAACATCCAAATCTGCTTGTGTCTGGTCTTGCTTTTCTAACTTTCAAATGAAATTAGCCACAAATGACTTTTTAGAATCCTCACTGAAAACCAAAAATATGCCTCCTCACTGAAGCTGAACTTCGCATTAAATCTAAAAATGCACCTTAGAATATGTTTGTATAATAATTATACCATGTGAAGACGATGCCATTTTTCATCTTTATACTATATATAATTTAATTTAGTTTTTCCATTCCATTCCATCTATTCACCCATTCTCCAAGTTGGTTGCAATAGCATTTTATACTATACTATACTATACTATACTACTCAATACATTATACACTATATAAATAACATATGCAGTATTATCATTCTTACTAACTCATCAAGCACGACATGCATCACTTGTGAAATATAGTTTAATAAAAAATTCCTGGAATCAATACATTATGATTACCCTGCTATTTCCTCAATAAACCAATCAGTGTATTGTGGGACAAAAATAAAAATGTGTCTCTTTTTATTTTTTGTTGTGATCTTAAAGGTCTCTAAACCTAAAACTAGAGAAAAAGCCTATTTTAATTGGCTATGCACCGTGCCATCTCCTTTCGCAATGTTTTTATCAATAAAAGAAGCTGCAAAGTCCAGCGAGACAAATTGATATTAATGCTAATGTCAATAATGATGAGAGACGAGCGCTGTGCAATGCGAAGTTGGAGTATGCCCCCGTGAATTCTGGGTAATTTGTCACTCGGCCTCAGTGCCGTAATGAGCGAGGGAAAAATGTAATAAGAAGAGGAGGGGAAGAAAAAAAAGCAGATCTGACGGGATTTGCTTTGTGGATGGAAAGATGAAAAGGTGCTCTCTATCTTTCCGTCTTTCCCAGTTTTTCCTCTTTTTTTTTTTATTGAGAGATCAAGTCAATGTGCTGCTGCAGCCCGCGGCACGCTGAGCTAATGATGAAAGCCAGAACGCCGCTGCTTCTATCACGAGCAGGATATATAGGGGGAGTCTGCATGTGTGAGCATATGGACTTCAAATCCAGCCTGCTTTCCTGCTCCTAACACTTCATTTCTCCCTCACGCACATGTGCTCTGCTAATCTGATCAGTGATGCCATGGTAAGAGGATAAGCGAAGACTCGGATTCTGCTGAGCTGAGGCAGATTTTTTCGTACTCATGCCGCTTTTGAGTGACATAAACACGGCTCAGTGTTGATCGATGGATCCACGGCTGGGAACCTTCTGAGCGTTCTCCGCATCCCATGTGAAGAAAGCACTAGACATGCAGATTCTCGTCTACACGTCAGTGTCAAGAGTTATTTACACACAGTAGTACCTCACTTTACGAAATTAATTTGTGCCGACAACAGTTTCGTAAAATGGGCTGCATTTTGTAAAAATTTTACAACTTTTGTAAAATGGGCCGCATTTTGCATGAAAATCCAATAAACCGTTGACTGAATGTCACTAAATATTATAAAAATTGTAATATAAAGCATCTTACATCCACCATCTTGAATCTTGACATCACCAGGATGTTAGCCGAGAGTCTCACTTGTTGTACTTTGTGCGTAAAGATAATGAAACAGCACAGATACTGTTCTGAACGTCTTCTCTCTGTAGTGTCCGAGTTGTTGCAAAATAACACAATGGTTGGTTGCATTCCAACACTTTATTTTCACGCTGCATATAAAGGTCTCTGTGTCTAACAACTCCACCTGCATTGCCACCACCGGGTGTCGCAGCTTCATCAACAAAAGTGAAGTCAGCTTGTCCTGCGGTTCCGTAAGTAAGATGTCTGTAACCGTGTTACTTATGTGGAAGTGTTTTTTTTTTTCGTTTATGAAAGAAACCAAAAATTTTTTACATGTCTGGACTCTTGCATGTATTATTCAAAAGATCTCCCTGCACTTTAGTGGTAAGGAAAAAAGACATTCTTGTCGCTACAACATTTGGCCTATCGTATAGTGAAATAATTTTGTAAACAGAGACGATATTTTCTCGCCCCTTGTAAAATGAAAATTCCATTGACTGAGTCATTCTTAAGACGAGATACCACCGTACAGTATTTGTATTCCAAATATCAAGGAGTGCTGGTAGTAAGAGTAACTTACTGTGAATTTGAAAACTTAATTTGCTTATTCATAAGGCATGATCATTTTTTTTATTCCACAAAATTTTACAAATTGGATGGAACTGCAGTATTCAACATTTGCTAAATATTATCATTTGTTACAACATTGTTTCAGATATTAAAGAAAAATGGTTAAAAACGTGTAAAATATAAAATATACAGTGCTGTACAGCATTAATGACATGGAAGTGCGAAAACATAATACAAGCACAATGTGCACTGCCTTCTATAGAATGCTAAAAAATGATATATATGCACAGGTTATGATAAAAATATGGCATCGGCTTATAAGGTCAGATCTGGTTCTTGAAACAAAATCAAAACTTGCAAGACTGATACATTGCAGGGGAAGGAAAGATGGAGAGAGATGAACTCAGAAGGCGAGGAAAATGACAAAGATATGAGAGAATTCTAGATCGCATGGCCATTATATCCATATAATTCTATATATAATTCTCCTTCCACTCTGCAGGGATGAGAAGGTGATAAAACTTGCATGGATTTGAACACAGCAGCATTTACATTCTTATATTCAGATTTAATGTGTAAAAAAAGATGTGAGATTATATAAGAAAATATCAACAAACACATACACAGGAACCAAAGCCAAAACGGGTAAAACAACTTATTAAAGCTACAGCAAATATTGCTGTGAAATATATATTTAAAATCATAATTCATCATTAAAAGTGAATTCTGAAGTAGCCACTGCATTTGAAACCACATTAATACATTCCGAATACAGTAGAGGTGTTACAAACATCGACATTTAAAATTGAAGACCCTGTCTAATCTTATGTGTACCTGGATGTGGGTGTAAAACCAAAGTGCATTTTCAAATGTGTTGGTGATGCTCAGTAATAGCATGAAAAATAAAATCAGTTAATGTAAAATAAAAAAATTAAGTAGTGGTCCGTCAGAAGCACTGACCTGCTTTTACACAAACACATTTTTTTATCATCTTAGTGGGGTCCCACCAATGACATACATTCAAACCAAAATAGCCCCTCCCACACACACACACACACTACTCTAACCTTGACAAAACCTACTCTTACCTTGACCTTCAAACGTGCAATCAAAGTCATGGAGCCTAGAGAAAGGTCCCGGTAAGTGACCTTAAAGGGACATAATACAGTATAAAAACCTAGCATTTGGGCCCCACTTCAACCTAAATGCCTGTACACACACACACACACACACACACTCTCCATCTTCTTCTATGCATATTCACACTATATCTTTAACTCTTTCTTTTTGTCTATATCAATGTACAGTCAAAGAGAAGATGTACACACTATCGCTCTCTCTTTCTCACACACAAACACACACTTTCTCTTATGAGCTTTGCACTATCTCTAGAGTAGCTGTTGGCACCATGATCTGAGGCATTACTTGACAGACATCTCGATGGATAAAGGTGTAGCTCTACTTTCTGGCAAGATCTGTGTGTGTGTGTGTGTGAGAGAGAGAGAGAGAGAGAGAGAGAGAGAGAGAGAGAGAGAGAGAGAGAGAGAGAGAGAGAGAGAGAGAGAGAGAGA
>MU204188.1:3111240-3133529 GCA_017309775.1 Paedocypris sp. Pulau Singkep | reverse complement strand
ATATATATATATATATATATATATATATATATATATATATATATATATATATATATATATATATATATATATATATCTGTGTAAATATATTTTTATATATAAATTTATTTATTTGTTCATAGATGTTTATAGGTAAATTATATGACGTCAATGAAAACCGAATACAATGGGCAATAAAGTATCTAAGTCAATTCACAGTATAACATGATACATTCTCAAAAACGCAGTATATAGAGATAACCGTATTTCTTTTTGTTCTCAAGTAGAAGAAAAAAAAAAAGCTACATGGAAATGTATACGTTTGTCCTGTACATGCAGTCACAGCATCCTGTGTTAGCGCCCTCAGACCGCGTGAGGGTCAATGACAGATCAAGTGTACTCATGGCACACCGTATTAATTCAATCATCCAGCATCCATCCCTCTGACTCCCGCCGCGCTTTCTGCCGGGCGCGGTGGACTTTCCGCTGACACACCCGTATTCCCGGCATTGTGAAAACCGCTGACAGAGGGGATTAAGCGCCTGTGTGTGATTCGGTGTACACAAGACGCAATTCATATACCTGAGCTTGTTATTTCTCGACTCATGCGATGACATTGGGTATTTAAAATGCAGAAAAGCCCTAAATTTCATTGCAAATGGTACCAAACCATCAAAGGTGGTCTTGTTCAAACAAGATATGAAAGGGTGACAAATGCCACGTGCTCCCGAGTAAAAACAGAGTCTCAACCGTAGGGCAATCAAATCTGTCGATTTGTAGTGAGATGACAAGCCCTCTATGCCCACTATATTAAAAGTGTCAATTCCTGTAATGAGTATATGCATTCATAATGCTACAAAATCCATAGCAAGTCTAATTTCTCCTAAGTCATTTCAAAGCTACATTCAACTACAACACGGGCAAATGAGCAGTGCCTGACGTCAAATAGATATCAAAACTGAATCACTTTTTATGATGATTGACATCAATGTTCTCCAAAGCTGTGTTGGAGAACGTCTTAGGTTGACTCTCTGAGGCAGTTGGCGAAAAACCCACTGGTATTGTGTCTTTATTTTCCCTTAACATACGATAACATTTGTACTGACGAAAGCCAGAAACTTGTGCTTAATTTCATGCACCTCTGTACTGGAATTAAGCTTGTGAGCAGTGCTTCAAACCATCCCAGAGACACAGATCGCCACCTATACTGTGTTTAAAGTGTTCTACATAACCACAAACATGATCCACTCATGGTCCACCATTTATAATCATGAAAGTACACTTTTAATAATATGTAGCCATCTAGTGCCAATCATAAATATTGCAACCTATCATCATTAGATGAAATACAAGTATTGCTTGTGTGCAAGAATAGGACCATCGCATTGGGCAGTGAAGTGGATCTAATTATTCAGTAAAAACTATCATCACATGTATAATCTCACTATTTAACATCAGACACAGCTTAGTTTACCCTTTTGTTAAAATACAACCACAAGAAAGCAAACCATAGCAAAGAAATAAAACCAAACCCTGAAGGAAAAAAATGACAGAAAAATTGCTACATTTTGTTTCGACTTCTTATTGTTTTTCTTTTATAATACGTCTTTTGAACAATATGTTATCTTAACTTCATTCTAAAGTGACACCATGGCAGTTCAGGAAAATTCAAAATCAACTAGGATATTGTTTGGCTTGCAATCAAACGTAAAAATACACTGGAAAAATCCATAAATGCTCTGCCACCATTGACTTACAAAACAAAAACCCCCAAAAAAGAATGAAGAACATCACAGTTGCAATTCCCCAAGTACAAAAACAAAAAAAAATGGGATTGGGTGTAATTTATGTGCATCGGAATGCCATGGAGACACTTTTCAGTCAGGGGGTTGATGCTGATCACTTGAGCCTGTTCAAGGCTATAGATCAATTCTGAGTTATTTGTAAATAATCCCATTCCCACAGCAGTGTTTGATGGCTGTCATCTCATGCCATTCGTTTTCGGATGAAGCAAAGATGTCTTTTCCTTGTTTGAGGGAATGTAAATGTGTAAACTGGACATCATTACTCACAGAAAAATCCCAGATATTTGCTATCCACTGTCATCATTGGAGGAGAGGAAAACAGAGGACGTCGTAATACTCAGCTCAGACCGAAGATGGAGCAGAGCTGGAGTATCCATCGTTACTGTGGCAGAATTTGTTGAGCCATTCCATTCGTTGATGGCCGCATCTTTGCTGCCCTGTTTTCTGTCATTGACGTTTTCCTCGTTGCAGTGCGGTGCGTTTATGTGCATCACACTCCAGCTGCGCTTTATAGTTGAGCTCACACACACGCGCAGCAGTGAAGCCCCGTGTCATACTTCACTCTCAAGGCTGGAGAAATGGGCAGAACCACGGCGAGAGCACAGGCTCTTTGCTTTGAGTGGCAAATGTGGCGAATAAAAGCGACGTGGCTGGGGCACAGACCTAAGTCTCTGGTACTGAAGCTTAGCACTAGCCGTGGCAGCTTGCGAGGAACCAGATGCAGCCCCAGGAGACAGCACAGGTGGTGGGGACATAGACGCGGTCGATGGAGGTGGAGGAATTGGCATGGGTAGGGAGTTAGGGGCAGAGGGCACAGGCAATGAGGGTAGAAGTGATTGAGGGGAGGTGGGTGATGGCTGGGGTATGTGCTCTGTGAGCTGAGCTTGCTGAGAGCTCAAGTTGGACTGACTTCCAGACTTAGATTTCTCGGGTTTTGGGGGTGGTTTGGGTCGAGAGCTTCCACTAAAGCTGTGACAGTGGGGCAGAAGGTCTTCCTGACTGTGGGACTGAGCTATGCTGTGTTTAGTGTGAGCATGGTGCCTACCGTGGCCATACTGTGCACATGAGCACAATTCCGTGTCTTGCATTCTGTCCCGAAATTTCTGACCTTTGCTTTTAGACCCACTACGTCCTCGCTTGTCAGCCTTCATCTGAAGCTTGTCCACTGACCAATAACGCCGTGGTGGTGGAAGAGAGGTGGCAGGGTGTGGCCATTGGGATCCCAATCCTCCACTACCTCCCCCAGACCCCCAACCGACACCTGGACCCGAATTCCAAAAATCTCCGCCACCACTCCAACCTTCAGGCCGACCAAGAAAGGAGTCATCCCTACTGTTAATACTACCGCCTTTCTCACGCGCAGGATATGTTCCGAAAAACCAGCCTCCCCCACCTATTCCACTGGCACCGCCCATTCCGTTTCCTTCCCAATATCTCTCAAAATGTCCAAACTCTCCGGAAGAACCTTCATCAGAAAAACTTTCCTCTGCTCTGATTCTGTCTCTTTCAGACTCAGACACTGCCCCTCTGCCACCTGCCCGCCTTACTCTACCCTCAATTCTGTCTCTCTCCCTTTCCCTCTCATCTTCTCCTTCCTCATCCTCAGAATCCCACTCATGAAAAGACAGTCCTTCTCTTGTATTTACTCGTCCTCTTTCGTAGTGGAGGAGCAATGGCCTGCGTTCTCCTACTCTTCCTTCTGTGTCTCTCTCCATTCCACTACTCCTTCGTCTTTTCGAAGAAGAGAGAAGAGTGTGTAAAGAAGAAGGTGGGGAGGGTCCAGAGGCCTCTGTGCCCCTTGCATCACCCCCACTTACCCAGAATTTGACCGAAGAGGGAAGTTTATTAAGGTTTTGGTACCGTTTACTTGATTGCCTATATCTTGACTGCGAACTTTTGGGTCTTCTCTCTCTACTCCTACCTCCCCCACTCTCCTCCCCTCTTTCTTCCCCCTCATCCACACCTTCATTTCGTCTTCCCCGTTCCCTCTCTCCTTCCCAAGCTGAAAGGCTGCTTTTGTCGACAAATGCACTACGATACTGAGTAGAAAACGAGGAGTACTCTCCTTCTCTTTCCCCATCGCCCTCTCCATCTCTCTCTGCCTCTACATCACCCTCTTCAGGTTCGGAACGCTTGCTAGTTGAAACCTTTTTCTTTTTCAGTTTCATTGCTTTCTTTTTCTTCTTTTTCACTTTTCGACGTTTCCTTTCCCTTTCCCTCTCCCTTTCACGCTCCTCTCTCTTTTTGCGCTTTTTGCTTTTCTTTTTTTTCTTTTTTTCCTTTTCTCTCTCTTTCCTACGTTTCTTCTCCTTTTTCCTCTCTGAATCCTCTTGTACTCCACCAGTTCTATCCCTGTCTCTTTCTCTCTCTGCCCACCCAGCCCACCACTCCTGAAGCTGTGCGAGCTGGCTACCTCCCCTCTCTCGCTCTCTGTTTTTCTTGTGTTCTCTGTCTCCAAAAGTGCCCCACGGTTTGCGCGGTGGTACAGGAGGGGGAGGTCCATGTGTAAGAGATCTGGGAGATAGAATAGACCTCTCTCTGTCTCGAGATCTGTTGTGACCCTGCAAAAGACTGGATTCCTCGGTCAACTCATCCAAATCCTCTTCATCCTCTTCTTCAGCTTCCCTGTCACGAGTGCTGCGGGATGAAACTGTGGAAGAGGATGATGGAGAGGTAGATCGTGAGGATGTGGCTGAAGATGTGGTTGAGGATGTTGTGCTGGATGAAGTTGAGGAGGTGAATGTGTAGGGAAGTGAGGGAGATGGAGAAGGAGGTGTGTAAGAAGGGGAAAGTGTGACAGGTACAGGGATGGGTAGTGGAGGTGATGGTCGTGGCCTGTTATTTGCTTCTCTGCCTCCAGCTCTCCTTCCAAGAGGGAGGATATTTTCATACAAAGGCCCACCAGATTCTTTAGGCTTCTTAGGCCGTCGTTTTCTCCAAAAGGATGAGGGGAGAGGGGGAGAGGGGTGCTGTAAAGGTGGGTTAGGTGTTAGCAGGGGTGGGGCCTGACCTTTTGGAGGAAGTCTGGGAGTCCCCAATGGTTTAACCCCTCTACCCTGGCCTGCTCCACCTGTGACCACTCCCATCTTCTTCCCCATGCCATGATCCATGCCCTTCTCTTGATAGAAAGCCACATTTGGTGGGGGAGGTTGTTGGTGGGACCTGGGTACTGTTTTTGGAGTTTGTGAACCTGTCTGCTGGTCCACACATGGCCCAAGTCCCTCAGGATCAATAGGACCATAGTAGCGCTTATATCCATCTAGACCACTACCTGTAGCTCCACCAGTTGCCCACGTAGACGGAACCTTTTGTTGTAATGGTCCAGCATCTGACAAGCCTCCTCTTAAACCTATGGATGTTGTGGCACTCGTAGTTTTAGGTATTCTCCAACGATCCACAACTGCAAGTCTGCGATCTGGACGGGGTAAGAAAGTAGTGCATGGTAGTGGAGCTCCTATCAATTGAGTATTTGGGGGTCCCAAGGTTGCTCCAGAATGGACAATCGTGGGTGGAGATCCAGGAAGAGGTGTCTTGTAAGACTGAGGAGGTTGAGGCTGTTGTGGTTGCTGTTGTTGCTGCACCATGGCAATGGCTGTGTTAGACACGGCTGAAGTAACCACATGTGCGGAAGAAGAAGGAACCATGGCAGTGTGGTGGTGAGCTGAAACTGTGACTTTTCCCACGCCTTGTGCAGTTTCATCCTCAAAACTACAGCAGCTGTACATTCCCTATGTGTAAAAAAGAGGTGAATCAGTAAAAATTGAGTTGTAAAAAAATTGTAAAAAAATACAATACTTTACTGAAATTATGTAACATTCTAAAATATTAAAGCAAAACCTTTTATAAATAATCAAATTTAGGAGCCATCTATAACCCAACAAACACTTCTCTAATGGCATGGAAGGTATTAGTTTTTTTTCCCTCTTTTTTTCCCACTTTTATTTAATCTGTCACTTACCCGACTAAAAGCAAGCAAGAAGTCCAGCTTGCCAGACTGTCCCATTTTGCTCATGCAGTGCCGCAGCCTCCAATATACCAGATGCTCCCAGGCAAAGACCAAAAGACTTAGACCCATGGCTACCAGCAGCATGTAAAAGACCCCAGCCATGTTGTCAATGTCTAGTTTGGAGCTCATTACCTCAATTTTATCATTATGACAGATCCCTGAGAGCCACAAACGCTCTAGCATCTCAATCTCATCTGAAAAGAAAAAGAAAAACAAATTATTCAATGAACTGAATGGTTTATTAAACTGGAGACACCAACCATCTTTACAAAGTTATGCGTCACCAAATATTTATGATCTTGTAGGTAGGTTTGCATTTCCAAACTTGACACGATTCAAATAAAAGCTAATCTTTTGCAAACCTAAATTAGCTTCCTTTGTTTAGATTAAAGTGAAATAAAGTACATTCAAGTAAGGTTCCCAATACAATGAAATTACTGTATACTGTTTACTGTCTTTCCCAGCAGAACAGAAGCAGAACAAAACGTCTTTGGTTTTCTTTCAGTGCACTGTGCTAAAGGTATTAAGGACAAACATAAATAATGAGGTGATATAAAAAGAAGAAGTAAATGACTTCATAACAGTGTCACTATGACAAATTTGGTTTTCAAAAAGAGGGGAAAAAACCCCCAAACAAACTGGGACATAAAAGATGGAAGGGAATATGGAAATATGCCCACTTTATGCGGAAGACGAGCAATTGAGTGGAGAAATATAAAGACAACATAGGGAAAGATAAACTGGGGAATGGCTGAGATCATAATCATTTGATTGAGCTTGAAGATGGTCAAGTCTGCTCCAAACTCAACAGCAAATATGGAATCCCACCATCGGTCTGCGGAAAGACATACTGGTGAATTATTCCAGAGTCTGTCGTAAAAAAAATAAAAACACTGCACTGATTTGACAGGCCAATAGGAAATCTGTTATCTCAACATGGGTCCTCCTTAAAATACGTTGTTAAGCAACCCAATAAAAGCCCATCATCACCAATCACGCGATAAACGACAGTCGCGCTGCTCTCCGATGTGGAATAACGGTGACTGTCTCTTAAACCATCAACACAAACCATCCAGCAAACACGGCCCATAGGCATTAATCACAATGTAGATGAGATGCCGCAGACAGGTCTCATAAAACATTTCACAAAAGAAGCAGCGTTCAAGAAGAACGGAGAACCGTAGGCTGATTCCCAAGTGGGACTTAAACAGATACCAGCATGTGGCCAGTTTTGATCGCAGCACTTGCTCATTCACCTCCTTTCTTTCCAATCCTGGCAATCCACTTCCCTGACCACAGCCAAAATAAAAACCAGTAGTTGTCTGCTTGAAAACATATGTTCACACATGACTGTGTAGAACATCGGTCAGGTTCACGGACTGGATTACTAGTGTCACCACTCTCACAAAGGCAAAGGTACGTTCCCACACATGCTGACAAACACAAACACAGTTTCGCACCTCTGCTTTTGCCATAACAGCTTCTAGTTGGCACCGAGACTGTTGGCATGGCTAACGCTAACAACTAATGCTAAGCAAGGTTTTTTAGCTCGGGCACACAGCCAGTCCATGCCATCTGTGTGACCTCCAGCACTGTTCCCTGAGCAGCCCACCTTGAACCACACAATTATCACACTAAAGCAAACACTGAGCCTGGATCAGTCTTAAAGGTCAAAACTTTCATAAAAAAAGAGGGGGATGCTGAATTACAAGATGATGGAATTTCTGGAGCTCTAATGCGAGAGAAAGCTCCAGAGATCAAATAAAACCGTTTTTTCGCAGGTAGCTTTTACATGGCGCTGACCGCTGAGGTTACCTGGAGAGATTAAAAGGCATGAAAAGGCTGAGGATGGTTAAGTGGATGCCTGTGGTTTGCAACGGCTTAAACTAAAAAAGAAAAAAAAGTACAATCTGTAATCAGTCATTCTGCAGCTCAACCTAAATGCAATGTCTGTAGCGACTGCCAACATTTCTGGAGAACATTTTGTCAATTTAAATTGTTATCGATTTGGCAATTAGGAAGAGTGTTTTTAAATTAGGAAGCCTATATACCCTCAACAAATAAGATAGTTTGTAATTTTCTTGTATATTAAGACAAAGCAAACTTAACCAAGTGGGCTTTTTTGTAAAGAAGTATTCTTTCTTTTTGCACAGCTCCTCATTGAGAAGATCTGACATTGCAAAAAGGGTCTTATAATTGTACTAAACTCGGTGGTGTAAAGTGCTTGAGTAAATGGACTTCCTTACTTTATGAAAATACTTACTTTATTTGGCTATTTTTACTTGTACAGAGTATCAAAAAAAAACATGTGAAATACTCTCTACTTGACTTTTTTGGTTGAGGGTATGTACCCCACCACACTTTTTCAACCGCGGTTAATTTCTCGAGCGGACAAGGCAAAAACGCCATCTGCAGGATGCTGAAGGTAAATCATGTGAAAAGCACAATTCTTGACCAAGACTTGTAACTTGTAATGGAATAATGTTTACAGTAAGGTATATGTACTTTTACTCAAGTGTGGTTTTCAGGTACTCTTTACACCCCTGAATAAACTATCCTGTATTCTGAAATAGATTTTTAAAGAAAAAGCAAGTTGATAAAACGTTTATAAAATAGTATGAAACACCCACATCAAACAGATGTATAAAAACCTGTCACTGTTCATTTCACACCAAAAGCTTCTTATCTGTTAAATGCTGGTGTTAGCTAATGGAACCTGGCATCAGTGACAATTTCACTGTGGGAACTTGGCAAACACACATTCTTCCAGTCTCTGTCTGCGACACACAAACCCCCCAAAAAGGATTTAACCCGCCAGCTAACAAACTTTTTAGATAAAACAACACACCGTGAAAGACACTGTTGATGTCTGAGTGTTCGAGGGACACGAGAAGAAAGAGTGTAAATGATAATTAAAGAATTACTACACGGATAGTTATTTGATTCTAATGAAATTTTAAAAAGTGGGATTTGGTTTCCATAGAAACCATATTGAAGTGAGTGCTCCACATTTAAGCAATTAAACAGTCAGGTGAACACACACACACACACACACACAGCTGAGGTTACACAGATCAGGATCAGTGTCTTGCCTGTCTGGATTTTAAAACTAGAATCTTTTAATCACAAGTCTAACTCTCTAACCATTATACCACTAAGTGCCTTTGAATTTAAAGAGGAGGAAAAAATAAAAATTAAACAAACTACATTTGTTTAAATTGTTAAATTTAAATTATTTTATTGGTAGTCAAAATTTTATTTCCACTTTTTTGTCTCAGAATATTAATCTACTAAACAAAACTGTCAGTTGGAATATGATAATTCTATTGCTAACTTAGTAGAGATACCATGTGGCAAGTTCTTTTTTTCCTTTGTTTGGAAAATCCATTAGAGTGTTCTTATCATTTTTTTATTATTATTGTTGCTAGTATTTACCATTGCTATACTTTTGTTTTTGGCGCTGTTTATAACTTTGCCCCTTGTGGCAGTTATGCTTATATATGAATTAGTTTTTTTAAATAAATCCTTTCATTTGCAATTTGTTCCATCTTATCGGAAAACCGTAACTGGGAAAATGTAGCAACAGCCTTTAAGACCCTTTCTCTCTCACACTTACAAACATTCTTAAAACATGCCCATCTCTTTTATGTATCAGAGTGTATCTATCATACCCTTCAAAATCAGTAAACAGGCTTCCAGCTCAAAGACAAATATCACCTGCCAGACAACAGAAACACATCTTGCATCATGGCGTGAGATAAGAATTCCAGAGACGCCTTGTAGCTCAATCAAATGAACAAAACCTAGTTAAATATGCATAAAAGCATCTCCAAATTCTCTCCTCTCCTCCCAATCCCCGAAAAACGACGTTCTAACATATGACCTTCTTCTTCTTTGACAACTTTGACCGTCAAGAACCACGAGGGTCTCACCATCGCCCACCAGCTGCAGCAAGGCCAGGTCTAGTGGCCGTTTCCATCGAGAATTCTTGATCAGGGCGATTCCATAACCAGTCGTGGCGAATACTTTTCCCGATCCGATGGTCATTACTTTACAGCCTTCATCTTTGCGAGCCATGTAGTTCAACACGGCCGCGTCGTAGATGAAGGCATCCAGTTTACTGCAAAGAGAAAAGCAGTCAGAACAGCAGGAGCGAAAGATGGAGGAGGGTGACAGACGGAAAGAAAAGCTATAAAGTTGCGGCATTGATTAGCACTTTTGCTAAAAATGGAGGAGGAAAATAACAGGCTCTGGGAAACTGCAATGTGGATTAAGCGTTCGTGACAACTAGTGGAGAAATGCATGCGAGGAAACACTGGCAGAACTCGACAGAAGACGTGTGAGAAGAAAATGCAAATACATTGCGGAGGAACTCCACGGTGTGAGAGAAATAAGATGGAAACTGTAACTAAAAAAATAAATAAAACATAAAAATGAAACAATAAAAAACAACAATGGATATATAAAGGCAATAAAAAAGCAGTTCATGTGTATGGAGGACAAAAGCACCATAATCAAACATAAATGACAAGGGACATAAATGCACTTATAAGAAGAACAAAATAAATGTATAAGTACACATACATTTAAATTATTACAACAAAAAAGAAATAAATTTATATTTAAAAATGACAAAAAAAAACTGTAATAAGTACAGTTTAAATATAAATACGTATTTACATATATTACGACAACAAAGGAGAACAAAGGTAACTAATTATAAATGAGAAAGGAAAAAATGCACTAATTTATTTTTTCCTTTCTCAAGTCCATTTTCTTTTTCCAATGCGCGTAGGCAAATGAGTGGGCGTCTCCTTATTGTGTCATTGGTCGATTGATTTGTCTGGTCTCATTAATATAAAGTAAATATGAAGCCAGCACAAACCCAGTCTTGAGGTGGGAGATGGCGTCCTCCACACTCTTCTGGTTGTATTTGATCATGTACTGGTGCATGTCGGGATAGTTGCTGCGGATGTTTTTCTCCGTGCTTCCGTTGGGGACCGTTCCAAACTTCAGTGGGGGATACTGCTCTGTAGGGTGCTGGAACTGAAGAGGAAAGGAAGGTGTCAAAAAAGCATTTATTTCCCACAATGCGACTGCAAGGAATTAGTGGACGAACAATGGGAAAAGTGAAAAATGTAGGACTCAACGAATAACACAGAACGTGAATATCTGCCGGAGACGGGTTTATAGCCGAGCCTGCTGCCACGATGAAATATAGAACGTCATAAACACAGAACAATATGTAGATTACAGTGGTCCGCATTCGGTTATTAAGAAAATGCGGGAGCTAAACAAAGCAAAGAGTTATGAAAGCTGAAACGGGTACAAAGGGATAAATAAACGACTGTAGGTTATACGCAGATTTGTAGGAGCGTCCTTTTTAGAAATGTCACGCCACACAACGGAGGACAAATTACATTTGCCGTGCGCAAAGTACATTCATTTGGAATGACAGGAAAACACTGTTTTTATGTCTGTGTGTTTGTCTTCACACATCCCTCCAGCTTCCTCAAGGTCAACATTAACAGTCCTCGGCGAAGGAGAAGAATAAACAGTGTAGCATTGAACGAAAAGCTCTTTACTTGCTGAAGACACAATAGAAAACCAAGCACAAAAGTGACTTTTTTTTGCATCTATATACAGTTCGGAAAGTTCAGATTGAAACATGCTTTACATACTATATATAGTATATATTATGTAATGCTAAATATTAAGATAAATTAAATATTCATTTTGCAATATTAATTTTGATGTTTTGCTCATGACACCGAAGTGTGCGAATACGAATTCATTTCTCTCTTTCCTAATTATGGAACACAGATGAACAAGGGACAAGTTTCTTCTTTAAAGAATTTTAAAGAACGAAAATGTAAAGATTTCTTCCCTAATTCCACATAGCGACTTTGCGTTAGTTCGGAACTAAGAAAAGCACTATATACATAAACTTGAACTTACTAATGTCTTTATTACTCCCACAGCGGGAAAATTAGACAATGTGTTTTACATGTTTGATTTTTCTTTTGTTTACATGACAATGTACATTTACAAAGTTTAAATTTAAAATTTTATTAGAAGATTTATCGTAGAATATTCTCTATTTCTGTATTTCTGTATTTGTATTACAAATTATTATTATTATGTACTGTAAAATATTTTTAGAACCCTGAAAGAAAACAGGTTTGTTTACGTGAAACATTAACAGATTGCGTCAGGTCTATCTCATAAGATATCAGATTGGATTGGAAGGGTCACCTCACTACCAGATTAGAAGGACTTTCTAGAACAAAACCAATGGCAAAGATCCACCAAAAGTCTGTATGCGTTTAGATTTTAAGACCACTTTCCACATTTTCTCCAAAAATGATCCTTGTCAATCTCAGATTTCAGTTTTGTCTAAATATAGAATAATCTTGATCCATCACCCCAACTATGGATGTACAAAGTATCCATTGCAAGATAAAAACTTGAAGTGCAAGAAGTTGCCCCAGTACAAAACTGATAAAAACAGTGTTTAGCCGGATCCAGCACCAAAACCCTTAGTCCCTTACCTTTTTATCACTGAGGCCAGACACAGTGTCAATGTATTCCTCTTGGATCATGAAAGCAGCCAGGTTGGCAGTGTAGCTGGCCAGGAAGATGACAGCAAAGAAAGCCCAGACAAGAACCATGATCTTACTGGTGGTTCCTTTGGGGTTCTCCACTGGAACGGAGTTATTAAAAACCAGAGCCCAGAGAAGCCAGATTGACTTGCCTATTGTGAACTTAGAACCTCCAGCCTCTGGCAACACAAACAACAAGTGAAACAAGGAAAGAAAGTTATTCAATATGCTCTTTATTAGTTAATTAAATTACTAAGTATAGAACATACAATAAAAAATATCCCTATTTTGTTCGCTTCAGATGAACAGCAATACTGTCCGCGGTCAATTGGACCGGGGGCCTTTTATTATGCATATAAGTGTCGAAAACCCAAAAGTTCACTAAAACCGTGTGTGTGTGTGTGTGTGAGAGAGCGAGAGAGAGAGAGAGAGAGAAAGAGAGAGAGAGTGTACCATGTAGCGGGGGTCACACATTTGTCAACTGAACCATTTTATGCTTATTACTAAGCATATTAAGTATTTTTATTTACACTTTTAACACATACACATAATCTTTGTAATATAAACATGTAGCATGGTGTTACAAATATGTGAAAAGTATAATATGCATTATAAAACATAAAACATAATATGTTTTTTTTTAAATGATGAGGAGAAGTTTCAAAGTGAAAAAATACTTTTTTCACTTTGAGTCAATTTGTCTCGAACATAATAGGAGATGACTAACAAATGACTAACAAAAAACTTTAATATAAGGCTTTATATTATATTTTATATATAATATATTATTATATAATAAGGGATTATAATGTGCACATTAATTAATGCCAGTCATTTTTTTTTTTTGACATATAAGGCGCAATTTTAATTTTTAAGGATACAATTTTAACCTTTTTAAGTGTGCTTTAGTGTTCGTACAATACGGTAATAAAAAGAGAAGAGTTCGGAAGTAAGATCTTGTCATACTTAATACAAGACAAGAACATACCAATATATAAAATCTTTTTAGGTAAAACAAGTTGATAAAACGTATTAAAAAGAAAAACAACAAAGAGAGAGGAAAAAGATCTTAGAATAATATGAAATGACAAATCATCGAAAATTAATGATGGTTTGAGATAATAATTAATAAAAAAAAAATAATAATAATTTCTGCAGTGCTTTCTAAAACATCTCAAAACTCACGTCATAAACTCTTGTAGAAGCATTTAAGCACATTTATTTTGTTTTAAAGAAGTATTAAGCTCACTAAAATTTGACCTTACTAAAAGGCGATAAACGTCAGTGAAAAGCAGACTCACTCTTGCCACTCTGAAGGCTGCGGTTGTAGCCCACCGGACTGAAGAATTCAAAGATGAAAACCGTCACAGCCACGACCGTGAGGCACATAACAAACATCATCACCCACACAGCGGGACTGTAGGGCTCTGAGAGATGACATGGCAAAAGAAACAAACATAAACATTATTTTCATCTTGGTTTATGCACATAACAGTCCAGAAACTATCACACGAAGACAAGATGTATAACAGTATTTGAAAATGAATACAGCTCGGGGAGAAATAAATTGTGAAACTGGTGAAAAGCCAAAACTCAAGCAGCATATTGTGTTTATTCCAACATTAAGTTTCTTTTTCAACAATGGTTTCTTAATAGACTTTACGAGCAAACTCAAACTGCACTCCATTTTTTTGTATTATAAATATTTTATAAATAAAATTAAATTATAAAAAATATATATATAAATATTTCATTTTTGGGATTCATTTTACTGTGTAGTCATTTTCTTTAATTTGTAAGTAAGTGAACTTTTTATATATATCACTTTTTACAGATAAAATCAAGCTGCAACGATATCGAATAAAATAGAAAATCGTGACACCACAGACAAAATAAAATAGTCAAAACCTAAATTGCATTATGCCTTATGGATAAAGTTATAAAAGTTAAAAAGCGTATATTAAGTATGTATATATTTTTAAGTTTGATAAAAAAGACATATATATACGATTTCATAATTGGAGAAATTGCAGAAATACAAAACAAAACCCTTGTTTTACTGCAAAAAAAAAAAAAAACAGCTGGAGGCTTTAGCAGGATCAGGAGTCGTGCTGACCTTCATGGAAGAGTCAGGAGAAGAAAACCATACACATCTCCATCATAAAATCCAATGTCACTATATTTGAAACCGATCAGCTAGAGAAGTTGGATGTGTTGTGGAAAATAGTGCTAGAGATTGATAAGAATAAAATAAAATGAAAATTATTTTACCACAGTCAGCAAACACATATTTGTAAAAACAAAGAAGCAGCATTTTATGAAAACAAATGCTTTATCAACTATCAGGAAGGAAGGTCACTCTTATATGTACGGGTCTATAATGCCCGCAATTTTGAGAAATAGATTCCACTAAATGCAACTAAATTCTGGAATCTAAAGTTGAAGCGCTGGAAAAAAATGGCATCTACAGCAGGAAAATGATTCTAAACATATGCTGGTTTGGGAATGGCCATCACAATCCTCTCATGTAAAAGGATTTTACACAACAGCTGTGCATGTAAGCTGACCAAAGAATATTTGGAAGAATCTAGAAAAATTAGTAGCCATCTATAAATACAGTGAGAAGCCAGAAGAGGCGCCACTGAGTATGATGCCAAAATACACTAATAAAATGACAGTTTAAAACAATATCACTTTAAATTCAAAGCGTCGTCAGATATTTTAGTTCAGTTATTTTTATTTATTATTATTAATGTTTTTCACAATCAGAGCAGCTATACAAAGATGTGTGACGTTCAAAACATTTTTTTACACATCTAAGAGAGAGACGATTTTTCCCAACTCAATTCTTTTTTTTTTTTAAATCATTTTTAGGAAAAACGACATTGAAGTGATACGAGTCCCAAGTTAGGTTTGTTAAATAAAAAAAAAATTGAATTTTAAAGAAAAAAATTACATAATTTTGCCAGAAATAAACTATATATATATATATTTTTTTTTTGTGCCTGAAAAATCAGGGGGGTGCTTATAATCGAATACACATAATATAGAATACACACACAAACCAGACTATGTACAGTAATATTGATCATATGTTTAATTATAAATAAATAAATAAAGATGTGTGATTATGATTTTACAAACTCCAAATTATTTTTCTTCTGGAGTTGGAGATTTGCCCTTGATCATTTTGTGCTCCAGAATTATGTACAATTCACAAACTGGCCGTTAACAGTGATTTTGGAACTTATTGATTGTTGATTTCTGGCTTTGATCATACCACAAACACTTCAAAAATTATTGTCTTCCAGAATAATATTCTCAACAGTGTCCACAAAATAATACACGTTTGCTGTATATATAAATATAATTGTAAGTTAATAAACACGTTTAATGTAATATTATTATTATTATTATTATACAGATAAACACACATACGTACATACACACATATAATTCACAAAATGAAATTATTTAAGGAACTCAATTATTTAACACACGCGACAAATCACTACGAAGCCAAAAATTCCGAAATGGACACATCTTTGCATCAAAGACACAAAGAAACACAAAATCCGTGAATGTTTCTCCCTGTGTGATAAATGTTTTGCTTAGAAGGGGAAGAATAGGTTTGATTGATTAGTCCGGAGATGGAACCCTGACAGTCACACATCATAATAACATGCAGAGCATCTGATTGAAATCCAATCTGGAAGCATTAAGGTTTGTAACTCACCAAGGAAAGCGGAGGGAGAGACGGTTCCGTTACTACGAGAAACCATGACACTGATGCCCGTCTCCACGAACGGCACGGAAAAGTCTATCACTTCTGACCTCTCTTCGTTTATAGTCAGGGAGCCGATCGCCATGTCTGCACGCTTGTACACAACCTAGAAATGAACAAAATGTTTTGTCACTATTTGATCCAAGGAGAATATCTTTATTGATAGAATAGGAATGTTCTACCGGGTCACGTGTCCAAATAAAATACTCCACCCTCATAAAATGCTTTATTAAATCTTGCCTGGTGAAGGAGATGCCCTTCTACACAATGGATACCAGTGTCTTATTCAACTGATTTGTCCTCTTTGAATGCTATAAATGATTTTAATGGGGAACAATGACATTGGGAGGCAAGGTCAACACATTTGTTTTAACTAAATGTTCACCGTCCATCGCAGAAAAATAACGAAACTCCTTCTCATCTTCAACTTTTATGAGCACAACATTATCAAAACCAAATAAGCAACAGCTCAGCTATTTATTGTTGTTGTTGTTGTCGTCATTGTTATTAATATTAGTAGTAACAACAACAACAACAACAACAACAACAACAACAACAACAACACCTACAATATACATTTTATTCTCACAGACAATAAATCACACATAATTGTAAAAATAAGATCTAGAAACACCAATTCCTACAAAAAACACTAAAACAAAACCAAATGTTTATAAACAAAACCAAACAGCCTTTTAAAACTTTTTCTCTTTTAAACCTAAAAATCTGTCTTTTGAAGCCTTTTAAACATTACTTAAAATTTTATAAAATGTAAAGAAAAACAATTTAGCCCATAACTGTTCAAAAAGATGAAGCTCTCAGCATTGTAACGTTGGTCATTAACACAAAATAGTACTGTAAAAACAGTGCAGATTTGTTTAATATATTTACATAAAAATATTTATTTAAATGAATATATTTATTGGTTTCAAAACTTTAAATGAATGCTTATAAAATTAATGAATCAAGATTTAAAGTAAAGTCAAGTAAAGTGTGTGCCCAAAGTGCCCACTACCTCCCGTTGGGATCTCCTACAAACGTCCTTCCTTGGAAGAAGAACTGGCTGGTGACCAGTAGAGTCCAGTACAGAGAGCTTTACTGTACTGTAAGTACGGTAACTTACTGAAAGCTACAGTACAACTTTCAGTGGCGCATGCGACTGTTTCGCTAATGATGAACCAGTAACGTTAAGCCTGAAGGGCTGTGGTGAAACCAGGAACTTCACCTAATCCTCGCAATTTTCCCGGGAGACTGTGTGCTAGCTGACACTTTCCCGACATACACTGTATCCTCTATTCTAGTCTCCCAGTCTTGCGAAGAATCCACACTGCCATGTTGGGTTGAGTATGGCAACCAAAAAGATTTTTCGTGAAGCATATGAATTTTTCATGAACTCATATGCTTCGTTTATACAGGTTTTCCAAGGATTTACAATCCATGCATCTCATTGGCCCATAGAAAATCCAGAGCGCGAATCAGGTTCCGTCTGAAACCTTTTGAGAACCTAAACCTTGATTACAAATAAAAACATAATACGTTAAATGATTTAGATTAGATTAGATTAGATTGACTTTATTAATCCCACAAGGGGATTATCTGTGTTTCAAAGCGGCAAACAAAAGGAAGCAGTACAACAGAGACAGTAAATACCAGAAGAAGCTACAACTGAAAAATTAGACAACGACAGTGAAAAAGAAATGTGCAAAAAGAAACAAATAAAGAAAAATAACAAGAAATAAATTGTGCAAAAATACAACAGTAAGCACAAACAGTTTTATTAATATTTATAAGTTTTACTTAATTTATTTTTTAATTTTCTTTCATTTGAACTTGAACTTATTAAAAAAGGGAGGAATGACCTGCGGCATCCGTTGTTCTTGCACTGCGGGAGTAGAAGTCAGAAAATAAATTCAATTTCAAATGTTATTGTCTTATACCTATTATACATGGTACACCAGGTAATGAAATGTATTTTACAATCGTCCGGCATTTAAGCAAGGTGTGAGGGGGTGCATGCGAGAAAGAGATATAAGAAAAAGATAAGAGATTAAAAATACAACAAAATATATAGATATGGATGAAAATAGAAATAAAAACAAGGAAAAACTATGAAGATGAAAAAAAGATAAAAATACAATAAAATGAGACACCAATAGTTATAAGAGTAGCCCAATCATATTTAATAATGGCCATCCAATACAAATATAACTGTTAACGTAATTAAAAGTGCAAAACATAAATAAAAGAAAGGACAGACAGGCTGATCATGTGATCGCTCTTGAAGCTCATGTGACGCCAGAAACTCAAAATAGTTTTAATTTAATGCACAAAAAAAATATTAATAGTGGACCACATTGTTTGATTCAATGCTAATCATGATTTGTACTACGCAGTTAACAAGAACGTTCAATAAATCACATGATGAAATTCAACTTGGAAGAAACAGCAGCGCAACATCAACTGGCCAACCATATGTGGTGTGTAACAGGTGGTCTATCTGCAAATTCAAAGAAACTCCGCTCCTAATTAATATTCATTTCACATACTGGCTGCATTCCAGTATCCATAAATTGGTCGGGCAGATAGTGTAGAAGAAGCCTGCGCACATAGACGCTATGGGAGGCAGGCTATCCATCTCTCGACAGCATGTCCTATACAGAGCAAAAGAACCTCCTCGAATACCAAAGAGAAGTGCCAGCATTTTTATATTTTCACCTTTAAACTGCCGCTTTTCTCATATTTTGCATCCTTTTGTAACATTCAGAACGTTGTGCACAAATCATGGCAACGGTGTAAAGTTGAGTCACTGCCTGGAGTCATCCAGGTTACAAGCTTTTCCAAATCTCCTCTGACGGCTCCAACATTATGCTGGTTTAAAAAAAAATGTGTGTGTGTGTGTGTGTGTGTGTGTGGACAGAGGATTGGCTAGGTAATGAAATTTCCATTTCTCGTCTACAGTGCAGCATTCCAGCAGATCCAGTGCAATTGTTGGTCTGCGGAGAACATTGAAAAAACATGGCTGGAGCTCTGGCCTTCTTCAGACCGGCAGGCTGCACGGGGGAAATGTGGACTTGTCGTAGATAGGAGATCAAAGCCGCTTGCAGTCTGAGAAAATAACCCTTAGCACTGCGGATGCAGGAGCTGCGCTGACATCTGATTGGATGAGTATCAAAACCGGGGAGCAAAGCAGGCGATGGAGAGAGCAGGATGGAGGGAGGGAGAAAGATGTAGACGAGGAAAAGAGAGTGTGATGAAGAAATCGTCAGGAAGAAAATGAATCTACCGTATTTACGTGCATATAAGCACCCGTTTTTTTTCCCCCAATGTTAGCGGCTAAAAAAATTAAATTATAATAAAAGTTATCATTTTTCCATGTTTAATGTCAGCAACAATCACAAATAAACCGAAATACGTGTGTTTCGTTTCTTTCTTTAAATAATGGTTCTTGAAACATTCGAAACGCTGCGACACTGTAGGACAAAACTGGAAGAAGTGAGAACAAACTAAATACAATGATTAATATTTGAACAGACAGACCATATCCCTACTGTACCTGTAGCTCCGCGCTAACGGCTAACGGCTAACGGCTAGCACATGAAAACGCGTCCGTAAGCAAAACTTCAGAGCAAAAAGAAAACAGTTCAAAACAAAGAACACCAGAGTCAAACGCAATCTGCTACACAGAGACAAACATGACTGTTCTATTATTTACGTCTAACAAAAACCAAGCTCAGTCAGCTTTAGTCTGGCGTGTAGTGAGCAGCAAATTATTATGGGAGATGTAGTTTCCAATCACTAAAACAGATTACTTTTTATATCAATGTATTATCATTTGTATCAGTTGTATTATGTGAGTCCCAAGTTAGGTTAGTAAAATATAAAGAAAATAGTATTTAAAGAAAGAATTAACGTAATTTATCCAGAAATAAATAATATGTATTTTTTTTTATTTTGTGCCTGAAAATCAGGGTGGTGCATATATTCGTGTAAATACGGTATATAGCAAATTTAAAAAGTAAGGAAAAATTCCTCAGATAAAGCAGCACTGAACTAGTCAAAAACACCACACACACACACACACACACACACAGTTTCCCCTGTTGGCTTCTGTCTTGGATACCTCTGCATCCTTCTGTGTATGTGTGTGACCCATTAGTCAAATCCCTGGGCAGCGTGTTAAAAGGGTTCACAGTGTTTCAGTAGTCCTGGACGCCGGCAGATACAAGTGGGAATTCACTCGTCAAACACACTAACAAGTGACTTTTTTGGTACATCAAACACCGCGATGAAATTAGACCTTCAAACTCTATACAAAGAGCATTTTTGCCACGTTTAAAGTGCCTGCTCCTCTCTACCAAGACTTGAAACGGGAAAAAAAAGTTCCCATCGTACAAAATGTTCCAATAAAACAACACGCAATTAGCTAGTAGATGAAAAAGCACAAACTGTGAAGTGAGCGCCACAATTGACACCAGTCGACGACTGTGGGACGGGTGACAAATGAAAGGAAAGTCTCATTTATAATATACAATATCTCAAACCAAACAAATCTAAGAAAAATGAATCCATTGTTCTATTCTTCATTTTCAATTTTTTTTAAATTAAAATGAATAATTTCTTGCTTCGTTATGAACAGCAACACTGCAATTTTTGTCTTCTCGCTCATCCTCTTTTCCTCACAGCGATGGAGTAGGCGAAACAGTGGGACTTTTATGAGAATACTGCCAAAGTTTATCAGAAAATGTGGGGCTGGTATGGCATCTTCATGTGAAATTCTCTTCAGTCTATGGTATTTGGACATGAAAAAATATGATGGCTGTGCTCTTGATTTGAGTATAAATCATTTTAGTCAATGTATATTTTACTGTTACTTTATTTTACTGTTTGCTTGTGTTCTTTTTAAGAATTGTATTCTTCAATTTAGGATAGTTAGAAGTTGCTAACCGATTGTCAATTAACATAATTGTATTGATAACAAACAACATTTTTTTACTTTTGTACTTTTCTTACTTAACCCCTTCTTATTACCGCCTTGTCTTTTGTTCAGTGGTGTAAAGTACCAGAGTAAACAGACTTTACTTAAGTATTTTTGCTACTTTGTACCTGCACTGAGTATCAAAAATAAAAGCAACTTTTACTTGCTACTTGACTACATTTTAGCCTAGTTCTTTTAAAATTGGATACCTTATGACTTTTACTCAAGTCTTCTTGAAATTGGTGACTTGTATTGGAGTCAATTTAACAGTAAGTATGGTTTTCAGGAACTCTTTACACCTCTGTTCTTATTTCAGAAATGCTATACCTATAACTAACATTGTTTAACAATTCAGAAGGTGTCCCGGCATTTAAATGTTTTCCTTTAAAAAACACATGAACAGGCATCACAGATGATTTAGTATATCTATATAAACAGTATAAGCTTATATAAAGATCTTAACGCAAACACTCAGCACCAGAATCTTGCCTTCACACACTCAAACAAACCTTTCTGCCAGACGCAACCGGCAACGCAGAACAAACCCACACGCTCATATTGTTTCCTTACACTAACCTCTTCAAACACACTGCACCATGACCATGTCCTCTATCCCATAATCTCAGTGTTTGATCTTCATGAGTGTTAATACTAAAGGGAACAGCCGTCTTGCCTTTAATCTGTACTCATCTTGCTACCCAAAGCCTGTATTTACATATGCGCGTCTTCCCCTGATATCGCTGACATTGCATATAGGGCACTTGCCTATCATCACTGCTGAGAAGATCCAGTGGTGCTGATGAGGGCACAACCTCGGCTGCATTCAAGTAGCAAAGAGATGCTAAAATAAAACTCACCTCTCCCACCATTCCATTCCAAATGCCATCGATTTTCTTCCCGTGTTTCCCATTTGTCACCAGATAGAGGTCATAGGTGAAGCCCACAATCCTGGCCAATCGCTTAAGGATGTCGATGCAGAATCCCTTGCAGCATTGTTTCACCGGGGCGACTCCCTCCTGGAGGGCACTGCCATCACAGAAAGGTTCTCTTAGCTTCATCACATGTCACAAAACACATTGATCGGAACAAAGAAAATGTTTTGTGATAATGACACTATGTTTTCAGCACTTGTTGTTCC
>MU204188.1:3096089-3111140 GCA_017309775.1 Paedocypris sp. Pulau Singkep | reverse complement strand
AGAGAGAGAGAGAGAGAGAGAGAGAGAGAGAGAGAGAGAGACAGAGAGAGAGAGAGAGACAGAGAGAGTCTGTGTGAGAACGGAAGATAAAAAAAACAAGACAAAAGAAAAGAGAATGAGAGAGATAGAGACACAGAGAGAATGAGAGAGAGATAGAGAGACAGAGAGAGAGAGTCTGTGTGAGGAAGGAAGAAAAAAAATCATAAGAAAGAAGAAAAGAGAATCAGAGAGAGAGAGAGAGAGAGAGAGAGAGAGAGCACACAGGAGAGGAAAAATAGTAATAAAGAGCATGACAGAAAAAGAGAAGAAAGAAAAAAAGACAATGTAAGATGCAAAGAAAGACGACAACAAGAAAGAAGAGTTGATGTTAATTCTCATGTAAATGTGTAGAATTCAACAAAGTAATAAATCACACTGACTTTTTCACTGTATCATAAAGTGTTTGAAATAAATGTAGAGAGAAGTAATGATGATTAATGCTGAACAAATGGAATACAAGGAAACTTTGTCTTTAAAAACTAAGCAAATAACCAACAATGTAAATCTTCAGTTCAACTTGCTGTTTGTACGAAGCTGAAACGCTGACACTTATAAAACACGTAAAGCAGAATCCATATAGACATGTGTACTAGACAACAGCTAAAGCACATTGACAAGGAACACGGTGGCGTTGAGTAGTGATCGCTGTAAGGCAAACACAAAATGAGAAGGTGCAAGAGGAAACAGATGATCGATAGCAATGCTGAGATGTGTGAGTATTGCCCCTGGAACTTCTGCAACGATACCTCAGAAAAAGTCAAACTCTTGATGAAAAAAAACAAAACTGTAGAGAAGTGACAAAATATCGAACCGTATATATACACACACACACACACACACACACACACACACACACACACACACACACACACACACACACACACACACACACACATATATATAAATGGATATTAATATATATATATATGAATATATAGACTGATCAGATTTTGGTATTTATTGTCTTGTTATAAACACTATTTCAGCCAAATAAAGCATTTATTTATAAACAAAAATCTGTTTACCATGTTCAGTGTTAGTTACGGTGTTATGATGTTAATAATAATGTTGCACCACAGATGCCTGTGTTGATAATTTTGTGAAATACACATTTGACATAAATGGTTAGTAATCTACCTGCTGATAAGCATTAATTATTTACACAGAAAAATGGTAGAAAGAAAGATATTTATCTCTTTTTTCAATTTTTAAGCAGTCAATTGAACACAGAGGCAATAAATTAAATAAACAAGGACAGTCATTGATCACTGTCGACACTTTCCTCCCCCTCCATTAAACCAGTGAAGTAGTCTTCTTGTGTTGGAATGGTTCTATGATTAGAAATACTTCATCACAGGCTTTTTCAGCCTCACTCTGGGTTGAGACCTATTATAGAATTAAGATTAGAAACCTGGACCTGTAGGAATCACAACTGAAGTGCTGTTATTGTATGCACGTTATTTTTCGGATACACCAAAAGAGGAATAGAAGTCTTTTCATGCATGATTCTGACCATATAGGTCGATTTTTTGGACCACATCGTTGAATTATTTCTTGCCATTAGGCATCCAAGACAAAGTTGGTTCCAAAGAGGGAATCCAATTCATTGCTTTTAGTTAGTCAGAGGAGCATTGTAGAAGTTAAGTCGGATATCCTGAACAAATATGACTACCACAACTAAAAAAAATAACAATTATGAAAACATTTAAGATTAATATTGGATAAGACATTACTGTCTCTATTAAGCACAAAGGAAAAGGAAAAAAAAACACAATCTGCCTCTCCATCTTCCTTACAAAAGCCAGATCACTAGCGCACAAAAGAAACCTCAACTGAAAGCTTCCGATCACTATTAACAACATGACAGACTGAATCTCATTAATATTAGGTTTATATAATTCCATTAATAATATGCATAGATGGCTAGGCCAACTTCCACCAGATACTGCCATTGAACTAACCTACGAGATCATTCTGATAGAACTCTAAAAAGACCAAAGCACCACTGGAATTGAGTATTGATTAAGAGATAAAACAATCAAAAAAGCGCAAAATGACATTTTGCTACAAAATGTATTAGCTACATAAAGTGGTAGAAATCTATACATTTTTCGCTACACTGTTTAAAGAGAAAAGCCACAAGATCAAAAAATGTCTGACTAATAGCAGAAAATAGTTCTATACAAACAAATTAGATAAATCGATATAGCTAAATAATTCTGTGCAAGGGTGTAATAAGCTGATATTTGCAGAAGCCCACCTTGCATTGAGGGGACGTCTGCATGGGACAGAGTCTCTGATGCACGTTCCAGAGGCTGGATCTGCAAGTTCCACAATAACAAAAGGACGTTCCTCCAAGGTCACGACCCTCAGGTGCTGGGCATCATCGGGAGGCTGGAGAAAAGGACCGTATCGGGACCAAGCGGGATACCTCAGACGCAACACTCCATTCTCCCACCATCCTACCTAAAACCACAGAAAAGGTCAGGGGTCAGATTTATTAAACAAATGTGAGGGATAAGAATCATAATTGTCTAAATTATTGCACAAAAATATTAGTGAGAACTATATTCTATATATTTTCAAGTCTGATAAATATTCTGTATACTCTGTATAAAAGATACTGTATAAAAGATACCGTGTAAAGATGGTATAAAACCATTTCTGTATAAAAAATGGTATTAGGAGTCATTTACATTCTTTAATTTAAAACCTTCCAAACTTGATATTTACAAGCTTTACTGAATCATTCCTAACCTAGTGCTTTGCATTTAAAAAATGAATAAATGTTTTGATTTTAAGTTAAACCGAGTGAAGTAGAAATGAGAAATGCTGCTGTTGAAGAAATCCATCACAAGGACAGTAAAATTAAAGCAGTGCCGCAGTAACTTCAGCGTTGGGGATTTTTTGATGAAAGAATTTTTTAATTTTTAATAAAATCATTCATTGCATATGTCGTTTAAAATCCATTTGTTGTTTTTAATAATGTCGTTAATCACTGCCAGCTTAATAGTTACAGTATAATAGTGTGTGTGTGTGTGTGTGGTGTGTGGTGTGTGTGTGTGTGTGTGTGTGTGTGTGCAAGAGTGTGTCCACGAGTGTGTGTCTCCAGGAGGAAGATTTTTTTTGCCTGTATAGCATCAAAATCAAAAATTTGCTTACCACAGTTTGAGATTCTGAAACAGTAAATTTAAATACATTTCAATTTTAATTTAAACTATTTAAATCTAAACTGAAGATGCATTTTTGTAGCTGTCATAATTAACATGTCCCAAAGATGCAACAAAGAGCATCACAACCATTTAATAAATTAAGGCATTTCTTGTTGCTAATGGCTTTTTCTTTCTCGTTTTCACTCTTCTGGTTTCTTAGAGCGTCAGATTTGGATCATCTGGTGTTTTAAGTCACTGCCCCTGGCGATTGTGAAGATCTAATGCCGCTGCGTTGTTGGTGGGAGGTAAGAAGCCTCCTCACTCGCCACTCAGGAGAGAGACTGTTCCGGAACCATCATCACAAAGACTGTGTAATGTCAGAATGCCAGAGGACACTGGCACCAGTGAGTCGGGTTCTCCCTAGGTTTATTTCCTCTCACTCCATCAGAGAGCTTTGTTTTCCTAGCAACAATCGCGTCTGATGCTGCTCACCGGTCATAATATTGACAAAATATGGACATAATTTAATTTTTTATATTATAATATATTATTTTATATAGCACAGCCAATAATTACGCAAATAAAAACATCCTTTTTGCCCAGTTTTAGACGCACAAGAACTTATATGAGGGTGCTTATATGAAAAAAATATAAGTACCTACAGTATTTTTCACATCACATAAATCAAGTTAGAAGCACACCACAACATTTAGCAGTGGCTAAATAAAGTGTTGATAGTAAAAATTACCTAAATACAATTAATCTAACGACAATACGAAAAGGAGACAGACGACACACCAAATATCAGGTGCAGATCAGGGCTAACACCTATAAACAAAGTCTATAAACAGGCAATAGTGTCGGGGCAGAAAGACAAAAAAACAAAAAGAAAAACAAAAAACACAGGCAAGCAGTCAAAACCAGACAACAAACACAACCCAAACACTCAGTCTGCTGCACAGTGCAAAACAATACTTCGCAACAATGCGCAGACCTTGGCTGAAACTGGCTGACTGGAGTGCAAAGGCTCGTGATTTGCTGGGGTTTCTGGGAGGTGGGTTTCCAATCACTAAAATAGATTTTTGTTTTTTTATAATCTAATATTCAAGTAAAATGATATCGAAGATATACGAGTCACAAGTTAGGTTTGTTAAAAAAAAAAAACAAGAAGAATTAGGCCAGAAATTTATTTATTAATTTGCTCATTTCTATTTTTTATTTTGTGCCGGAAAAATTTGTGGGGGGCTTATATTTACGTAATTATGGTATTTTCTTTTTCAATTTCACCCAACTGCTTTGTGAAAGTCTTCAGATGGGACAAGTACTTTATAAATAAACTGAGCTTTGAGTAAAAAACAAAAGTCAACTTGTGCGATGAATCAGATATTTGTACAAATTATATTTCCATTATCCTGATCTAACGCTTTTAGACTAAAGCACCTGAATGCCACAGCTCTTTTTGGCTACAAAAACGCTACAAAATCCCAGCAACACAAAAACACACATATACGTATTTATCATATCAGTACGCTATTATCACCTGAGCAACCCCACTCCAAACGATCAGCCAGGAGCTGGTGGCGTAAGATTTAGCATATTAGCATAGGATCAGAGCAAAGGGCTTAGACCAAAAACTAGAAACGTCAACACTCTTTGGTGCCCAGATTATCTCCCAGCTTTGCTGAAGGCATGACCGCTCCACCAAAGATCAAACTGAGAATGAGCATAGAATTACACAAACGGCCGCCCTCATAACAGCTATCCACCTAGCTTTCTGTTCATCAGTCTGTCTGTTGGCCCAGCTGTCTGTCTGTTCATCTGCCTCCCTTTCTTGTCTCCTCACACACTCGTTCTTTACAGCCTGTTAACCCACAATCCGTTTTCTCTGAGCACCTCTCAACGACATTGACAGTGCGGCAAAGGAGAGAAAACAGGAAAGAGAATGTCGAGGTTTTGACAGCGTCAGACCAGGATCCACAGCAGAAGATCCAGCCACACATTCCAGCAGGTGACACTGTCTTGTCTTTAGATGATAGAGTAGCTTTATATATATATATATATATATATAAAAAAAAAAGCCTGACTGTCACAAAGTAGCACAACCAAGCAAGGTGCGACTCTACAAAATGTAGGGTTTTGCTTCAGCCTGAGGGTTAAAAAATGCTAATGATGCTCAGAGGTGTAAAGAGTATCTGAGAAGAGGTTTTGCAACCGCTAATTCACGTGATTTCGCTCATAAACAGCATGCAGTACCTTCAGCACCCTGTAGATAGGGAGGTCTGTCCAGGAAATTAACCGCGATTAAAAAGATGCCAACTTGTCGCGCACAATCACAACTACGTAGTAACGTAAGTGTGCATTCAAATATACTGAAGTAAAGATACTTAATCAAAAAATGTAGTCAAGTATAGAGTAAAAGCTGCTTATATTTTTGAAACTCAAATACCAAGTAGCAAATTAATACTTAAGTAAAGTAACAAAGTCCATTTACTCAACTACTTTAAACCTATTGCTTAGTGTCTTGTAGTACTCTTTAAAGTGCTTGAACGTGCTCTTGGGTTCCTGCGCTCTGATCTTTAGCACTTCTTCACTGCTTTGCTTCATTGCATCAATTTCATGGCTGGTTTTAGCAGGCAGATGTCTTAACTCTGCTCGCCGTCTGATGTGGGCCGACAAAATGACAGAAATGGGCGCGCTGGAGCATGTATGAGGAATCTGCGGTGCATAACGAGAAGAAACGGCCTTCTTGGCCCAAGCCGAGGGGGCAGAACCTCTCACAGAGGTAGAGGGGGGGTTTTATCAAACACCGCCCCCCCTCTGGGAATTGATAATGCTTTCACAGGGTGGAATACAAACAGGCTGCCATGACACCTTTGTCTCTGTGAGCATCCCTCTTAGGGAGGATGAGAGGAGATGCCTCGACTCTGGTGCCATCCTTACAAATCTACCGGCAGATTTGCCCCGTGTAAAAACTCACAAACACATCCTGACAGACACAAAGAAGGTCGGGAAAATGTGCTTGGCGTTTCATTTTAGAACTGTCACCCCGCTGTTATCTATCGACCCGGGTGGAGGTTTGTTTCAGCTCTGTATGAACTGTACTCATATAAAACGTCTCGTGTAAGGCATTACGTGAAGCATCAGCACAACTCGATTCTGAAAGTTGAGTCATCCAGTATCTGTGAGACGGTTTCACAGGCAAAACAGGGCTGAGATAAAGGCAGTGAGCATTGTGATTTTAATAGAGCATGTTCTGAAACAAATGGAAATTGAAAACCACCTACAGTCAGCGTGCAAGTCTTTTAAATGTACATTATGGTGCCCCATTAAATATTTCATATGCATCACAGAGATGCTGTGACTGTGAAGTAACAAAGCAGTCAGACGCCTGTCGCCCAGCTCTAACAACACGTTTCTCAGCAAATGAGAGTGAGATGCCAAAGCCAGACGTTACGCTTTCTGCAATCATCTCTGCATTGTTTATCATTTGCCGTTTTCACGAGTGCTGCAGAGAATATTGCAATTTCTGCATAATGCACACTGAACCAAAATCGAAACATTTTTTTCGCTGAAATGCGCATGTCTGTAAAAATGTTCAAGAACCAGGCCAGTTGTTCAACGTTGTGTTGTTACACAAGGCAGAGCTTTGGGTTTCTTGTTCTAAATTTCAAAATGAGTATTAACCAAATAATTAGGAATTGATTAATAATTAGAAAAAAAATCTAATTAATAATTAGAAAAAATGGTTTGGGCTGCTTGTCTACACTTTGAGAACAAGAATTTGTGTGGTACGAAGACTCTAAAATAATTAAAGTGAGTGAGTTTGTCAAGATGGCCACTAGGGACCGTTTCAAAATTGTTGGGAAAAAAAACTTGCCACAACAGCCACTAGGTTTTCCATGTGAAACAATAGATTTAAAACAATTGGCTGGCTGAACTGTGTGCCACTCTAGCTATGAATTCATTGGTATATGAAGAAACAGTGTCAATATTCCAACTAGGATTCCTCCTCATTCCTACTCAAAGATGAGAATGCTGACTCTGAGACCATGGTAAAATGTGGGTGATTCCAACAGAGTGAAAAGGCAGATCCCCATTGACCCTTGAAACACTTCTACACTTCCATATACACGGCAGGAGGAGAGAATCCATCCTCCATGTTCTCTGAATCAGGGTGGCATTGAAGACCATTGGGTATTTTTAGTCGCACCCTGATTGGCTGTTGCTTCAATGAGGTCTCACCTAATCTGATGTGGCACAGCTGTGAGGCTCACCTTGGTCCGCTATTGGGTGAAGACCTAAATAGCCACTGGTTCTGCACCACCTTCACACCAAGTGGACTTGCTGGATGACCATGATGAGCAGAGCAGTAGTGGCCAGGTCCAAGCAATGCTTTGAAGGAAGCTTTGAGCTATCCTACAAGCAAACGCTTGGTATTCCACTTTTAAAATCGCCTCATACTGTGTAACCAGTGGCCGGCCCTTGGGGTAGGGAAAGGATGCAGACTGATAAACCGAGACTTAGCATGGAAAAGTGCCTGCCAAGTTTGAGTTTGTTTGTAATATACCTCTGGGAGTAAATGCTTTAGGGACAAGCTAGTAAACTTCAAGCCATGACTCTTTTTAGCTCATTTATCTTATAAAGTACCTACAGGAGTCTGTGAACTCAAAGGGTGCAATTATTTGAGAGTTTGTTTAAAGCTACAAATGAAAGTGATTGCCAATATGGCCACTAGTGACCATATAAAATTGTGGGGGGCATGTGGGGGCCATTGTGTTGCTCAAGGACACTCAGAAGTAGAAGCAGTCGAAGGGGGATTCGAACCTGCTATCGCTGGTACACAAGTCAAATTATCTGGTAAGTCTGTTTGGAACGAATCAAGTAGTGTCTGTCTCTTCAGTGTGGTTTGATATTCCACGATGTGTTTGTTGTTTACATTATCAGCATTAGTTTCAAGCAAACACTTTCAACAATTCTTCAAATTTCCAAATCCAAAAAACGATGAAAAATTTACCATTAATCGTGTCTTCAAAAAGCAGAATAACGTTTAGCATTGCTGTACTTTTTGGTTGCTTGATTTTTAAGCAATGCACAATATCAGACTTCCTGCCATCTTTTGATGATAAAGAATATCAGACAAGAGTAAGCAGATGATAACTTCTGGATTTAAATGAACAATTTAGTTTTTTTGTAGGATTTGAAATAAATGGCCCTATGGTGCCTAGCAATGCATAAGCATGCGTATATGCAGTATACATGCGTATACTGGCTGGCAGTTCGAAAAAGTCTTTATGCGAACATCAACAGAGTAAACAATCAGCACTCGGCCTAACAAGACGCCTTGGGCAACACAATTCTTCTGCATCCTCTCTTGCTCTCCTCACGGAGAACCTTCATATGAGCCAGTCTCTCGACAACACTTGTGAGTGTGATGGTGATGTGAGGAGTGAGAACACTGACTGTGCCGTGGTGCTATCCACAATATTGTTGCCAAACAGATCAGCAAAAAATAACCAACTAAATCTTTTTTGTGACCCAGAAATGGAAAAAGTGGTAGAAAATGTAAGAATAGTGAGCACGATTTTGGCAAACTAAGATATGCATCTTTTTTCCTTGTTTTCCATGGCATCAAAATATTAGTTACGTATTCAGTTTAAAGCTACTGTTGATTTGAGTTTCACCTCCGTGTGCTATATTTACACAGTAGCGAATGTATCAGTTCTTTTGTCTCACAATAGTGGCACTCGTACAGAGAGACAAGTACAGTGGCAATGTCCCTTGTGGCAGCGAAGATAGACTGATTTAAATTGAGACAATATGCTTTGTATATATTAGAATATATTTATGACATTTTTTTAAAAAATACAAGGTAATTTTGGCAAATAAAAAAAAAGTACAAAATCAACTGCAATTTTATTTATTTAATAAAATAACGAACGTAATTTATCATTGTAACTGTGCCTATTGTTAGTATTATTAGTGGTTAAGATGTTCCTTAGAGCATTTTACCAAAAGAAAAGTGTTTCTTTGATACAGATTGCATATTTAGATGTAGTAATTGCTCATCGCAAATCCTGATTATATGTTTATGTCATCAATGCTTTAAAGTTCCTTGGCAATACAGAAGAAGTGCACAGTCAACACTGCCGCTCTCCCCACACACAATGTGATGCATTGTTCCCAGTTAATTGTAATGGGCTTTTTTCTGCTGTGAACTGTCAGGGGAAATGGTTTCGAAATGACTGTATTGTAAAGTCAGTTATCATTTTAAAACTGCTTTCAATCCACGTCTTACTGCTGCAGAGTGCGATATTAAGTTTTCAGCAGGTAGACGGTGAGAGCATCGTGATGCGAGCCTCCAGGTTGCACCCAAACTTGCTTCAGAAAGCTAATGTGCTCTCGAACGCCCAGCACATTTTTATTCTGGCAAATGTGGGCAATTAATTGTTCATGGATCTGAGCAATGTATTTCCTTTAAAATGATTGGTGGTCTTCTTAGCATGTTTTACAGCTTAACTTTACCCATGCCAGCGCAAAGACACTGCAGTGGTTGCTGCAATGCTGATTTTCATCCCGGACATGACCAATCCATAACGGCGGTTACACAAGAAGGAACAGAAATAGAATTCTGATTAGCTCTTACGTCTTCCCAGCCACTCCCGGGCGTGTAGGAGATGACATCCAGAAACGGATTGGCCAGGTAGCCATCGTTATTGAAGGAATAGTCCCGCCCACCAAGAGTGATGTTACTAAAATATCTGCAAAGCAGAAAGAACAGGACAAAATTAATGTTGAATCAATGAGTAGGATTTTGCCAATAAAAGTCAATTATCCTTTTTAGATTGAAAAAAGACCCAACTTAAAATGAATAATGAGTGAAAAAAACATTGCATGCGCATTATTTAACATTAACATATTGTAATTTATGGAAGATGCGATCTTTGAATTTGAGAATTTGAAATGAACTTTCATCGAGTATCCCTAATATAATTCTCACATTTGTTCCTCACATTCAACCTGTGAATTAAGGGCAGGTTTAAATTAGACTTTGAATTTAGAATGTTACAGTTTTATGATGATGTTTCATATCAATAATGACCAATCTTTTCACAACTGATGGAAGGATACTTTCAAAACCCATACAATCCTGATTCTAAATTCTAACATTTAACTCACTTGGATTTTAATTAAACGCTTAATTTTAACGCTGATTTTGCTGTACTTTCAGATTTATTGTAAAATGTTCACAAGCCTATCAGAGTAGTTTACAACAGCCATGTCAAAATTATGTATAAGATTAACCAAAAATGCTGGAATTAAAAATGTTACAGTTTTGTAATCTTTTAAATTGCAGTAATCAGTCTTATCAGCAAGTAGCACATACATGGAAGTCTTCTGAAACATCCTAATTAGGTCAGATAGAAAAGCATTTGGTGAAGGCAACCACTTTTCCCATAGCAAAAAAAAAAATACTTCTATTTTGGAGCACTTAATCTAAACCAGTAAACCACTAAACCAGCCTTTGTGACTTCTTCAATTGGATCTATTTTATTGTAAATCCAAAATTTAAATCCTTTTGGCAAAATAAAGATGGCGCGCTTAACACATTTAAAGCAACGGAAGGTTTTCGCTGCACACTTTATTTGATCTTTTCCCAGAGATGTTCGATTAAATGGCTCAGGGCACTTCTGCAAAGATGAATTAATATTGGGTATTTAACGCACACAAAAAATAAGTACCGTACGTATAAATTATGCGTATAGCAAGCCTCCATTACAACAGTGGCTTGCCCTTATTCCTCTTCTGGTGTGTGGATAAAAACAAGCGTCTTCACAAATCACATTCAACAAGCTAAGAAAGATGATTAGCAAACGACACTTGCGTTTGTATCGTATATCACTTCAATCCGCGCTCAACTGTCAAAAACGCAACCTCCAATAACGTGATAATAAAAAGCTGCCAGAAACATTTATTTTAATGTCGTTCATTGTCCACGTAGACGATGGTGGTTTTTTTTTTTATGAACATCCTGCTGCTGTTTCATCTCTTCCCACCCACATTCTCTTTTTAAACACTAGGGCATGTTAAACGCCTTCCTTTTCGGTCCCCGTGGTGGAGGAGTAAAGGACGTCTGTGGCCCAGAGGTGCAGATTTTCACTCTCATTAGAGAGCGTCATTAAGGAAAAGCCAACTTACCATGAATGCAACAAAGCAGAAAAGGTGACAATTAATTCCGAGTAAGACTAGCTGCAAACATGAGCTAAATCCAGAGCCCAATTTCATTTTAGACGTCTCAGCCTAGACTGGATGTTTTAAGTAATTGTTTTATAACTGAAGCTGGGAGAACAAATAATAGGTAAGATATGACAATCTATGCCAGTTTTAAAAAGTGAGATTGTCATTATTGCCACTAGGGGCAGTATACCTTTATATTAATTTATTTATTGAAGTGTATTTATTTTAATTTATTTTAACTTTTATGTGCCATAAGTTGACCAAGCAAACATGCTCGAGATTTTTTGCAAAAATCTTAGTTACAACGATGAAGGATGAGGATGTGTGTGCATGTGTTAAGCTTCCATCATCTCAGCTCACTGTATTGTATTGTTTTATTTCACATAATTAACTTTTCACGCTAAGAAGTATAAATTTCCCCACAGATTAAAAGTTCTGATTGCAAATGTTCAACAAGTTGAATAATATTGATTTGCAGTCTGAGCACCTACTGTAACACAAAGCACCTAACCACAAAAAAAATGTATGCGAATAAAACCGCCTCGTTTTTCCCCAATTTTAAAAGCTTGGGGTGTGCTTATAATGTATATCAAATATTCACGTAAATTAAAGTGCCCATTTTTCCATATTTCCAGGAGTCAGGAACAATCACAAATAAATAGAAATATGTCTTTATGAAGTGATGCGTTATTATATTGCATGTGACAGTACGCTGTGATTCCACTTAACAGTGGCTAAATAACACTGGCAGTAAAAATTCTTAGCACCCCCTACTGGAGATATACTCTACTACATTTCTAAATAATAATAATAACAATAACACTAACAATAATAATAATATCAATGATGATAATAATCCTAATTGAACCTTTATTAATCCCTCAGTGGGGAAAATGTGTCTCTGCATTTAACACATCCTAAAAGACACAAAGTCGTATTTAATGATATATACTTTTATCTATTATTTAAGTAAAAGGGTCTCAAGTAAGGTTTGTTAAAAGAAGTATTGTTAAGAGAAGCATTTAGACAGAATATTTTCTGGAAAGTCAGAACACCAAGAAAGTAAGAAGATGCTTATGCTTGCATATTAATAGAATAGTAATTTTTGGCCTGGAAGTATTATTTTGGGCCTAGGTGCTTATATTCACAGGATGCTTATATTAGCAAAGAATACGGGTGACTTGGTATTCTATTCTAAATGCATGATAATACATTTTGATAAACTCCTCTTTGCTCAATGACTTTAGAGTTTTTGTCTTCTGTCAGACATGGATGAAAATCACAAGTCGGATCTTGTTCAGTGAAAATGACTGTCTCTTACTTCATTCTGCCACGGATCCTCTGTGTTCTGTTGCCGTCCGTCTGGCAGTTGGTCACAAAGTGTGGTCCTCCGGTGGCTCCGTAGTCCTTACGCAACGCGGCGGCGCCGTGAGTCAGAATAATCACCCCACGGGCGATACGTCTACGGGGTTCGTCTCTCCAGCCCTGCGGCCTGACAGCAAACAGGCGATTGGGTAGTCCGGTCAGGCCCAGTTCAGACAGAGCTGGACCCACAGCAAACCATATGTGTGAGGCACTGGCCTGACCAGCTGCCCACGCCGCCAGGAACACCTGCTCCGCTTCCTCCTGAGAGCAGTACAGCAATCGCACCTAAAGTGGGAGAGGGGGCACCAGGGGGCAAAGATGAAAACCAGACAGCAGGAGCTGAAGGAAACAAAGGAAATAACATGACGAAAAAAAAGTCGGATGAAAATGGAACGAGTCAGAGGATGGGGAAGAGAGTTTCTGACTGACCAAGGCTTTTGATACATAATTGAAAATGAAGAAACAGTAAAATGTAGAAAGAGAGAGAGAGAGAGAGAGAGAGAGAGAGAGAGAGACATAAAAATGAAACCAAAGTGTTGCAAGAGAGAGTGAGAGACTTTGAATTTCATGTCTCGAGCAGATGGGAGAATCCAAAAGATACATCAGTAAACAGTGTAAAGAAAAAGCATAAAGGTCTGCAACATGTTTTTTTTTTCTTCCGGTTTTGTTTGCTTTAAATAACCAGGAGATGGATAAAGAAAGTTAAACAATAAAGTTTAAGAATAAACTTATCACTTGCATGCAAATATAAATATATATATATATATATATATATATATATATATATATATATATATATATATATATATATATATATATATATATATATATATATATATATATATATATATATATATATATATATACGTATATATATATATATAAACGCACACATACGTCATTGACATTTGATGTGTACAAAAAACGGACACTAGCAGAACGCTGTGCTAAGAGCCAATGAGAAGACTCGAACTGGCTGCATCAATTTGCATACAGAGACCTTTTACCTTATTACCAGTACAAAACAGGTTTATGCATTTGATGAAAACATATCGCCTAATGAAGTTAATCTACTTGTGCTGATCATCATAAGCCTTATATTGTTCGCTTATTAGGGACAAAATTAGGCATATTTGGGACAAAAACGTGAGATTGTTACTCGTGTCAATTGCAAGATTGTTTAAAAATGATCCAAACTCGTTCTAAATGTTCAAAGGCCACCAGACCTGGATTTAAACCTGTAATGCTTAGGTTGCAGGTCCAACTCTCTACCACTAGTGTTCGTTATTCATTGGTGCACAAACACAAGATTATAAAAATATAAGATTGTACATTATACACTGCAAATATAAGCATGTATCATATTTGAAATTGGCGATTATATGGACCCCCCAAGTTTTTCAGCAAATTTTTATCAAAAATAAAAATGGGGTGAGTATATTCGCATAAATACGGTAATAAATAATAATTATAACGATAAAAGTCATAACGACACTTTCACGTTATGTATTATGTATTTTAATTTAATGAACATGACGCTTGACAATAAACCCAACTGTTTATAAAAAGGCACGAACACACACCCCCACACAAACTTCCATAAATCTATAGTAATGTTGTGTTAAATGTTGTAGTAAAAAATGTTTACATGTTATATCAAAATCTGATTAACAGGTTTAATGTACCACCTGGGGTTATTTTGTACTTCTTATTGTTATTAATGTTTAAAAATACATTCCTAAGCTACAAATAATAATAGAAACAACATACTATAGATGCAAATCTAAGTTTAACTTAATAAAAGATGCATTCAGTGTGACTTAAAATGTCAGGGAATGTTGAGCGCAGGTTCTGACAGGAAGAGCTGCATTATATTTAAATATAGTCAGGGCTGAACAACAGAAAAGTTGCGTCTTTCTGATGCAATGTGCAAAGAAAGACTGGTCAGACAGTTCTTTTGACAGAAAAAAGTATACTGTCAAATTATATGTTTGGTATATTTTGTCATATTGTATTTTTGCATTGATACAATATGACACATTTGCATAATTTGTATTATATTGAGATATATCGCTATTTATATTTTCTTTTTGCACCAAACAGTGTAGCATTCCCAATTTCATTGTAACCCAGCAATTATTTTCTATTGTATTGTATTCTATTCTATTCAAATGGTTTTCTATTATATACGTAGATAAACCACAATCAAATTATTTCTATGAATATAGAAAATCTGTTTAAATATTATACAAATTTGTTT
>MU204188.1:3081522-3092267 GCA_017309775.1 Paedocypris sp. Pulau Singkep | reverse complement strand
AATATATATATATATATATATATATATATATATATATATATATATATATATATATATATATATATATATATTGAAAATTGAACAAAAATTATACAACATTATATTGCAAACAAATTTAAACGAGTGTTTATTTAGTGCTGAGTTTACATTAATTTACATATTACACCTCAATATCTAATATTACAAGCTTTAGTCATTTAATTGCAATTCATCAAGTATAATTTTGTCAGGGAAGTGCAATTAATTAGTAAAAAAAATTAAACGTTTGACAGCCTTAATATATATATATACACGTATAAACAAGTTCATTTTAATGTTTTCTATATTAATGGATGAAAAACTTCAGTTTGATACATCTCATGCTTTTTTCGTTGGAAGCTCACCTGAAGCCAGATGACATTGGCAGCCCCCCACTGTGTGACGACACTCTCGCCGAAGCTACTGTGCACACGTCCGAAGCCCGAGAACGGCACTCGTCCAGCGGCCGCTGCTGCCCCGGCCTCCCCTTGCTGAACCGTGGAGCCTGCATGGATCACTGCGATGTTGAAGTGCATGGATGCCACCGGGTCCCTTTCACGCTCTCTGGGCCGCAGCAAGAGATGAGGAGAGGAGCTGGTCTGACCCGCCCATTCCACCAGGGCCAGTAGTACAGACAGCGCGGGTGCTGTGACCATGGCAACAAATGAGGAGGCCAATCGGAAGGGCACAAAGAAAGTCTGAGGGTGAAGGAAAAGGAAGGAATGTTCAGGAAAAGGGAAACAGTGATAAGCAACAACTTCCACAAAATGGAAAACTCGAAGGATAAAGAGTTGCATTTGGGCAAGCAATAGAAAAGTGGAACAAAGGTGGAAAAGAGACAGGACACAAATAGAATGGGAAGATGGTGGGACCCCACTATAGAAAAAATGCTTTGTTTGTGTGTGTGTGTGTGTGTGTGTGTGTGTGTGTGTGTGTGTGTGTGTGTGTGTGTGTGTCCTGATGTTTGTTCAAAAAATTAGCACCAAACACTATTCGAAATTCCTTTTGAAAGATTTGGAAAAACCAGCATCTTAATGAAAAAGCATAAAAAGCTCTGAAATCTCTCCACCATGGCGTCAATCAATATCAATAGTTCATTCTATTGAAAATTCTTCGCTAACAAATATGAATTCTTCAAGCAGTGTAATGGACTTTATTTATGAACTGAATAAAAAATAACTTTCACTGTAACAGATAATGGCTTATTTAGCAAGTTGAAAAAACATGTGTGACAATTACAGTATATATATATATATATATATATATATATATATATATATATATATATATATATATATATACAAATTTATATTAATTTTTTATTATAGTATGGTATTATTTTATATAATATGTATCACTATATAAAAACACAAATATACACATATACATATAAGACCTTAAAAATTCCAAAGATGGTCTTAATAGGTGTATTTAAAATAAATCTAGAAAAAAATTTTTAAAGTAAAATGAACGGGAAAAAAAAATATCACACATATAAAAAACACATATTTAAAAGTAAATAGCTCTCAAAGTGGAAAATGCTATATGCATTTACTGTACTGTATAGTGACTTGTGAATAAAGTGATCGATAAAATATTTTTTGCCTAATAAGTGAAATCATACCTGTTTGCGCACAATGAGAGTATGAGTAAAAAAAAAGATCAAGTGAAAAAATTTAAAGAAAAGCATTTATGAAAAATAAATAAATATTCACGCAAGCCTACAACAATACTTTAAACTCTGAAATATATCAAAATAACTAGAGACTTACACACAAATTATTCTAGATGATGTGAAGTATACAATTCGAAAAAGCTTTTAAACGTGTTTGAATGCCAAGCGCACGCACACAGGCACACACACACACGCACACACACACACACACACACACACACACACACACTGCTTCTGTTTACTTTAGTGACAGCTTCCTACAGTCTTCTCTTCTGTTTCATGGCTTCAGGTGCTAATGCCTTAGCTTGGAATCACCAGGCTCTCTGACATAATATTCCCTCTCTCCCAGTTCTGTCAATGGTCTGTCCTTTTCTTTTGAATCCCCCCTTCCTCTCTCTCTCACTCACTCACTCACTCCCTCTCTCTCTCTCTCTCTCTCTCTCTCATCTCTAAGCTAGTTAGTATGTTGACCCTGACAAGTCCTTCAGATAAACGAGGGGAAGAATTAAAAGGCCATAGATGATGGAGCAATGAGCAGAACGTTTAAGAGAGAGAGAGAGAGAGAGAGAGAGAGAGCGAGAGAGAGAGAATGGAATTATATGTGGCTAGTAAGAAGTAAATACAGTCATGTGACTAAGATGGGGAGGAAGAGGAAAGGGAGACGTGGAGAAAAGAAAGAGGGCTGAAATATGAAAGAAAAGAGAAAGACAGAAATATTGATCACTAGGAAGTGTGTACGTGCTTGGCTTAAATAAATATGCTAGAATCCTCCCGTTTTGACAGACAAGGGCAGTGTGTGTGTGCATGTGTGTGTGTGTTTGGGAAGGGCTGTGCACATGAAAGGTCATTCAGGCTCAGTCAATAGCAGCATATTACTATTTTCGCGTCCCTTTAAATCAACCTGAAGTAATCATACTTTGGCCTGTCATTTAGAAGCCCACTGTGCTAATGTTGTGGAAGTGCAGTAATTTACTGCAGGACGCGCTGTACAGTAGATGTAGGAGGTGAGCACATAGTGCGGAATTCATTAAAAAAAAGCCCCCCAAAAAAGTCTCAATGATGTATGGAACGATTTGGGAAAGAAATGGTTTTCCTCCGAATCCGCAGGCGGTAAAACGACTGTACACGGGCGATACGAGCGATAGTGAGGAGAGGATTACATGACTTTAACAACACAATCAGCTCTTTATTAATTACACGGTTATAAATAGCGTGGGGGCGGGGTCAATTGCGAGTGACTGAAGAGGTTACACGACTAATTAATTAATTTTTTCACAAAACAATTGAAATAAAATACACTATACACTATACACTACAGAAAACACTATCTTCTTGTTTTTTTTTTTTGTCATATAACTGTTGTGTTATGTTTTTATTGAATTATTGTATCCACCTAGTCATTCAATTCATTTTAGATTTTCTTACTGGAATTAATAAAGTTTCTCTGTCTGTCTGTATTTTGTCCAAAACTCCTTTTGAAGTTTGAGACTACAACTGTAAAAAGCGTTTCATGAATCAACTTGAGATAAGCATAAAATCTGATAAAAATTGGAAAATTCACATCTGTCCAAAATTGAATAGCTTGTTTACAATAATATTATTTTTAAACAACAAACAATGCGATCACAGAACAAACAGTCTCTTCTATACACTACCGTGTACACTACTGACAATATATTTTTTATTTTGCTTTATTATACATGTGGTGTACCTAGACATTTCATTGACTTCCATTGGCATTTCATGACCCACTCGGAAAAATAACAAAGATTAACAAAAAATCTGAAAAAAATATGTCCAAAATTCCCATTTTCAACTTTCCAATAGCTTGTTTACAATAATGTAATTTTTTTGAACAAACAACACGACTACAGAACAAACAGTCCATGACCCGCTTGAGTGGTATCTGTAGTCGTATAGATGGATCCCTCGTGATCATTACGGTTGGGACGCGGCTGGATTTGGGATCGGCATCGGCAGTGAAAGTGCATCCTTTTACTGAGCCGCTGTAAACACAGCCCATAAATTGCTTGGCATGCAGCGCGTTGACCGATGCTATCGAAAGCACTTTAGCTGACAAACGACCACGTCATCCATCAACGTTCCGCACGCACTAAGACCCTCATCATAATAACAAAGCCCACTCTGCACTGTACCGAAAATGTTACGACACCGTTAAAATACCACAAGTCGGTTAAACGTGGCCGATCATCCAGATGCTTTACGATAAAGCGCAGAACGTAACCCGGTCCACACAACGAGTGCTAGTGTATCTGTAGAAATCCCATTTAATCCCAGTTTACCTTATTATATCCAATCCCAGGGGGTTAAACAATCTACTTCAATCTCGCTTCTCATCCGCAATTAAACATTTTGAATTCTGAGAAGCAGCCACTTAAAAATCCTTTTAGTAACGTTAATAGCGCAAAAAAAATCCATTGTTAAAACTTTTTGTGTGGATGTCAAGTTATTAAAAAAAATGAAATTTAAACTTGTGAAATCCTGTGCAAATTGTGATAAGGTTGTAGAGTTAAACAATCCAAGCAATAATGAATGAGCTATCACTTCAAAGCACATCCAACTATTCCTATAACAAAGTGAGAGCTCACTTCGGATCAAGATGTCAGCCAAAAGATAAAACAGCTTCCAGAATAGTCCTTTTCCTAAACAGTGACAAAGGTCTATGAGCAAGAGAGTAAGTACACCCCTGGGACACGTGTGTGTGTGTGTGTGTGTGTGTGTGTGTGTAAGGACACACGCTAAGGACTCCAATGTGATACATTTCGACAGCACGCTTAGGAGATTTGAAACCAAAAATGAGGTTTAAATAAAAGCGGTTTTAAGTAATAACTATTTCAATTGCTAAGAAATGGCATGTCATAAATAGCAGGTCCTTGACGGAGGCCTCTTTTTCATTAGCTTTTTATTTATTCCACTGATGAAAGCAGGAAGCAAAGGCGAGTGCGAAACAGCAGCCACATCAACAACGACGAGCAAGAACATCATTACACAAATAAATACTCCGTGTGAATCATTTTTCTCAATTCATTTCTGGATAACCTGAAAGCTAAAGTCAGAAATCCGAGAGCTGTGTTTTTGTTCATTTTTGTTCATTTTCTCTTATTTATGACCACTAGCTGGCCCAAAATTTCTCTCTTTCCTGTTGTCTTCCGCTTGAAGGTCCTGAACTGCTTAGGAGGATGAAGAACACTATGTTCTAGGCGATCATAGCGTGCCTTTCCCTCACACGAGGACATTTCCACAGTTGTGCCGACTGGATTCAATCCTACAAGCTCCATTCACAAAGCGACGGAGCACTTACGAGTACTCGCATTCACAAATCAGCATCCTAATAAGCATTCCATAAAACAAGGTTAAGCCTAAGACAATAATGTCTCCATGTTTTTGTGCTGCCAAAACAAATTTGCCTGTCAACAAGACATAAACAATTCCACAATCTGAGAGAACACGTTGGAGCTCTTCTTGTAAAATGTACATTTTTACCAAAATTACAGTAATATTAAATATATACATTCATCCGACTAAATTATTTAAAGTATTTCTGAAAACAGGTTTTTTGGTCTATTAAACTCACTATAATACAGTTGTGCTTCTACAGTACTTGAGTAAATAGACTTTAAGTATTTTTGGTTGTACAAAATGGATCTATACTCTTTACTTCACTACATTTGAATGAACACTCACCATTACACGTTACACTGTAATTGTGCGCGACAAGTCGTCATCTTTTTCTACCGCGGTAAATCTCTTGGGCAGATGAGGTGATATCGCCATCTGCAGGATGCTGAAAGAACTGGATGCTTTTTTTGAGCTACATCATGAAAATCTATTTTGTTCTGCCATTTTGAAACATTGAGGTGTTATATTTGATTTCTACATTAAGAAATAAAACCTAAAAAAATTGGTGTATTTTGAGGCTAAATTCAGTGCGAGTAAAATAATTACGTTGTTTTAAAATTGGATACTTCATGACTTTTACTCGTCTTCTTGGAATTGGTGACTTGTACCTTGTAATGGATTAATTTAAGGTGCATTGTACTTTTACTCAAGTATGCTTTTCAGATACTCTTTACACCATGATCTGATTCTTTATACATTTAAGAATAAAGTCAAGGGAAGATGTCAAAATAATGACATAATTAGAAATGAAGGGACAAAAGAGACTCCTATCCAAGAAATCCAACATTTTATGAACAAGGAAATTATAATAGCTCCTAAATTAATTTAACATGGTAAGAAACCCTAAGACTTATTGTCGCCCACTAATCTTCGCCTGCTATTCAAAGGCTTTACATCAGTGAATAGGCTTCAGCAGCTGCCTGCAGGAGAATCTCATCCCGATGCTCTGCCTTGGGTTGGCTCAAGTAAACACAGCCTCTAAGATTCCAGCCGGTTGACTGGTTTAGAGGTTTACAGCAGCCGTAAAGACACATGGAGGAAATTCCTTGAGTCAACGTGGATCATTAAAGCATCCGAAATCTACGAGACCCCGGAGAGCGACAGTTCGAAGCTACGCTCTCACATTCAATAACAACAGCAGTTGTCTATAAAAAGTCAAGCTTCTACTTACTCGGTAATACAATGGAAAAACCATGAACACGGCTAAATGGGATTTAGTTGCTGAGCCCAAATGCAAAGAAGATTTTTGTTCCAACTAGCCTTGTGCCAGAATATTTGAATAGCTGTTGGACAATGTCACATATGATTGTAATGTTATCATCAGAATTACCACAGATTATTACAGATTGAAATGCAACAAAAAGCGGTTTGAAACAAGCCCTTAACTTTTCACCAAACTTCAGGATGAGAAATGACATTGTTGCCACATTCACCCCAGCAGAAATTAAATTCCCTATTAGTCAGTTAACTTTAACATTTTGTCGAAGAATAAAACGAGCTGATTCGCTTCTGTGCTTTAATACGGGCCATTGAGAAGACTCCAATTAGCAAACATTTTACCTCAGATATTCTGCATGAAGCAAGTGTGGTAAATTGCACAAGTGGAAAACACAAGTATTAAGCAACGAACCGTTCTGAGTAAAAATAATTCTCTGAGAATATTGCTCGCTTCCCTTGTTGGTTGGAACGCTTTGCTCGATTACAAACTCTCAGACTCCGTAGGCCTACACAACACACCTCTGGCCTTTATGCTAGCCTGCAAACACAAAGCCTTATTGCTGAAAGAGATTGATGAGGAAAGTGCATGCTCCGAGTCTATTCAGGAGTTGTGTGCCACTATTGACTCGAATAGTGAGATAACTGCAAAAAGTGCATCCATGTCAACAATGAAGGCTCACAAGTGCCACCTCTGGTTTACCTGAAGGAGTTGTAGAATGCAAAAAGTTTCGTTCCTTGATGGGGTTTTTTTCTCCCTTTTTCAGCAGCAGCTCACCAGTTCTCCACAGTTCACAAACAGACAGAATTAATATAACAGGTATTGCCTCAGATTCGGTGGCCCATGCTTGTCCCACTGTGAAACCAGAGACAGGCACTGCACCAAAAAACGTTGACCTTAACTCCTCAGTACACCACTGAGGATACTAAATGAACAGTAGCCCTGAAGCAAGCTGTCTGGTGAAAGAGAAGCTGCCTGGATGAATGTGTAGCTTCTGCAATCAAGCCTCCAATTATTTATGGTTTCCTTGTTTGGGCAAAAAGTCTTCCTCCCTCAGATCATACAAGGAACAGCAGAAGCATAACCCGAATCCTTTCTATACTAACTACCAACCACCAACAAAGGCACTTCTCTGACTGACCAGCTAACCTGCCTGTGGCACATATAGTAATTCCTACTGGCTTCCGGCGTTCTGAGGCGCCTTTTACTCTCAGGGCCGTGGGAACATTGTCAAACTGTTCAGTACAAATATAGTCATGCTGGTTGTAAAGATCGACATCAAGGTACCAAAAAGAAACTGTTGGTTTGCGTCCAGTCATCGACCATAAGAGGATAGTTCCAACCTGACAGAACTGAATCAAAATGCTCAATGAACTCAAGATCCAATTGCAGTAATAATCCAGAGTGACCCATACATAAAACGCATGCTTGATTCTTCCTTAACACAGAACGTTCAATGTGTTCAAGAGCAACAGGTGCAGAAGTCGTAAGTTATACCCACAGAGACCTTGTGCTCAGGTGATAAACCAATTGGGGGTTTAGGTATTTTGGTGATAGAGTATATTCACCTCAGTTCACCCCAGAATGACTTTTCTAGGTCTAGACTAGGGACTATATTCTCCACATTAACCCAAAGCAATATCAAAGTTCCAGAAAGAAGTAAGAACCCTAAACAATGTCCCATGTTTGCTACGGCAGTAGTTCCTACATAACAAACCCCATATGCATCTCCCAAGGACACTCAAGGTTAGGTTTAGGGTTAAAATAAGGATTAGTGGGTTAGGATTAGGATTAGCAGGGTTAGGGTTGGTTTCACAACTGAGTGCCTTAGGGCAAGACACTGAAACCCAATTGCTTCCCTAGTGATATGGCTTAAGACTGCTTTGTATTTGTGTGTGTGTGTGTGTGTGTGTGTGTGTGTGTGTGTATGTAACTTCACTGGATAGATTAAATGCCGAGCACAATTTTGATATGGGCAACGTGTAGAAAACATACTCACTTTACTTCATAAGAGACCACTGCAACATTGAATCTGCAAAGCTTGGAAGTTGGGGCACACAGCGTGTTTCACACCGGAGTACATAAAACTGCTCTTTGTGCTTGTCCAAAATCACTCTCCTCAGTTTGTTGTGTAGACACCGGCAACTTGGGTTCCCAAAGACATTGCACATTCAGGTGTTCTAACACTGCGGCAGATGCCCTCTTGAGAGGAGGACACGTACGCAGCAAATGACAACCTATTGCCCAGATGGTTCAAGAAAGATAGGACAACTCGTGTTAGGCACAGAACCTCTCTGCCCACCAAGAGTCGGCACACTGATTGTTCTAGTTTCTGCTAATTAAGGAGCCACTGTGTAGACGGATCCCTTGCCATAACCAACAAAATCATACATTTCCTCCTCTCCTATTGACTTGTTTCTAGAGGCATTCACTTGGGAATATCGGGTGGGAGGTATCAGGTTCTCCTGCCAGCACATACTGGGCACAGGGCTCTTTCTGCCATCCATGTCCAAACCTCTAAAACCTCCCGGACAACGAGGAGTTTGGCCAGACGAGATTATACAGGTTAAACACCATCTACTAGTATACAGTCAGACTGTTCCTGTATATAATCAAACTAGTGTCGCCCACTAGTTGGGTCCATTCTGTCTTGTCTCCAGGAGAGATTGGACTGACGACTGGTGCTTTCACATGTAGTTTGTTTTAAGCAAGCCAGAAAGGGAACTAGCTGAAAGTGAGCTCAGTTCTTTTGCTGTTCACAACCTAGTGGACTCAGAAAAGAACCAATTTATTTATTTATTTATTTATTTTTTTTTAATTTCAGCAATGAAGAAACCACAAACGGCCCCACAAACGAACCACACTCAGACCACCACCGGAGGAGGTCAGAGCACGATTTACTTTTGGGATTGTTTAGGAGGGTCTGAGATTGCATGATGTGTTCACATTGTATACGCTCTGAACCGCTCCAAGTGCGTTTGAAAGGGTTAAACAAGCTCGACGTGAAAGCACCCTAAGTAGCTAAAAGACAAGGTGTTTGGCTTCAGACTCTACTTTACAAAAGTCGATTAGAAGACATGACCAAATGGTCAGGTTTGTCCTCTCTGTGACTGGTTGGCCACCAAAACCTGTTGTGTTTACTGCCCTTGGTCGAAGAGTTGCTGGACAGTTTCTGAACAATGGAAAAGCAGTTTAGAAATTGATGTATGGATGTCTATTAATGCACTTTCACTAATAGTAAATACATGTACTCAGAGTCTGTTAGTTTGCATTTTCAACCCAAGCAGGACAATAAAAAATTCTTACATACAGCTAACACTCATTCTACTTTACATAAAGAACTTTTCTACACTCAATCAAATTCAACAAGGTCAAGATTTTTCAGCTCACTTCTCCACCTGAAACTTACAGACCTTATTTTTCTGGATTTAATACGGACTAGATTATAAACAAATGTCAGTTTTTCCAAAATATGAGGCACACACTACTTTTTTCCAAATTACAAAGCGCACAGTCAAGTTTTTTAGAATTTTAAGTGCAACTGATAGACCAAAAAACCTTTTCTAATAAGATGTTCTACAGTGTCTTTGTTTGTTTGTTTGTTTGTTTTGTAAGTGAATAAAGAAAATAATCGGTAAATCGATATGTATTGTGTCCAATACACTGCTAGATCTACTTCTGAAACACTAAAGTAAGGGGTCTAATACTAGTACTTACTGTAGGGGTCTTACTGTACATGGCCAAAATGAAAAGTTAATTCCATAATGAATACCTATTTGGAAATGTAAAATTATACATTTTATTGCAATGTTTCCTATAATCTTACAAAACAATTCTCCATGCATTATTTTTTCTAAAATACTGCAACACTATCAACGTTGTTTATTTTCAACAAAACTATCAAACTATCGATGTTTATTTTTTCCTTCATATGGGATTTAACTGGAGGGGTAATTTATCACAGCTTTAAAAGATTGTTAGCTCTGAACAACGGTGGCAAATGAAGCGTGTAAGCCAAGCTTCAGCTGTTGAATGAAAGCCATGAAGCGCTTAAACTATCTCTTGACTAAAATGCTATTATAAATGACCAGGAATGGGCTCATCTTGCTTCTATCTGTGGATAACGGACTGCCCACCATGAGCATTAGATATTCAGGGTTCCTACACTTTCTGAAAGATAAAATTCAAGCACTTTTCAAGCACTTTTAAGGTCCATGTTCAAGTTTTTCCAGCAACATACAGTTGTGATAAAATGTATATTTAAAGCAGGGCTGTCAAAATTAGCGCGTTAACGCAAGCGATTAATTTTAAATTCTTAATAGCAATATTTATTTTCAACGCACGTTATCGCAAAGCAGGGCTGTCAAAATTAGCGCGTTAACGCAAGCGATTAATTTTAAATTCTTAATAGCAATA
>MU204188.1:3052853-3081486 GCA_017309775.1 Paedocypris sp. Pulau Singkep | reverse complement strand
TTTATTTTCAACGCACGTTATCGCAGTCACACTTTTTACGCTGTGCTTTTTGGCCGCTAAAAATGCATATTTCTACACAATTAAAATTTCAAGCATTTTCAAGCACTTCAGTCAAAATTCAAGCACTTTCAAGGCCTTGAAAACACAATATTGAAATTCAAGCATTTTCAAGGATTTCAAGCACCCGTAGGAACCCTGGATATTCATTCATGCCACCTTTATTATAAAACACCACCTACTGTAGTTCAATACAAGAGAGCTAACTAACGGAGAGCCATGATACATTTATACAACGGTAATTGAACCTCCGTAGAGCCAAATGACAACTTAAAACATTTGGCAGCCATGTCAAGCGGCTCCGATTCTGAAGATCTGATTCCTTTGAAGCGAAAGAACTACGAAACACCACAAGCCAAAACTTCGACATTACTTACTCAGCAACTTGATGTGAAAATGTAAAGGATGGTTTCAACAGTGTCATTTGACTTCCAGAGCGATTAATCACCAGTAAGCATCCTGTATTTCTCCCTCTAGCCAGAAAGATAGATGTGTAATCTGCTTTATTGTTTCATCAACAAAATGAATCTTCTGCAAAAAATACAGTGCCACCCTCTATTTGAAAGCCACCTCTAATAGGGCACCATTACAGATGGGTTGGAAAATCGAATGACATGTCAAATAAAGGTTTTACGTTTTACACAACTACAAACAAACAAACACACACACACACACACACACACACACACACGTTACACCTACGTGTTCTTTTCCTTTGTAACTTATTACTGGTTGCATCTGTCAGTCAATGGCATCAATATCGAATATTTTACCTGCGTAAATTACCATCAAGACCTTACAATGTTGCTTCATATGTCTCTTTTGCATTTCTCTGATGTAAGAGAAATAACAATCCACGGAGATCTCTAAACCTCTGAAATCCTTGCATAATAACTTGGACGGGGTGGAAATATCTGACAGGCTTTAACAGTAACTGTTAGCTCAGCTTCATTTTCTATTCAAAGTGCGTTATAACAGTGTAACTTTTCTAGTACAGTATGTGGTTAATGATTTGCTTAAACTCTAACTCCTTCACTGATTTGACATTTTCCTTAAAAGAAACAGACAACGAAATGACCACAAACAGGAATAAAAATAGCAAATGAGCCCACCACCATTTTGTATTTGAATGATAATTATCGAAAGATTATTTACCAAAACCTGGAAAGAGAGACGGAAAAAAGTGTGGTTCACGGTACATAGTTTAATTTTGACAGAAAAAAAAACCTTTGTTTAAAACTTTACTCATAACAGTTTAAATAGTTTTAAGATTAGTGGGAAAAAAATTAAATTTTGTGTAATGACAGGTTAATAAAATCTGTTATAAAGTGAACAACCGCAGATTTTGTTGAGGCACTTGTGGACTGTTTATAGACAAAACATTTACTTACACTGTAGGGGTTTAGTTAAAATTGTTGTGCACTTAAAAGTGTTTATGATATACGTATTTGTAATGTAAAGTGAAGATCCAAGATATCCTTAGGGTTTTACTAAATGAACAGTGAGCCGGAAGATCAAATACATAAGGGATTGATGTCTGTGTTGTTTGCAAGTTCTGGAATCTGCAAAGCTACCACTTTGTCTTTCACCTCAACATACTTCCTTACATGAGATTTTAGTAATTTTGTAGAATGGTTCTACATGTTTGGCGAATCGTGAACAAAACTTTTCAAGCAACTTAATGATGCATCCAGAGTGAACACAAGCCTGTGCAGTGTGAAGGGAATGAATGAATCAGGAGCCAGTGAAGTGGCACCGGGTGAGTGGGAGGTGCAGAACAGAGGAGATGGAGGAGGAAAGATAGCGCTGACTTTTTTTACTACAACCCTTCTCAGACACACGTCAACCGAATAACACAAATAGGACAGTAGTACAACATGCTGGTAGACAAACACTTATACATATATTATCACTTACAGTATATTAGAGCTCATGCTTAATCGTTAAAAGATCACGATCTCGATTCTACACCCCCTTGCAGGCATCGGGGAGGAAATTTGCCATACGCAATCATTTAAACGTTATAAAGGAAGTTCGTATTTTGGGGCGCATCCTTTATTTAATGGAAAGAGAAACGCTGCATTGTCCCAGTGGCCGTGATGACAGCGTAGATTTTGCGCAGCAGTAATACGTAATTTGTGTTATTATTGCTGATTGACAACCTGATTTTCAGGATTAAATATTTAATAAAAAAAATATCCGGAATCGTGAAAAAAAACGTAATCTTGAATTGTGAAAAAAAAAATGTTGATTACTTGAATACTAACTTGAAAATTAGATCATTTTAATTCTGAAAATTAGAGCACAACATTAATTCTCAAAGTCTGATGGGGAGCTGGTCTTTACTGTAGCATGAAAGATCTGATGATTTTGAACAGTTCAACAGAATCCAAACTACAAACCAATCACACTACAACCGTAACTCAAATCCTGGTGGTTGGTTTGGCAGGCAAATACTTTACATTTACACCACAAGTGAAGGTGATTTAAGAAAAAAATTCTATCCATCCATCCATCCATCCATCCATCCATCTATCTATCTGCCCCACATTTAAAATAGAGGACGGCCACATTAATCATCTCAAAACCCCAAATAATCATCAATGCATCATTATTGCATGCTAATGTGCAATTTGATCAATTAGGCATGCAAAAATGTTCCAGATCTAATTACACAACGAAAAGTTTGGTTCATTTCAACATGTTACTAATAAATTACACCATCCTCATCCTTGATAGGATTCTGCAAGTAGCTTCCGCCACGTATCTCTGTAGTGCACCAAATCATCCATCCATCCATTTTCTACATCACATATTCTATTTATGGGTGACAGGGTGCCAATCACAGGAATCCGGAGACCCGGAAAAAACCCACACAAACACGGGAAGAACATACAAACTCGTCATAGAAAGACCCAGACTCACATCTCTCGTCCATCAAATTGATAACAGCGATCGTAATCAATGACTTCCGTTGTCCATCATCCATCAATAATACCACCCTATTGTTGCCGCAAACCTATATTTCTCAACATCTTGGTTTCACTTTTCAAGGCTCAACTGGAATTCCTGAAAAATTCCGTGCAGATTATTTTCACACCAGTTTAGTAACGCGCACACGCTTCCACGCCACACCTGGCCCATCCCCGCGCTCCGGGTGCCAGGAATGAAGCCGGATACACACTGTGCACATCAACACAATCTTTACGGACACTGAAACGTTCTCACAGCTGTCAGCTTCCTCCTGCGCCCGCCTCGACTCTCCAGCTCGCCCAAACACCCGCTCACACTCGCTTTTCCAACCAACGTGCAATTTCAAGCACAGGGCAGACGTACGCAGACATACTGTAAAACTCACTGACAGGGAGCGTGTGTTCACTGACGTGTTTGATGGCGATGGCGTGAGAGCTACAACCGTCCCGCTAGGTGGTTTATTTCACCTCACTACTAGAGAACCTCTGCCAAGAAGCTTAATGCAAACGTAATGGGAAACGGTTGTGTTGTTGGCCTGATCTGCTCGCCGCTCTACAAGCATTCTGACTCTTTGTTTGACATGGCCATTTTCAAAGGTCAATGGGAATGTTGTTAACATGACAAAAAGCCTGCCACGGACTTGGGTATTTTGACACGCTGCGTTTGAAGCACGCACGGACTGTGTTTGTAGTTTCACGGATTCCCGACTAACTCCTGTCGTGTCATTTGGAATGTCGGAGAAACATCTGTTTGCTCGCCAGACGTGCGAGTGGTGATTTGCCGTTGATTAAATGGCATTCAACTTACACGATACCGTTCTCCCAGTGTTTCTCAACACCAAAATGCTCAAAAATCTATTAACAACTGGCTTGAAATGTGCAAGTAAGGTTAAAAAAAAGTCATGTTGCTTCAACTCAGCCAGAGGTATAAAGAGTACGTGAAAATCCTGCTTGAGTAAAAGTACTTATTGTTAAAATTACTCCGTAATTAAGAGACACCAATTCCAAGAAGACTTGCGTAAAAGTATCACATTTGAAAGTGTTTTACTCTTACTTAATTTAGGCTCAAAAGACACCAAGAAATGGGAAAAAAAAAAACAAGAAACTCTATAAATATGAGGCTATATTTCCTAAAATGTAACACCTCAATGTTTCAAAATGGCAAAACAAAATAGATTGATTGAAGAAAAAAAAAAAGTCATTCTCAGTCAAAAAGTGCAACTGCTAATTCCTGTAATTTAGCTGATAAACAGCATCCAGTCCATTCAGCATCCTGCAGATGGCAATATCACCTCATCCACATAAATAAATTAACCTCGGTATAAAAAAGACGCAGACTTGTCTGCACAATCACAATGTAACGAGTAACGGCAAGTGTCTGTTCAAATGTAGTGGTGGAAAAAGATACTCAATCACAAATGTAGTCAAGTAGAGAGAAAAAGTTGCCTAAATAGATGCTCAGCACAAGTACAAAGTAGCCAAAAATACTTAAAATATTAAAGGAACAAAGTCCATTTACTCACAGAACTCCGCCGTTTTTTTCCAAACCAAAACTCTGGTATTTTATTTTAGAAGCGAGCGACAGAAGAAGGCCCAAAACCGCCGCATGCTAAATATTCAGTCATTTAAAAGAGGCAAACAGTCTCTCAGTCCAAAGCAACTGAATAATTCAAAAAGCTTAATTGTCTAAATATAAGTTAAAAAAATAACTTTTCAAATACAGTACCTAGTGATAAATATTCATGAGGTTGTCTCCGCTCCAGCTTGCTCACCATCTTCTCAACCTGTTCTGTACTAGCGGTTTCAGATGTAAATAACGAGCATTTCTGTCAGCGCCTCAGAGGCAAACACTTCTGCGCTTGTAGGGAACTAGTGTGGAGACTTTCCTATAGTTGCACTGGAATTGCTTTGCTGTTGCGTTTCTTATTTTGCAAGTGCAGCAGCCAGTTACTTTTCATTTGGTTCTCATCTTTTAATTCCCTATATTAGAAATGTTGTGCATAATTGCCACATGTCATTTAAAAAGGACAATGCAACAAACGTATCTTAGAACATAATATAACAGTATACATTCAAGACTCATCTCCACTTTTACAAGAAAAAACCTCAATATGAAATAAAACTTGTTTTAAAAAATGTAAATGTCATATACATCAATACAAAGACTCAATATTTCACATCAAGACCTTGATGTGTTTTTTTCCACTAACAAATCTATAATTTTAATCGCTGTAAATCAATGAATAGCTAATGATGGGCAGTCATTATAAACACACACTATTTATAGTCACGGGTGTCAACAAACAAAGAAAAATACTTTTGGGTTATACTTTTCTTTCTTAATTTTGGGTCATTTACACTTAACATGAGTAAATACTTTTCCGCCTACTTTTTACTTCTACTTCTCAAATTTTAATGCAAATATCTGTACTTTTCCACTCCGTACTTTTTAAAAATAGCCTCGTTACTCCTATTTATTTTACTTCTTAATTTTTCTTTCCTATTCTTACAAACTGTGCAGCTGACGTAGCTTTAAATGTTCTTTTAATTGAGTTGGTGTTTATCTGTGTAATCAGACACTTTACAAAAAAACTGTATTTTCCTCTCATTATCATGTGCAGATGAAGTGATGACGGCTTAAGAGTGTCGGACAAATGTTGCTTTACAAGACCTTCTCATTTTCTGCACTAAAGCATTGATGAGAAACGGCAACAGAGTGAAAGGAAATATAATAAACGACTGCTTCATTTTCTAAATGCAGTGTTGTTGTAAACTAATGACATTATTCCCCGAGTGTATAACTCATCATGCTGGGAGGAAACCGGCGTAATATGGTGAGAATGGCACGCGAAGATCCTCCTCTCCTCAATAAACCCAATGTTATGGATATGTAGACGATATTTAAAATATTTTTACATGTAATTCATATATGGAAAATATAATCCCTATTTACTGTTTCATGACATTGTCGAACCAATTAATTAACAACTTTAAAATGCAACAATATTCCTATGGTAAATCTATGGTTAGAAAAAAAATATGTATGTCTTGTCTTTTTGAAATGTCTCTTGAAAAAGTACTAAAAAAAAAGACATCATTTCATTTTCAACTTCTTATTTCATTTCGGGGGTGTGCTGGAGAAGGGAGCTGGAGCCAATCTCAGCAACTGTGAGCCGACCAATCACAAGGCTGAACACAGACACACCCATTCACAACTGTACCGGAGAAAATGCAAACTCTACACAGAAAGACCTCAAACGTTCTTGCTAGCACGCCAGAGCGCTAAGAGAAATATTACAAATTATGTGCACTAAATAGGTGTAAAGTTTGAAAGTAAAACAAGTACACTGTGAATAAATATTAGGAAGCAATACTTATCGGGAAACGATAAGATTCAGATTTTTCTTCATTCAGTGATTAAGGAAACGTTTTGTGAGTTAGATGTTCGTCTCACACATTGAGACGTTCTGATTGTTATTTTGTTTTGTTTTGTGTGTAATTTTATTTTTAGAGGGTATTTTTTTTGTGGAACTTTTGTGAAAACATTTGTGGTACAACAGGATCGTTCACATTGAAACTTTTTTTTTCACATCTGAGTTAATAACTGTAGCGAGTATTTGCCATTGTGATACTCCATTATCAGCATTTCTTTTAATTTAGCAAAACCTAAATTATCACAAGAAAAAAAAAACTGCATTTTTAAGCACATTCTGCTCACTTCTGATTTCTCACACACTCAATTTCTCGTGGTACTCTGGCAGGAAATGGTGACCCATCCCAAGGCTTTGCAAGCTTATGGGCTTTGCGCTTGTCGCTGAAAACACGCTCATTCATCAGAACATCTGTCAGCAAACCACATTTCTTTTCTGTCCTGGTGAACATTGGCTTTTCCGTCATTAAATAACGACGCCAAACTCATCCACCAATCTCATGAAAATCACTAATTGCAACACTAACCGGATTTTTTTTTGTTACATTTTGTGATCATTTATAATCCATTAATTATGCTTACATTATAATAAAATAATTTAGCTGCAAAAATTCAGAAACCCTCAGTGTGCAGCAATATAGAGACGTCTACGCAATGGTGCTGCTCACATAGAGCGGCACTAGATTACTGATGCACTAGCATGCACACCTGCACATCACATGCTTGATTACACATACAATCTCTCTCTCTCTCTCTCTCTCTCTCTCTCTCTCTCTGTCACTCCTTCCCCCTTTCCCTTCAGTCGCAACCGCTATATAATCTACATGAAGGTGAGGCAGTTATTCTTCATTACTACATTTATCACGTATAGCAAACAATGAGAACCTATTTTTCAATGTTCACTTAAAGGTGAAGAGAATTAAAAGAAAGCCGGGTGAGTGCCGCTTTATCAAATTGCATTTTGCAAGGATTTCTTTTTTTTTTTTTTGCTAGCCTTGCTTCTTTGAATTTTTACACAGCCTGGCAATGTTTTAAAATTAGAAGCACGTTTATATGTGTCAGATGATACTGAATCTGTATTTTCTTTCGTTTAACTGTACAGAGGTATCAAACATTCTTGTTAAGGCTTTAGGTATAAAGAGTAGGTGAAAACCATACTTGAGTACAGGTATCTTACTGTAAAAACTACTCCATTGAAAGTCACCGATTCCAAGAAGACTTGAGTAAAACTTGCAAAATATCCAATTTTAAAAGAACTTAAAAAGCAGACTCAAAAAGCACCAAAAAATGTGAGAAACAAGAAACTCTTTATTTATGAAGTTTACTATTTAAATTGTATTATTTTACTCATTTACTTTATTTACTAATATTGAAATGAAATCTACCACCTCAGTGTAACAAAGTAGATTTAGAAATAGAAAAAAACAGGCTGAGTCAAACTCAAATGCGCAAAAAAAGTGCCATCACTAATTCACATTATTTAGCTCTAAAAAAGCACCCAGTACCTTCAGCATGCTGTAGATGGCAATATCTGTGGCGAGTAACAGTAAGTGTTTATTCAAATATAGTGCAGGAAAAAGTACAGATACTCAATCGAAAATACCAAGTACTTTACACCACTGGTTGTAATACCAAAATAATGTTTGGTGCATGCTTTTAGTCAAACTAAGAATATAAAATTACGATTTTTTTTGTCATTTCTATTAAACTAAATACATGTACGTAAATCAACTCACACTTCTTGGGCATTGGAACATTCCTTTACCTTCTAGTTTTGCTCAGTGTCAGACAAGAGAATGTTTTCTTTCCTTCAAACTCCATTCCATTAGCATAATGCCACGCGCCTTATTGGACAGAACTCAGTCAATAAGATCAATCGACGGATACAGTGAACCCAAAATGTCTCCTCGGGCTGTCCACCATTAGCCGTGTCATTTCACGGCCCCTGAAGCCCATCTTGTTTCATCCAGCAGCTGCTGTGCGCATCTCAGAATCTCTGCACTTCAGCGAAACGGACCCGCAATACCACCAGTCTTATCACCAGAGACCACCCCGAGGGTAAAGCCCCGCACCGCTGGCGTGACACCCAGCCATTGTTGCTTTACATCTATCAATAGTGTTGAATGGACTGGTCTTTGATGGCGATATTGAGAGGTGACATGAACCTGTCAGGTGAACAGACCGTCGATGGCTGGGATTTCCGTGGTAACTGTACAGGACGCCGCCGTATCAGGACGGAAATATCCGTGGATACGGTAACCGTGGAGATGTGAGAAGGAGAGACTTGGGTTCCTGTGGAAACTCATGGCTGATTAGAACAGGATGCCACGGAGTGTGCTACGCTCCGAGTGTTAACGCTTCCTCGTCACATGCCAGCATTTCCGGCTTTTTGTTAAATAACACTCGTGTTTCCATTCGCGGAGCGTCTGTGCCACAACAAAGGGTAATGGAATCACTCTTCCTCATTTCTTATATTCCATTTTCCTCGTTCCAGGGTTCCTTTACTGGCACGGTGTGTGAAGCAGCTAGGCCAGCTGTGTGTGTGTGTGTGTGTGTGTGTGTGTAAGAGAGATACAAAGGCATGATGGGCTAGTCTATGACACCAGCGTCCCGTGTGCTTCCCATTTCATCATCTGACCCTGAGCACCCAAACCCCGGCCGAGGTATGATGTAAATGAACGTGGCCTTTATCAACAGCAGGCCAGTTAAACCGCCGGGGAGAGAGGGAAGCAATGTAATCTCCTTCAAACACCAGCCTATGATCTTGTTAAAGACTAATTGATGTTCTGTGTTAACGAGCTTTACCTTAATTAGTCACATTTAAGTGAACAGGGGATACAAAGTAAGGCGTCGGGCGCCGTTTTGGGTCTGCTGGACTCGTCTGCACAGCTACTGAGCGAAAACGACAAGAGTAAAACGCTCGAGGGGGGAAAAGGAGCGAGACGGAAGAGAAGCATAAGAAAAAGAGTTTAAAAAAGCAGAAACACTCCAGAGTCAGAAAGGCTCAAGGGAAGGAAGATCGAGAGGGTGACGAGCAGAGGTAAAGGAACAGGTAAAGCTGAAAGCTGAAGAAAGAGAAGAAGAAGTCAATTCGTTCTCATCTAACGGTCAGAGCCCTCCAACCCTATTTATACTCTCCAATATCCAACATATCCAATGTATTTTTCCTCCTGCTGTCGGTTTTTCTCATCTTTACATGTTCTTTTTGTCAAGCGATCAGCTCCGTTCCCAATCCTTCACTGTAAATCTGTGTCCTATCCTCCTTATCAGGTCCTTATCTATTGCTCTAACACACCTCCCCTCTCTGTACCTCACATCAATTTTTTCCCTTTCATTCTTCCACTCTTCTCCCTTCTTTAAAAGTGCTCTCCCCCTCCCTCAGCCAAGCCTGGAAAGCAGCTGTAAGACAGACCGCTGGAGTGAAGCTATATTGACACTGAAGGCAACACATTAACATTACCGTGCGCATTACAGTACTGCAGTGTGTGTGCGCAGTCCTTGGTGGTTTGCGTGCCCAGTATCCACAACATGCCTTGTTCGATAAATGTGCTGTACTGGAGGTGCTTTTTTTCCCTCCTCTCCACTTTTTACCTGCAGAGCAGTTGTGTATTGCGCAAATTGTGAAAGTGAGGACAGTGAGGATTCACAAAGGTCAAACGTGTTTTAAGGTTAATGTATCTGAGCCACTAAATAAAAACAATATTGTTTAAGCACTTTTTCGGTGGGCGCTTTTATCTTCCGAGTGCTCTGGGTTACAGCGTAGTTTTAATAAGTTTAGTGTAAAGAGGGAGTAAAACTTATTATGGCATATGAGGCAGGAGCCTTGCGTAAATTATTTTGCTTCAGCTAAACGCCAACAGTTTGATTCATGTCCCAAGAGGAAATCTGCGGGCCTATCATGGGTTTTTATGAAATTAACATAATGAGAGCTTCTCATAAATCTCACTGATTTCTTATTTAAAAAGCAAACGACTGGACTTTGATGAATTGCATCGACTGGCACATGCGGAAAAAAGGGGGAAAGAGAAATACTCCCATTTTATAAACAAATAAAATAACCTTGAATGGCACCGAGTCACACGTTCGAATGCACACACGCACACACACGCGCGCGCACACACACGCACACTGACAACTGCTCAGTAAAATTGATAAATCCGCAGTTTACATGCACAACTGGGGACGAGAATCCTGACAGAACGACACAGCGAGGCGATCAATACCAGCACGAAAGGGGCATCTCAGACGCGTCAAATTTGCATTTCTTCGCAAATGTTGTGTTTTTTTTTCATCCCTCCCCACAAAACATCACTAATTGTACCCGCAGACTGCGCGTGTCCCCAAGCCGTTTCCAAGCGCGAGTGTGCGCGTCTGCGTGTTGCCGTAACCTCTGCGCCTATCCGCGCTGGAAGAGTGCGAGAAAAGTCGGAGTGTGTGATGCGCGAGGGCATGTTTCTCTGAGGAACAAGTGGAGATATAAGCGCTGACATATGTGCACGCGTGCAGCAATGACAGAAGGGTCAAAGCCCAGCGCGCGCCGGCTGTATCCATCCCTCTATTGCGCACCATCCATCTTTCCCCACATCCAGCGCATCAAAGCCCCGTCACCCGGGGAAGCCGGAGCACTGTCAGCGGCGTCTCGGAGCAGTCAAGTCCGCGCGGAAAGACAAGCGGCAGGCGTTAAAACTGTTACTTACTGTGTTTTTCAAGCGCCTGTCCCCCCTCTCTCCTTTCGGCCCTCCATTCTCTTCACATCGTCTTCCCCTCGAGGTATCCCTTTTGCGTCTTCTCCAGGGAAAATACACCTAGAACTACATTAATATATATATTCTACATGTATTCAATTTCCGCGAGCTCTCTCTCTCTCTCTCCACCTATCTCCTGCTCCCTCCAATCTCCCTCACTCACTCACTCTCCCCCTCTCTCTCTCGATCTCTCTCTCTCTCTCCGCTCTTTTGTTAAAATTCAGTATATGCGCCTCGTCACCTAGCAACCGTCAACCGTCAAGCTCCCTCCTCTCTCTCTCTCTCTCTCTCTCTCTCTCTCGCTCGCGCGCCTCCCCTCCCTCTCTCTCTCTCTTCTCTCCATCACCAGCGACACGTGTTGAATGCTAAACTTAGCGGCGTGGAATAATATTAATAACCGGGTGGCTCGAGGACTCTTTCTCTTTTTTAGTCCCCCTCCCAACTCGCGCGCCGACCGTTTGCTCGCGCATATCATCACGCAATATAAATATTTACTACGGCTACTCGGTGCTCAATCGCAGCCATCCCTTGCTCGCCTCCCATCATCCCATTCTGCGAATCGATGCTGCTGTGTCGCCACTTCTGCTTCCTCGAGCAAGACGGAAAAGCGCGCGGCCGTTACACCGCTCGTCCGTGACACTAGGCACGCGTAAATACACACTGTCTGAGGGAGTTCCACCACTTAAAGTAAGAAATAATCTGAGGACGGAGTAAGTGACAGACTGTTGATTCGCCTGCAATACACAATAGTGCGTAATAAAAAGAAACAACGTGATTCTATACGTGATGAAACCGCTTTACTTCTAATTAAATTATTCAATACTTTACCGCAGGAAATGTGTCTTCTATAGTGTATTATTGGCTGTTTTCCCCACCAACATGCACACCAGTGCTGGCCAGATTCAACCATTAAACCAATCATGTTTGACAACCAATCATGTAGCCCCCTCAAAACAGCTGACTCACTCCTTTTCAAATCTTTGAATACTCTACTGAAGATCTGCTGGGATTTAATCGTGTCTATTATATTTGATTTGGGAGGCTTCCAAACTGTGTCTGGGGGGCTCCAGAAACTAATGGTGGGAAAAATGGCTTGGTTTTCTAATCCGCTGCTGATGTTGAAGAAAATCCACGCAAAACTATGTAGAGGAAGCAGATCAGAGGACTTGTTTAATATCTCACCTAATTGCAAGGTCATCATATCAGTGTCATTATTGTTTTAACCATCCGGCCCCCTTTAAGGATTGGGTCAACACGTTCTGATCTTGCGGTCCTCGTCTCCCAGTTGTCATGCTGCAAACACACACTTTTCTAATTCCCACATGGCCAGCGACAGATGTCAAGCGAATGCAGATTGACGCATAAATTGTTCAAGCCAATGAGTGTGGCTTTGAAGCAAGGCATGTTAGCAATTTTCATTCGGTGGAATTTATGTTCGCACTCTCCTCTTTTGTGTTCTGTTTGAGTTACAGCTCAGCGCACAACAGATGAGTAAGCATTGATAGTCACAAGTGAATCCCATCAAATCAGATTGGGGGCCGCAGATGTCCCCTGCCTCTTTCTCTCCGGGTTGGCGTCTCTTTATAGCTTTGTATATACAGTACTCCCAACGTTTGATTAAACTTGATACCAAAAGTCTCATTTAATTAAGCGAGTAGATGAAGGGTTTGAGCCAGACCCGGAGACACAACCAGGTCTTTAGGAGCGGAATCGATTCATATAGTGATACGTAATAAAACTTGGGACAAAAATGACATGGCATGTGGCATTAGAGTTGGATAACACAACTAGACACAAGGGAGAAGAGCAAGAAACTAATACAAGAACTAAAAAGAGTGTCTGCCTAAGGGAAGCTGGAAAGTGAGAGTTATATTCAGCAGAGCCATGGCGCTTCATTCGGACAGCGAGACATTCAACGGCGATTGAATTTCTAGTTCTTGTTCCGAGATGTAAGGGAAAATAACCAAGTGCTTTTGGGAGGTAGCAGTCATAGCCTGGAGAAGAATAGAACTAATCCTTTCCAATGCCCTGATGGGGGAAAAAAAAAGCTCCACAAATCCACGACGTTTCTTGAATATGTTTTCTTCTCACAGATGTTTCTCGCCGTGAGACTGAACTCGGTCGTGGGCCAGATTTAGACGTCGACTCTGATTTTAAATTTGAATTTTTAGCAGATAGAGAAAATGTACAAGAATGGCACAAATGAAGAATAATGTTGTAAGCTCTGTAAGCTTTCAGTCCGTAGTCATTTTTCGGATCACTTGTAATTCCATTTAAACGGTATCGTTCTAACTTCTTCATTGCTAACGATGGCGCGATGCCACTTTTTCAAGACGTTTTTTTTAGCACAAGGGGTTTTAGCACCGAATCTGGGTTTGTCAGAGATTCGATGAGACAATTGAAAAGCCCTTCATCAGCTAAAACATCGGGGGTTTGGGCTTCCCAGAATGTTGGCTCCAAATTTCACAGATATGGATATTAATTTGTTACAAGATCCAATCAATCCGAATAAAGATGAAGTACTATGTGCTTGAGCTGTAACAATTGGCTTTCTTTACAATTCACAAGACAATGAAAAACACTGCTCTGATGATACAATTCCCTCAAATGCTTTTAATAAAATGTGAAGAAAATATTGTGCATTCCATTTTTGCATTCTTAACTTCTTAACGCCTTTTTAAAAATTGCTCGACTCATGAATCATGGTCTCTCACTCCCTAAAATGCAAAGATTTGTGATAGAAAGGCGCAAAAGACAAACACTCAAGACAATTTGTCAGGCTGCTGGAATTGTGCAAACATGTCTGTGATGGTAGACAGAAGGAGGTAATGAAGTGACCCACTGCCAACAAAACTCTACAAACTAGAAGAATTTCAAAAATATAAGCAGCATTTCCAGTATGTCCATGTCCATCGGACTGACAGTATGGAAAAAGTGATGCCAGCTTACTTTAGCTCTAGCCAATGAAATGCTGACTGGCTGCATGCATTTGCATATTGACCTTTGAACCGTAAACACAGATATAAGAGGAACAAACACACCATGATATTATTGTGGATTGAAGCTGTTCACATTGTTGGTGTGCATTCATGGATCAGCAAAGGGAAGAGGAGAGGGCTCAGTACCTACCCGGGAAGAACCCCAATGTTTTTTTGGAGTGGTGTTTTGTGATAGTGATGTGTTTCTGCTCAGCAACCAGCTGCTGGATCACAGAGTTCAGCCATCGCCAGTTGTTGATGAGATACTGTGGAATGATGATGTTGATGTTGCTGAATAGTGATAACCTGAAATCTGATCGGTATCATAACCTTTCTCAGATAAATTAAAGATGTTGATTAACTCCTTAGCTATTTCCTAAGCATGGTGTCTTAACGCATGACCGGGTATGTTGTCCGAGCCCAAAGGTTTGCGTAACAAACATCTTACAGGCAAAAACAGGCAAACCTGAACAATAGTGACCTCACCTACTTGAAATGAAAATGGCGAATGAGACACAAAAATGCATAAATCAACTCAATAATAAACATCACACACGAGAGACTAATGAAATGGCAAATGAAACAAATGAGCATCAATTAACTATATGTATCGATTTTCCAGGTAAAATACAAAAGAGTTTGTGACAAAGTGACAGATGCGCTAAGTGTAAACAATACGTGATCGCATATTTAATTCATGAGATCTATTAGCAGAATATGCCATTAGCATCAGCGATTTGCAAAGATGGTCTACTGCAAAGTAGTCAGTGATGCCAAGAGGAATAATGGAAGAAATCTCAGAAACTGTGAAGGAACTTTTAATGCTCGCTGAAGAACAAGTACGGATACCTTACTGTAAAAATTACTTCATTACAAGTTACAATTCAACCAATACCAAGAAGATGTGAGTGAAAGTAACAAAGTATCCAAGTTTTAGAAAAAAAAGTAAAACTTGATTATTTTACTCTGATATTAGGCTAAAAAAACATCAAGAAATGTGGAATAACAAGAAAGTCTATTTATGAGGTTTTATTTTGTATCATATAATCGAAATTTAACACTTCAATGTTTCAAACTGGCAGAACAAACTACATTTCTAAAACAACAAAGAGTCAGTCTCAATTGTGCGAAAAAAGTGCACAAAATTCACAAGTGATTTAGCTCATAAACCACATCCAGTACCTTCAGCATCCTGCAGATGGCGATATTGCATCATGCAACCAAGAAATTAGCAGCGGTAGAAAACGCGCACAATCACAATGTAACAAGTAACAGTAAGTGTCCACACATGTAGTGGAGTAAACAGTACAGATACTCCATTACAAATGTTGTTACTGTAAGTAGAGAGTAAAAGTTGCTTATATTTGGCATCTTAGTACAAAGTACAAAGTAGCCACACATAAAAAGACCAGAAAGTCAAAGGAGTCCAAATTTAGTTTTGCCGGCTACCTTGCAAAAAGACCTTAAAAATTTGTGTTTGCGTTTTTTTGTGCAAATGCAAATACAATTTACAATTCTTTTCTGGAGCATTGTTCTATAGTGAGGAGAGAAAAACAGAAGGATGTCGTGATGAGTAACAGTTATATTATTTGGGCTTGTAATCTAATCCTAGATGTTGATCTAATATTTACGCGCACACACACACACACACACGCGCGCACACACCCCTCTCCCTCTACTGTAATTAAGCTCAAGTTGACTAAATGAAAATCTTTCTCTGAAGCTGTGGTATAGTACAATAGTGGTGTTGTTAGTTTGAAAGTTTTAAATTACTTTTAAATTGCTAGTTGTAAGAGCTCTTTCACTACCCCCTAATATAATGCTCGCATCGCCACAATTTCAAATTACGTGTACTTGTCTATTAAATATACATGGGATAGGTTGAGGTAAATTTATTCGAACCACTTTCTGTTAAATAAACTGCAAAAGAGATGAGAAAGAAGAAGAGACGGTACAAATTAAGAAATTTGCGTTAAAACAAAAGAGACAGATGTAGAATTTAAGCCCAATACACAAATCAATGTAGTATGGAGGAACTTGACTATTAAGGTTGACCGAGCAGAGAAGCCAGAGATTGTAGTGACAATAAGCATAAATATTTAATAACTTACAAGCACATCTGGAAACAAGGTGTGGTGTAATCCTTGACCTACAAACAAAAGAAAACAGGTGACAACTTAAATACACTTTACAAATGTGTGGCAGGTGATACCAATGACACATGTGATTACAAACAGAGGAAGTAGCAGAACAAGGAATTCTGGGTATTGTAGTCCAAGTACAACTACCATACACAACGCATCTCGCCTCTTATCTAGCAACATTTTGTATTAAAATTGGAGATTGTCCAGGTTTTTTTTTTATTTTATCCAAGATCAGGAATATCACATTCGGATGCAAAGACTGAAGACAAAAATAAATAAATCAATTTAAAAAATATATATATCAACTCTAATAAGCACAAAAAAAAACCTAAAAACACAACCCTATCCCTAACAAATATGTACGTATAATTACTTTGGAAAATTCTGCAATAATATCATGGATTGCAAAATAGATTAGGACATAAACAAGGCGTAGAAAAGGAATCTTTAAGAAAATAAGAAGCATCGAAAGGCAACGCTAATTATTTCAATGTCACTGGGGCATCTGCCATATTGATTTTACCCTCCTGTTCCATATTGATATTGTGAGACGGCTTTTCACCGTACTGAAAAATATTGTCACACGTTAATCTGGAGAAATCTCTAGGACTGTGTGTGTGTGTGTGTGTGTGTGTGTGTGTGTGTGATGTTAGTATCAGGTTGGAATCTCAAAGAAAAAATTCTTTCAGTTCTTGGTCCCTATAGACTTTATAGAATATGTGTCAAACTCAAGGCCCGTGGGCCACATTGATTCTGACGTAAAATTACACTCGAGCCAATGGGATCTTTTATCACAGAGCCCAGCTTTATGAATCGCTGATGACACACAAACTCCATATCCCAGAATGCAGCGCTGCAGTGGCATTGCCTTGTTGTTTGAAATTTAAATTGTAAAATTAGTAACATTTACTTTAAAAAACATTGTTTTTTTTTATATATTTACTTTTTGCTAAAACATTTCAAATTTTGAGTTGATGTATAATTATGCGACAGAATATTTTCAGATATTAAAAATGCATGGGATTCAGATTTGGGGAAAAAATTTCAGACATACAACAAACAAAAATGCTTCACATTTGTTTTTTTATTTTTCGCTTGCTATCCTCACATTTTCGTGCGAGATCTGAGTTTTCTTCATAATTTTCCGTTCGTTTCGTTTTTTTTCTGTTTAGACTTTTGGCACTAGCTTCACGTGGGGGCGTCCCTTACTCTGATTGGCTGGTGAGCAGTGCCAATCACATTCTCATCAGCCAATCAGAGTAAGGGCCGCGCCTACTTGAAGCTTGTGCCTAAACTAAAAAAAAAAAAAAGAAACAAATGAAAAAATTGAAAGAGAAAAAGTTTCAAACGAAAGCGTTAAAATTGCAAGCGAAAAATGTGATAATTTGATATTTTGGCAATAATCTGATTCTATAAAAATGTTTATTTATTTCTGGATTAATCTTCCTGTTTTCATCCATATTTATGCGGAAAATGTGTAGTTTTAGTCAGTTTTATAAATGTCCCCGACTTAGCGTGTGCTTTGGGCTTTGGCTCCCGTGCAATTGAGATTGACAACCCTGCATTATAGCATCTAGCGGAGAATACAGATTTGTCGGCTGAACATCCATAACGCGAATCTCCAAATCCTCCAAAACCCTGAATGTGCGACGAATGTGAATGTGATGGAGAACTGGTGATTGTGGAGGCCATTTGAGAAGCATGATCCCATTATCATGTTCAATTTCCAATTTTCTATCGGCCAATTTAGATGAACCTGTGCAAAACTTCTGTTTGCTGTTCTTAGCTGACTAGAGTGGTGTGAACATCTGCTTCAAGACTAGACGTGTCTTCTGTGATGTGTTCGGCACATCCGCTCCGTAATGAGGGGTTACGCTGCAAATAATCCAGACGAAGAATGGATTACAGGTCAAGTGTTGCCAGCTCAAGGAAATAGAATTAGAGGAGATTGTAAAATATTCTCATCACTGAGCAATGTGAATTGCATAGTAAATATTTGCATGGATATTCGTGTTATTACTCAAATTCTGTACATGCAGTAATTTACTACATCCAGAATTAATAAGTTGAGTGAGTTGGTTTGTAAATATCAGAGGTGTAAAGAGTTCTCCATACATGCGTAAAAGTACAGATACCTTAATGTAAAAATTACTCCACCAAATCTAAGAAGACTTGAATTTTAGAAGAACTTAAGTATTTTACTCATACTTAAATTTTGCTTAAAAACACCAAGAAATGTGAAAAACAATAAACTGTTTATTTTTGAGGTTTTATTTCCTATTATAAAAACGTAACACTTCAATGTTTCAAAATGGCAGAACGAAATAAGTCAAACCCTGTTAAACTCAAATGCACAAAAAGTGCAACCGCTCATGTTCACGGGATTAAGTTTATAAATAGCATCCAGTACTTTCGCCCCTCCTGCAGATGGCGATGTGGCTTCGTCGAATCAAGAAATTAATCGCGATGAATCCCAATTTTTTGAGTAATGATAAGCGTTCTATTTTCAAATTTCAAACTTTCAAATGTAGTGGAGTAAAGAATATACGCAATCAAAAATGTAGTCAAGTAGAAAGTAAAAATTGCTTGTGTTTTTGATACTCAGTACAAGTATAAAGTAGCCAAAAATTCTTGTCATACTAGTAAAGTCCATTTACTCAAGTACTTTACAACAGTGGTCAACATTGACCAAAAATTGTGCTCTGCATCTAACCCTCGAGTGAGGTTACACACACACACACACACACACCACAACTGCCAAATTTTCATGTTTTTAAACAATAAACAAATAAAAATAAATGTCTGAAAACAAGTAAACATTTTAAAGTCAGGAGACATCAAATATCTATCAATTTTGTAAACTAATTTTTTTAATTTCAGGGTCCTGGAGTCAATCCCAGCAACCGTGAGCTTCAGGGTGGGACGGCCCCCTGTTTTGGTGGCCAACCAATCAGAGCAGGCTCACACAGATACACACTTTCACACTATTATCACACCTATGGTCATTTTTTCAAACTCCTGAACACATGTTTAGCAACTACACTAAAACAAATTACCTACATAAAAATATTTTAAAGAAGCACATTCTCATCTCACTGAAAACTTGCCGTTTCATAGGCTGGTGTTGTAGTTTGCGGCTAATTATTAATGTGACAATTAAAAGCCAACTCAGTTACACTTGGTTTTGTCATGCAAGTACACTGGTCAGAGTTCACTAACCAGACATTTTTTAAGCAATGGAACACAAAGTGGCATCAAGTAATGGGAAAGCCAGTAGAGCGCGGCGGTCTGGCGGCAGTGTGAGGGTGAGCACGCTGACCTGCGTTTGAAACATACATTTCAAGCACATTCAATATGGATCAGTGAGTAAATAATCCAATTACGTAGCTCTGATGAGCTCTAAACACCTGGTGGAATCGGAGTAGATGTGGAAACGTGATTGGTTGCTCTGGCTGAAGTCTCCGGTAAATGCTTATGTAACCTACTCGCCTTTATGAAAAGCATTTTTCCACACATTTCAGAATTGTGTTTTGCATTTTGCCTCCTCAATGTCCAAAATGCAGAGCTGCTGAATCCTCCATCCGCGTGTTTCAACCCACTTATTCCATTTCTGGGTCATGGGGAGCTGGAGCCAATCTTATCAATGTTGTAAAATACTTAAATTAGTAAATAGACTTTGTTATATTACGATTTTTGGCTACTTCGTACTTGTACGGTGTATCAAACATATAAGCAACTTTTACTCTCTACTTGACTACATTAAATAAAAAATCGAATGAATTATTATTATTATTATTATTAGTGATTGAGTATCTGTACTCTTTACTCCACTACATTTGGATGCTGTTTATGAGCTAAATTATGTGAATTAGCGGCTGCACTTATTTAGCACATTTGAGTGTGAGGTGTTTTCTGTTTTGTTCTGCCATTTTAAAATGATGTTACATTTCAATTCTGTATCAGAAAATAAAACCTTATAAAGAATTTCTTGTTTTTACTTGGTGTTTTTTTTTTTAGCTTAAAATATGTACAAGTAAAATGCTTAAGTTCTTCTAAAACTCGATACTTTAGGACTTTTACTTAATCTTCTTGGAATTGTTTCTTGTAACTTATAATGGAGTCATTTTTTATTTGTTTTTTTTTTTTACTTTAAAGATCCACCGTTTTGTATTGGTATTTCACATTTTCAGAATTTGCATCACAAGACACTTTACAAATATTCTCAAAGCTTGTGTCCTTATATTTTCTTCAGCATTTTCACAACTCAACAGTCTCCAACTCCTGAATTTTACAGGTTTGATTTTGATCTATAAAACTACAGTAAAAATGCAACTTTGCTTGGTTGCATGCGGCATCACGACGTACGTATATACATGTCATAGTTTCACCACGTGTGATCAACACACAAAAGAGTCGAGATGGAAAACAAGACTAAACACATTGTAACAGCAGATCAAACATCTTAACACTGACATGTTGATTTACTAGTTCTTTTCACGCTACTTTGTTTCATTCAGGTCAACCACGTCTGGTTCTATTCTATCATGCACAGCAGGATCTTCAAACTTCTGTCATCAAGATGAACCAACAAACCCTTTATCTGATAATCCTGATGTCGCGCAATTGAAAGGAACAAAAACGAAAGAACCACAGAGATCTGCTTTTTTGTTCATTTGAGGAATGAAGGTGTAAAAGTCCTCTTCAAAGACAGCATAGTTACGTAACAAAAAAAAAAGAAAAGAAAAAAAAGAACAAACAGGTCCGTCCAGAATGAAACCAAAATCACCAGACCAGAAAACTATTATACATATCTGGGGGCAGTCAGATTGAAAATAGGGGCTGGATGTGCTGAGTGTGGATGTGCTGGGGAGAGGAGAAGTTCCGTTGACTTCCTCTGCTAATGCTAATTACGTCTCTCCTGTATTTCAGCTAATCTTTAATCTGATGAGCTCCGAGTGGAGCCTGAGCTCATGATAAAATTCACACAGTGAGATTTGGATTCCAGCAGTCGGGGGTTTTTTGACATCCGCTGCTGGGAGAATATTTCTGATTTTATAGCAATTATAAATTATTTTACTGTCAAATCATCTGAATTTTTGTTTCGAAATGTCCTGTGCTTTGAGGATTTATAAAGGCGAGTCGTGAATTATACATCTAGTTTAAAATGTAATACCTTACTTTAAATACGTACATTTTGACCTTTTAACATTTTAAAGCATAATCCAATCTACAAAAGTAAAACTTAAAATGCATTTTTGTATACTTTACAATATAACAGATAAAACATTTATAATTTATTATTTATAATCAAATGCATTCTCCTCCATCAATTTTGTACCACCTACTCCATTTATGGGCCTTACTTTAATCAAACACACAAACTGCACATGCAATTTCCTAATAACTTTCTTTATTACTAAGAATTGTTTTTTACATTTAAAGCAAAAGAAAAGGACATTCATTATCTCATGACAACATAAATGTATTGGAAAGTTAGTTTTACTCTAGTTTTAAGATTACTAGAAAATGTACAGTGTGTGTATTACATAAAAAAATGTATGTATGTCTGTCTGTCTGTCACTGTGTATGTATGTATTATTATTATTATTATTATTATTATTATTATTATTAATGATAATTAATATTCCCAAGATTTAATGATGCATTTTTTAAACTATTTTACATACACAACCAGGGCCACATTAACCCTTTAGTGCCAAGACTTGAGTTTTTATGAGCCTTGTGGGGACGTTTAGGGTATAACCTCCCCCACACATACTTCCACTCTTATGGAATGGTTTCTGCAGATACATGCGGCTACTCCGACCCACACGGAGATGGTTAGTGCAGCAGCGCTTTGCATTGCAAACACAGACTGATTGCTTAATCTCACAGAAGTAATATTGATATACTGTGCGAGCCGGGGAGAAAAAAAAGAGAGATGGAAGATGAAAAAGACAGCATTGTGCCGGCAAGGAAGTGGAGAGAGGAAAGTGAAGTCAGATGGCGAGGTGGAATGAACATGATAGGGAGGAGAGGGGGGGAACGAGTAAAATAAACCACGGTAGAAAAAAGACTCCAGGCTGAAGTGAGATGAGGGCGGGAAGAAGGAGGGGCAAAGAAATGGCAAGGTTACACATGAGCACGGCCGTCGCAGAAGACAGAAGTGCACCAAACAGAGGAAGCTTCACTTTTGCCGTTGTCACTATCACAGAAACTTTCAAATCAGAGCGGAAAAGCCCATGACTGACGGAGGAAGTAAGTGCAGAAGTAGCATAAAAAGAGGCAGACAGGAAAGAAAAGCCAGAGCATGAGAGGAATCAAATAAACACCACATCTGCAGAGTTTACAGAGGGAGAGGAGAAAGGAAGACGTCTGAAGTTCATGCTCGACGCTGACACTGTTCCAAACGGAAAGCAGAAGATTAGGACACACAAGTAAACAGACGAGTGGACCACAATGCTGGTGAAGGAGTACAGGATCTGCATGCCGCTCACTGTGGACGAGGTGAGTCTGTAACTTCTCACGTGTGTTTGGATTTGTGGTTTTTCCTCTGTTTATGTAGGGTGAAACTGCCGGTGCTCTGCTCTTTGTAAGTGCACTTTTGTGGGCATTGTTGCAGTCTGTAATCTCAATGTGGAGTTGTTTTCTCTTACATAAACTAGTCTGACCAGTTACGGCGTTCGGTTCAAAAGCAAGTTGCTCACCTAAAGTCTGGAGGAAAACACAGAGGCCTTATGGACGTTTGTAGGAGATTATCTCCATTTTTCTACTGAAAAAAAAAACAGACACCTTTTTTCAGGCCGAGCTTGTTCATACACGCACACTTGACCTGAAAGACGCAAAGGTTGTGTTTTCCTGCGTAGTTTGCAGACCGCAGGCTCCGCCTTCATATGCAAAGAAGCTGGTTTCTGTAAAAACACCAACACACCAGTTGCTTCAGCTCGGAAACTTTGTGATGTCAATCTGACGTGTGACTTGTGACTCGGAGCTTTTGACGGAATAGACCAGCAATGTTGTTGGTTCGTCTACAGAAATGTTTTGAAAAGTACAATTCATGTCACTTGAAAAAAACAATGAACGCTTTTGATGTTTTTAATTAACTTATTGTCACGTTTTAATCGCAATGTTTCGACAACAATGTAAAACACAAATATGAGCATTTCTTTCCAGGTGTTCAGTTTCAATTGTGAATTCTTTGACAAAATAAATTTTGAATATTGCATCTAAATTAATAGAAATATGAAATTGAATTGAAAGAGAGCTTTTTTTTATTGGCACAACACATTTTGTATTTTTTTTTTACAGTAGTTGTTTTGAAATATGTATAAATATTTATATATTATTTACTTTAAAGTATAATATATATATATATAATATTTATATATATAAATAAATACACATATATATATATATATTTATATATATGTATATATACGTTAAAGCAAATGTACATATATCAGACAGACAGAGGGATAGATAGATAGATAGATAGATAGATAGATAGATAGATAGATAGATAGATAGATAGATAGATAGATAGATAGATAGATAGATAGATAGATAGATAGATAGATAACAGCAACACTATTCATTTTATACGGTCACCAGTATCATTTATATTTTCACATTTTAATGTACATATTTTGATATATCTTGACATATCATTGCATGCATTAAAGGTTACAATACTCTACCATTATTCACAGTTCATCAATATTAATTATTTTTGAAGATACTTTTCTATTGTATTTACATTTAAACTTTGCGCTAATAAGACATTTTACAATTACATTTATACATTTTTTTTTCCAAATCAGAATCCAATAGGTCAATTCAAAATAAGTCCGGAAACAGTCTGGGAAAAGGGCTCAAACATGTAATAAATTCAAAGACAGTTGAAAAATGAAAGGTCACAAACAGAGGTCAGGAAAATGATTCTCTATCGTTGATCTTCAGTACAAGATTGGCCAGTTATACATGATCAGCAAGCACAGCAGCGAACAGAGTGGAGGAGGTGAAGGGGTGGAGGTGGTCCGTAATGAACCCTGCACAGACCCCAATCACGGAGCGGGACAAATCACAGAGAAGCGCATCTACCTCAACAGGTGAGTGTTCCTGTGAGCGTCGGCCAGTGGTGTGAAGTACTTGAGTAGAGTAAATGGATATTGTTACTTGAGTATTTTGGCTACCCTGTACTTGTACTGAGTATCAGATATAAGCAACTTTTACTCTCTACTTGACTACATTTTTTAATTGATTATTTTTAAATTATTTTTGATTATGTGTACTTTTTACTCCACTACATTTGAATGGACACTTAGTGTTACTCGTTACTTTGTGATTGCGCGCAACAAGTCTGCCGCGGTTCATTGCCTGGGCGGACAAGGTGATATCGCCATCTGCAGAATGCTGAAGGAACTGGATGCTATTGTTTAGCTAAATCACATGAAATATAGGTTGCACTTTTTTGGTGTTTTTTTTTCCATTCATAGTAAGTGAGTAAGTAAAATACTACTCTTTTAAAACTGAATACTTTACAACTTTCACTCACGTCTTCTTGGATTTGGTGACTTGTAATGGAATAATTATCACAGTAAAGTGTGCAGCCATTTCTCAAGTCTGGTTTTTCACAAGTTCTAAATTTCCGCTCCAAGACTTGCTCTTCCTTCAGTATCTCCTGCAGAATTCCCGAACCCGAACATGAATCAGACTCCGCATTCAGTGTGATATCCGCCTACGCTGTGTATTTGCTTACACAATGTAATTGCCCGTTTTCTCGTGTTCTTTACACTTTCCCCCCTACAAGGACAAATGACACCCCCCACCCACCCACACACAAACACACACACACAAACACACACACCCAGTCATTAGATGCAGTAGTGAATATGAATGACTTCACCTCCAGCAGTAAAACAAATATTTCAAACCATTTATGTTAGCGAAGACCAAAAGGGCAGCGCATTAAGTTCCTAATGGTCAGATAAATCTTGTCACCCGGCACGCAAGTCTAATTCAAATGCTGATATTGCCGCAGACGAGATCATTATATCCTGTTTACAAGTACATAAAGCTGAACGTCTGCATGGTAATTATAAATAATTTAACATGTATCAGCAAGACAAGCAGTGACGGATTGTGCCGCGGCGTCGGATCTTCGGGAGGAATGTGTGATTCTGCTGGACACCCCGTGGAAACGTCTGTCACTTTGGATGAGGATGAAATCGAGAGTGTGAAGAAGCTCGGCCGTAGTGGTGGCTCTCGACACGAGCGACTGACCATGAATGATCTTCTCTCCTCCTCCCCTCCCTTCTAATCCTCTGTCCATCTATCTATCTATCCATCCGTCCATCCATCACTCAAGACCTCCGGCGGTGCATCTCCACTGCTCTGCTCTTATCTTACAGTGGCGAGTTCATTATCTCTGTCTTTCTTTGCTGGGGTTTCTTGCACTTTGACTCGGACTCGTGGCATCATGCACCTCAGGACGGAAGCTATTGAGGCAGATGTCTATCTTCTCACCTGAAGCACTAGCAAAGCATGTGACATTTCAAACCAATGCAAATGAGGTAGCTTAGGAAAACTGCGTGTAAACACAAACTCGACACTGCTAGCGTGAGTGTCGCTCGCAGCAATTTGAGAATTAGAGAATATGGAGAGTTTACGCGTATGATTTGGAGACTATAAGTCATTTTAGGCAGGTTTTACAGCTAAACAGGAAATCAGATTACTGTATACACAGTATTTATCGCCTTTGAAATGGAAACAGTTTCCAATTTAGAATTGTTTGTTCATCAGTGGTTGTTTAATTGAACTAAAACGTATTTAAATCAGCACACGACTAATTGTTTTTGTAATGTACAGTGATGCATTTCTAAAACGCTTCCTCTCCCTGTTCAAATTTTTTCTGTTAGTGAAAACTACAGTATTTGCCTTTTGCATTATGTATATTTTGTCATTTGCATTTTTCCTGTATTCTTTGTTCTTTCATTGCACTAAAGCTTTTCACTCACCTCATCGGTGGTAATGTGACAATATATCCGATTTGATTTGATTTGTATATTGTGTCATTAATTATATTTTAACCGTTTCTTGCCTTCTATATTTTGGACAATATTTTAATATATTATTATTATTGTTATTTATTTTGGTTATTCAGTGTGTATATTTTACCGTTATCTCATCTTTATTTTTGCACCAAACGGAGTAGCAATACTCATTTCAGTGTAACCCTGTGATACAATAACAATAAAGGCATTCTATTCTATTGTATTTTATTCTATTCTATTCTGTTCCATTTTGTTCTACGTGTTTCTTTCATTGCAAATTGGAAATTATCATATTTATTTATAATAAACAAAAGCAAACAATGTTTTTGGTTATATTGTAAATTATATATGTTTAGAATTGTAATCGAGGTTGTTCTAAGAAGATGTCTTACATAAAAAGTTGTTCTTCATGTCAATTTATGTCATTTTATAGTGTTTATAATGACCGTGTAATGTAGGTAACAAACAGAGGTGTATAGAACCTGAAAACCAGCTGGGTGAAAGTACCTTATTGTAAAAAATACTCTATTACAAGTTACAAGTTACAAATTCCAAAAAGACTTGAGTTATACCTAGTTGTAAAGCATCCAATTTTAAAAGAACTTGAGTATTTTACTCGTACTGAATTTAGGACATATAAAACACCATAGATGTGAACATCAATTTATTAATATATAAATTAAATATAACATCTCAATGTTTTATGGCAGAGATTTTCATCTCAGTAATGGCAGAACAATATAGATGTGGTCAAATATAGAATCAAAGTTGCTTATATTTTTGATACTCAGTACAAGTACAAAGTATCCAAAATTTACAAGTAAAACATTTACTCAAGTACTTTACACCACTGGTAACAAACAGCTCCATGTGTAAAGTCATGTGATTCTCTGCTCTTTTTTTTTGTTTGTTTGGAAACTCAGTACAAGTACAAAATATCCAAAATTCTCAAGTAAAACATTTACTCAAGTACTTTACACCACTGGTAACAAACAGCTCCATATGTAAAGTCATGTGATTATCTGCTCTTTTTTTTTTGTTTGTTTGGAAACTCAGTACAAGTACAAAATATCCAAAATTCTCAAGTAAAACATATACTCAAGTACTTTACACCACTGGTAACAAACAGCTCCATATGTAAAGTCATGTGATTATCTGCTCTTTTTTTTTTTGTTTGTTTGGAAACTAGCAAACTACCGACATGGATGAGGAAGTTCATTCCAATGGCTTTTTATGTAACAGAAACAGCCTGGAATTTCTACCCTTACACTTTAACAGGTAAGTTCAAGACTATTTCGAGAAATCCCATTTTTGATTATTTGCGCATGGTGTCGATGACTTTATACAGTATTAAACTAATAACCCGTCATGGCCTAACTCCACACTTCTTTTCTGCCTCTTTCTTGGGCTCCATCCTCTGGCCTTTCTCCTCAGAGTACACAGTAAGTATCTTCATTTAGCAGGTTAAAAACAGACGCGCAGTCTGTTTTTAACCCACTGGCCAACTGCGTACACAAGATATACAATTTCAACCCGTCACTCGCTTGTCTTTCCCAAAAGTGCTCCTTCCTGCCAAAGTTCCACGTCAAGATTGAGACCCGTTTCGAGAATGACAACGGCGACTGCGAGAACGTGAGTATGTCAGCACACACCACGTCCCTAGACCAGATAATCCTCTTAAAGTAGACGACTTCATCAGCGCCACACATTGCTGTTGTGTCCTTGTAAAGGCCATTGTGCCCGTGTCTGTCTGAAGCGCTCAGCAGTAGCCATCAGGTAAGCAAATAAACTGGGATCTCAGATTACTAGTGTTAGGATTTATAAGGAAAAAAAAAACCTGTGACAAGACACAACAAGTTAATAATTTTAATCTCACTTTAATTCTCACTAAATAACGTAACACCAGGATCTTCTTAATTGGCATATTGGATCATTAAACCACGTACTTTGTTTACATGAATATTGAGCACCCCTTTTTCCCAATTTTAGAAGCTCAAAAAAATGGTAGGTGATTATAAGCAGATATTTCAATTATGCATGTAAATATGAGCGTAAATATTGTAGAAAAATAACTCTTTTTCTACAATTTAAGTCAGGAGCAAGTTTTACAGCTAAACAGAAAATCAGATTATATAAATATGGAATATATGGAATTTGTATAAAAAAAAAAGAAAAAAAAATTATATATATGTATGTATATATACACACAAACCAACAGGGAAGAAGCACAGAAAATGTAGTTTGTACAAATATAG
>MU204188.1:2962524-3052753 GCA_017309775.1 Paedocypris sp. Pulau Singkep | reverse complement strand
TTAAAAAAAAAAAGAAAAAAAAAAAAAAAAAAAAAAAAAAAAAAAAAAAAAAAAAAAAAAAAAAAAAAAAAAAAGCAAAACGACTCTGTGTAGGTATTCACCAACTCATGCTGCGTTTAGATGCATGAAATACGTCTGCAGACGTTTTTATTAGAAACTCTAAGTGACCGCAAGATAATCAGACATCCACTCTCTCACGAGCAAGCAAACAAACAGACAACAAACTATTAATTTAGACGTGTTGTCAACCTCTAGAGAACAACCGTTGCAGAGATGAGTCAGTTGACTGTACACGCTGCGAACAAGAGACGGTTTGCCCCGCAGTCTTCTCAGTTATTACCAGATGAACAATAACACTTAAAGCACACCAAACCTGCCACGACGCTGATTTATGAGCAGATCTGCTTGTGAGAAAGAGCCGACCTGGGACTTTTATTGATGCTCTAATTGATACAGTTACAAACAACCCATCCAACTTTCAGTCAGTTTAAATCTGAAGAAATTCTCACAATTTTAGAGGCGCATGCACGAAATATTTCAAATTTGCCTGCAGCGGATTTAGTGACGCAGTCGCCATCCGACGATTGAAAGCAACATAGTTTCAAGTCTCAACACATCAGACAAGAGCAGTAAACAACATGCAGCTTTGCTCACTAAGATGTAGACCTACAATAAAAGGAATTAAAACTTAGTCAACCTGTACGAAAAGGCAGAGGTAATGAGTACCTGAAAAACACACTTGAGTAAAAGTATGGAAACCTCACTATAGAAATGACTCCTTATAAGTTACAAGTCACCAATTCCAAGAGGACTTGAGTAATAGTCCTAAAGTATCACATCTTTAAAGAACTTACTAAAGTTTACATTTAGGATCAAAAAAGTACCAAGAAATGTGAACAGTAGAAAATTATCAATTAATGAGGTTTTCTTTTCTAATATAGAACTGAAATTTAACACCTCAATGTTTCAAAATGGCTGAAAAAAACAGATAAAAAAGAACAAAAAGTCACTGTCAGCCAAAGACTTATTAATTCGCTAATTCACGTGACTCAGCCCATAAATACCATCCAGTACCTTCAGCATCCTGCAGATGGAGATATCACCTTGTCCGCCCAAGAAATTATTTACGGTACAAAAAAAAGACGTCGATGCAAAATCTTTATCTCTAATCAAAATGTAACTTGTAACGGCAGGTGTCCATTCAAATGAAGTGGAGGAAAGAGTACAGATACTCAATCAAAAATGCAGTCAAGTAGAAAGTAAAAGTCCCTTATATTTTTAATACTGAGTACAAGTAAAAAGTAACCAAAAATACTTGAGTAAAGTAATAAAATCCCTTTACTCCAGTACTTTCCACCACTGCAAAAAGGTGATTATGTAAGATTGTTAAAAAATAAAGACGCAGCAGAATTTCCTTGTTCTGGTAATGGCTTGTTTTTTATTCCCTGTCTTCTCTTCCACCGGCTGGGAAAAAAAAGAAAGAAAGGATGGAAAAAAAAAAAGCACCTGCAATGCTGCAGAGTCAAAGCAGCCGGTCTTAATGTTCCAACTTGCTATCTATTGGGTTTCTTTCTCTATTGGCCTGCAGTATTTTGCATAATTCAGTACTTCTCGGCTGATTTTTGTGCTCTTTGTTATCCACGTATTTGCAGCCGTTCAAAGTGTCTCCCTTGGATCTTCTGTTATGTGGATCATGAAATGTTCATAATGTGCAAGCCTGTGCTTAACTGGTACTATCAGGTGATATGTTAGGTTGAGATTTCCAAAAAAAACGACATTTTACCACAATCAGATACATCTGTGTTCTGTTATTCTGCGCTCAGTATAGGTTATGGCATCATACGGCATTTTCTAGGCATTGGAATCCCGTGGGAATACAGAACAAAAATCAACGCAGTCTTGTACTTTAATACAAACAGTATATTGTAGGATTTGTCTGAGGGTTTTGCTCTCGCACGCAGGTGTTTGGTGGTAAACCCACGCCGAAGGAAAGCGTCTGTTTTCTGGATATTCTGAGTGATCCGATTCCTGACAAGCATTACAAGGAGTCCGAGGTACTTGGACATTCATAAATATGTGCTGGAATGGGTAAAAACCTGAAGAACTGCCTGTTTCTTTTTTCTATATCTTTTTTTTTTACTCGTGCACTGGATGTGAATTTAATTGGGGAAACCACAGGGGACGCTGAAGTGGATTTTAAATCAGAAGGCTGTAATGAAGAATATATTGGATAACCATAACACAGAGGATTTTTGCTTTAACTAGTTTGTCAAAACATCACTCAGTTATTAATTCGGAGTAATTATGCCATGATTTACTGGCTGTATTGTTTCATCGAAAGGGTGACAACTTAAAACTGCGCAAAATTAAACGCCAACACAGCTTTTTCTCTCCGTTTTACAAAGGAAATATGTTCATTATAATATGTTTAATCAAAATGTTAATTATGAAACTCTTTCGGAAGTTTTGTTAACCTAATTTTTACTGGACTTTTCAGAGATAATCTGTTCTTTAAACTTCTAAACTTAACACGAAATGAGCCAATTGAAAATAATATTTGCTATACTTCAGTCAAACAGACAAAATTCGCAAGTATAGATCGGCTTCAAAAAGCAAGTAGGAGTCATGAGTTCATACACTACCTTTAAATCTCTGTGATAAAGGTTATCATATGCAAATTCATTCAGCCAGTTCGAGTCTTCTCATTGGCCCCTAGAACATAGAAGCGGATTGCATAACTAATGCAATTCCCCTAGTGTCAGTTCTCCGACACAACGACTAATGAACTTACAGTAATGGAATCATAATTACCACATTAAATAAGCAATATTTTGGTTATTTATCCATACATTTTCTAGCACTTCTCAGAATCGTAAACTCAGGAACACACACATTCACACACACACACACACACACACACACACACACACACACACATGCACATACCAAGGCAATAAAATTGACACGCAACCTATGGAACGTAACACACACTTTCCTTTTAAACGTCAATCAGGCTTATGACTCCGCCCCCTGGAAACATTTCCAGTGTTGTTCCGCTTATTTGTTACACAATAATATATGCCTTTTTTTATCATTTATAAGAAAAAAAGGGAAATCAGGCAGCGCATAACAGTTTACAATGCTTGTGAGAATATGTTTTGTTGGTTGAAGCTTTGTTACTAGTACAGTAGTAATAACAATAATATTAACAATACATTTAATACAAAACATCTTTCAAGAACCCGTTCAGTGTTTCTGACAGCAGGCCGTTGCTGTGTGTAATTTATGGACAACACGGTTATATCTGCTCTTGATTTTATTCAGTTTTATTGAATTTAGGATCAATTGAATATGATGAATTGAATTTGCATTCTCATTTCGATTCTGAATGGCGCACAACCCTGACACTGTGAACTACCATCCAGTCTACCATGCTCCCCTGCTCCTTGACCCCTCATAGAAGTGTAAATATATACAACGCTATTAAAATATATACAATAGGGACCACTGTACATAAACATGCACACGCTCGGAGACACGCATAGGAAGGACAGATGGTTTCTCCATGTACTACATTTCTATTTCGATATTTAAATACGTATAATTTGTGAATAGATATGAGTCAAGCACATCTGTCTTGTGCTACGGTGGTACTGAGAATAAACAGAAAAACTGTTTAAATTCAGACAAGCTAAAACATGATTAGCTTATCTTCTAGACGAAATGTCAACTGAAAAAATGTCAGCAAAAACACATGAACCACAACAGGAATCAAAAGTCCTGGATTGGCAGGTTCTACTAATAAAATGTCCTTGAGCAAGACACTAAACGCGATCTGCTCCAGGCTTTAAAAGTCGTAAGTCATTAAAAGTATCCAATTTTAAAAGAACTTAAGTATTTTACTTGTACTGAATTTAGACTTCAAAAACTTGGCAAGCATAAATATTATCTTTTAGTTCCTGTATGTGTATAAATGCCAGAACAAAATGTATATACAAATAAAAACAGAACAATAACTGGCTACAGAAATGTTGCTAATTAAACGCCTGGAATTTATTAAGCTGTTTTTTCCACAATCACTTTATTTAGCTGATAAATAGCATACAGTACCTTCAGCACAGTACCTATTGCTTTGTCCGTCAAAAACAAATGAAAAAATGCCAACTTGTCGCACACAATCACAATGTAATGAGTAACAGTAAGTGTCCATTCAAATGTAGTGGAGTAAAGAGTACAGATGTTCAGTCAAAAATGTAGTCAATTAAAGAGTAAAAGTTGATTATATTTTTGAGTACAAAAATAGCAAAAAGTACTTAAGTAACTATTTACCATTCTTAAGTTTCATAAGTATCATTAAGTATCAGTATCTGGCCACTTTCATTTTTTTTTTTTTTGCTTCAGTCTTAAACATTTATCTCAAGTATTTTATCAAGATGTTGATCTTATGCTGTGCGTTAAAAGTAAGTGAAACAGGCATTGAGATTAAAGTGGTTTGTGATTTTGTGTCATGTAGGAACTCAACTAAAACTGGTGGCTAATAAATGACCCTGTCAAACCAGAACTTAAGTTAACAATTTAAGGTTGATGATGCTTTTAGAACAAAAAGGGGAGGAAAAAAATCACTCATTCACTCATCCTGCACAAAATTGCACAATAGCGTTTCTAGTACGTAATCCCTCACGACGATAAACCCAAAGTGGCATTTAAGCAAGAGACGGACATGAGACGTTTTAAGGCTTTATAGACTATTTGTTACAATGGAAGGGACGTAATGACTTCCAGCAAAGAAGCGTCTTGGGTTCCTCTAATGCTCCTCTGCACAATCAGCCACCAAATGTCACCGCAACACACACAATGATCTGCTCGCTCGGAAGGTAATGCCAATCTACTCCAAATCAAACAGGATCTGGGCAACTGGGTGTCGCAGAAGACCGGACGTGGACCCCTGGTGGACGGCTGGAGGAACCGTGCCGAACCCATCATGTGCTCCTACAAAAAAGTCACCTGTAGCTTCGAGGTGTACGGATTCCAGGGCAAGACGGAGGATTTTGTCCACCGGGTATGTGATGGGGAGGCGTCGGCGCCGTAGCATGAGGCTGTGGTCATTCCATCGTGCGTAACATCATGGCATGTTGTGATTCATCACAGAACATTCGTGAGATTCTGTTGGTGGGACACCGGCAGGCGGTGGCATGGATTGACGAGTGGCATGGTAAACGAGCTGTGATGTAATACTTCATTAGCATAATGAGACACATGCTCTGATTGCTTGAAGTTAGCGGAATGCTGATGTCTGATGATCCATCTTGACTCTCACTAAGGAATGACGCTCGAGCAGGTCAGGGAGTTTGAGAAGAGCCAGCAAGAGGAGACCAACAGCAAAATGAAGAGTGGCATTAACTGCACAGGTAACGCTATTTGATTTGAACTTTTGAGAGCATAAACATGTATAGCCTGTTCAATCCGTAATTAGGAGATATAAGGCAGAACAGTCAGAACTCTAATAATGTCATGTAAATGAGTGCCGCTGATTCCACAGCATAAATAGCGCCCTCTATTGGAACTGTTGAGAATCACATGTCGTTGTGAAGTCATCCCTCTGATGCACTATTTTTATCGTGGAAGTCGTCTTGACTCGTGGGAATTGAGACATCCTGCCAACCAGACGCATTTGTGGTTCATCTCTTTTTCAGATTCTCGGCCCACCTTCACACGCTCCATCTCAGTGACGGACGAATCCTCACTCAAAAAGATGGGCGTGAAGACAGTCTCCGTGCCAAACTCCTCGTCGAGTACTCCGTCTTTGAAAAACACTGATCAGATCATCAGATTAAACTCAACTCCAGAATGATAACCTCCACTCGCAAACATCCGATGTGTAAATATTGGTTCCAGATGTTGTTGTGATTCCACATCTCAACACTTTCTCCACTGATTTGAGAATTGTGCTACGGGACTTACATGGACACTTGCATAAATGACTCTTGATCCTCGTGAAATGATTCCAGACTTCTTCAAGTTGGCAGCAGACAATCACACCTTCTCCATTCCCTTGTGTTCTTCAGGATGCTCAAGCAACTTGGCCTTTAATTATTAGGAACGGAGTGGGACGCAGACTTTTCATTGCTTACTAGTTACTGGAGCGAACCTTTAACCCTGGATCAATACATTAACTAAACACAATTGATTGTTTAGTCACACAGAACATATTAAGAACATTGTCGATGGTCCTCTGGGTATTAAGGTTAAGGATTAGCATGAAGTGAGCATTACACTTTATAAGATTGGTATTAAACTTTGCCATTAGGATGCCACTGGTGATTAGATTCCCGGCTGATGCGTAGAGAATTTGCACAACATGGCTAAAATATTATCTGCATTAACATAAAACCAGCCTGATTCCACCGCCGTGATTAAATGAAGTGGAGGCTATGGAAGCATCACAACTCATGCGGCAAAAGCACAAGGACATTGAGAAATGGAACGTTTTCATATCAGAATCTCGTAAGACAGCGGTTGGTATTTGATATTTCTTTACACACTGTTGGGAGACGAAAGACGCAATAAAACTAAATTCTTTATTCTGCACTATGAGAACTGCGTTTATTTAGGTTTCTAGTACCACCACGAAAAAAATGGAAGGATTTCCATGGCTCTTCTGCAGCCATTCTTCATTTGCTTTCTTCTGCAGCCATTCGTCATCATAAAAAATATTGATACAATTTTTTTTAACTTGTAATTCTTTTTATTTATGTTTGTAATCAAAACAATCCCAAAAGTCCCAAAGATCCTAGTCTAAAGAGCAGAGGAGTCATAAATTTTAGCCTTTTAGAAATGTTCTTTTATGCCTGAAAAACAAGGGGGGTGCTTATATTTGGGTAAATATGGTATTCCTACTGCATGGAATGTAAGAAGCTACAAACTGTTTATTTCACACGAAACACTGTAATGCAGGAGTTACAGCTCCTTTGAACTAAATCCTTTTTATGGGCAAATAATTAAGTAAATTTACACTGTAAAAAAAATGTAAATCATAGTTTCGAGCCATTTACGATTTTACCCTTGATTGTTTAGTGTTATACTTTCTATTTGTACTTGAAACATTCTAATACAGTGTTACTGTTGTCTTCCTGCCGTTTGTCGCAGTGTAGCAACATGGGGTTTAGCTGCGATAAGTGTAAGAAAATGCTTAGGCCGACAGACAGAGTTAGTGACACACGTACGACTGCTTGATGGCGAAAGTCGGTGTGAGAGTAGTGACAGTGTTGGGGATGTGATTAGCGCTGGTTCCAGGAGAAGGGCTCTTGCAGTGGGCGAGATGGTGACGGATTGGCAGAGCAGTCGTTCAAAATGCCATCACTCTTCCTCTCCTGTTGCTACCTCAAGCAGGTTCTCCACACTCAGTAGTGTCGGTTGGTTTATGGGAATATATAGACTGGTGCATCTGACGTCATCACTAACAAAAAATAATAATGAATAGGTTCTGATGCCAAATCAGAAAGTTCTGCTTTCTGGAGAGATCCTTCATGGCTGGGTTCCTATCTGGTTCCAATCAAAAAGCAATGGATTCATTAGACACTTGCACAAATCAAAATAGTTTATGTCGTTTAGGAAGGAGAGTCCTGACCTTCCAATAATATCGCCAACAGGGCATTTTCTAGTCTTTGGCAATTCTTTTACAATGTTTTGACGGTTTTACATGCTGCAGGTTTGACTGTTATTAGTTATTATTTTTAAAAAATATTCTGATCCTGTCTATGTTTTACTTTCTGTGTTTAGATTATGAGCTACTCGTGCCTGTTAGTGACTTCTTGTCTTGTCCACAAACATCTCTCACCGTATATGACATGATTACAGTACATAAGTCAGAATAACTCTTACCAAAATGTGGCTAAAACTAGACGTCTGCACTAGTATAAATGAATAAACAATAGTGCATTTGCTATGAATATGAACCATCAAAAGGTGAAAGGTCGGTATCATTAATAAAAGTAAAATAAAATAAAAGTAGAATAATACAACTTTACATTCAGCATTGTTGAAAGATTAATCTTATACAAAGCTGTCAAACATAAGCCAAGAATTATTGCCACAATTTAAAGATCTAATAGTCATTCAAAAAAACAGTAAATATTATTTTACGGGAACCACCTGATTGTCAAGGTCTTGGCTCTGTTGAGTTCTGTTTCATTCAATCTAGATAGTTCTGTAGAAGCCACCGTGCATCAGCGTGTAACTGCGTCTTTAAGCAGTTCGCTGGTTTAAACTTAATTCACTCAGAAAACACAAACACAGAGAACAACATCTCAGGTTTACATGACGTCATTTTATAATGACATTGACACCAATATCCTCCATTTAAATGCTGCAGGGTTATCAACAGAGGTGTAGAGTAACAAAGTAAAAATATTTCGTTACTTAAGTGGACTTTTGACTCATTTATACTTCACCCGAGTTATTCATGTTTTGCCCACTTTTTACTTCTACTTTTGTATGCTAATATCTGTACTTTCTACTCCTTACGTTTTAAAATAGCTGTGCTACTCGGTTAGTTATATTTCCGTGTTTCCATTGATCCATAATCCCTAATAATTATATGCAACAGCGTTATTAATTATTAAAATTAATATAAAATATTACATTTTTATAGGTAGTTAATTTAACTTATAAGTAGTTACTAAACCAGTACTTTAGCTTGACTACAAAGGTTAAGTTGATACTTTCCCTTTCAAAGAAATCATTTTTAACTAACTAGGGGCAGTAAAGCAAAAATACACACCCACAGTGAAGTGACACACACACAAACTCAAAACCGGAGCAGTAGGCAGTGTTAAACGTGGTAAAAAAAAAAAAAAAACTGCCAAAAAAAAAAAACACCAAACACCAATCTAATGTTACTCTATAGCACCAAATACATTGTAACATTAGACCTACCACAACATCAAACATAATTATGAATGAAACGAAACAGTTTTGCAGACATCAGGAGACAAGTCAGCCTAATTTGCTCGAGCAGAATGAAGTATAGGTGTTTCAGGAGGATCAAAGGAGTAATTTATGAGCGCTAATTATATTGTACGAGCCGCCCCCAGTTGACACACACACACGCGCGCGCGGCCCATCACGCCAGTCGATGTGGCGTTACACATGCGTGCGCGCACTCCCCCACGAGGCAGGAAGTGTTTCCGAGACGTTCATTGAGATTCAGAGCCTAAACAGAGCAATCAGCACAACCATAAAGGAGCTCGGTTTTAATTGGCCCACCCAGCCTATTAATTACACGGCCAGAACGGAACCGCAACACGGCATATGTTTCTTAATAAAGCCCGATAGAGAGTAATAGAGATGCATTATTGATTCACAAAGGTGGGAAAGCACTTTACCGTAGTAAAAGGCAGAGAGATACAAGCCATGATAAAAAAAAATAAATAAAACACACACACACACACACTCACAAAACATGTACGTATATGGAAAGAAAAAACACACACACACACACACACACACAAAGTTGAGTGTTGTCATGGCTACAAACAAAAAGAAAAAATGAAATGGTTAGTTAATGGTCATTATATGGACACACAAACACACAGGGCATGACACACACGGGTCGACATATGTCATTACATAATGAGACCGACCAACGAACAGACAAAAAGCCTTTTCCACGCTGAAAATAATGGCAATGAAATCCTGCCTTGCAAAAGCTGGAAATCCACAATTTTCCGTCCTCCTGCTTTTCACCAGAACTGAGCTTCCATTAAACCATTGCATAGCCACCGGCAAACCTCTCAAATCTGCTTATTACTTCTTTTTTTTTTTTTTTTCATTTTTATCTCTTAGCCATATCCTTTCTGTTTTTTCATTCCGCTCTGCACCTTTCATCCATATATATGAGGGGGAAACACACACACACACACACACATAGATCACAAGAGAGCGTGAGATCATAACAGGATAAAGTTTCAGGGAGTCGAGATGAGCATGAGAAAACATAGATGTGTACTAGCAACATCATTACCCTCTGGAAACCCTGTTCCAAGCGTTTCCTCAACACACGGTCATTTACTCTACACAATACGTGTTGTACAAAAAGCTGCCGCACACTTAAAAACCATAAATAAGCGAGTGACATATTCATTATATCTGAAACGTCTCAGAAGATTCCGTTTAATGTGGGCAAAGGTTGTTTGCTTCAAAAATCTGCCCACATTTGGCTGATCTGCTAGGACTATTCTAAGATTCCACATGATATAATCAATATGATGAATGTTTAGTGTATACTGTACGTCATTAAGGAGCGATGGAGTATCGTTTGATTTCTAGAACTAGAAATCTGGCTTCTAACACACCCTGCAGAATTCAATCTGTATCTGGTCACACTGGTGGAATTGCTGATAACGTAAAAAGCTGATGATGAAAGTGATTCCAAACTTGAAAAAAAAACGTTTTACTTGACTATCGAATAAACATCCGATACAAACGTTGTAATTTTGTGAGATGTTAGTGAGATGCGTTGAAAGGAGAAATCAAATAACACAATAACTGATCATTTATCCTAAGAAAGAATGTAAAGATAATAAAGACACTGACATATTATTAGTTGGTGAATGTGCGTTTCTAAATGAGTGTAATTTAGACTAATTTGTGGAATCTTTGTTCCATATGATAAAATTATTTCTGACTGATTATTTCTGACACATTTATTGCTTCTGGATGATATATATATTTTTACAGTAATACTGCAATAAAAAAATTGTTAGATTTAAAGTAATTGCTTTAAAATTAGACAAGCTAACACTAAATGCTAATAAATTAAAAATATTTTGAATGATGTATTAATATAATTGTTATAGGTTTATTTATATATACAGCCATTTAATTGGCAATAAATACTGTGGTGGCAGTTTGTCTTCCCAGATTCACGTGTTATTAGTTTCACATGTGTTATCATTTGTGTGTGTGTGTGTGTGTGTGTGTGTGTGTGTGTGTATTTAAGTTATGTCAGTCGGGTTGTGTAACATTAGTCTTGCTGTAACTCTACTTTCTGTTTTTTGTCATCATCAAATGTTTGTGTATGGTTGCTATGGAATCTGGTTTCGCTTCTCCGCACCCAGATTGTAGCACAAATTCATCACACTATTTTTATTTTAATAGGACAAAAAACACTCTGTGGCTTCTTGTCCTATCGAAATAAAAAGTGTGATGTGAATTCATGAAGAAATGCGTTTTCTGGAAAATTCATAAAATGATGAAGTGACAATTTGTCACCAGAGACCCAGAGTTGCGGATATTGGCTCCATCTCCCTGTGACCCAGAAATGGAAAAAACAGTAAAAATGTTTCCAATTCAGCTTTTTTTTTTTAATTTTAATAATGATGCCACATGCTTATATAAGAAGTATATATATCAGGTCAACTTTCTTCCGAGTTTCAACCGAAAAAAGTAATGCTCTGCTGTCCATGTAATCTTGAAACACCTCCCATAGGAGCCAAAGGGCCCTGAAGCGCTTTTCCACAGTACAGATACTCTGATAAGTCAGGGTCCTCGTGGACAAAGAAAAAGGCTGACCTTCAGTGGATGGGGGAGATGGTTGACTGTGCGCTCATGAATATTTATTAGCCAGGAGGGAGCGATCTCCCCATGGGCTTAATGCTGCAGCTCATATCAAAAGTTTCATTACTATAAAAGTAGGAATTACAACCAACAAAATTGAAGGAGAGAGGAGGAAGCAGGACGCGTTTGAGGAGGAGAGAGGCCACGAGGAACGACAAAGGGTGAGATGAAGTGTCAGTGATGTGGTGTGATACGGCTCTTGACCCTAATCTCACATTCTCTTGTTTAATTGAGGTTGTAATTACTCACTCTCACACACACATGCGCGTTATTCCGCTATGCTGTTCAGATTGTTATCTACATAGTGAGAGCTTATAATCACTGACTGAAGAGGCAGAGCTCCTGGGCTTTGGAGAGCCGCTCGCTTTTTCTTCTTTTTTTTTCTCCCCCTCCTCTCATCCAAGAGTTTTTCATACCACTTCTATCCACCCTAAGGTCCGTGTTTTTTTTCTTTCGGACCCACACATTCCATCCCAGTCGCATTGTTGCCTTCATTACATCATATCAAAGCTTTGCAAAGTTTAATCCTGACGCAGACCGAAACCAGAAGCTGAATAGAGCGGATCAGCGGACAGAAGGAGCGAGAATAAGCTGTATTGACCTTGTATGTTTGGCAGTGTTGACAAATGTAGGTAATGATGTGGCGGTCATTATGTAATCATTTTCTCTGGGTTCATTTGGCCCCCATGGTTCCACCTGTTCAAACAGGCGTCCAGCGGGGACGACAGATCCACCACAATGTGTTTCTGCTCACGAACGCTCGAACAATGACAAACTGCACATATGCAGGACTCAGCTTCGTTAACTGACCTCTACACTATGATTCACTGTTCGTACGATGAAGAAAACGTGAACCTCATAATCTGACGGCTGGATAAAGTCCAAGAAAGAAGTACAAGAGGTGAGATCTGGTGTATTTTAATGTATTTCACTCTTTGGTCTGAAAGTGACAGAGGTGTAAAGTACATAAAAGCCATCCTCGATAGAAGAAATAAGAGATAAAAATACAATAAAATACGAAATAAATAGATAAGGATGAAAATAAACACAATGTGGCGAGTAACAGTAAGTGTCCATTCAAATGTAGTGCATCAAAAAGGTAGCCAAAAAATTGCTTATATTTTTGATAGTACAAGTACAAAGTAGCAAAAAAATACTTCAAGTAACAAAGTCCATTTACTCAGGAACTTTACATTTTGCTTTACTTTATAAGAGACGGAGTAATAACAAAGTTACAAAGTTTATTTAAGATTTGTAACGTTATTTAGCTGTTTGTTGCCTTTTTTAAGATTTTGGACTGCATATTTTATTTTATACTAAAAATGAGGCTACAAATTTAAAGTAAAGAATAACCATAACACATTTTCCACATAATTTAGGTTTATGTTCAAACTCATTTTTTTCTCTTTTTTCTATCTGGTGTCATACGCGAGTACAATATTAAAAGCAGAAAAGTCCATACAAAAAGTGTGCTCAGACTCACTCCAAATTAACAGAAAGTCAAGAGCATTTTGAGAATTCCATCAATGTCAGATCTGAATTCAAAGACCATGTGATCAGTATGCAAAATCCAAATCGAACGGATAGATGGGGGAATGGATGGATGGACGACACCATTACAGATTTTGTAGATCACCACACGTCAGGCAGGGTAAGTAGTAACTATATAACACCTTAATGCTCGCCAAGAGTCAAACGCTGCCGCCAGGGAATAGTGTCCAAACTAATAGCAAACACATTTGAAAGGTTAAAATACAATGTGAAAGGAATACAGAGTTAAGGATGTTGAGTTTAAAGCGTTTCCCAGTCTCCCCTATGTATTTATCACTGTCAGCGGAGGTCAGGGCAGCTCATCCCCTGCGGGCAGCTCTTATACAATGGTGTTGATGACTCATCAACCTGAGAGGAAGTGAGGGTCAGTAAGTGCAGCTGATTAAGAAGGTAATTGCTTTGGGTCTTCCAGCACAGTGCTAATTGGTTATTATAACTAACCCATCCGTTCTTATGTTCAGAAGCCGGCTTAGAGACGGACTGACCGACCGTTGTGTGGATGGAGACACGGAAACTCCAGCGTGGCCTATAGACTGCTGAAAACAATCACTACTTATCACGATGACGAAGCACTATTGCACTTTCCCTGAAATCTGCGGTAATGAGATGTTGTTAAAAGGCCCAGCGCTGGCAGATAAGGTGGCAACCTCATTTGCATAATCCATGCATGAAGAGCACATGAATATCTGTATCTGTTTATCTCCTGGAGTGCGTTCATCGGCTGAAGACCCTACGCAGACGAGACGCCTCTGAATTTAAATACGTTAAGAAGGAAGCAGGTGTTATATTGGAAATTCGGGAGTGGAGAAAGGCGACGTAAAATTATATTATTATTGTCGCAGAAATGGATAACTGGTTCAGAAAACCTATAGATGAATACAGTGTCGTGCGCTCGTTTTTATTTACTTTCTTGACATTGTTATTTCATCCATTTTGGGGTGTAGCTAATATTCTAGTGATGTTAATAATGTGAAATGTACAGTACGGTGCAGAATTTAATCAAACGTATTCAGTTGACTGGACTTTTTTAAGTGTATACAGTTCAGTAAACACAAAAACGAACATGACCTATCAAGTTTGATTTAATTTTTATGGAACATTTTGTCTTTTTGCTGCAGTAATTAACATTCTCCTTCGTGAATCAGAGGACCACAATAATTGGTCTTATTCAAATGTTTTCATGCACAGATTTTTCTGTAGCATGTAAATTGCTTATAATATTAGTTTGAATGAATGAATGAATTAAATAATGAAAATGTCTTTAGTTGTCCCACAGCGGGAAATTGCATGTCACAACAGTAGACAGAATATATAGAGAAATAGAGAATACAGTGCAGTCTACAGTGCAGAATACTGTATAAATATATACGTACATATATATATTTATAAAAACGTGAAAAAAGTAATATAAAAAGTAAAGAAACCTGCACAAATGAACATTAAAACAAATAACACCACTTGCTGCATCTGCCACACATGCATGTCAGCATATATAAAAATAAAGATATATTAGGTAATTCACCAGTACAGGCAAAACATTGGTCATAAACAGTAAAACAGATCCAGCAAATAACAGGGACGGAAAAATGAGGATCTCCATCAATCAAACTCTCTGATCGTACGTGCTGCTTTGTGCCTGGAGACGAGAGAGAAGAAGCGAGAATTCTCACAGATTCGAGGACCTGTGCTGCCCGCCCGAGCTTTCATCGATCTATTATGATTCTATTACCTTGACCGATCATGCATTTTACAACTTGAGTCATATTCACTCCATTACACACTGAAAACAGACCTGTAGCCTGTATCCTACTGCTTCTGCTAAGGGTGATAAAACATAGTGCACCACTCATTCAAATTAATTCAGCAGTGCATGCTTATGTCACATCACTATGGACTGTTTCCAGTGGTTGTTGTGGTCAAGTGACGTTTCTGTTTCACCTGTGTTCTTGTTTCTCGACACATTTAGGTCATTACAAGTATTCATTAAGTGTCGGGCTTTTGTAAGTGTCGCGTTATGATTTTTGACATATATGGACGCACGTTTTCAAAGGTTCAGTTTGTGTGTCAGTGGTGTAAACTACTTAAGTAAACGGACATTGTTACTTTACTTAAGTATTTGTGGCTACTTTGTACTGTACTTGTACAAAATCAAAAATAAAAGCAACTTTTATTCTCTACGTGACTACATTTTTTATTTAGTATCTGCACTTTTCACTCCACTACATTTGAAATGACACTTACATTACTTGTTACATTGTGAAGTCAGCATCTTTTTCTAATGCGGTTAATTTCTTGGGAGGACGAGGCGGAATCGCCATCTGCAGGATGCTGAAGGTACTGAATGCTGTTTATCAGCTAAATCACCAGGTTAGCGGTTGCACTTTTTGCACATTTGAGTTTGATTGAGACTGACTTTTTGCTTTTTTTTGTAATAAGATTTTAAATCAAACACTGAGGTGTGAATATTTCTTTTCTATTTAAGGACATAAAACAGCATAAATTAAAAACAAGAGTTTCTTGTTTTTTACATTTTTTGGCGTTTTTCAGCCTAGATAAAGAGTAAAACACTTGTATTGTAAATCCAATAACATTTTCTTAGTTAGTCCAGTAGAAATGTCAAAGTTTAATCTTACGTCTTACGATCTTGATGTCATGACTACATTTTCATTTGAAAAATGTTTTTTTTCATACTTTTTAATAATTTTTAAAAAGTGTGCTATATACCGGTACACACCTTTAAATAATGCACGTACAGTATATTGTTTTTAGCCAATAAACTTTCTAAACATTTTAAATAAGTCTGTATTGTCCTAAACATTTTTATGTATCAAATTTGTCACAGAGATTTCCAGTGTGACTCATCAATGAACACAATGCATTATAGCAGCGGAAAAGCAGTCGAAAAATGCGGCAAAGCATTTAGAATTATTTAATAAGTATTCATGGATAAAATATAATTTACATCCATTTGCGATTCAGATTTGAAAACCCTGACGGCTCACCACTAAACTTTACAGTCCCTCAAGTGAATGAAAGAAACACTGAGCACGTCTCTGTATCTAACTGATAAAGTGCGAGTCAAATGCGGCAATTTTGCTTACAGAAATCTAAGAAGATAAAAATACATGAAAAAATTGCCATAACGTCTCAATTGGTAAATTGAGTAAATTTAAAAGACACATTTTCGTTTGTTTTTTTACTTAATGGTTTACTTTATTTTATGGTTCTGATTTTTTCGTTTGTTTCATTTTTTTTGCATTTCCTTTAGGTGCAGGGCTTACTCTGATTGTATTTATTCGTTTGATGAGAAGACCAAAACTGCTCTAGAAAGCCAACGACTGTCGTCTTGTAGCCTGCAATTGTTATTTACTGCACAGGGTTCCACGTTAAAACTGTTAAAACGTTGTTTTACAAAATGTTTCATCCATTAATTTAATTTTTATTAGTAATAATAGTAATATTAATATTATTAATAATACATTTTAGTTGTAAGACGCCTTTCGGGACCTTCTCTGCACTGACACAGTTGCCACTACAATAATTGAGCAAAACTGTGCAAAAATAACACTTTAATCACAGTTTTTTACTAATATTAAAAAAGAGGTGATTGACACAGTTTACGCTCGCCAAACTCATCCCAAACATCCTGGTCAGCAGCTGCCAATCACATTCTCACCAGCCAATCAGAGTAAGGCCCAGCCCCACGTGAAACTAGTGCCAGAAATCCAAACTGCAAAAATCTAAAACGTACAAAAAAACTAAAGCCAAAAAAAAAAAAAAAAAAACGAAAAACGTTTTTTGTTTGTTTCTTACAAATTTACATTTGACATTTTTGGCTCTAGTCTGATTCCACATGAAGCCTCCAGTTGAAACTGTGGCACCAGAGTCTGACCACGCTCGGTTGCTCCGAATCCAAGCAATTAAGTTCTCCTTCCCCTCATGCACCCGAGGGGGTTGATCAGGGACGGTTGTGTACAATCGAACTAACCTGACCTTCTCCCAGGGATCTAATCACCCTCCGCGTCCCAGAGGAACCCCGCAGAGGAGAACACAGTCTTTACTCCGCTCGCTGGACGAACACATGGAAGACACCGTCTCGCGTTTCATATCTGCCAAGTGCAAGAAGGGAATAAAGCAGGTTATCCGTGACAGAAGTCATTACAGGGAAACTCATTACGCACTGTTCACGTGAGTAAAGCATTAAATCGCCGGATTGGCACGGTGAGGCCTTCATCCAGAGATGGATGAATGCACGCTTGATTTCTGTTGGATTAAGTCGACACTTTGATAGTGATCTCGCTTTTACACCGTAAGCATATTTAAGACACTTTCATCTCTCTGATCCTTCTCCTTTCAAAAACATCTGTGAAACGCGGCTCAGACGGCGAGCGCATGAAGTCGTGAACTGCGGCGATTCATCTTAATTTGTCCCTGTACGTCGGACCGACTTTGTTAGACATTGTAACGGTTATAAACTGTAACAATCTTGCCTGAGCGTTGATGGTGAGATCAATCATCATCTGCTGTCAGTGTGTGAGCCGCAGAATTTAGGGAGAAAGGATGTTCACTGCGCAGGTTGCACATCATCCTGTCTCGTCTGCTTTGTCAGTAATGATGAGCTTGATGAAAAGTAATGTTTAAATGATAAAAGCTGAGTTGAAGGATTTTACTGTTTCCTTAGAAGCCGTCTTGTTATTTCACGTTACGTTTTTGTTCCATTTTGTAAGAAGTTTAAATCAATTAAGAATCAAGGGACGAGTGAGAGAGAAAAGTAGTGAGAGAAACAGAAAGAGAGAGAGAGAGAGAGAGAGGTAGAGGTAGAGGTAGTGAGAGAGAGGGAGAGAGAGAGAGGGAGAGAGAGAGAGAGAGGTAGTGAGAGAGACTGAGGGAGGGAGAGACAGAGAGAGAGAGGTAGTGAGAGAAAGCGAGGGAGGGAGAAAGAGAGGGGACGGGGGTGAGCGAGGGAGGGAGAGAAAGAGATAGAGAGCGAGAGAGAGAGAGAGAGAGAGAGAGAGAGAGAGAGTGAGGGAAATAGGTAGTGAGACAGAGAAAAAGAGAGAGGGAGCGAGAATAAGAACTTTGTTGTTCATTTAATCTATAATTTCAGTTGATCAATCAGATTTTTTTTTAACTTTTCTAATAAACTCCATTAAATATACAAGTACTAATACAAATGCGAGGTTATAATTTCTAGTAAACAAAATTACAATCAAGGTCAAGTGTGACTGTAAATAAAATGCTCTACTTATCAGAAAGTGTCTGCTCAAATTTAAGAAACAAAATAATCAGGACTAAAAAAAGCTATTCATGTTGCTAAAGACCATAGCATTAGTCATTTGATTATTAATACAATTTAAGAATCAAATAAAATGTTGCACATCATCTGCTCAGGCATGTTCTCACTGTGCTTGTGTGGGTTTTCTCCTGGTCTCCATTTCCCTCTCACAGTCCAAAAACATATTTCAGGTGAATTGACGTTTGGAAATTGAGTGTGAATGAGAGTGTAAATGTGTATGTGTGTGTGTGTGTGTGTGTGTGTGTCCCGCTCGGTGATTGGTTGGCCCACAATTGCTATGATGGGTGTCTTCTCATCTTTCTAAGCAGTAGAAAATTAATGGATGGATGGAAGGATGGATGGATGGACATTAACTGTTTCACTGTTATCTGAACTAATCGAGAGTAAAACCTAAACATAATGAAATCTTTTGGTTTATAATTTATGCACAAATCGTTTGCAAATCACCATTTAGGAATATCTAGCTGCGTGATACAAAACACCTTTTATCATCTAAAATTTCACTAAAAGTTGCCCAATGATTGGCGATAATAAATCATAATATTTTGTCAGGTTCTCCCATAAGCTGTCAGGTTTTCCTTGATCACAAATTTTATTAAATTTGTCATGTTGTGTTAGTGAGCTCACAACCCGTGACAAAAATCCTGCAAGACCCAATTAACACATTTGAGTGTTTAAAGTCTTGGTTACACAAAGAAATAAAAAAACGGCTTGTGAAAGCTACTAACATGATCTATATAACTTTCCCAATTTTAGACGCTCAAAAACTGGACGGGGGGGTGCTTTTATGCACACAACTCAAATAAACATACATATTTCAAATAAGGCACAAATATAAGTGTCCATTTTTCTAAATTTCAAGGTGCAATCACAAATTAATGGAAAATAGTTTCTGACTGGAGTGCAAAGGATCATGGGAGGTGACATTCTGACGTTTCTGATCTGACGTGACCTGCTGACGTTTCTATTATATTATATACGTAAGTAAAACGACATCAAAAGGGTAGCAGTCACAAGTTGGGTTTGTTAAAATAACAAAAATAAGTATTTTTAAAAAAGTATTATTTAAAATGTATTATTCAACTGAGTATTTAGCCAGAAATATTAGTAGGTTGTTTTTATTGTTATTTTTTTTCTGGTGAGATCAAATATTCTATAAAACTGATGTGGAGAAAAAAATTGAGACAGGTTGGAAAATCTATTAAGACTTTAATTTACAATTTTAATGACTTTTAAAATGACACACGTTTCTGCGATAAATTATATCAATAAATATGTCCCAACAAACAAACAAATGTTGGATTGAGGGTTGATTGGTCATCACTACACTTTGACGTGACTTGACAGAGAGATGTGGTGTGTTCTGTTGAAAGACTAGGAGCATCAGTAGAGTTTGAGACGGAACCCTTGAAGTTCAGCTCAACATGTACTTGAAGTTCTGCACGCTCAACCATGGACACTGTACTCGATTATCAAATACAGTGCTTTACATTCTCATATTAGATGCTAGATGAAAAATACACATTTTTAAGAAGACTTCAATCTTGACTTGTACCTTTTGAATGTCCAAAGTCCTCGTGAGACTAATAAAGGTTCTTCAAAAGCAAAGGTCAGTCCAAAGGGAATATGTCCTTGTGTAAACACTAATGCAAGATGATTGTGTGGGTCCCGTTAAAGTATTTTATCTAGTAACAAATGAGTAGCCACATTTTAGGCTAACAGTTTGATGGCTCAATGAACTCCAAAGACCCAACCTAAGTTGGGTTTAAAAACATTTCAGTTTTGGACCAACACTGGCCCTGTGATGCGGCAGTCCAGACAAAGCAGAACATATGTGGATACGTTCAGTGTGAGAATGTGGAAAATTGTACAGTAGTATGAATGAAAACAAGTGCATTTGGACGCTTCAGGCACCCAGTTTATGGTGCATCAAAAACGTAGACGCAGTAAATGCCGGCAAGCGTGCAAGCGCTCACAGATAAAGCAGCCAGAGAAGCGCTCACACACGCAGGGAGCGCATACACTTCCCTGCAACACACACACGCTGTTTGAAGCTCCCGCTGCTGAGCACAGTTGCCACGCACCGACGGTTTGTCTGGCGCTGATGCAAGAGGCAAATCAACTGGGAAGCCTCTTTTGCATAATATATTCCTTTTTGTTTTGCAAAGCTTTTATCGAAAGACAAATCGTGGTGAGCGTGTTGCGTATGTGCGCATGCTTGTAAATATTTGGAAGTGTGAAGCAAGTCATCTTGACTTTTCTGCCTCTCTCCTCCTCTTGCCGACCCCCCCCCCTCTTGCTCCCGTCGTTGCGTGGAGAAGAGGTTAGCAGTCAACGCCGCTCAAATCGCTTTGGTCACCAGCTGACAAAGATGGATGGATGCAGAAATCCCAGGATGAAAGAGAGGATGAGAGGGGTCGCCTCTCTGGGGGCCACGTTTTTGAAAGGTAGTTAATTTCCAATCAAGCCTCCAATTAGACACATACAGGCACACGCTTCACCCGCCCTCACCACTGCTCCACCATCAGATCCAGGACTCGGTTGACATTCAGGTCCGAGTCCAGGCTAAAGTCCACCTCGAGAAACGGGGCGGTGGGGGGGGTGAGCGGATGCAGGCCAGAGGTCAGTGACTCCAGCCACTCTGCAGGGTCGAAAGCGGGAATCTCTGATCGGCGTTTCCGGGACATCGAGCTGGACGGTGGGGTGGTGCAGATGGGTGGAGGGGGAAGCGGAGCAGGGGCTGGACAGAAAGGTAGAGCATCGTTGGGGGACGAGGGAAGCTCTAAAAGGAACGAAGAGCAGAGTGGCGAGGACAGGAAGTTGTCGTCTTTTTGCAGCTTGCAGGTTTGCACCAGCTCAGGCTGTGGGGCAGGAGAGGCGGATGGAGCGTCTGCAACGTGTGAGGAATCGTCTGTAAGGTGTGGGTCAGTTTTGTAGCACTACTGGATACGTAAATTAAACATTTACCAACCTGGGCAGCAAATAGTCTCCTCCAGAATGTCGTCTATAGATTGAGTAGGGTCCATCTTACATGGTGAAAGAAAGAGAGGACAGGAAGTCGAACAAGCCTCATTGTGGATGAACACCAATCGATAAATCAATGGATGCGCACCAGAGATAATTGTCTGCACACAAACACCCGAGTAAACTCACTTGGACTCTCTGGATGGCCTCTTGCAGTTCCTCCTCCACACTGCGAACCGTTGGAGACGCTTGTACAGGACTTGCTGTGATTTGCATCGGCAGATCGTAGTCTTGACCGATGGCATCGCAAAGCTGACAGCAGTTGAGCTAATGACGGGAAAAAACAAGTACATTGTTTTTTTTGTGTGTGTGCATCGTTTTTTTTTTGTATGGCTGTTGTGGTCCAGTGGTTTGGAGTTGGACCTGCCACCCAAAAATTGCAGTGTGGAATCCCGGTTCGCTGGGGTGAAATCGGCCAAGACATCCTAGATAATCCTAGATGCCCACTGGGTACTGTGGCTTAAGTCACTTCACAACTTGTGTGTGTGTGTGTGTGTGTGTGTGTGTGGATTCACTGGATGGTTAATGCAGTGCACAATTTCGTCACTGCCCCTAGTGGTCACAGTGATAAACTCACTCAATTTACATGCAGGCCCTTGCACTTCCACGTGAAACAGCGTTTAAAGACTGTTGACGATTGTTGGCTTTTTGTTTGGTTGTTGTTGTATTTATTTAAGTTTTTTTCATAAAACATACTTTGCCATTATCGGTGCTGTACGGATAGATTGGCTCCTCTCCACTAGAGTCTGGTTTCCCCCTGGTGCATCCTGGGTCCTGTTGCAGGAACGGATGAAGGGAACCTACACATAGCTGGGAAAAAAACGTAGAAACCTATTCATTTCATATATTTAATAGGCATTTAACGTTGCAAAAGAAACTGTTTTGGGGCTGAACTGAAACCAATAGGTAGATTGATTTATGGCATTTGTATTCCAAATAAAATTTTCTGCACATATGGTTTCCGTCTTTTCCACTCACTCACTCACTCACTCCCTCACTCACTCAGTTTCTCACTCTCTCGCTCACTCTCTCGCTCACTCTCTCACTCACTCACTTGATTTTCTTTTGCGCCTTCTCTGGGTCTTTTTCTCATTCTCTCTCTCATTTCAAGGTCCAGACCAAGTTCGATCAAGGATTGACCTGACCTCCATGTCCCACCAGAGGGCATCGGTGGGGAGGACGTAGATAAATCTGGACTGGAACTAACTGACGAAGGAGAACTGAGGTAAATATCTCCAGCCAAGCTTTGTTCTGCCAAACCAGGGGAGCCGCTGAACATTGGCACTGGGTTGGCACCATCAATGGTAGCGGGACCTCGCCTGGCAGGGTGAGAGGGTTCTAGCGTCACCCCAAACTGGCAAAGAGGAGGGGCTATTGGCGGGCGAGGCATTTGGAAAGGACGCAGTCTTTCCAAAAGTGCAGGCTTGGTGCCAGAAACAGGAAGCCCACGTTTCCTCAACTGTTGGCGAAGCACTGACACCTAATGAAAGGTGAAAATTAATTTGTGATTGTACGCTATGGAATTTTACATCTTTACATCAATTTTAGACGCAGTGTTTTCTTACTGTTAGGTCATCGAGGTTTGAAGGAAGAAGCTCTTCCTGGTGGGTAGGACTTGCACCAGGAGAAGAGAGATTTGATGTCGGTCCAGATTGAGGGGAACTTAGGTTTGGGTTTCCAGAAAACTTTTGCTGGTTTTCATTGCTGTTTAAAAAACCGAGATCATTAATTAGGGATGAAACTAGAATTAATTATCCTCAAGTGTCTTGAGCTTCTGAAGTAACACAAGTTAAAACACCATTAGGTGAGGCTTCAAATCATGATGAAGAACAGATAACCAAACTAGAAAATACACTTATTTTTATAGGGGTGTTTTAAAGCTGATAGTGTTATGTAGTTATATAAGAAATTGAAAAGGTCATAAATGAAAATTTTCACCATTGTCAAAAATGCTGTCAGAAAAATTGTTCAATATTTTAATTGTATCCTCAATTTTCCCCCCTGAATAAAGTTTAGAAAACTATTTTATCTTCAATTTCATGCTTTAAAATTAATAATTCATTTTTAAAATAAAATGGGTGGAATAAATTGTCACAATTAATTAATGAAGAGCATTTATTGTTTAGCTATAGAATTGGCACATAAAATAATCATGCAAGAAGAGGATTGGTAAAAAAAATAAATGTGTTAATATTATACATATTGTAAATGACACACAATATATCATTATGTATCACGTGCATATGATTCACCTGTTTGCTACAGTATGTTGCTGCTGGTTTAGAATCTGTAGCTGTAAAACAACTTGTGGCTGTTGCAGGACATTGGACTGGGATGGATCGCTGGGCGAAGTCTGGTTGTGATTTTTTTGTGAGACGTTTCCACTTCCCGTCCCGACCCTTTGATCTGGAGGAATGTACTGATGGTATTTAAGTTTCCTCATTTTGGGCTTCAAATCACGAGGCTTTCGTGGCCGGGGTGGACGAGATGAGTTTAAAGACCCACTCAGGATGGAATGAGACGGTGAAGCTGAAGCCTGGGCTGTCTGAAAGCAGAAGAAGAAGAAGAAGAAGAAGGAGAAGAAGAAGAAGGAGAGTGTTAGAGCTACCATGTGAGGAGATGTAGTGTAGTATCTGGGAGTGATAGTGACACCTTTGGTAGCAGTGGTAGCGTCTGGGAGGGCATGTACATCCCTTTGGGTTTTCCTGTAGATGTTTTGGAGTTTGACCCTGTTGCAGTTATGGACTGGCTTGTGCACTCGGTTCCCGGGAACAAGGCCAATCGGCACTGCTTTGAAAAGTTATAATATTAATAATATATAATTTATATACAGTATATTCAATTTTTTGTATATGTTTTGATGTGAATTGGACGTGATCATTTTGCCCCAGAAAGAGCAGAACAAATTTGAGCTATGAGATATGATTTGGACTTTAAGATTTCTTCCAATATAGCTGCTGCCTCCTTTAACTTTTTATAAAAAATGTTATTATATTATAAATGAAAAAAATTAAATGGAAATAAAATTAATGAAGTAAAATAAATGAACAATAAAAAATGTTTTACACATTTGTTTTTTTAAAGATGTATTTGACTGTATTTCAGCAGTATTCTTCTTTTTTACCTGTAGACTGGGGCTGATAGGTGTTGCCGCAGGTGAGCCTTCACTCAGTGAAGAGTCAGCGCTTTGCCCTGGAGATGATGACGATAAGCCTGGAGAATGCTGCACCCCGAGTTGCTCAGGAGATGCTGATGAGGATGACGAGTTGCCATCTTCAAAGACATCTGATGGCAAGGAAGGACCTGCAATAAAGCATGTCAAGTTTAGTTTGCTGAAATAGATAAGATTGGAAAAGCAGAATCACAGAATCAGAAGTTCTTTTTTTCATCCCCTTGGGGAAATTTTCTTTTGTTCTGTACACACATATAACTTATAACTTAAAACTTATAACAAAAATAGTTGCCAATGTTAAGAAATTCTGTATAATGTGTGTATATATATGTTTCTAAACAGCAACTATAATATATGAACTGTGTCTTTACAAGGAAGCGTCCATCTGCTATTGTCCATCAGTTATTACTGTATACTATTATTGTTTTATTGTAGTAATAAAACACAGTAGGGACGTAGATAAGGTGAGTTTTTCAGTGTAACCACTAGGGGCAGTATTGAAATTGATGATTGATTTCACACATGCACACGTGCACACGCACGCGCGCGCACACACACACACACACACACACACACACACACACACACACACATAAACCCGGAGAAGTGGCTAGTCTTAAGTCTTCTAAATTCTAAATTAATTAATTCATTTAATTTTAACATAATAATTCAAATAACATCATGATTAGAATTGAGTCCTTCAAGATTCACCTATAAAGCTCAATCATTGGTTTTATGCAACTATTTAACGTAGTTAATTTTAAAAATGCAATTTTTTCTCTTTTAATAAAAACAATAATTCACATAATAATATTTATCGCCATAAAGTTATGCAATTGGTACACACAATTAGCACGTGTAATAGCATTTGAGTTTCAGGCTGTGATTTTAGGCTGCATTTGTAAGCGACAATTTTAGTTCTTTTCAGTGACTCACTGTTCTCAAGAGGCAGAATGTGCAGGAGTTCAAGTGTTCCTGGCCGTCTCTGGATTTTCTCATTCAGATCTTCGGCCAGACGAGCCTTTTTTTGTCTGTGAGCGCCACCATGACTCCGCTCTGTGAGACAGGGAAAGAAAGTTAAAAAAAAATCTAGAGAATGTGAACGGCCGATCAATCGCTGTGTTTCATAATAAGACAGAGGAAAAAAGGGAATATATCAAGGCAAAAGTTTAAGCCAGTATGAAAGATTCTGTTTTTTTTTTTCCACAACAGAACGTGTTGTTAGCTAATCCAATTTCAAACATTCAGAAAGATGCTGATAATAAGTGCAAAATTCAAGGACCTTCAGCTGAATGACTTGCCAACACAAAGAGCTGTTAGATGAATGGTGACCGATGAATGTGTGAATAACTAATGGACCGAGCACTGAGCCCTGCTGTACGCTTGCAGATCTGCTCAGGGCAGGTATTGGGATGTTCTTTTGTGAGCTGAAGGTCAGGAGATATTGGAAAAGCTTAATGGCCGTGGATGATGCATCACCTGCTGCAGTTTGCGCTGTCAGGCCACTAGGGGGCGACTTCCAATTGGTGCCATCTTGACGCTGCATTCAGAAACAGTTTGGTTAAATAAATTATGAACGCATAATTATATAACACGTTTTTTTTCTCTCTCTTAAAACGGCAGCTACACAAAATAGCGTAACTAGTCACAAATTCTAATTATAGATGGGGGAATAAATCGGTGATTAACAGTAGCGGCAGCTGGTGTTTATGCTCGTGCTAAACACAATTGACTTTGCTAGCATTGTTTCATAGCTAGTGCTAATAGTTTGGGACAGTAGCTAAACACATAACTGGAAACATTTAATCAAACTAAAGTGGCTGAAGACCGACTCGCGCCAGTTATCAGATAAAGTTGGCGTCAGTGAGTGGTTTTGGTATCTGCAGTGGAACTCTGCTTTACGTCAAGTCTCACTAGAAAATGCGGCTGGTATCTGATTATTTGCTTTGCTTTTCGAAACTAACCCCTGAATTAAGTCGGCTTAACCTTCAGTCCGAGTCGCATTAGCGTGTGATTTTGCTGTGACTAACGGAAGAAAGGGTGCGGAATGAAGACCACGACAAATAGTGGCGCCTTCCAGCTCTACGTTTCTCTCCGTCCCATGACACGTTCATAATGAATGACTCACCGAGCCGCTGCTGAGATCTTTCTCCCCAACTTTAGCAGGGACCGAGGCCTTTGTACCTTCAGAGGACAGAAACAACAGCAATGACAAAGAAGACACACACAAAAAAAACAAAGTAAAGTGCGGAGTCGACATTCAGAAAATTTTCAGGTCAGAAGTGCGTTTTCAGTCAGACTGAAACCTAAAGTCCGCATTGTAAAGTCACAATTTTAAAGTCAGTAAAATAAGACTTAATTTTAATGTGGTAGGTTTGTCACGAAAAGTTTGCGCTATAGTCAACAATTTACCTTAAACCAAAATGTGAGTCTTGGTTCGCTGCTTGAAAAATGTAAGCACCCTCCCTTGATTGTTTTTCCTATGTTATTGGATTCAATTTTATATACTTTTATTTCTCACAGTGTTATTTAGCCACTGCTAAGTGTCCCTATGTGGATTTTCAGGTAAATTTGGGTATATATATATAATGCAGTATAGGGTATATATATAATTCAGAAAAGCAGCTTGTTGTTTAGCCACTGTTAAGTGTCGCGTTGTCGCAACCGTTTCTATATTTTTGTTTTATCTATATTTTTTTTATCTTCATACTTTTTCCATGTTTTTGTTCAAATTTGTATCCTTATCTATGTATTTTGTATTTGATTGTATTTATTGCATGCGAGAAATATACAGTATACAGTAAGTTATTATATTTCTCCCCAATATACAGTATTCTTCAACCAACAAATGGCCAAACCCCGCTGAATTTATCTGTAAAATTACTCCAATGTCACGTTTTTTCATTTTAATGTGTTCTGGGGGGGAAAAGATGATCAATGAAACTCACCAGATTCTGCATTCTGTTCACTCTGCTGTCTGCGGTTTTGTATTCTGAGCTGTAGAACTGGAAACAAAAATGACTTTTTACTTTTCTTTAAGCTGAAGTCTTTGCGTATGCAAGTCTCAACCATTCGGACATTGACGTGCACCCGTTTGCTTGCACCAACAGGTGAGATGCAGTGAGGTCATGAGGTATGGTGACTCTTCCCATGATGCCTTTCTGTGCTGAGTTTTGAGATCTGAGAGTATACATGAGGTGGCGGGGGGATATTTATCCCCCTCAATGTCTATTTCTGTCCTTTTCCATCCCCCATCCAGCTGTCTGTCCGTCTCCCCACCCCACACCACCCCCACCCCCCTCTCTTCTCTCTTGCTCTCTGTCAATATTGTTAATCATATCAACTGCCAATCATAATAAGTACATTTTTCCTCTTTTCACTTGACTCCAAAAAATAACCGGCTAATACTAAATCCAAACCATCTATCAGCAATACCGGGATTAAAACTTCAACCGATACAGTGAGCACGAGCAGTGACGAATGCTCTCTTCATGTGAGTGAATCGGTTTAAATATGAAGCCACTTAACCACTGACGCGGGTAGATCAGCAAAAATAAATCCACGAGTAAGGAAGAAATATCTTGCACATTCGCCCACCAATTCAGCCAACATAAAATAAAACCCAGTTGCATTTTCTTATACATATGAGTGACAAACACTAAACACTTATACGTATTTATCTTGAACCTATTTTTTTTTTATTCTTTTCACAAATTAACAGTTACAGAGGCTTTTAACTAAATATTAAAATTCAGTTTTTCAGGATCGAAAGACACTGACAACGTTGCTTTGTTATCGATTCCAAAGATGGCCACTTAACATTATAATGGCTATTTACCAGATGAATATAGGAAAAGCGTTTGAATAAAAAAGTTCTACACATAAAGAATCAATATTAATATTCAGGTTGATATCAATGTTAATTATTATTCAGGTTAATATTAATATGACCATGAATATGGATATTAACATGAATATGCAAAATAATAATAATATGAGCATTAACCTGGATATGGATATTAATATTAACCCAAATATGAAAAATATGAATTTTAATATTGTTGTTAACATTACCTGAAAATTAACCTGGATATATACATTGTTATTAGTGTGCATATGAAAATTAATATTAACCTGAATATTAATTTTGATATTGATGCTGATTTTAATATTGTTTTGTAATAATAATTATTAATGTTAATAATAATGCATTCAATTTATGACATGCACATTATATGACATGAACATTTATTTTGCGAATCTCACATTATTAATCTGCTTTTGTGTCTTCGTGGAGGCATCTATGCCATGTTTAGCTGAAACTGGAAAAAAAAATCCTTCTAGCTTATAGTCTGGCAGTTTCCGCAGGCTGAAATGGATTCCTTTAGTTGTTTTCCTCCGCATCACTTGTTGTCGCTGACTGTTGCACTTTAGTTTCATTAAATCCGCCGCGACCTCAGAGTGCTCTTCGCTCTCCTTGTCTTTTCACAAATAATTTTTCTGCTTGTGCAGTAAGTTTAGAGAAATTGCTTTTTTGCAATTTTGATAAGAATCTGTTAATGTCCCTGACTTTTTTTTATTGTGTTGAATTATAAATGACAAGCGCATAATAATTTTTACAGTGATAAAAAATTATTAGGGCACAATATTCTTACTTTGAGGTTTCAAATGCACCAAACATAGTCATGGATCATATTAAATTATTATAATTCTGAAATTCCCATCATGAAATATTAGATTTGATGTCAACAAAAGGAATTTAGCAATGCTAATAGTTTCCTTTATGTGAAAGTCATGTTCACTCTTTGAAAATTATATACAGAGCTGTGAAATGTTCTCCAATTTTTTCATTCGCACAAATGAAAGTCAACTTTTCCTCCCAACACAGCACTTTCAACTTCACTGCTGAGCCACGAGTCAATATCGGAGCAGAATGGGTTTTTCTTCCATTTCATTACATTTCTCTCAGTGAAAAGTTTGGTTCTTTCAATCTGTTGCTAAGATATTATTTTTAACAAACTTGCCCTTAGCAATAAGTGAGACTGAATTTTTATTTACGGCTCTTGCCAGCAGGACGTTGGTAGAGAATCAACAGCCAAAAAGAAACTGTGTCCAGAGACACTTAGTGAGAACTTCCATTGTGTGATAGGGAGTAGCTGGACCTTATCAGCACACGTTTTCAAGTGTGTTGAGAATACTACGCTGATGTAGTTTTATATTTATAATAAACATAAAAAGTGTGTCTGAAGTCACTTGCTCAAAACTCCAGGAGAATGGAAAGCATCTTTATACTAATAATTCTATTTGAGTCTGGGAAATTGTTTAATTTGAACTAATTGTGAACTAATTTCACAAAAGATGTTTATTTCTTTATGAACATAAAATATGTTTTTATTTATGTGAAATATGTTTTTTATTCATTTTATACTTGCTGTTAGATGTTTATTCTATTTTTGTTTATTTTAGCCTCTTGTAGCAGTTTTGGCTTAATTTCACCTACAAGTTTGCTATAATCAACTATTTGGTCTGTCTATGCATAATCCCTGACAACATCAGACATTTTTTTTTAATTAAATTAATATGAAACTGAAAAAAAAGCTGTTAAAGCTGTTTTTTCGCCATTGAATTCACCTTCAGTTCTTTACTCTTCCACCAGGAGAACCATAAAGACCACCATGCCAACCTCAAGCCCATCCAGAGACAAATATCTGCACATTTAGGCTGTGAAATCCAGCTTAGACACATCCCGCTGAATCTTCCTTTCCTCTTACCTGAGCGGAACTTATTGCGGATGAGCAACGACCTCTCAGACGCCAGCAAGGTCATAATGGAAAGATGGTTGATGAATCCGGGTTGGTGTGGTTAAAGGCAATTCTTTCTCCAGCAGGCCGGATACTTAGAGTGATTACTTACAGTCTTTTCCCTGAAGACAAAAATAGGCCAAAACGCAGTGTAAAGAAAAGATGAGAGACATCCAAACGCGACGTCACGTGCAAGAGATCAATCAGAAACGTCACACGCTTAAATCATGTCTGTCTGCGCTGTGAACTCACAACATTTAACGGTGTTTAAAATAATACAAAATTACACATTCATGTTGATTTTAAAGTAATATCATTACTTTAGGCATTATTACATTATTCGTAATTATGATTCATTTTTTTAAAGTTTGTCTGGCTATTCATTTAAGCCCGGAGCAACAATCCCATACAAACTTTATATAAATTTGATAGTACAGCAGATATGATAAAATATATTAAATTATTAGACATTAGCTACTTTTGTTCATTTGCCAAGTATATAATGAGTATAGATATATATAGCATGAATAAAAGTAATAATTAACAATTTTTTTCTTTTCTAATCATTAAAATCATATCATTTATAACTGTAACGCCAATGGAGAAACTATTCAAGCAAAGGTCTTGCAAAACATCCTACGCTTGTCTTTAGATGCACATGTGCCATAAACCTCCGTATTTTCACTTATAAACGTAGAAACTCAATGGGATAAAGAGAAGCAAATACTCACTCAGACAGACTAATTCCCACGGGTTTTGTCAGTGTGTAGAAGAGCCGAGACTGAAGTGAGAGAGTGAAAGAGAGAGACTTTGGCGACTGAGCGGAAGAACGAGGGAAGTCGTCGATGTCAAATGGAGGCAATGCTCAATCAAACGGTTGCTCCTTGTCGTTTTTTGCGTTTGCTTGTTCATTCCCTTCCACGGGTGAAGCTTTGGAGAAAAGGGCCTTGTTTCTGCCTCTTTCCTTTCACGCAGGAAACACCCTGAGCACCTCAATCCCTCTCTCTCTCTTTTTCTCTCTATCTCTCTCTACCCCCACACCGAAGGGTTGAGCCAACTGTGTTGGGCTATCAAAAGACCACCCTGACCACCCCTGCCCCCTCACACACACACACACACACACACACACACACACACACACACACACACACACACACACACATCTGCTGTTGGATTCACTGGTGGTGACACTACTGTACGGGCATCTTGTCTTCTCTCTCTTTCTCTCTCTCTCTCACTCTCTCTCTCTCCATCTCTCTCTCACACACTCTATCTCTCTCCCTCTCACACACTCTCTCTCTCTCTCTCTCTCTCTCTCCGGTACCTGAGGGAGAATGTCCACCAATGCATTTCACTGCAGAACATCATGTACTTTTTGCAGAAGAGTAGAAGTTCTCCAACCTGATGCAACAAAGTTTGATGCTGTATGAATTTTGAACACATTAGAAGTCGTAGGACTTGATATGGCACAGTACGTAGAACATGACGTACATTTAGGAAGGTTAATATGTTTGTCTGTGTGCGCGAGGGCTTTGCGGAAGAGGAGGGGGTCGGGAAATGGAGATCTTTACTGCACCACCTGTTTGGAGGTTTTGACAGACAGGTTGGTGTGTGCTGCTGTATCAGCAGGTTAAAGACAGGCTGAGAGGGAGTGAGCGAGCGAGAGAACGAGTGTGTGAGTGAGTGACTGAGTGAGTGAGTTGGTTGGTTGGTGACATAGTGAGTACAAGAGACAGAGAATGAGCGAGTGAGTGTGAAGAAGGGAGTGAGTGAGTGAGTGAGTGAGAAAATGATTGAGTGAGTGAGCAAGGGAGTGAGTACAAGAGACAGAAAATGAGTGGGTGAGTGAAAAAATGAGTGAGTGAGTGTGAACAAGGGAGTGAGTGAGTACAAGAGACAGAGAATGAGTGAGTGAGTGAGTGAACAAGGGAGTGAGTGAGTACAAGAGACAGAGAATGAGTGAGTGAGTGAGTGAACAAGGGAGTGAGTGAGTGAGTACAAGAGACAGAAAATGAGTGAGTGAGCAAGAGAGTGAGTGAGTGAGTGAGAAGATGAGTGAGTGAGATGGTGGTTTGGTGACAGAGTGAGTGAAAGAGTGAGTGAGTACGAGAGAGACAAAGAGACTGAACGAGTGAGTGAGTGAGTGATGAGATAAATAATAATAATAATAAAAAACAGAGCAAATGAGAACAAGATGAGAAAAAGAATGTAGAAAAATAAAAAAGTGAGACAGAGTAAAAAATGGGTAAATGAAAATTTGTAAAAATAAGAGAAGGAGAGTGAGAAATTAAAGGGAGAAAACGTGATAAAAAAAGGGAGACTGAAAGAGCCGGACCTTGGTGTTATCCTGGAGAACTGAACCCATCACCCTGGTGTTGCTAACACTACTGAAAGAGATGAGTGAAGAAAGATCCACAGTCTAATGTGAAAATACACGGCGGCTGAATAACTGTCAACCTTGAGGAAGATTATAAATATCGACGGCATTGTGATGGTGAAGGTTGTGAATAACAGCGTCCAGCACACACGCAATTTGTGACACGGCTGCACTATTGGGGGAAACGTGATGTAATCACTCTTGACTCCGCCCCCCCCGAGCCCCCCTTTCGGGAATCCCTCTGTGATTAGCACCTGTTACTGTCGGTCTTTGTCATCTCATCCTCACCTCAATTAGCTGGTGTCGGTTTAGTGAACAACATGCTCAGATGAACCGAGACAACAGCGAGACCTTCGAATGAGACACACAGAGGCTTAGATAAGGGGGACTGAAGATTGGTGGGAGGTAAATTCCAAAAGTTTTAAAGAGTTAAAACTTTTGTAAACTCTTAAGATTAACGGGATAAAACCAGTGGTGTAAAGTACTCGAGTAAATGGACTTGAGTATTTTTGGCTACTTTGTACTTGCACTATCAAAAGAAAAGCATTATAATACAGGCATATAAATATAAACACATAAAAATATAAGCACATTTTGTTCTCTACTTGACTACATTTGGTGTTGAGTGTCTGTACTCTTTACTCCACTACATTTGAATAGACACTTACCGTTTCTTGTTACATTGTACGAGACAAGTTGGCATCTTTTTCTATCACAGTTAATTTCTTGGGCAGACGAGGCAATATCGCCATCTGCAGGATGCTGAAGGTACTGGATGCTATTTATGAGCTAAATCACATGAATTTGCAGTCGTACTATTTTGCACATTTGTGTTTGACTGAGACTGACTTATTTTACTTGTTTTTTTATTTTATAGTTTAGGTGGTAAATTTCATTTCTATTATTGGTGTTTCACATTTCCTTTAGCCTAAACTCGGTATGAGACAAATACTCAAGATATTTTAAAATGGAATTGGTGACTTTTACTGTAATGGAGTGATGTTTACAGTAATGTATCTGTACTTTTACTCAAGTATGGTTTGGGTACTCTTTACACCTCTGGATAAAACACGTAACTTTAAAGGTCTTAAAAAAGGTGTCAAATGTCTTATGTATTACAGAGCATTATTCCTGATTATAATGATACTTCACCTAGATTATAGATGCTAAAGAAGAGTGATTTACTATGACTGGTTATAGAAATGGGTCAAATATTAAATTACAAAGTGACTGTATGACATTTGCGTCAAACAGTTCGAATCTGATTGCAGAAATGTTTTCAACAATATCTGGCTTTCATTCTGCAGTTGTTACAACAACCATTGTATGATTTTTGCAACGTAATACCGACTTATTTACATATATAAATTGCATTCATTGCATTAGACAAGAAAAACAACACAACACTGTTGCTGCAAAAATCGGACACATTTTATCTTAAGACTTTTGAAATAACGCTTTAAATGTAATAGAATTTTTGATTAAATGTTATGATTATTTCCCATCTTAGAACATGCAGCAGAGTTTAGAACTTTTAAATTACCGCAAAATTTGAAAGTGAGGTTATAATGCCCCCTGGTGGCGTGAACGTGCAAAGGCGCCTTAATATGCATTATATTATATATATATATATATATATTATGATAAATAAAACATCATGAACACTTTGAAAAAATTGTATTAAAAACGTATTCATTCATTATATCCTTAAATGCATGAGGAAGGTTAGTACACTATTTACCCAAGGTCAAGATCAATGCAAGGTTCTCCTCCATCTTATCTTACAACAATTAAAAGTACATGTTTTTAACTTTTTTAATCATGTCCAGAATAAGAACGACCTCATCTTGCGTTTCCGGCAATTCAAACAGAAGTTTAAAAGGTCACATACATGATTATCATAATTAAAGCCTTTTTAGTTTACGGTAGTTTAGAACTCAAGCCTGTTCAAGAACTTGAGTCTGGAAAATTGTCCATAGGGGTTTGTGATATTCCATTGTTAACTAATATTTATTAGTCAACAACTAGGCATTTTAAATGCTAAATACAAAATGAAAAAATAAAGTTAATAATTACAGTAGAAAATAATTTAAGTCAATCAAGACAAATCATACTATGGTTTTAAATAATTTTATTCCAAATCTGTTATACAGGTTAAAGAAGTCAAGCTGTTTTCTCTGCAGCAGATTTTGAACAATGTCTTAAGTGTAATTTACAACTACACATTTTCATTACATAGTTGTAGGATTGTTCTTCGTTTTAAAACCATAGTGAAGTACAGAAATTAAACTTGTATACATTTAAGATTTGTCTTAATAAATAACATAAACATGACCTAAATATACAGGAAGGATCTGTGTGCATATAAAGCAGGAAAACATTTAAATTTTAAATGAAAGGTGTATTCACTCACATCAACTCACGCAAAAATCTGTTTGGATTCTTATTTAAATGCAAAACAAAATTATAAAAATGGTTTAAATAAACAACACGGTCCCAGTCAAAGGAAATACCATTAAATAATATAAATAGGAATATTAAAGATAAAAAGTCTGCAAACAACATCAAGACAAAATACAAATAGCTTAAATTGGCATTACAATAAAACTGAAACCTTTAAAGAAATTGGACTTTCTAAGTCCAAATGTAATTTTTTTTTTGTTGTTGTTTGTTTTTGCCGTTTCTGTGCAAATGTTGGGGTGAGGTGTAGTTTTACATGCTTTGGTTATGCATTTAGCCACATTTTTACTTCAGCTAAACCATCACCAAATTAAGCCAAACACTTAAAATGCTCGCATTCGTGGAGTTAAAAAAAAAACTAAACAGAAATGTGAAGACGTTGAGTTCTATGGGTGCATCTTGTAGTTTAAGATATATGCTTGCAAAAAAAATATCAGGTTTTTGCGCTACAATTCTGTATTCAGCAATGGTGACTTGTATATATTAATAACGTTCATAGAATTCTCATATAATGACACATCTAATGGTACGGTGTGTTCACACCAAACACAGAGAGACTAAATGAAATCTTTTGAAAGATTCATGGTCCGCTAAGCAACCAAGCGTGTTAATATTGCGGGTTCCATTAAGACATGTCATCACTAGATAAGCCATTATGCGTCCACAAAACATAATGTTAATGCACTCGAGCAACTCAGTAGGAACACCAACGATTTCAAACATGGTCCGAGTATAAATGTTTTGAACTGAAAATTCCAAAGCAATGATGACTTTCTCTTCCGGGTGGTTGAGAAATCTGTGGTCAGAACTAAAGCTTCATCTTGAGCGAAAAACCTCTACATCCTAATTTGTTTCCTGCAAAGTGAAGGAAGTGAAACCAATTTACACGCTCCTCAACACTGTCCATTGGAAGCTTCTGTTGTGTTTGGTGCGAACATGGCAGGAATTCTTTCCAAGTAATTTCTACTATTGACATAGTTTGACTCAGGAATGAATTGGAATGACGCGGGGAAAAAAAAAACGACAAAACTACAGTGAAATAAGTGATAAGTCTTATATAAACACTAATTTAACATGGCTTATTTACAGCCATTGTTTTCTTGTAACTGCTCTTCGTCTTCCGAATCGCTACCAAACTCCATTTCCGGAACCGTGGAACAGTACCACTCCGCATTTTCCTCCTGTTCCCCTTGGATGCCGTCAAAGGAATGTCCAGAACTTTCTGACTTCACCTTGACGTCCGCCATGTCCAGTGGCTGGCCTTGATGCTTGCGCTTCGTATGACGCCGCAGCGTGTTCCGCTCGGCAAAGCGCATGTGACAGATGGAGCACTGGAAGGGCTTCTCCCCAGTATGGACTCTCTGATGTCTCATCAACTCCCCAGACTCGCGGAAACGCCTGGGACAGAGTTGGCACACAAAGTTCCGCTGCCCCGTGTGGATGTGTTTGTGTCGCTCTAGATGGCTGGACCGTTTGAACGCCTTGCCGCAACTATGACACACGTGAGGTTTGCTTTGGGAGTGCGTTATGGAATGGCGCTCGAGATCGGAAAGGTAGTAGAAGACTCGTGGACAGTACTGACAGTAGAGGATGCGACGTGGGCATAGAAATTGTGATTCTTGGTTAGGAGATTGCGGACGCGATGTGGACGAGGGCTGATTGTTTAGGGCGTCGACTTCGTCGGTTTCATCCGCGTTTATAGACGCTGTTGAATTTTCTAAACTCTGGTCGCAGTTTGTTTCAGGCTCTTTCTTCTCAAGCTCTGTGGTCGAAGAGTCTGGTTCGGTGGAGGGAACCGAAAGTGCAATGGTCTCAAGCTTGCTTTCATTTTTTTTCTCTACAGACACGGCCAGTCTGAGAAGAGCCTCCCGAAAGGAAGTAGGTACCAGTGTGTTGGAGTAGGCATCAGTGCTGGATTGCTTGCTGGGACTTGTAGAGGTCTGAGTGGAAGTGCTGGAGGAAGCAGTTGATGAGGTAGGACAAGCAGGAACATTAGAAGGGTTAGTAAGCCCTGAGATGTATGTACTACTGACAGAAGAAACCTTGCCAAGGCTGACCATTGGAGAACCTGAAGGTGTAGAGCCCATTTCAACTGAGCAAGAAGCTAAGGGAAGTGCAACCGTGGAAGTGGAGGAAATCTGAGACACCTGCCCTGTTAGAGGCAAGCTAGAAGTCGAGGATACCTGAGGTGATGACAGAACAAAAAGCACAGAGGGAGACTGAGAGTTCTGACAAAGGGGAATGGGTAAAGAAAGGGTAAGAAGCCCTGGGTTCGCATTGGAAGCTTGCGGAGAAAGTGTCTGTAGCTGCGATTGGGGAAGAAGAAGAATAGGTGTGGTTGATCCGCTAGGACTAGCCATAATTTGAATAGGTACAGTTGCCATGTCAGGCACTGCAGGTAAAGTAGATTGTTTAGCAAGAGCAACAGAGTTAGAAGACATTTTTGACTCTGCTATTGGGGAGACCTTTGACTCTGCTATTGGTGAGGTCTCCAGTGAGACGGGACATGGAGAGGCATTTGGAGACGGTGAGTTGTGTTGCGGTTGAGATTTGGAGTCAGCACTGGAACAAAGCAGGTGACCTTCATCTTGCTTCAGGCACAGAGCTTCTTGTTGCTCTGTGAGCAGATCATCCGTTTGCAAGACCTTCTCCCCGTCTAGTGTAAGAGTATAAGGAACACCCTGTTCGTCTATGAGTAGAGCGTCTGTCTGAGTGGGGCTCACTGTTTTGGTATCAGGTGTTGTTGGCATGGCTTGGTATAGTGATGGAGAAGTCAGATAGCGTTCCCAGTGTTGCGGGAGGTAGGGGTGAACTTCACCAAGTGATGAGAACCAAGAATTGTCGGAGTCATCTTCTTGCTCAACTTCGACAAGTTGTTGGTCATCTTTAATTTCATCAACTTCCATATACAGTGAGCCTTCATGTTCAGTGTCATCAACCCACTGATTCTGTTTGGAATTTCGATTTGGGTTTTTTGGAAGGCTCAAGTCTAATGCCTCAACCTCTTCAGTGGGACTTGGAATGACTTTTGTGCATTCTACTGTCATAGTCAATCCATTGTTCAATCTCTCATTGCTCCCCTGACTGCAAAAATGGTTTTTGTGCTCGGTAATGCAGTCTCTACTATAGTTTGCTCCAGGACTTTGTTCGTTTGCATGGAAAGCAAGTATGTCCAACTCAAAGTGACTTTCCTTTGTGTGCGTCACAATCTGCGTTTTGTTCTCAGAGAACACATTGTCTTTAGGGTTGTCACTAGGGTAACTTTCCGGTAAAATAGATTGTCGCTGAACCTTAATCTCTAGCAAATCATTGGTTGAGATCTTTGTAGCTTTGGTTGTTACTTCACAAACTTTTGTATAAACATTATTAGCCTCCACTTTGCCTTTCAGCTCCAGGTTTGTTGGAATACTTGTGTTTTTGTGAAAAGAACTTTTGACAGTTTTTGTCTGGTCCGAGTCAGCAAGTTTTGGTGAGCTCTGCACGCTAGTCTCTTCTCCAGTGTCCATCTCATCTGGAAGCAGATTAATAGTGGCTTTGTCTTTAGATTCAGACCCAACAGAGAGACCCTCGTCAGATAACTCACTTTCTTGACCAACAGACATCTTTGGTCACAGTAAGATCAGTCTGCCTAGTACGCAGAATGGCTGATTTCGGATGTCTGTTGCTACAAATGGCAACCTCTGTACATTCAGCAGTGCAAAGTCAATCATATTATTTTGTACTCATGGAGTAAGTCGCTTTTTTGTAACCTGAGAGAATACTGGGATAGCGCTTGGTATGGCCAGTGGATCTTGCCCAATCCATATAAATGGAACCACTTCCAATTCCTTTCCAATCTGATGGAGTTGCTTTTTATCCATGTCTCTAGTACTGCCATCAGTGAGGATTTTCAAGTCATTTGGGGGCATCAATCTAAAAAAAAAAATTTTAATGAGAAATCAGTACATGCAGTTATTTAGATTTCAGGTACTTAACAAACCTTTCTTTTCCCAGAAATAAAAGACTATCCTGTATGTACAATGAAAAAAAAAGTAAAGAGAATCTATAATATTCTATATTATAAATATATAATATTTTAATATATTGTAGTTTATATTGGTTGTTCTGTGTGTATATTTTACGATTAGCTCATCTTTATTTTTGCACCAAACGAAGTAGCAATACTAATTTCATTGTAACCCTGTGACACAATGACAATAATTGAATTATTTTCTATTCTATAATTTTAGACTTAAAGCCACTGAAATAAATGATAATAATACTTTGAGATAAGAGAGGAAAAGTAACTGCTAAACACATATTTCATTCTAATTATTGTCTTAAGTTTATACAAGAAAAACTAACTTAAAATGTGTTTCATGTAACAGTGTGATCTCAATATATCTGTATTGTTGGGACACCATGAAAGTTCCAACATTTTTCATTTCTCTGGTATGATTATTTTTTTTATTGTGTTATCACTCTGACAAAATCTATACGTCCACTGATTAACATAATATAAAAAGACATGAAGCGAGCAAGCAACACATTGTTTATAACAATCATGTGTAAGATATTAATCTATTTTATTAATTTGCTCATTTTTATATGTGTATATATATATATATATATATATATATATATATATATATATATATTAGGGGTGGGACGAGACACTTTTCCCACGAGACGAGACGAGACGAGACACTAGGCTCACGAGATCGAGACGAGACGAGAATTCGATTTTTTTTTTTAAATAAAAAAAACCTTCGATATAATATAAGGAGAGCCATTTATCTGTATTTTATTTAACTAAAACATTCAAAACGGTTGATGCAACATATTTTCACCAATTGCATGCAGTGATAACCAGATAACCAACATAATATTGATCATACAAAATATGATGCCATAAATTGCCAGGCAAGAAATTTCAAAAAATGTTTTAACTGTCAATAGAATAGAAAATCAATCAAGCGCAGTCATTAAACACTATTTATAAACAAAGACAAGTCTTCCAGTAAATTGTAAAGAATGGTAGAATCATTTTGGCATCAAGTTCAACTCAACATCAATCTACTTCATTATGATTAAATTCACTGTGTTAATTTTAGCTCTAAAAAACACATGTATTGAAAGTGTCACTGTCCAGTCAATTATAGAGAGAAGAGAGAGAGAGACAGAGAGACAGAGAGAGAGAGAGAGAGAGAGAGACAGAGAGACAGAGAGACAGAGAGAGAGAGAGAGAGAGAGAGAGAGAGAGAGACAGAGAGTGAGAGCAGAACAGAGAGAGAGAGGGAGAGGGAGAGCGGCTTCCTACTTTAGCTTTGTTTCTGGTATTTGTCGCTTTTCTTGCCGATTTCTTTTCTTCTTTTACGTGAAACCATGATTTCCAACCGAAAACAGACTTTGTTCAAAATAAAACAAGCAGATTTTCTCGCGCGCGTCATACGTTCTCTTAAAGGCACAGCGCAGAAAACGGAGCAGTGCATATGCGCGTCGCGGGTGTGATCGATTAATTCAGTCTGTTACACTGCTTTCTGTGTTCGATTAGCAATGTCCGTGCCGTCATTGATGGTTGTAAGTTACAACTTGTAACGAAACGAATGTGTTACACTGTATTAAAGGGTTTATATACTTGTATAAATATCAAATACATTAATTATCACGGTATTCACGGTATTGCAAATATTTCAAAAATGGCGCCAAATTCTCGCGATATCACGAGATTCAATTGGATCTCGCGATAAGCATTGGATCTCGCGAGATCTCGTGCCACGAGATCTCGTCACACCCCTAATATATATCAAACATAATAATTATCCTTTCAATGTCTCAAGCTAAAAACTGTGTCTGAAGGTATAAAAAACCAGTGCATATAAATCTAAATCATATCAAATCATATAATCTAAGAATATGTTTAAGGTTTAAACTTCACAATGTCCATGAGTTAGTCTGTATTTCTGCTCTAAAGCCTAAAAGATGTCGCAAAATAAAATCTTTGTTGGATAAAAATCTTTCAATGTATCTCGATGTTTAAAAAAAAACTTTGTCGGAAGGTTTTAAAAACATCCAAAGAATATGTTTAAACCAATTTTACAGTTCAGTAAAATGTATTTATACACAGAAATATTGAATGTTTAACAATAAGAAATAAAAAAATTTTGTTTCTTAAAAGTAAAGAAAAAAATGTTTAACGGTTAAACCCACTTTATAGTTTGGGCATTTTCTCCAATAAGTAAATGTCCACAAGTTCGTCTGTTTTTCTGCTCTAAAGACTAAAACATGCCGTGAAAGGTCTATTTATATTGACTTCTTAACTACGTCCACCATATTATGTTAGCAAAAGTGATGTGATGCATTTGAGTGGCGCGCTGTCATGGACGCATCTCTTCCTCCACATTATTATTAAAAAATTATTTAAATAAGCTTGATAAAATGTTTTGGGTTTTTGTTGACAGAAGCTCTAAAATCTTTGATGACCTCTAAAATCTCTTTCAATGTTTCTAGATGTTTAAAAGCAAGGTTTTAAAAACATTAAAAACAAAGAATACGAGTTTGACGTTTAAATCCATTTTACACTTCAGTAAACTGTACAGAAATACTGAACGTTTAACAATACAAAATAAAGAATGTTATTTCTTAAAAGTAAAGAATAAATAACATCTAACGGTTAAACCCACTTTCCGGTTTGGGCATTTTCTCCAATAAGAAAGTTTGTCTGTTTTTCTGCTCTAAAGACTAAAACATGTCGCGAAATGTCTATTTATATCGACTTTTTAACTACGTCCACCATATGATGTTAGCAAAAGTGATGTGATGCGTTTGAGTGGCGCGCTGTCATGGACGCATCTCTTCTTCCTCCTCCTTCTCCACTCTTCACATTACTATTAAAAATATTAAAATAAGATTGATAAAATAAAGTGTGTTGGGTTTTTTGACAGAAGCTCTAAAATCTTTGATGGATAAACACCAAATATCTTTCAATGTTTCTAGATGTTTAAAAAAAACTCTGTGTGAAGGTTTTAAAAACACTAAACACAAAGAATACGTGTTTAACGTTTAAACCCATTTTACACTTCAGTAAAATGTACAGAAATACTGAACGTTTAACAATACGAAATAAAGGAATGTTATTTCTTAGAAGTAAAGAATAAATAACAGTAATAACGGCTAAACCCACTTTACAGTTTGTGCATTTTCTTCAATAAGTTCGTCTGTTTTTCTGCTCTAAATACTAAAACATGTCGCGAAATGTCTGTTTATATCGACTTCTTAACTACGTCCAGGAACCGTGTGATGTTAGCAAAAGTGATGCGATGCGTTTGAGTGGCGCGCTGTCATGGACGCATCTCCTCCTCCTCCTCCTCCTCCTCCCCCTCTCCTCCGCTCTTCACATTATTACGCTCGTCTGTCATCGCGCGTGGCTCGGGGTTTGACACTAATGCCTTTGTCTGCACACTGAACCGTGCAGCACCGGGGGGGGGGGGGGTGAGAGATCAACACGGGGACGTCCGACGCCATTACGCATCCGAGGTCCGCTTTAAAGCCCGTCTGATGCTCTCGGGATACACGCGGCGAGTCGAACCCGTGTCGTCCTACGTGCACGCGATCTCCACCGAACGCACTCCGACGCCCACAACGTCAAAACTGCAGAGAAAAGCAGCTCGTGTTTATCCGCCTGCGCTCGAACCCGCGACCAGCCATTTTAAGCGCAGCCGAAGGTTCGAGCCGGTGACAGCCCGCAGAAAAGCTCGTTTCAAACTTTCCACTGCAACTGACGCGCGTTAAGTTCCGCTTGCGAACTTACAAAACACCGACATCAATCTGATCACATTGCTCGTTGGAAAAAAACTGCGATATTTAATACGAAACTGTTCTCACCCCACGAGTCAGCTCGCGCAGCCACTGACTGGCCCGACCCTGAGACACTTCCGGAAGACCAAATATGAATGAATGACTGGGCGGGAGAGGTTGCGCGCGAGGGAAAGGGGCGGGGACATGGCGCCGGTGTTGCACTTTTTTACGTCCGGTGTAGACATGCCTGCCATAAGAACGCTTTGGAAGATAATTTGTGCCCATTTCTAGGTGAAAAAGTGAGCTATATATTCGCTAAAACATTTTAAATGACTATTTTGAAATTTCTGGGATTTTAGTTGGCCCTTGAATTGCTGTGAGTGAGCATACAGGCGAAAAAGGATGACATGTATGAAAGGGTGAGGGTGTGTGGTTAGTCGTTTGGTTGTGGGTTTATAAAACTTTCTCCAAAAAACATTTAGCTTAAATGTAAATACATATGTGGTCATTGCTGGCATTTAAACCTAGTTTTAAACTTCGAAACGAATTAATCTAAATATTATGATCGTTCCCCATAGAACTGAAAGTGAAACTGCACACAAGACAGTTAAACAGGTGTTTCCAGATTTTGCTAAACGTCCGGGAAATAACACTAGTGACTTGTTCATTACAATGTTTGTACAATTTTCCTACTTCTTTTTCGAGACAGTAAAATGCAGTTAAAATCTGTTTTAGGTCTCTACAAATAATGAACGTGCGATGTTTATCCAAAGTTGGGACCTTCTCTACATTGTGACACGTTTGTAAGTTTAATACTTTTTGCAATCTGGCAATACTTTAAGGTCAAAATAGTATTTACAAAAGAGCAAAAAGATGCACTGGGTCTTATTTTTACAGGTATACAAACCTATACACTGTGTGTATACACCATCAGTCAAAAAGTGGAACATATAATGTCATATAACAAAAAAAAAGAAAACTTGTCTAGCAATTCATACCGTGCACACAAAATAATAACCACAGTCACTGCTTAATACACTGCTAAATACAGTCTCCTGAATCTGTTTAATGTAACTTTGTCAGTTCAGCATACAAAACACAAAATAAATGAAGCTGAAATGTGAGATCCTACTTCAAAGAAAGATCTAGTCAAAGTGTATATGTCGTTCAAAGATGACTAAACTGTTTTTTTGCTAATCCAGACCACCGAGAGGTCACTCCATAAAGAAGGCTGTGACAGCTGACATTCAAAATCCGATGACCGCATGACACTTCATGAGCGAAGATCAGCAGGATCACAGGACTCAATCTCAGAAACCAGTCGATGAGGGAAGAGCTTGAATTGGAGCCAGGTAGGATCTGCAGACAGGGGAAAATAAACACAAATCACAGAAAATATATGACGCAGCCGTCGTGGTGAGTAACTTATGTAAGGTCCACGTGTTTTACCCAGGTAGCAACGCGGGGCCTTGAGTAGCCCATTGAAACAGACTTCCGAGGCGGTGAAGCTGCAGAGTTTCTCAGGATGTTTACAGAAAAACGTCACATTTTCTCCGTGAGTAACAACACCATCCGTCAGATCATAGGGCCAGCGCTTTACTCCACCCACCATCACTCTGCTGCGCTGGGCAGGGACTGGGCAGCGGGCTAGACAGAAAAAGAAAATAGAATATATATATGGTTACAACCAAATGTATATTGGTTTATAATTCATGCAAAATATTGCATGTACATATGCAAATTATTGTTATAAGACACAAGCTACTTGGAGTTATGGTGCATGCAATTTTCAATTTTTAAAACATTTTCCAGTGTGCTGATTAATATTCTAAAAGTGGTCATATCATATATGGGAATATAATAATAGTAATAACAATAATTATAACAATAATAATAACAATAATAATTTTGTATAGTATAGTAATAATGTAGTAACCATTAGTAATCATAAGTAACCATAATAATATAGAGGTCCCATAATAATATATAATAGAATAATATTAATAATAATAATATAGTAATAAATAGTAATAATATGTATAGTGGTTGATAATCTTTAAAACCAGAATTTTAAGGCAGAATTTCATACAGACATTAAATCAGAGTTATGTTTACCTCGACAAGCAGGGACGGCGCTCCATGTCCCGTTGGGTTGACAAGTCACTTGATTTGGTCCATCCAGCAAGAACGTCTTCTTGCACAGGTAATAGATGGTTTCACCCACCTCATATTCAGTTCTCTGGACAGCCACCAGGTGTCCACGATCAACCTCCACAGGTGGAGGACAAAACACACCTGAGATTAAATTAAGATTAGTTGCAATTTTCGACCAGTAACATTTTCGACTCGTCCAACAGGGGGCAGTATTGCTCAAGCACGGATTCTATAAAGCCACGACAGACAATCGCTGGACTCTATGGAGAATAGCAAATGCACTTTCCACCTACACAAACTCCTACACAGTCTTTCTTCCTCTTTTTCTCCTCCCGGTATCCCTCTCTCGTTAGTTTGCAAATTGAGTTCTTAAGAGTTCTTTTTTCAGAAGTAGTAGAAATGCCACGCACATGCTTTAGGCGAAAAAAAAAAAATTTTTGTCAAGCCTGCTGACACACATACACACACACACACACACACACACACACACACTTACGGCGACAGATGGGGTGAGGGTACAGCCACGTCTGGTTCTCTTGACAGACATTCTCGCTGCTTCCAACCAGCACAGATCTGCAACAGATTTCGAGGTTTGCTGATTGCCACAAAGTTCTATGGTTTCTTCCGTCTCTGAGCGTTTCTAAACTCACCCAGTTGAGCATTGGTACTTGATGGTGGATCCTGCAGCCGCACTGCCCTGCACAGAGAGCAGATCATCGTCAGGTAAAGAACAGGACACCGCAGGCACCGGCTCTGCTGCACGACCTCCGTCTAGGGAGGCTGATGGAAAGATCAAAATAGCTCATTAATACACGGCATTATTCATCAAAGTCAGCCTGAAATGTGTTTTAATAGCACATTTGAAACAACAGCACAATCAAAGTCCGAGGTTAAGTGCTTTTCTTAAGGATGAGAAATGCGAGACGTTGGAAGGTCAGAGAAATTCAAGCTAAAAGCCTTTTGATATTCAGCGTTTGGTCAGCGACGGAATCCCGGCGAACTCTCCGGAGCTTTTATCCAATAAATTAAGTGGCAGGAGTAAATACATGGTGGGGTGAATGGACAGATGGGGACGTGGAGTCGGCAAATGGATTTGCAGGTCACTGAATAGACGAGTGGGAACCCAGATGACGGACGGATCAAATGCGCAGCTTCATTTTGGGCTTTATCAGAGAAAAAAAATCCATCTGGAACAAGCTGTTCTCCTGCGGCCTGTTGAGTCGTTTACTCACGGTGTTCTGTGTCAGATCTCTTTCGCATTTAGCGAGATCGGCAGAGGTGTAAAGTACTTGAGTAATTGGACTTGAGTATTTTGGTTACTTTGTACTTGTACTGAGTATCAAAAACTATAAGCAACTTTTATTCTCTACTTTGTTACATTTGTGATCGAGTATCTCTACTCTTACTCACTACATTTGAGTGGAAACTACTAGTTGCATTGTTATTGTGCACATTGGCGAAATCTTTTTCTACCGTGATTCATTTCTTGAGCGCACAAGGTGATAGCGCCAACTGCTGGATGCTATTTATTATTACGTGACTTATTTATGCAAAGTCACGTGAATAAGCGGGAGACTAACTTTTTGTTCTTTTTTTTATCTATTTTGTTTTGCCATCTTAAAAGCATTGAGATGGTAAATTTCCATTTCTATATTAGGAAATAAAACCTCATAAATAAAGAGTGTCTTGTTTTTCACATTTCATGGTGTTTTGAGCTTAAAGCCAATACGAGTAAAATACTTAAGTTCTTTTAAAACGAAATACTTTACAGCTTTCACTCAAGTCTTCGTGGAATTGGTGACTTGTAACTTTTAATGGAGTAATTTTACTTGTTAAAATATTTACTTACATTATTATATAATTTATTAACGTTATAAATTACTTGTAGTTTTACTCAAGTATGATTTTTAGGAACTCTTTACCTTACACAAGACACTACGGACTTCCATGGAACCTCGCTTCAGTTTTGAGCGAATCTGATGTTTTTAGGAGAGGATTTAGGGAATAATTGCTCTTAAATATCCTGTCTGTTTCTATCAGAGTTGAATTCTTCCAGACCCCAAACACCCACAGATCAGCTCAAAACAGCGTGTTCCTAGAAACACAGCTAATGTTGCTCCAGGAAATGTGAGTGTGATACTGGGAACGCTACATCCTGGAGCTGTGCCGCTTCTCGCCTCTTTTTCGAGATTTAAGAATAACCCTGTAACCCAGAAACACCACCAACTCAGATCTCCACAAACTGGTCAAATGGAACGTTGGCACTATGCGTCCACTTAATATAAAGCGGGGATAGAATTTAGAAAGTCTTCACCATGAGCGGCTTCATGCTGAGAAAACATTTGGCAGATCTTTCAGGACAAGTGCAACCTGACCCGACAAACAAATGAAGTCTCTCGTTTCAAAAAGATTTTTAACATGTTCAAACCCAGAGCTTCATCACACGGCAGATTTGGCTCTCTGGAATTCCTCACGACTTGCAGCATAAATGTTATGGGTGTTTTAATTATGCACGTATATGTACTAAAGATAACTACATCATATGCAAATGGTTTAAAAAATGTTGAATGAAAAATAAATACAAGAGAATGTTTCGTGTCAGATAAATGTAAACCAATGGACGGTGTGCCATAAAGCTCTTTTTCATTTTTTAAAATAATTTAATAATAATTATTATAATATTACTATTGCATAAAAACGATTTATGGATAATCTATTTCTTCATCTATTCAGTTTTATGTATAAAGCACTTTTTACAGTTGAGAATTGTCTCACAGCAGCAGTATGAATTGTGTATTGACTGTAAATGTAAAAAGTTTAAATTTAAAAATCTAATTTGTAAAGCAATAATAATCTGATTTGAATCGTTTTATATGTTTATTTTATTAGTATTTAAAATGCTCAAAAAAACGTTTAGTTACTACTAGGATCATCTCAACAAGTAATAATAGTAATAAATTAAAAAAAAAAAATTATAATAAATAATAAAGAAAAAACAAGTCCAAAATATGCTTTACACAAACACACTTCTATAATCCCATGCATAATGTACATTATAATAAAGTGAGTGAGTGGAAAGAAAAACCCCATAATATCTTTGTGCCAGTTTTATGAAAATGGCAGCGATCGGCTGTTATTACTGGTGTATTACGCGTTAATCTGTGCTCATACTTGCCTGTACAGACCGGCTCGTCTCCGCTCCACTGCCGGTCACCCTGGCAGCGGCGTATAGTGGCGTCCAGCCCGCTGTGCATGTGGTACCCGGGCAGGCAGCGCACCTCCATCAGAGCCGAGAAGGATGGAGACGGGGACAGAAGAGCCACTTCCCAGTGTTTGCCCGCCGGAAGAGGCCACGGACACGTGCGTCCTGCTCACAAAACAAATCCAGCTTTGCTGCTCTGTGCACACAGGCGGATGGTGTGTAATGACCTGGCACGACGCAGCTGAGGCCGCACTGGCCGTCACACAGGCATTGACGCTTGTTGCCGCAGTCCTGGTCGTCCTGGCACTTTTTAGGACAGGCTTGTCTTTTCTCATTACCCAGAATCCTCTCTGGGCACTGCTCCGATGCCCCTACTGTAAGAAAGACAACGAGATGTTGCGCTGACACATGCTACTTACGTTTAGAGTAGATTCAGTTGCAATTTTACGTTGAAGGGACTCAATGTCATTTCCGGGATCGAACCCTATGTCTGTGTGTTGCGTACCCTGCTCTCCACTGACAACACGCAATGTATATTAATCAAATATATATATGATACGCAATGTTAATTATCAAATATATATTTATGATAATTTATTTTAATTAATATTTTTAATTTATTTTATATAGTGATAATTAGTAATAATAAGTACACCTTATACTATAGTGTCCCATAACAACACATATATGATAATATAATTACCGTATATAATATTGATAAAGCAATAATTAGTCATAAGTAACTGTTATAATATACCGGTCACATTATAACATATGATCACATAATAATAAGTAGCTATATTATTATAGTGTTTCCATAATCATATATGATGAGAATATAATATTAATACAGTAATAATTACGTAGTAATAAAAGTCACCATGTTAATACAGGGACCCAAAATATAATATAATAAAATGATAATATATACCGTATTCTATTTATTTTCAAGGAAATATGAAACAGCAGCAATCTCAGCCATTTTAGATACAAAATGTGAAAAAATGTCATACAAATGTAACAACGTTTCTCATTCTCCGCAACAGAATATCTGCTAAACCTTTGGCCTCCTGCCCAAGACTGAACCTGGTATGTAACACAATACATCCTCCGAGAGCCGACAGTGATAAATGCTGCCCACCCACAAACAGGATGTGAAATACCCTCACGATAAAAGAGCCACCGAGCTTCAGTGGCATGATTCATGCGCTTCAACAAAAACCGCGCTTGCTATGTGAGTATTATTGAGGATTTGCGGATTTTTTTCACTCTTATATTATTTTTACATTTTTACTCCTGAACTATTTTTGGTTATTTTTAGACAGTCTCATAATCCACCTATCTATTGTATGTATGTCTTTTTGGACTTTTTATGCTCTGTATGTGTTTTAGGTAATTATTTCCAAAGTTTTTGAATTGAATTTGAGTGTTGGGATATTCTATATTAATAATAATAATAATAATTTAACCTTTATTACTCCCTCAGTGGGGACATTTTTTCTCTGCATTTGACCCATCCGATCAGACACAAACTCGGAGCAGTGGGCATTTATTGATAATTCTGGTCAAATTCTCAATAAATAATTAAACACACACACTTAGTTTTAAGAAAGGGAAGCCAAAAAGCACATTTCTGTCTTTGAGTGCGGAAAACATTTGCACAAAACTGTACAATGTTGGAGTTACAGATGAAAAGCACACTTCTTAGCTTGAGCATTACAACACAAAAGTTTCTCCCATCCACTTAAAAAAAAATCTATAAGTATCTCAAAGCGCTTTTCCTCCCACACACACGAGCACATATCACTCACCTGATGCTGTAGAGAGTCGGCCGAGGGCCCACACACACACCAGAGAGAAGAGTAAAGATCGCTCCATCTTTTCCTGACACACTGGAGGTTATGAAAGAGGAAGTGAGACAGGAGAGGGGATATAACGGGGGGAGAGTCTGGAGGAGGGGGGATTGTGATGGTGAGGGAGGAGTGGAGCCACATGGTACACACACACACACACACACACACATCTGGATCGTATTTTCTGGATCGTATGAGTGTATTGAATCCTGGGTAAAATTCCAAAGGTAAAAAAAATAGACCTTTCACCCAATTCCATTAATGACAAACAAGTACAAACACTCGAATCAAACGAGTCACGAGATCATGAACACACACTTCAACACACGGTTAAATGCTCCTAAACCTCCGAAAATAAACCAGGCTGTTTGTGGGGAGGACAAAACCCATCAAGACACTTTAACAGATGAACGTGGTGGTGCTCCCACACAGAGTGAACAGCTAAACCAACAAAGAGTTAAATTTAGCACACGGATTTAACACTTCTCACCCATTTGGTGAATGTCACACTCACAAGACTAATTCATCTCAATTAGTCCTGGAACATCTAAACTTCCGCGAGCTGTTGAAATGTTCTCATTTTCTGCATTAATAAGACTTTTCTGAGAGAAGATCCACTGTAGAAGAATAAAATCCCAGCTAGCTTTGGAGAAACACCACAGCATAGCCAATTTAACCCCTGACATGCTTATTTAAAAAAGCATTTCATGCTTATTTTTTAAGGGAAGTTTACACAATACTTACACAATGTTGCACTTTGTCCTGCTGGAAATACTGAAAATGTCAGAGGATGTGGGATTGTGATCGTCAGCTGCCTTTGAAAAATGGGCGGATCATAAGAGATATTTGAATAATGGAAAGAAATACAAGACAGACATTATGCAGGTAAACTTTCTAACTGATAGATAGATGGATGGATGGATGGATGGATGGATGGATGGATGGATAGATTGATTGATTGATTGATTCAAAATGATAAGGTGGATGGATAAATAAATAATAGACAAACAAACAAACAGACCGAAAGACAGACAGAGGAACAAACAGGCTGGTGGACAGACAAATAGACAAACAAATGGATGGATTGATGGATAGATAGACAGATAGATAGACGGGCTTACTGTATGTGGATGGATGGATGGATGCATGGACAGACAGGCATCAGATAGAGAGAGAGGGAGCGAGAGAAAGATGGATGGATGGATAGACTAATAGATAGATGGATGGATGGATGGATGCACGGACAGTCAGGTGACAGATAAGAGAGGGGAAGAAAGATGGATAGACAGATTGGCGATGAGGAGAGAGGGAGAGAAAAATGGATGGGTGGATGGATGGATGCACGGACAGACAGGTGACAGATAAGAGAGGGGAAGAAAGATGGATAGATAGACAGATTGGCGATGAGGAGAGAGGGAGAGAAAAATGGATGGGTGGATGGATAAATGTACATGTAGATAAATTAATAAATGTATGTATTGAAGATGAACGTGCAAAAGTTGAAGTTAAAAAAAAACAAAAAACAAAGCACAGTGTGTAGTGAGTAAGAATAATTATTTATTTGTGGTCTCGGAGAAAAGACTACATTCCCCTGCATTACTTTGGCTAGGTGCAGTGTGGGTAACACTGATGCAACAGGGCATTTGTACATCAAAAAAGAAACAAAAGCACAACACAAATTGTTCATAGTCATCCACAAATGTAAGTGCAGTAAAGTAAGGACTACATTACCCAAAATACACCTTGTATATCGTCACTGATGAGAAAGTGGTGGCAAATTTACTGGGTGAAGAAGAGACGCTAGTTCGTTCAAACACCTACATGCACAAAACGAAAGACCGAACCAATGGGAAGATGGGTTTCATAATGCACCATGAAGATCAAATAAAGAGAGAAATCCACTGATTTGAGGAAAGCAGTTTATGAGCCACCAGTGTTCAAGTGTTCCTCAGAGACGGATCCGCCGAGCAAACAGGAAGTGACCGTCTCCCCCGATGGAGAAGACTTCTGCATGTCTGTTTCAATGACGAAAATAAATCGACAATACCGAGGAAATAAAACAGCAAACAAAGTATTCAATCGTAGTATTAACAACAAGAGTAACGAGGATGAGATCAATAATAATTCATCATATGTAAAGTTACTTTAATGGTCATTAAGGAAAGAAGCCAACATGACTGGAGGAAATCAAGAGGAGCCACGAAACCGGTTTCAAAGTAGAATTTCAATGGATCGAAACGACGCGTGAAAACGCAAATGTTGATTGCATATACAACCGCAGAGCGCCGCCAAAACCGTTTAGACGTTTCTGTGCATCCGATAAACAGGACCGGGATTCGCCTCGCGTCTCACGAAAGGTTAAAAAGACGTTTTTGCGCAGCAAGAACAGCCTCCGTGAAGCGCAGAAATCCGTAAAATATTAGAATAGGCGTAAATCAAGCAAGATTTGTCGTTTGAAATTACGAAGCCGAATACACAGAGAAGAGCGACTTGAGGAGACCTACTGAGTTCACCGTTTAAAAGAAATAAACACTTAAATGCCAATAAAATGTCTGACTATTAATGCACGTCAGGTTTCTTTCTCTGATTACGACACACAAACCGAAAACTGGTCTTTTTTCTTTTTTGCTAAAACATTGACGTTCATTTCGTTCCCATCTGTGATTCTTCCACCAAATTGACTGAAGTGCTTGAATAAAACTCTAAGAACATTTCTGTACAGATTCTCTCCGCATTCGAGAGCTTTTATAAAGATTCTACGTTTGTTTTCTTTGTGAAAAGACCCCGTTTTGAATGGCTGGAAAAACGCCGCGCTAATTTGATTTCCGCGGCTCGTCCCGCCGCTACTTGACTCCCAAAGATATAGAAAATGTACAAAAAATTCATTGCAAAAAAATTTCCTTTTCCCATTACACGTATTTCTATCATAGAAAAATATACAATTCTCTCCATAATTAAAATCTTGCCGTTGTACCGAACTCTCAAAGCGAGCGGTGCTCTCCTCCGCCTTCATATATCACTCTGTATCTCCTCAGTCTCTCAGCAGAACCAGCAGGAACATTCATGACGTTCTTGATCCATCATCCCACCAGCCTTTCCATCCTATTGATCCAAGTGGTGACTCTCGTACTTGTTCAGGATGTTACGGCACCGGCCGAGCTCTTTGCGCATGTCGGCCACTTCCTGTCTCAGCGCGGCGTTTTCGCGCTCCAGGAAGGCTGCACGCACCGAGATCTGGTTCTCCTTGAGTCGCCGAGCGTCACGGGAACGCTTCGCCGCCTCGTTGTTCTTGCAGCGTCGACTCCAGTACTTCTCATCCTTGGAAAGAGGAAGAACACAATGTTTTAGAACATGCCGTGTGTGGTTTTGTTTGAGGACGGCGTGTGAATTTGACTTCCGAGGACCAACAACGGATGGAAAAGTTGAAAAAACTACAAAAGGAAATGAAAGATTCTTTTGAAGGATTTTTGAGATTTGAGATTCTCGCGCAAATAAAAGATGATGTTCTGAAATAGCAGAACCTGACTTTTCTGGACAAGTTGCTCCCAAACCTATCAACCCTTCACTCCATCCTTTCCCAAATTTGGGAATTTCACTCGTGACAGTTCAGCATTAAACTCTGGTTGAGATTGTTCTCTAAATTTGACCTTCGGAGACGCCTGAAGGTCGCCTACCTGTGAAAATGATTCTAATATTAGCGTACAGTTATAACCTCTTCTTCCGATTGGACTAAAATCACTAAATAAATGTGTGAATATAAGAGACAAGTCAAGGATTAAAAAGGTGCACATATTATCTCGTAATTTGTCAATTGTATTTTCGTTTAAATCATTTTTCGTTAAAACACATGTGTCTGGTTTCAAGCGCCTACGCCCCAAGATCAGAATAGGAACGTTGCTTTCTTTCAAACTATGCAAAACATTTGTTTCTAGATTAAAGGCCACATTTCCTAACTGTACTTTAAAACAAATTCCTACTGCTGTGCCCTTTATAACAAAAAAAGTAAGCCTGAAAATATTTGAGAACATCGGTTCCCAAGACATCACAGTCCATCTCTAGACACAATCCACCACTTCTGCCACACGGACGCGAAAAAGACAAAAAGGAAAGAGATTTTTCTGTTCTATTTCTACAGTATGCGTGTGGAGCATCAAAAAGACCTTTTGACATTTTTGGAATGTTTTTTTTTTTCATACAATTCAATATTTCAACTTTTAATATTCCATTCAATATTATTTTTATAGTGTTTTTAGTATTTATGATTACATATATTATATGCTTAAGTCTATAATACAACAAACTTGCGCCAAATGTTGCTTTCGAAAATTGTTGTGACCGTGTTTGTGAAGATGTTCCTGAGCTTCTCACCTTTAGGTCATCGGGGACAAGCATCTTACGAGCCTTTTTAATCATGGGCTGAGGTTTAAGCTCTTCATCGCTGAAACGATGTCTGCGGGGGTCGAACGCCTCCTGTCCCGGCACACTCGACAGTGCCACGTCGGCAGGGTCGGGGTCAAAGGGCAAGTCGTTGCAGTTGGTGGGTGGTGGAGTGTGAAGTGGTGGACAGGTCGTGGAAGATGGTGAGGGCACCGGCTCCAGGTTTGCTGGCGGGGTCCCTGGATGCAGAAATACCATTATTGTTGACGCTATTAACGAATTCTCCACAAGGGGGCGCCAGCATGCAAGAAACGACCGTCTATCCGTCTTTGTTTTTCAGCGCCATGTATTTTTTCTGTTTTTGTTTTACTTTTACTTAAGTTACCTAATAAAGTACACATTATTTTGAGCATTCGTAATTATTTACATAACATGCTGTAAAAAAAAACGTTTTTTTAACATGTATAATGTTACATTTTGTCAAAGACTATACTGTATTTACTGTACTGTAAATATGTATTTTTGGCAATGTACCTTCAAACAATAGGATATGTATATAACTGTATCACTGTAACAAATTATTTCATGGAAGCAACAGCACTCACACTTGTGAAGTACATCATGTCTTGCCAACAAACCCCTTCTGTTATGCAGTTTCTCTATCACACGGCAATAAATATAATCTAAGATTTCACCTTTCCCCCCCATTGGCCACAGATCCGCTCATTGCATTTTCATCAAACCCCGGCCTGATTTTTTTTAAATGGAGGGGCAAAAAAACCCTGTACAAATGGGACTGAGAAGCTCCATATAATCTCCCCCAACACATTCTAAATATTTACCAACATAAAACTCAATCTCTCAATTCTCGTCCATTTCAGATAAGCAAACAAACATCTAATCTGAAGTACAGTAACCAGTCAGTCTGAGTCATTCCATCTCAATCTTTCAATCTGTCCCTGTCTGTTACACACACACACACACACACACACACACACACACTCCCACACATGCCTCCTCTGCTCCTCCCCTGTCCTCGTTCTCACTCTGTGCCGCGGCCTCGGCACGTGATCCAGCCAGCGCACATGGACTGAGCGTGTGAGAAGAGGAAGAGATTTAAAAACATGCGAGCACATTGGTGCACACGCTTCCTCTCCCTTTTATTCTTCCCTTCTGGCTCACCTGCGTCTCTGTCTGTTTTTTCCACCCAGTGTCTTTGAAAAACCGTCTCCTTCGCCTCTTTGTCACACTGTTTTGCTCTTTTCACCCTTTTTGACCACAGTTTGTTGTTAGAACATTCCAAACAGGTCCTATACGTTCAAAGGCCTTATAGTCCCTGTCCTTACACGAAAACCCGGCGAGATTACACAAGGCGGCGGTTTCCCATTTTTTTTTTTTGAAATACAAAATGTTCAGACATTCCAATAAAAAACATCCCGTGTGCGAAAAAAAAAAAAAGTACAAACAGCCACACACCCTGTAATACTCACTCCCGAAAAACGCCCAGAGCTTTTGCCACTCGTGAAACCTACGAGCGCACGCCATTAGCATCCACCAGTCACAACAACACTCACACCCAAGCCATTAATACACTAAAACCACCGACACACACACACACAAAACCATACATCCACCCAATGGGACTGTCTGGGAATTTTACAACAAACACACAGACCGAAATCCAGACAATAATTGGGGGACGATTGTGAGTCGTGATTTTGACCGTATTTCATCCACTTTGTTGTCGGATTGAAACCGTATTCCATCTATAAACTCACCGTGCAGGCAGTCCGCAGGTCCCAGCATGCCTTGCGGCGTGTGCATGTCCAGCCCGAGCAAGGAGGGCGAGGAAGAGGTGGCGACGGATGTTGGTGAGGAGGAAGAGGAGCAGTGGGCAGGGGAGGTGGGGAGGCACTGGGAGCCCTGGTTGGGAATGGCCGACTGGGAGCTTTGGGACGGGATCTGAGCGGAGGTGGAATTGGAGGTGCTGTGGATGCTGCTCATCCCGTTCTCCGTCAGGAACTCCTCCAGGTCCATGTACTGCAACTGGAACAGGCCGCCATCACATGGCAATGTTCGTTCCCATAGCAACGGGCCCAGGAAGGAATTGTTGTTGCTGTTGGAGAAACTGCCCGTGCTTGATCCGTTGCTGTCAGCAACTAGTCCGTTGCTGCAGCCATTACGTAGAGGACAGCGACTGAGAGAGTCCTCATCGATGTCCAGCCTGTCCCGGCCTGTGCGGGGAAAACAAAGCGGATGTGGTCAAGAGTTAGTAAGGCCCTATGATAAGTGTAAGATGCACAAAGAAGTGATTGGAGTGTTGCGTGAAAACTGGAAAAAGATTTGCACATTCTTGAAAGAGCGCGGTAACCCTATTAGAATGCTGAACTGTAGCGACGGCGCTTAACGCAACAATACTGTTGCACCGAGGCTGAACATTACAACACAATAGCATTATGGGTGTACTAAAGTCATGACGTCAAAGCGAAACAACAAAGTTGAATGCGTATTGTTCGCGTTTGTTACTTGGAAAATAATACAAAACCACTAGACATTTACTCTCATTTGGATTTGAATTGGCTAGTGAACCACTAGTGATGAAAACGTTGAACTTTTTTGACTCAAACTTGATTCTAAAATCTGAATAAGTCCTGATGAGGCTCGATTTAGAAGTTTACACAGCGCAAACTTGGGAAACCAGTAAGGCAAGCCTTGAATATTTCTGCGAGGATATGCCGAGGTTTATTGTTAATTACTGTATACTCCAAATAACTATTAATTCCAACCTTTCGCATAATCATTACATTTTTTTGATTCCATTACAATTGAAATCCAAACTGGATGCACTCCAGATAAAATTCCACTCTTGCCTGCCAATGCCAGGTTGTATTTTGTTTTCTTACAAACAAGTACCGACAGGTAAAAAAGCGGATATCGACATTCAGAATTAAGTAAGGAAAAGCAAGGATAACTTTGGTGTGGTTATGCCGCTCATTAGCCAAGCCTGTAAACAAAGTTGATTTAGCCAATAGCCATCCTCCGGGCACTGAGGGCTGAATGGCCTTAGCTTGTTTATCTGTTCAACTAAGTCCCATGTGATGTCCTGTCTGAGGTCGGCTGAGGAATTACACATGACCCTGTCATCTCACATGTGCAACCATCCGTGCATAGATGGATAGATGGATAGATAGATAGACAGATAGACAGACAGACAGACAGGGAAGCAGGTGCGTGTTCTCACCCCTCATTTCACAACAGTCTTTGAAGCGCTGATCTCCTTTCACAGGCAGTTGCAGGAGAGACTTCAGGTTTGCCGTGGCGCTTATGTGTCCAGCATTAAGCGAGACGCCTGCCGGACTGCTGCTGCTGCCGAACTGTGGACTGGCTCCGGCAGAGGGAAGGTCGGGGGGAAGGAGCTGTGTAAGAGGCCTGGCCATCACCCAACGGTCCGAGCTGCCTAAATGTTTGATTGGATACTAATGACCCATCAATTCAATCAACCACACACACAAGGAAAAAATAACAGTAAAGTTAAGTCACATCTGGCAAATGTACACGATTATAAATGATTATTATTGTTATTATTATTATTATTGTTGTTATTATTATTACTATTTTTAACAAATCCAGCGTCAAACTAGTCATCATTGGTAGAGAGAGCGCAACAGTGATCAAGTCACGCAACACGAGACTGTGTTTACATTGTCAACGTTGGGACACACGTGCGGCACTCGTGCGTCAAACACCTTCACATACAGAAATATCGACTAGTGAGAAGCAACTTACCGTTTCTCAAAACAACAAAGAGGTTTAATTAGAGTCTGCCGTTCTGGAAGCATTGGATCCAAGAGTGGCCGGAATAGCAGATAAACACATCCCCGGTATTCCCAAAAATTGTTGACAGGCGACTGTGTATTCTTCCGTCGAAACTTTCGCCCTCCAACGCACAACTCCGACGTCAAACGAGTCGAACACAATTCCACAGCGATGATCAGGATGAGGAAAAGTGCAACGCGAAAGTACGAAAATCCGAAAAGTGCAGATGACGATCTGACCGCGGAGAACTCACAACACCAAGTCCGCTCCAAAAAAAAAAAGCACAAACGAAAACAAAACGAAGAGGAAAGTGTTGCTGAGTCAATTTCTGCTGCGTAGCGCGATTGGCTGGACGTTGACGTTTTTTTCCATTCAGCCGCTCGATCTCTTTTCCCCCTGTGGTCAGCCCCTTCTGTTCACTTCTCTCCGCATGTGTGCCACCGCACGCTTTGAGCTTCAGCCGTCCGAGCCTCTCGCTCAGCTGGAACGAACACGGGCCGATCACGTGACGTCACACCTCCCCGTGTGTAAGCGTGAACTAGGCACGGCGGGGCGTTGCTGCTTAATATTAATGCGCCACGCCCCCTCGTGACAGGCACGCTTCACCGAGACGGGGATCGATAGTTGAAAACAAACGAGTCAAAAATTTATCGTCCGGCTGGACCAATGAGTGTTTGGCATTTGCGAGCTAAATAAAACAAACAATAAAAAACAAACATACAGGACGTTTACAACCGCAAATTTAATATTTAAATTTAATCGTTTAAGCAAAGCGTCAATAAAGTTCTCGGCTGACGTATAGCCGCCTCTCAGGGTTAAACTGTTCGAGCGAGCAGTCACTCTTACACTTCACTAGTAATCCGCGGGAAACGTGAGCGTCATGCGAGATGAGATGGCAACTACACGTTGAGTCTGAAAAACACAGACGCGCATCCCCGTGCACATGGAGTACGCACGCGGGAACTCGGATTCCACTTGGCGGCGATTGGCTGCGAGTTTCGGCAGCTCCTCCCCCTCGCCTGCCATTGGCGGCTGGGGAGAAGTGCGATCCGCCTCCTTATCCCACCCATGCCACAGCCGCGTGAGAATACAGCGAGTAACTGCGTGAATCCACAAGAGTGGCACACAGATAAACGCATTCAAGCATAAAGGAAATACATTTGCTGGGGCTTTAACGGGTCACATTTATTATGAACATTAACGTGTCACTGTTTGATTTATTTTGTATCCATTTATCTGGAAAATATATATTTATATTTTGATACGATCCACTAAATTAAATTAGCAATCAAATTGGGTTTAATGCGTTTTAAATAGGCCATTTTGATTTGTATTTCATCTGCCCTGTACACGGACATTAAGGAAATGCGTTCATGCTTGTTCCCTTTATGAACAGTTCTCCTCGTGCGCACACACACGAGTGGTACTTCTGTCCTCCCACTATCAGCGTTTAAATCCACGTGACAGCAGTGAGTGTTGCTGGGCTCCATCTTAGGTTGCATTATCCTTGCTGTCACTGGAACGTCAATATGGAAAAGAGCTTTTACAAGCTGGAAAATAAAAAAACAAAAAAACGCGAAAGCTTTTTTTTACACGCCCTGTGTTAAAATGTAAATATTTGTTAAAATTGCAAACATTAAAAAAAAAAAAAAATTTGCTAAAATATTGAGTCGTCAACAGTTTGTCATCACTTCACGAAAACTAGAAATGATTAGAGTAGTATTATAAACCTCTTGACTGTAAAACGTTGAAATAATAACTGTAGTCTTTTTTGTGTGGTTTGGCTCCCCCTTCAGGCAGATTCTGTTATAGTTCACATGACTTTACTTACTGTATGCTTATGCACGGAATAACATCAATTGCTTAGATAATGTCAATTGTCTCATAACATTTTAACACACTAAATAACCTGGTGTTGTCAACACGGTAAAGACCATAACAGAAATCATCTAATTATCTTTGTATTTAATAGTAAAAGGGAAATTACAGGAGCCTTTCTGCACTTTCAAAATAGACAGCCGTTTATTACATAGTAATGGCACATATATTCGTAATTTTTTGTCATAAATAGCAAAAATCAAATAATAATGTTGAACATAATATCGAATAAGTACTATAGACAATAATAAAAAAAAAAGATAAACAAAATTGTATTTTGAATGGATGGAATAATGAAATACATTTGTATTTGAATACAAATAAATACACTGGAAACACTGATAGTATTGTGAAAGGATATAACACTTTAAACATTTTATTAAATGTTGGAAAACAGCTTATCATGTTTGAATAAAGTGACAAAATCAATACCACGACTTTCTTTACAAAAACAAAAAAAGATGTATGGCATTTCTACATAAATAGTGTAAAGGTTACATGAGTAACATTGATAGTTGGCAAGTAGACTGACTGTCACATATTAATATAATTAATAGAAAACGGATCTAAAGTGAAAAGTTCTAGTCACGCTTGTCTAGCTATGATAAAAAGATAATTGACCTTTTGATTTAGAAAACGTATAAAATATTAACACAATTTACATTACAGTACAGTTCTTTCCTTCTCTCCCTTAAAGTTTACACAAAAATGCTACATTCTATTGTTCATAAAACTTTTGTAATTGTTTCATTTTGTAAGGCTTTGGAGTTTAAACCTAGTGAAATTTTAGGACCTTTTCCCTTTGATGTTTTTCATGAAAAATATTTTCATTTAAGTGCTAGTGTTATAATTATGTTTGGTAACAGTAAATACAAAATCAACAAATCACATTACTCACTTTAGATGTCAAATATTCCAATCATTTGGTTTTTTGGTCAAAAATAAAAAACTTGTGGTTGACAAACCATTCGACCAGTGGACAACTTCCACCATGCAGTAATTTAACAAAACATCCACATTTTGTTCTAATCATAAACGCACTTTATACATTAACCATCACAGCTGCACATCTGTTCTAAGTGAACACTGAAAAGACAATATATATATATTATATAGACAGAGTAATTCTACATAGCATTTGCTAAGGAATAAAGAGCAACAAATTACTCTCGGAGCACGGTAAAGTATCAGCCAAATCAGTTAACACCAGAACGTATCGTTTAATAATGACTGAGCTTCTTCTCACAGCACTTGTTTAGTATTTATTAAACCAAGATGCTATCACTGGTTAAAAATCCTGGTTTTAATGGGTGTTCTTTCCTAGAGTACTTGTCAATACTGAGACATAAAAATATGAACAAATATAAAAAAGGACGTCAATAATCATCGTGAGAAGTATGCAGTCAAAAAGCACATTTTATCATGTATCAAAATGCATTTTAAATCTTTACGTAGGAACTCAGTGACTGCACTCCATCAGTAGAGATGAAGAGTTCTCTCTACACTCCAACCGTCTATAGGTTGATCCCATCACTAATTTAACACAAAGTGCCCTGCCGCGATGAAAACTAGCTAGCGTCCCTCGACAAACCTTTTTGTGTCGTCTAAGAAGTAGAGAATTCCAAAAGCGGCAGGGACAATGTTTACAGGAAAAGGCTCTGTTGGCTAGATGGGAGCTTCTGTGGATGAGAGCTGAGAAGAGCTTGCGAGATTGCTTACCACAAACTATACATTTCTTACGATTCTGACAGTCTCTTACTTTGGGACAGTGTCTAGCTGCTATATGAACTTTAAGTGCTGCCAGTTGTGAATACGAAGCCACAAGGCAAAGAGGACAGGACTTCCGTTTCAGAGGAAGCTTTAGAGAGCTAAGCCTGGTAATCTTCAGTCCTCCAGGAAGGCCTAGCTCATAAACTGCACTCCCTCCGCTCCCTCGTCTGAGTTTCACAAAAACGGCCAAACGTTTGGTCATCTTGTGATTCGTTCTGTCATTTTCACTCTGAAGACTTTTAAATTGCTTCCTATTTTCATTTCTCTGCTTGTGCTGCTTTTTCTCCCCTTTTGTATCCAGGGTCAGTCCGTAGCCTATCTCCCCTCTCTTGTCCGGTCTTTTTTTTTTTTTCTTCCTTTTCCTTGGGTCCTCTTGGCTTGGAAAACTTGTGTGGTGCACAACTAAAGGTGGCTGAGGATTGTGGTGTTGATGTGGCACTGGAGTAGGAATTGCAAGCGGGTGCAGTGGTGTGTTGGGACTTAAAGAATGTCCATGACCCGTTTGATAAACAGGCTCGCCCTTTATTCCAGTCTGATGTTGATGGTTGCAAAGAACAGGCACTGAGGAACTTGAAGGCAGAGGATGTGAATAGGTGGAGACGTTTGATGAAGTATGATTGTGATCGGGAATGTAGAAGAGTGAGGTGTAGCCAGACTGTGGATGGGAAAGAGGTTGCTGACTATGAAGAATCGAACTGTGAGGTTGCTCCTGTGCGCCAACGGTTGGAGCAAGCTGAAGCAAAGCAGTTGTAGCGGCTTCACTTTCAGGTATTGAACCTCTGATCCCATTATCACCTGCACCCCTTTGCGCCTGGCCAGTCCGTGCCAAGCCGTGCTGGGACAGCCTGTGTCTTGTAAGACTGTTTGAGTACGCAAAAGCCTTGCCGCAAACTTCACAAGAAAACAGCTTCTCACCACCACTCTCATGAACCGTTTGGTGATGTGCTGTCAAGTGAAAGTGATGACGGAAGGATTTCCAACAGATTGCGCATGTGAATAGTCTAGGAGGGTTGGAAGATTGTAGTTTGACGTCTTGCGTGTATCCATAAAAGGTCGGAGTGCTGCCTTGGCTGCCCGGAATCAAGCTGCCACCAGGAGATGGATAGGTGTTCAGGGTTCCTGAGGGAAAACCGTCGAGTTCTCCTTTTTGATGCAGCTTCCTGTGTCTTTTAAGGCTCTGCGCATATCCAAAGTCTTTCCCACACAAGCGGCATTTGTAGTTTTTTTCCCCCGAATGGACTGTGTGGTGTTTGCTAAGATGAAAAGCCTCTCTAAAATACTTGCCACAAATGGTACACTGGTGTGGCTTTTCGCCGGTGTGAATCCTGTCATGTCTCCGTAATGTCTCTCTTCTAGCAAATCCTCGGCCACAGACAGTGCACAAATACGGTCTAATCTCCACTCCAAGCCTTAGAGAGGACTGCTGTCTTTTGAGGGCCTCTGTGCTTACTGCACACCCAGGGCCTGCTGGTTCCCTCTTCTTGCGAGGCTTCCGAGGGCGCTTGGGCTTTCCACCAAGGTTCTGCTGTTTTAGGCTAACCCCACTCAGAATAGCACTCGATCTGTAGGGCTTGTCCAAGCTTGAGCTCAAGGGTGTACCACTCGGTGACGTCCCAAGTGGACCTAGACCAAGACCGCCTAGTAATCCACCTATGATGTCCCTCCGATCCTCTCCTCGACCTCCACATTGGGTGTGATCACTGCTCATACAGTTCACAGCAGAGATTGCAGAAATGGCATTGTTGACAGAGCTAGTTACATCGTCTTCAGAATCTTCCAAGAGAGATGAAAGAGGTAGGTGCGGATGATGATGATGATGATGATGGTGATGCTGCTGCTGGTGACTTTGTGAGTGTGGAAGCAGATTAGGAGCTAATGGGGCTTTCCTCAGCGCAGTCCCTGTCATACTGCCACCTCCGCAGGAAGATGATCCAGAATATATGTTACTTTGAGAGCGTTGGTCCTTGTAGTCATCTCTGAAATCATCATCCCGGTAAGAACCTGCACAACAAACTAAACAATAACAATGCTATGCACAAAATTGTCAAAGATTGCCTACCAAAATTGATGATTTTTGACTTGATTTAGCTTTACTAAAAATGTACTCTACTCTTAAGTTACTCACCCGCTGTATTAGCTGCTATTCCATCTTGGGGACCCCCTGTTTTATTTCTCTTGCCTTCACTTATATTATGTTCATGCTTGGGTCTCGGTGTACGTCCAGACTTGCCGCATGTGCCGGAAGCTGCATGGTTTAAAAGAGAAGTACTTTCTCGGAAACATCGTCCACAAGCTGGACAGCGAAACGGTTTCTCTTCATGAATCTTTTCATGGCGGGTGAGCGACTCCCGGCGATTAAAAGCGCGGCTGCAGGTAGTGCAGGCATAGGGTCGAGCCCCAGAGTGAATGACTCCATGTTGAAGGAGATGTCCCTTTTTCTTGAAACCTTTCCCACAGTCAGAACAATGAAAAGTCTTCTCTGGACTTGGACAGGGTGATGAAGATGAGCCATCTTGACTGGAGTGGGGAATGCAAGGGTCAGCAGGATGCAGGACAGGGTTGATCACGTTGCTTCTCGTGCCACTAGTGCCAGCAGTAGTTAATTCATGACTACGTAGGTGTCTGCGCAGACTCGAGAGGTGTGTGAACGTTTTACCACACTCTCCGCAATGGTAAAGATGCTCTTGATCTGGTTGAGCCTGTGCTGGAAGAGAACTACATCTCTCAGCTTTGTTTCCGTTTGTCACCAGAACTGATGCAGAAGAGGATGCAGCAACAGACGACAAAGAAGATGAGATGCCTGGAGTGGAGGACGTGGAAGTTAGATGAGAAGATGGGTCTCTACCAATATCTGACAAACCTCCGTTTCCCTCCAAAACAGTAGTGTTGTCCTGGTTAATTGACTCTGAAGTGCCACTATTGGGGTTTATAGAGCTGTTGTTGTTGTTGCCTTCAGACTTTCTCTGTGGTAAGTATCCAGCCATTGCTTTCTTTCTTCTACCACCACTTCCACTACCACTGTCGCATTTTCCCTCGTCTTTTGATAAAGAAAGATGTAGAGGAATAGGTAGGGGCATACCCGTTTCCTGCTGCATAAGTGATGCTAGCTGGTTGGAGGACAGTACCGGTATTCCTTGAAAGTCAAAACTTCCTAGTGAAGGGTTTTGGGGAGTAGAATGCAGTGGGTGGTGGTGTGGATGAGTGTGAGGGTGAGACAGAGAATGACTCGGCACTTGCAACTGTTGCTGTGGCTGTTGAGGCGGTGGTAGTGTTGTTGAGTGACTGTGACTGTGTGAAGAATGAAGGGCAGGAGCTGGAGGAAGAGCTGAACTTGTTTCTGCAGCACTTTGGCCCAACCCAAGTCCAAGATGGTTATGACTTCCTTGCTGAACTAAAAACTGCTCCAGACTGGAATTTGCTGGCACTCCGGAGAGAAAATACTGATTGGCAGCTAACATGCAACTAAATTGCTGGTGCAGGCTTCGGGCATCAGACTGAGATCCTGCAAGCTGATGGCCTAAAGTAGTTACTGGAGTGCTGCTGGAAGGATTGATGGATGTTGAAACAGAACTTGATGGAGTAGGGGAGGATGAAGATGGGCCAGGGGATGCTTGAGATATGGAAAGGCTCGGATGTAACGGGGGTGGTGGTGGAACCGATGAAACGAGTCCTCCGAGTCCCCCAGCTGTTCCTCCGCTTCCACTAGTGCTCGGGAAGTGATCAAATCTGCCAACTCCTGAATGCAGCTGCTCTTGGGCAAGGGCTGCCTCAGTTGGATGGAATGAGCGTAAAAACTGAGGATACCCAGTCACATGGCTTCCAGCACTTCCACTACTCCCAGACATTTTGTTTGACTTCCTCACACTTTGTGAGGATGAAGACATAGATTGCTGTAAAGGCGGTGGAGGTGCACTCATTTTGGCTGCAAATTTGGATTCTGAAAACGCACTGTCTCTAGATCCTTGCAGTGGACCCAAGCCAAGTCCCGACAAAATTGATCCAGTGGTCTCACTTTGCTGCTGTTGGTGTTGAAGTTGTCGTTCTAATCCAAGGCCTTTGAACTGAGGGGTCTGGTGTCCACTTAGCATTTCTATGAGGTCCACATTGTATTTTCCAAACTGGAACATCTCCCAGTCACTGACACATGAGTGCACCAACTTCTGCTCTTAAAGCAGGAATATGAGACGTCCTCGTAAAAAGTGTTCGACTTTACAGTTATGCTTTCAACTGGTTGAAACACATGTACTTACTGTAAAACTTTTGTCCATTTTGGTACTTTTTCAGTTTGCCATTTCTGCAAAAAATAATGCAGTCGATGCTTTGTTTTGATCCATGGGGCATTTCGTAATGGCTGATGTTGTCACAATTTAAAGTGTTGATGTTGATATTTTTACTCCATTGTGGCTTTGAATGTTACATAGACTGAAAACAAATCCAAAACTGATTTCACATTTTGGCATGAACACCAAAAACGGGCGTGAATGTCATTAAAATCCAAGTTGTTACATTTTTCAGCTTGTCCATCCAATAATGGGATGGATATACAGTATATACCATAAGTTATTAATTACTGTAAATTTCTACTCTACACAATCCGCTCGTAAAAAAACATTTCTAATTCCATTTGGAAATGAATGTGTTTTTCTTTGTTCCATGCCAAAGTCCTCCAGTTATTTTGTTGCTGCAGGTCCTCTTCTTTCTAAAAAAAAAAAAAATAAATAAATTAAAAAGTAAAAAAAGAGATGCTTACTAAATACATGTTACATAGGAATATAATGACAAAAAGGCAGAAACGGCAGAAGAGAAACATTGTACAATATATATTGTAGTTTCAGAACAAAAGACCTAATAAACTTAATGTATTTAATGTAAACATAAAAAACATTATGTATATAATGTAAACATAAAAAATACATTACACAATACATTTTCTTAATGCACTATAATATTAGAAAATATTTAATTTCGTTTCAGTAAAAATCTAATTTCTTAATTTTTTTCTTTTAAATAGCAGTATATTAGAATCCTAAATTATTCAATTTAATGCGTGACATTAAAGAAATATTAAACTACTAGTGATTTCAGCAACGGATGGTATACAACACGTGTAAAAAAAAAAAAAAGAAAGAAAAAATATATATGTATGACGCATGTGTTGTTCTTAAAAGGAAAAAAAAACATTCTAAAGAAAAAACACACATACCACAAATCTACCTGTCCTGTCACTTTATCCTATATACAACGACGGTGTTGTGCAGAAAAACGCTGAGTGCATTACGGAGAAAAGAATACGTATTCAAACGCTTCGCGTGCAAACGTGCATCAATAAAAACAACTGTGCAAATCATCAACAGTGTGGGAGAAAAGTGCATAATACTCGTATAAAGATTTAGCAGTAGCGATATTATCCACATGTGTGATTTGTTAGCGCGCAAAACATCTGGCTAACACAGCGCATCCGTCAAAGGACGCGACGACGCGCAATCAGATCTCGCTACTAAATAACGGTTTCATGCGACACAATGACAGTTAACACAAAAGCAGGCCTTTTACCTATGCATCCATATTTTAATAAAGTGAAGAAGAAGAAGAAGAAGAACGGGGCCTGCTCGTCCCTCCCTGCCCCCCTCGCTCATGAACCCCAGTAGCACTGCGCTGTTCTCCGCTTGAGAGGCGAGTAGCTACGGCTAGTTAGCAGCGCCTGTGTCCGACCGCACCAGCGCGAGCCTCGAAGATGCACTTTTCGTACTTATGTCCCGTGCAAATTGCACGACGGCGTTGTTTTGTTTATTATTATTATTATTTTTTCTTTCGCTCAGATGTGTGATCGGTCAGTGTTGGTATTTGAGAAAGGAGAAAATGACGTTTATCGTCGCTCGTTTCCGGACTCGGAAACACTTCCGGCTGCTCCGATGTGCGTCTGCATGATTTTTCTTTTTTCATTCTTTCTTTTTCTAATTTAATTAATAATTTCTGGAGAAGATGCGATGTGATTTTATTTTTGGCTACATGCTGTGTGTGAATTTAATTGGTGTGGTCTGATCAACTTGGCTGTGAATTGCAAATTAGAAACTCTCATTGTGGAGCTTTTTGTGACAACAATTGATTTTATTGGATTTGTTTCTGTGGGTTGTGGATTTATTGTTGTATTTGTATTTTATTCGATGCTGCAGTGGCCATTTTAACACATAGTGACATGTTCAAAGCTTATAAAATGGCTGCTTTATACCATATTTAATTTGTTTACCATAATAGTGAGATGATTGTTACATCTATTATATTCTCGAAATGTAAGTGATACATCGTTGGAATAAGAGTGTTTAATGCGTGTTTGCATCCTGGGATTGATGTTTTTGTAATATTGATTTTCATTCAAAATCATGTAAAACGCTTCAGGGCTTTATTTGTACATCAAGTGTATGTTATTTTCTGCAATAATATGCATTGTGAACAAATTCATTGACATTTTTTTCCTCTATAATTATGGCTTGTGAATACAAAACAGACATTGCTACAGACTTTATATGACAAAGAAAATACTAAATCGGCCCAGCTGTTCTAACTGTCCCTGAAATAAATATAACACTGAATTTTACCTTATCAACAAAAGTAAGACATTCTGTTACACGTACAACATACACCGTTTGACATCATTGTTTATAAACCCATTGTGATGCCTCTGCAACCAGAAATGAAATATGCAGGCTAAAGCAACTACAATGCGACATCACAAATAGGAATTTCGAAGGCACTCCCCGACATCAGGAATGCACAAAGAATTTGAAAAACAAGTGGCGATAAAGTTTGTGCTTCTATGTACTACTCATACTTTGAAAAGAATGTCATGAGAAAGATACCTAAAGCAAGTTAACACTAAGATCACGGAAGAAAAATAAAAAATCACCATCATAATCATAGCAATAACAACAAGAAATAATTTCACCAATAACCATAATACAGTATTTACTGTCTTAGTAAGGACAATAACAAACAACTATGTATTTTCAGAGCTGTCAGGAAGATTGTCTTTTGTTTTAATCCAGTAAGATACACACAAGTTAAAAAGGTAAATGAATGTGCTGCCACTGTTGATGTTCTAAAAACTTCTTTTACAATTTCCTGGGAGTTTACGTCTGTGTTTGTGTGTTCATCATGTGCAATATAACCGCAATATAGTGCACAATCAGTCTCTCTCTCTCTCTCTCTCTCTCTCTCTCTCTCTCTCTCTCTCTCTCTCTCTCTCTCTCTCTCTCTCTCTCTCTCTCTCTCTCTCTCTCTCTCTCTCTCTCTCTCTCTCTCTCTCTAAACCTAAGCTTGCTCACCATTTTTGACCACTTTTTACATTAACTTAATCATTTATTTAAATACTATAATATTTATTTGTGTAAATCATTAAATACTACAGTAATTATTATTATACAGTCAAAGTAGTAATCTGTGGGTATCATCCATACCACTAATGTACTTGTATAGCCCTTAATACCGATAAGCAATTATTGGTTGTGAAGATAGCAGGTACACGTTGTGTCAATTTCTCGACAACAGCTAATTTGAATATAAAGTATAGCTGTATTGGCACAGATTTATCCTCTTTAATATTTCGTCTTTGTTTTAACAGCGTACACATGGCTTTAGCAAGGAGAGTCTGTGAAGTTTGTCTTCTTGCAGGTTTAAACGCCAACCAACACCTGAGCGAGAAAATGTGTGGATGCCAGTATATCAACATGAAAATACGTTTATGAGTGATTTTACGCTAATTTCTTCAACTCATGTCCATGATTATTAGCTTAAGGCGAACTATTTGTCTGCACAACGTAAACAACACACGCAGGCTTGAACCGAGTATTACACTAATCGAATCATTTCTTTTCTTGTGCTTTTGGTTGTAGTGTTGTGTCTCTGATGACGAATCTTCTTTACAAATCCCACAACTCGGACCTGGTAGAAAGCGGTGGCTCGGAATCCCAACAAAGTGCCGTTGATAATAAATGAGTTCCAAGATGGAGGAAAAAACGATGATTGTCAGACATTTCTCTTGGTTTTCACGTGGGCTTTTCTCTCCAGCAGAGTCCCAGAATGGCTTTCATCAATAGTTCGAAGAGATCCTATAGTGAAGGGCGAACTTGAGGATTTAATACCGGTCCCGTTCTCGGGACGTCAACGAAGTAGACAACACTTAAGCTCACTTGGTACATCCATATCAAATAAGATGCAGGCAACAACGACAAAAAGTATGATAAGGCTCACAAAATTCTCACCAGTTTGTGCAATGAGAACATGCCCCTGGTTTTCAAATTGTTCAATCAGCACTGATATGCAAAAACCCTGTTATCTTTCCTTCTGGTGGAACGAGAATTAAAAAGCACAAAGTGTCCAGCGGCATCAACTTTTGAGTCCCATGTGTTCCTCTTTGTTGATTCTTTCTAGACTAGTTTGTAAAACTCCAGTTCCACTGCGGATCTTCAACTCTTTCCTCTCGGATGGATGTCGCACGAGTCTGCGTGACTATTAGTCTCTAGCGTGTACAGTGAGATATTTCTTTGAAATATATGGCTCTATAGCAGCTATATCTGTAATGTAAAATACCAGAGAATATAAACATGACGTCAAATAGAAAAAAACAGAAACTTTTTTTTTTCCGGAATTTACATTACACTATATTCTACGCAGTAGGTTATAAGCAAACTCCACACAAACGAATGGTCATATATATGGCAACTGTGATAAGTATAGCGGCAATTTCGAAAACGTAAAAAGCGCAACAATGCCGAAGCTCAGACTTCATCCCGTCTGGTCTTGTGAGTTTGCCACTATGTACAAAATATTTCTCGAAAAATACTGTGTCCCTCCTGCAAATCCTCTGATTCCTTCTCCATCCTCCTACTCCTCTTCTCCTTTCTCTTGTTTTTTTCCTTTTTTCTTTCCAGCCGCCCACTCTCTGCTTCTCCCACAGTTCCTGTACCAGCCTCCAGCTTCTTGTGCAGTCTACCCTTCACCCATCTTCTCCAGCATCTCTTCAGCCTCTCGCTCACACAGTAACCTCGTTCTTGCTGCCCGTTCTGACCCCCTGGTTCGCCGCCACTCCTCCTCCGCTTCCCCCTGTACCGGGGATGAAGTGAAGCTGCTCGATGGTGTTTTGCCGCTTTGCCGCGAATGCAAGTCTCCTGGCACTGTGTCCACTGAGAGTTCCTGTTCCCATGACAACCCCGGTTCCTGGCATGTCTCCCCATCCCACTCCTCCGGCCCCGCCTCCTCCCAGGTGACCCGACATGGCGGCGGAATTCCGCTCTTGTTCTCGGCCCGACGTGGGGTGTGAGTTCATCTTGATCATGTGATGGCGGTCGAGCGAGGGCGTGGCGCAGACGTTCTGCTGAGACTGAGCTTTGGCGTGGCTTCCACGAGGCAGGGTGGGCACCATGCCACCGCCCCCTCCGGCCGGGTAGTCGTTCATTCCTATGCCCATCGAGCTTCCGCCTGCTCCGTACTCCAGCTCTTCTAGATGGTCCGGGGACATCAGGATCCGCTCCTTGCACTTCTTCAGGGTGTTCTGATTGTTGGTGTTCTTGGACAACGTTCCCACGCCTTTGTAGTACTGATGCTGCTGCTGGTTCTTCGGGTGGCGGGACAGGGTGCTGCCATCAGCCAGGGCGAGCAGCTGGTCGGTGGACTTGACACGCCGTGGAGGTTTGGAAAGGGTGTCGTAGTTGGGGTTCTTCTTGGTCTCCGGCGGGTCGAGAGGGTACGGGTTGGGGGTGTGGCTTGGAGCCGATTGGGGATGAGGTATTCGAGGGCGAGTGGCATGGGTGGGAAGTGTGCCCCGCCCACCCATGGTGTAGTCGCCACCCCAAGGGAGGTGATGCTGGGAGGAGTGAAAATTTGGAGGGGCGTTGTTGGGCCTCCGCTTGGTGGTGCAGTAGCCCGAGTAGTCCTCCAGTCCTTGTTTCTCTGTAGGGGAAAGGAACATGTTGTTTTATACATGTTAATCTATGTTCATGACACCCTACTGTAGATTTGAAAGATTTGGGATGCAAAATGTGTAGCCCTAAATGATCTGAATCAACTAACAATCAACTAATAAATTAACAGATGGTAATTACTGTATATTGAACTATGTATCAGTGAATATGCTAAGTACTTCAATACTTCCTAAATAAATAGATAAATAGATGGATGAATGGATAAATGTAGATAGATAGATAGATAGATAGATAGATAGATAGATAGATAGATAGATAGATAGACAGATAGACAGATAGATCATGTTATTTTTTAGATAGATAGATAGATAGATACTTACTTAAGTATTAGTACTTCTAATATCTTTTTAAGTATCTTTATGTATGTACAAAATATTTCCAAATGCTCTGCCTACTTATTTTTATTCAATTTTCAGATGGTTGTGCCATATCCAGACATTATATTTGTATTATTTAAATTTTATATCAAAGCATTTAACCAGCTACATTTCACTGATCATTTGTAATAATTTGTAAAAAATAATTTAATCCGAACCAGGGATCAGGATGCGTTTTGCAAGTTCTCTCACTGTGAAATACATAATGAAACCACCGTTTCTTACTTTGCAATGACAACAAACAAGATTTTGAGAGCTACAGACATAATCAGAGCCTTGAAATGTGGAAAAAAATGTATTTCACATTCATTTCGTTGACAACCTCTACCTCTAATTCAGTATTATGGCTTTAACATGAAAGACAGATGTATTAATATAACAACGTGAATATGATCATAATCAAGCCTTGAGCCATTTCGTCCTTTGGCTGAATAAGACTGAGTCACTGCATCCACTTGAATCACCTTCATGGCTACAGAACTCTCCTGTTCTCCGACTGTAATGCACAGTCCCCATGCGGTTTGATGTCTAGCTGAGAGAAAGGCCTTACAGCTAAATTCCTGCGTACACAATAGTGGGCAATCACTGACCCTCATTAAAACGACCTTTACAAGCGCACATATATCCCAGTGAAGCACTGACCGAGCTTAAAATAAAATAAAAAAACAGCACCCAAGTGGACTGATATTTTAGCAATGCAACCTCTTACCAGTCATTTAACCTTCAAAACCACTAAACCTTCTAATTATAGGCACTCAAAAACTTATGTTGGGTGCTTATAAGCGTACATTTAAAATATTCACAAAAATATTTTAGCGCCCATTTTCAAGTCCGGAGCAATCACAAATAAATGAAAATATGTTGTCTTTATGCAGCGGCGCGCTTTTCTTCTTTAAATACATGTTCCATAGGCCGACATGCATATATGCTTTTATTGGCTCAATGACGCTTTATAAAGAAACAAAGAAACATTAGCCACAATGAGACACTTAGCAGTGGCTAAGCTACGGTACATCATATGCAATCGAATTGAAAATATATAAATATCAATCTTACCAGAATAACAAAGATAAATAAATCTTGCTGTCTATTGACGGAAAAAGTACAATCACGTCTGAGATAAAATAATCATTCTTGTAGAAATAAAGAAACCTTTTCTACACAGCGACAATTAGCAGTGGCTAAATAACACTCGAAAAATACTGTATAAACTAAAATAAATTAAGTTTTCTATCTGTCTAAACTGTCTGTGACCATGAAAACTGGAATACAGTCAAATATGGACATGACAAATGAAATCATAGCACTCCCTCCTGGAGATATACTCTATTACACCAAGAAATAATATTTAGCGCTTTGTTTATTATCTATGTTTCAAGCAAAAGAGCCATAAATTAGGTTTGCTAAAAGAAGTAAACGAAGTAGTGTTGTTAAGAGAAATATTTAGCCAGAATATTACATTTTTTGGAAAGTCAGAACACTAAGAAAGTAAAGAAGTGCTTATGTTGAAATGATGCCTTAAATTATTATTCAAGGGTTGCTTATATCCACATAAATACAGTATTTCTCCAATTTGCTCACTTTCCTTTGAACCGCTATAATAAGGAAACGATTCTTAGATGCTTCTTTCCAGTTCTTTGGAAACATCATGTTGGAACAATGGAGATCTTCCTCTGCGCTGGTGAAGAACACACTCACCTAGGCGTTTGAGAGAGGAGTATCTGTTGATCTCCGGCTTCATGGCGGCTTCATAAGAAGGAGGAAGCTGTGCCAGGTTGTGCAGAGACTGATGGAAGGACGGCTGGGGCTTCATGGCATTGGTGTGCTTGCTTGGCTTCAGCGTACCTCCACCGCTCATTTGAACATTGTTCATCCTCGGCGCACGCTCTTTACAAACACACAAATAAGTTCAAAGTGAAAAAGAAATGCATTGGCGTGTTGATTTGTTTTTTTTCACTCACCAATGGTGGCGGTGTGTTTGGGGCTGGAGCCTGTGGTGTGGATGAAATTGTGCTGTAAATTTCCCACTAAAACCGGAAACAAAGGTATTTATTAATTCATGTTCGGTTGTAGACTTTCTCGTTTTTCTTCATGAAATAATAACACATTTTACAGCACAGCAAATTGAGCACGGACTTTCGGCGCACGATTTTTCACCCCCTAAATGTTGCCCTATTAAGCCGTTTCTAGCGAACAAAGTGTTGCAGATTTTACACCGTCTGTTCGTTTCAATGTCATCACATACAGCTCTGAACTAAATAATTCACAAATGCCCTTTCATCATTTGGCTTTTGCATTTTCCCTATGTTCCTTTCTTGTCCTGAATTTATGCTGCTGGTCGTTCACCAGACTCAAGCTGTGACGGAAACATAAAAGGAGCTCTGTATGACACTAACTGCAAATGTGAGTCTGTGAGAGCAGAAAGCAAAAAAACATACAGTAATAGGATTGTCATAATAATAATAAAAAGAATAAGAATAAGAATAAGAATGATAACTAAAATGATATTTTAAAAATATTATTATTAGTGTTGTTGTTGTTGTTGTTGTTGTTATTATTATTATTATTATACAAATTTTTAAGCAAATGGCCAAAAGAATATAAGAGAAAATAACATTTTTACAACAAAGTGTTTTTTTTTACAGACGCTCAGAAATTGGACTTTAAGTTGGACGTGGTAATTTTAAGACAAAATAATACTTTATGCCTATTAATAAAGTGCACGGCACAATTTACTTGAATAAACAATATTTTCATTGGTTTTTCCTTGTTATATTTACAGTTTTACTGTTTTGAATTGAAATTGAATTGAAAAATCCTTTATTAGTCCCACAGCGGGGAAATTTCACTTTTCCAAATCCCGGTCTGATAATTTTAAGACAAAACAATATTTTATGCCAATTAATAAAGTGTACAGTACAATTTACTTCAACAAACCATATTTTCATTGGTTTTTACTTGTTAAACTTTCCATTGTAATTTCAATGGTTTTCGCGTGCTTGGTATAATATGTATGAATTAATTAAGTTTATTTGTTCCACAGTGGTTATATTCAGTTACTGGAACAGCCACAGATAAATGGTAAGGAAAAGTGAGCAATAGTAATATATAAAAAAAAAACAATAGTAATAAATAAACATTGTAAAAGATAAACAAAGAACGGCACGGTTGAATACCACTGCATTTCTACAGTTAATAACTGTAAATGTACAGACATTGTTTACAGTGTAGAACAGCCGCTCATGTAATGATTTCGCAACCTTAAGATTCATTGAAATGCTTGAGGTTGGGTTTTTATACATGTGGGCGTGGCCAATATAAAGTTGGCTCCTCCCAGTTGAGCCTCTCAGGTTCAATTTGACTCTACTGGAATAAATCTGTTTTTAACATCTCCAGAAATGGATGAAAACGGTTGCGGTATTCTTACTCACATCGGTTGTCTTTACTCTGTAGTGTGGGATAGTGATTTTTCGGAGGCCGTCCGAGAGTTCCCTCTCCACTGCCGATGGCCACACTGTTGTTCCTCTCGCCCTCTTGCACTGGACTGGACTGGTGCCGCAGCATTTCCACAAGAGCCCTTACCACAAATGCGACATCATCACTTTACTTCACTTTACTTTACAGTCATTTGGCAGACGCTTTTATCCAAAGCATCTTACAAAAAGAGAAGTGAAGCAATTTGCAAAAAGTGAAGAAAGTGAAGCAATTTGTCTACAATAGGCTACAGTAGATGTCCACACAGGCTATATAAGGAAACTTACTAGACAGAAACTTTACAATCAGTTCATGGATAAAATAATTTTTGGCTACGTTTGAACGCCACAGATCATTATCAGCGTTTACCGAGGCATGTTGAGTTCCCGGTTCCTGGGCTGACGTGACGCCTTGTGGAACGCCACCTTGATGGCCACGGCCACGGCCACAGTGAAGGAGATGACGCCGCCGATGACGTAGACGGTGTTGTTGCTCTGCTCGATGCGGCTGAGGTCCGGATGGGCTTGTGGCGTGAGTCTGGTGGCAGGGGGAGCCGTGTTGGCCCACACGGGGGAGATGTAGTTGTGGCAGGTGTTCTGGTCCAGTCTTCGAGTCCGGTCCGGACAGCAAAACCGGTAGTGGCAGGTCCCACAGCAGTAGATGAAGTCGTCCTTGGAACAGTTGAAGGTCAGGTCGTACTGGCCCATGACATCATAATAACCCCGACACACGTCCACTTCCACCAGTTTGCGAGGGGGCGGAGCCACCTGGGCGGCTCCAAAGGGGGCCTTCAGCGCGTCAGTCGTCACGTTTTTTGGCAGCATGATCTGTGGCAGAGGCCTGAGTGGCATGTCTTCCGCTCCAGACAGCTGCTTCGCCCGGCGATTCATTGACTTGCCACGTTTCCTCTCCTCGCTTTTCAGAGGGTAGAGAAAGCCCTTCCCCTGGAATCTGGGGTTGGGACTGGGGGTGATGGTGATGGGCCCATTCTGTGAGCTTCTGGATGGGCCCGGGACACCAGCCGAGGAAGCTTGAAGTGGGGCAGCGATTAGCATGAGGAGATTGATGACACACACGCGAGTTTCCAAGGTGGGCATCATCTTTACATGACTAACGCTGCTATTTTCACTGGCTGACTCAACCCGCCGTTGCTGAATCTTCGCTAAAGCGGTCCGCTCGGCGTTAAACGCTCTTGTGGCGGCTCGGCGACGTGTGAAGCTTCAAAACAGTGAGTCCATTTCCAAACAGTCTGCTAAAAAGTCGATTACAAATGCGCAATCTGAACCGTCACAGTATGCGACAGAGCGAGAGCAACTGTACGGGGAATTGCGCTTTGAGGTGAGCTACTGTAAAACAAGGAAATCTTCCCGCGTAGAGCTGGAAACCAGGCAATGGCACGATATAAGATGGCCGACTCTTTTCAATTTTACATTTAAACGACACACTATTAGGCAGACGCTCTACTTTCTGTGTGTGTACTTTCTTCGATAAAGGCAATTCCGTCGTAGTACATTAAACGACGCACGTTGAGAGCATTGTCATTTTACTTCCCGTTTTGGCACTTTTCAGTGAAGTCATTTCGATTACATACGTATAAAATTAAATATATATTGTGTTTCAATAATTTCACTTCACGTGTTAAGGGTAACGCTGTAAACGTTTTGGAAATGTAAACTAAGTCTCACAATTGTTACATGTATCTATAGGTTATTTTTGGACGCTCCGGTTACTAAGAAATGGCACTTCGTCTTCAGTTCCCTGACCTGTGGTGCTCCCTGAATGTGTCCTTTTATTATTCACTATAAAGCCTTTCGAAACGTGAAAAGTGAAACGATCATGACGCTTCTCCACGCGATCACGGCAAAAACTTGACTGTTTGAGGCCAGTGTGCTGTGGAATCTCGATGTGGAATCATTTCCATTGAACAAATCATCCACAAGGATAAAACAATTCCTGGATTAGTACTGACGTGTGCAAAATCCAGGAAAGTTATTGCAAACAATAAATGACCTGAAAAAGACTGAAAGTATGTGTTGAGGCTTCTATAACGTTGACCGCAGAAGTTTTGCTTTTAAACACACGGTTTTACTGAGGCTGTGAACTGTGTGAAGGAGTTTCCTGTAGCTCTTGGTAAAATGGATTAAAATTCCATGGAGCGGACATGGCTGTTTCCGGGCTTTTTTGCAGCGTTGATCTCAAATCCATCAATGTTTAACGGTGAAGAGAACGGCCTGTGGAAAATAAAAGATGTTTACATTCTTTTCATCTTTTTCATCACACAGAATACAGTTAAATATCATGAATTAAATATAATTGAAATTCAAATTTTAACATTTTAATAAATAAATCTGCCCGTTTTGATCAAGTGAAATACAGTAATTAAACTGCAAGATGTGATTTTGTTCAAAGTGATTTCGGAATTCACTGCTCATTATAATTAATGATTATATGAAACTCATAATTAATTTCACATTTTATGGAACTAAAATGGAATGTTTCAGGTTTCAATTTTCGGGAAAATGGATCAAAAGTAGAGACGACGCGTGACCGTTCTTCTTATGTGTTTGAACAAATTGCTTTGAATCAGATGCATTGAGAAAAATGAATAGTTGGAATCATCCGAACAAACAGTGATCAGTCCTTTTCAGAATGCATAGCATGAATCACGACACGACGGAGGGGGGTTGCGTAGAAGAGAGGAAGAGAGAAGAGGAAGGAGAGAGGAAGAAAAAAGAGAAAGGAGAGAGGACATGAGAAGAGGAAAGAAGGAGGAAATGTAAAGAAGGAGAGAAAGAGAAAAAAAGAAAGAGGTACGAAAATATGAGAGAAAGAAGAGAGAAAAAAGAGAGGACACAAGTAGAGCAAAGAGGGAAGAAGAAGGAAGGAGAGAGGAAGAGAGAAGAGAAAGAAAGGACAAAGAGAGGAGGAGGAAGAATGTGAAACAGAGGAAAAAGACAGGAAGAGAGATCTGCAAAGAGAGTGGAAGAGAGAAAAGGAAGAAAGAATAGAGAAAAGGAAGGAGGGGGAAGAGAAAAAGTGAAAGAAGAGAGGAAGAGAGAAGAGAAAGGAGAGAGGAAGAGAAAATAGGAAGGAGGGTGAATAGAGGAAGTACAAAGGAAGAAACGGAAAGGGAAGGGGAAGAGAGGTAGGGGAAGAGAGAAGAGAGGAAGATGAAGAGGGAAAAGAAAGGAAGAAAGGAAAAGGAAGGAGGAGAGGTAGGTGAAAAAGGAAGAGAGGAAGATGATGAGGGGTTGAAGAAGCAGGAAGAGAAGAAGAGGAAGGAGGGAGGAAGAATGGAAGAGGAAGGCGGATTAGAGAAAAACAGAGGAGAGAGGAAAAGATGTAGCTGAAGGAAGAAAAGAGAAAGAGGAAGCAGGAAGAGAGAATGAGGAAAGAGGGAGGAAGAGAAGAAGAGAGCTATCTCAACATATCATCGCATTGTTTATTTTTGCAAGTAAAAAGTTGATCCCACCAATTCCACCAATTCCATCTCTACCAAAATGGTCAGTTTCCCTAAACTGCAGGTATCTGTAAGAGGTTATCACAAAAAAAAGATAACGAAGCAAGCAGAAGAAAAAGAGAGATAAATGCAGGGTAGAGCTTTAAATATGATCGCAGCATCGCAGGAGAGAACAGAGCCAGAGGTAGGACAGAGGAGAAATGCTTTGTGTGTGTGTGTGTGTGTGTGTGTGTGTGTGTGTGGGAGTGCAAGTGGGTGGTAAAGAATAGAGAGCATTCAGTGGCACCACTTACAAACACACATGAACACACGGTTCACAAAATACTGGGAACATACAAACGCCAAACATAAAGACGACACGTATGCTCCGTCTCTTGTGTAACAGCATCAGCAGTCGCAGACAAGTCTGCCTCGATTATAAAATGCCACAGATGGATGACTTAACGTGACCAAATATTTGTACAGTTTGCGTGTAAACCGCATTAGAAACTGATACGTGTATTAATTTTGTCCAGAGTGAAAATAAAGTGCTGATTAGTTCCCAGTCTATTAAACATTTTCGCACTGCTGCGTTGTTATAATAATAATAATAATAATAATAATAATAATACTGTAATATCTATTGTTCAATGCTATCTTCAAAATGGTTTAAAAAAACGATTGGTATAAAAATAAAAAGTAAACGCATGATACAAAACTCTTTCGTGATATTCAACTGGAAAAAAGACATAAAAAAACACAAATAACGAGATGAAGTGTCGCTCATGATTTCACTTTTTCTATTGCATTAACTTTTAATTAAATAAGTCCCAAGAATTACTTATATTTGTAATCTAAAGTCGGTTGATAAAACATAATAACAAAATGTTATTTTATTTTATTCATTAATAATAATAATAATAATAATGCATTTTATTAATATTAATAATGAAAACTACTAATATTAACGTTAGAAAACTAAACAAAAACTGACAATATGAAAAGTTACAGTGGTGCAGCTAGTGTTAAAATTACGTTTAGGTCAGAATTATTATATATAAAACATGTGTCACTCAATTAATAACGCTATTATGGTGATTGGGTCTGCCTCTTTAATGATCCTGGAGGAAAGAAACGAATGTGTTGTTGATAGATCATTGTTAAATCTCAATTTAATCTTAATCCGTTAAAAAGCGAGAATTTTCAAACGAGAGCAAGCGTAGCAAAGACGCAAGTTTCTTGGATGAAATCTACAACCTACCTAAGAAAAGATCATTCTAGAAAAAAAAGTGAAAGTGAGTGTGTCAATGTGGCCACTAGGGGCAGTATCACAATTCTGCTCTTCGTTTCAACCGTCCAGTGAAGTTACACACACACACACACAGTAAAGTAAAACACACAAACCCAGAGCAGTGGGCAGCCTCAAGTAGTGTCTTGGTTCTGTTGCCACATTATCACATTCCAATTGCTGCTTTTCTCCTAAACCTCATTTTACAAAATTCGCAACAAGTTACCTTGTCGATTTGTTGCCAAAAATAAACAATTTGTAAAAATACTATAAAAACCAATCCGTATCATTGGTCCATTTTAGTTTGGCCAATCAGAAAGTAAAATATCGACCATGACCAACAGCCGCCAATATGGCTGCGTTTTCCACCCAATCTAAACAAAAGCGTTTCCCAAAGTGCGACGCGAGAAGACTTAGCAGTGACAGACACAATTACCGTTCTTTCCCACACCGCCACAAGCGTCGTGCTTAATTTGACCCACGTAGGAGGAGCAATTTCCCCTTGCGCTTCCACCATTGTTGTTCGTCTGCCATTGTTCGTATACTTCTGGAAGCAACTGGAAGACGACGGCGGACGGATTTGATCTAAGCAGGTGTCGGTTGGTGAATCACACCAGCCACCTGCAGTTTTTCGAATCAGACCGTTGCGTTATAAACAGTATCCCCCTTTTTTGCATATCCATAATAGCGCGTAGGCCATTTCGACACCTTCTTCCCTATACGAAACGCTGCGCGCCTTAACAAACTGGATTAGCTTTTCCTGAACATGGCACCCAATCAACAAGGCGCTGTGGGCGACTTCTGAGCGACGTGACACTGTAGATGTGGCGTGTTCACGAGTAGAAGAGTCCGTTGTGTTGATTGGCGTTTCATAACTGTTTGTGTAAAATGGTTTTGATTCATATTCGGACATTTTTTTGTGTATTCGGATTGCAAATAAAGCCACATTTTCACTTCTCTTTATCTTCCTCCCTGTCTCTCTCTCTCTCTTTCTCTCTCTCTCTTTCTCTATGATATTCCGTGCGTGGGCTGAGGCAGCTCACTCTCTCTCGGAATAGCACTGCAGTAGTTTAGACTTCTATAGGGGGAAAGAGAAAAGGAGCGATAGAATGAATAGGCCTTCTTTCTGCTCCTCTTTTCTCCCAGTGTGATGCCGTTTCCTTCATCACGCTTAAAAACAAACCGTGCTGTTTCTGGCTATTGACGGTTTTGACAAATGCATCCCGACCCTGTTCATCCTCTCTGGTCTTTCCCATGAAAAATTCATATTTATCAAACGTATTGCCTTGCTCTCCATCTGATCAAAGGCCTGAGCTCTTTCCATTGAACGGACGCAATTAGAATTAACAGATGATTGGACAGGGGAAAAAAGCCACGTGAATAATACAAAAAACACGTTTATCTTGAGAAGAAAAGAGAGGCCATAATCGCACAGAAGTCAATAATTAGCCGTCCCCTGCCTTTTTTTACCGGATGCAAGACAATTAAATGTCGATTTGGATTGGAGAGTGAAAAATGTGTGTTAATATTTACCAAAGCCAATAGAGGTATTGCTTTACAACAACATTTCACACACAACTGTGCAATCTTTTACATGGATTGATGGAAAAGTATCAGGATTAGGTCCATCTTAGCCGTAAAAACCTTCCTCATCTTGTTATTGAAAGTCCTTTGGATGATCAACGGGTTTATTAATGCTTTGTTTCGCATTTTTGTGAGACACATCACGCAAAAACATCCACATCTGAACGTCCAGAACATCTGCGCACACCACCTAGTTCACAATCTAATAATCTTGGAATAATCTATAGGTGTTTAAAAGGGGTTCACTAGGTGAAGGCCCACGTTTATCACCTGTGTTGTCACTGTTTTGGACTTTAACTCACAAAAAAAAACGACATTCCTCTGCAGACCCAGGCCTTGGGAAAAGTCCACTGCGCAGTCCACCAAAGCACAAGATGTGTTTAATGTTGGGTTTGCCATCCTTCTTCCCCTCCACGCGAGCCTGCTCGGATGCATCAGTGCTAACTTGTGATTTCAAAGGTGAGACTATCGTATTTGGAGTCTCGAGCGGATGGTGGAGCTGTAGTCCGTGGGTGGACATGACAAGCAGCGCGAGAGCAGTGAATGGCCGTCTGCGTGGGCGTCAATGCATGTTTGCGCGAAAATGTGATGTGGAAAAACCGTCGTCCTGTGAGTCCAAACTTACTTAAAACCCGAAAACGTGAGCGAATGCGTGTTTGCGGAGACGGGTCGGTGTATTTCCCCCGACACGATCGTGAAACTTGAGGGCCAATTGCACAAAACAGACGCGCGTCAAAACGTCAGAGCGTTAAGAATAATGTTTGATTCGAGTTGAGTCACTTACCTGCAGCGATTCGGGCTGTTTCTACCACTTTCACATCTTATCGAAACCCTGAGCGACGACGACGACGACGTTTATTTCCACAAACTGTTGCAGCGCGTCCTCACTGTGGAGATTTGGCAAGCAAACTACACTTCTCACGTCGATTCCCCCGTTGTTTTCTCACCCCTACCCCAATTGATTCCATTGTCGCATTACAGAAAAGACACGAGTTTGCCGATAAGGAAGAGATCGACCGATTGTAGTTGCCTGATAAGGATGAGGTCGCTGTGTGGAAGTATTCCAGCTTTCCACCAAGTCTCTGAAGTACTTTTAAACGGCCGGATTATCAGACGACACTGCTTTGCACGATGCTCTTTTCTGTACGCAAAAGCATTCCGACCCTGTCACGAAACGCCGATGGATGAGGCGTCTAATCTCACCGATTCGTGCGAGAAAGTATTGATGAGAAATTGACAAGTTGATTGCGGAGCGCTTCAAGTCTTTCGTTTCCTAAACTACTTCTCATCCTTGCCTCGATTATGGCTGGCTAAGCAATATAATGAGAGCGAGTGTGTGCTGAAAGGAGACACACCGAGCCGTTGCCATGACAACGATGTCATTTTGTGAGTGTGTGTGTGTGTGTGTGTGTGTGTGTGTGTGTGTGTGTGTGTGTGTGTGTGTGTGTTAAATCATACTAAAATGCTTTTGGAAATACAGGATGTAAATGAAATGAAGCAATTTGTCGCTTCAGGTGAATGGAGTTTGAGGATTTAGCAAATAATGCAAGACTACAGAAACCCTGCATCATGACACGCAAATGGCCCATGCAACACCCTATGGCAAAAAGCTTTTCGTTCACATAAAGACGTTTAACTCTTTACGTAAACTGACGCAGCCATATCTAACAATAATTCTGCATTTTTCTCCATATTAGATATTTGCTGTTTTACTTTCTCAAATTGAAAACAGTATCGCAATTAATCACGTAATTAATTTTCAATGAAAACAAAAATTACATTAGTGCCGAAATTTGTTTTGTAATTAAGTCTTAATGGAATATTGGTTTCGGAAAGATTATTTGTCAGATCATCTTCCAAAAGCGCAAGACACCAGGCAATCGCCATTTCAGCACCAAGGAGAGCGACGTTACACGGTCACGTATCCTCTTCACAGTACTTACGCATACAATATATGTGAAAATATGCTGTATACATAAATAAAAAATGTGGTTTAAATATAAAATAAACTAAAAAATACAGGAAAAAATATATCTTATATACGTAAAAAAATTGTAAAAAAATATATACGTATATATATACACATATATTTACACACGTTAGCTTTCTATTCAAAACGTGTCAACACTAACAATTAAAAATAAATTACAGCTAAACAAATGTGATTAGTTAGAACTAACAAGTTGAGAAAAAAACAGCTTTCCAAAAAAAACTTTATTTATTTAAATAAATGGTGACAAAATGCCCTGGTTATCCACAAAATAGTTTATTATTGCCCTCAGGCAATAATAGGAATCAGAAAAGTTTATATTTTGCTGAGAATCTTTGGAGACTGAAGGCTTGACATGAAATAACACTTAAAATCAATAGACAGAGAACAAGGTTCTTTTGACAAATTTCCGTTGCAAGTCAAGCCAGAGAAAAGATTGACAATAACAAAACTAAATGTGACGGTTTTAATTTATCACAAGCTGCTCATTGCTCTGCTATGTTCTTCTAAACCGCATTGACCCAAAGTCATTTTTTAACTTTTAAAATTTCAAATGCATATACAAATTCAGTTGTTTAATATGGAAAAAATATGAAAATGAAATATAGAAAAAAAAACAATGTTAAACTAGAAACAATGAATATCTCTCTCTCACGACAAGTTTTACATGAATATTTTTAGACAACTGTCTCCTTTCCATTTTTAAATACTGGACATGTCATGATAGTATAAAATAGTTATGCCTATGAAACCAAATGCAATAAAAGGGAATTATCAATCCCACCTAATCTGTATGATAAATAGAATTTCAGTTATGTGTTAGAAATACATGCCACTAAACCGCGTGTAGAGGCAACTACAGCAGTCAGCCACAGAAAACTACCAAAATCACAAAAACGTATTTTCAAAAAAATGCTTTACTACAATTTCGATGACCTGAACAATTGTATAGACCTGTGTGCGTCAAACCAACAACCTCTTTGAGTGTGAAACGAAAATAAAAAAATTGCCACATTATAAGTTTAAAGTCCTGAGAGTAAGTTCGGAGAAGACATTAAAACAAAACAAAAAAGAAGCGTGATATGGAGGGAGTTTGAAAAGCGTGCCAACCTGAAACCAAAAAGACAGTATAAAGAAGAGAAAAGGTGGTCTGCACACTTCAATACGTATCAATATGTACACAAAAACCACACAATTGTTCTACTATAGTCGTCTCAGAGCTCGTTTTTTATCCGTCTTCTTCTTTGCAACTATACTGCTATTGCTACTGCTGCCACTCGAGCTGCTGTTATTTGAATTGTTGACCGTGGCACCAACTGCGGCCAGACCGGCTCCGATCACACGTTTGTTTGGATCTCCTGCGTGTTTTTTGGGTAAGGGTCCATCGGCGGGCTCTTGCGGTGCCCCTGACGTGCCTCCCATGGCGTGAATCTCTGTTAGTAGGTGTGCGCGGGACGCATACTCCTTATAGTCCTCTAATAGCAACTTTCCGGCCTCCTCGTTCAGTGCAGACTCCGGGTTCGGATGAATCAGAAGGCACTTGATTGTCTAAGAGTGAAAAAGGCGCACAATGGGGTTGTTATGGGGTTAAAAAGCAGATAGTCATCTATAAAAGTCTATATAAATGTAAGAACTATGAAACTATGAAAGCACACGCGTTTAAAAAGTTTCATTTGTTGTGATAATGGTATTCTAGTACAGTGGTACCTCGACTTACAAATGTCTCTACCAACAAAAGTTTCATGTTACGAAGCATGTCTTCGAGAAAATATCATCAAGTAAAAATGGTTTCATGATAAACGTTGTAGGGAACAACGTTGTATGACAAACGTTGTAGGGACAAGATGTAGTTTTTTTCTTAGCGCTAGCTTTTAGGGAGGATGACCAGACAGCTTTCTCATTCAGCCTCCAACAACACATAAAATGTCTTTTGTCTCTGTCTTTTAGTCTTAAATTAGATTTATTCAAGGAACTTGTGTGTGTTCGTCACCGATCTTCTCCTCCCTCTCTCACTCACCATCAGCCAATTGCATAGAAAGACTGAAAAGGTAAATAAAAGGATTTTTATTCTTTTTTTTGTCACACACTTACACATTTTACCGTGTTTCCCCAATAACTGTTATACAACGTGATTATTTTTTTTCCACTGTTATTACTAACATTTCTTCATTTATAAAAAAAGAATTGTCTGAATTCATAGGGCCTTTACATAAAAAAGGGTGATTTGAGTCTCTACTCTACTGAATTAATTTGTGCCGAGAGCAGTTTCATAAGGTGAAAATTCCATAAGTAGAGGTACCACTGTAACTAGAAACGCACAAAACCGTAAACTGTTTGTTGTGATAACAGTATTTTACAGTAAAGCAGACTTACAAGTAAGACATGTCTCAGGCCCAGCTCTGCCTTCCAGTCTCTCTTTAATACATTAACACAGATCTCGCCCTTGTGACCAACGTTGGGATGGAAAATCTTAGTGATGAAGTATCCTCTGGGCGGCGCGGCGGGAAAGTCTTTCCCTAAAACCAGGCGCATCCGGAACACTCCGCCTGCATACGGAGTTCCTTCTGTTGTGAAGAACAAAAAGAAGTCGGCTTTAAGACCTTTAAGACAAAATAGCAACATATTTCTGACTGTGTACGGTTTCATGCAAGAAATTTAAAAAAAAATTATGAAGCAAAAATTACAGGATCAGTCTAAAACACTACAGATATAGATATGTATAATTTTTTATAGTGAGTGAGTGTGTGTGTGTGTGTGTGTGTGTGTGTGCGTGCGTGCGTGCGTGTGTGTGTGTTAAATACAATTTACATTCAAAATCCACATTTTATTATTGAAATATTTTAAAGAATGATTTTTGATCAAATGTTGAACTTGCATTCATAGTTATATGTTCATACTAAAACAAGTCTAAACAAAAAAACAACTTTAAACTAAATTACTATTAGTAATGACTGATTATTAGTCTGATTTATTATCAACAAAATGAACAACATTCTAAACAGAACAGGTCTATAAACTGCGGCCGGCGACTTCTCATTGGCTCTTGTAAACTCAAAGTACAGTAATGGTTCATTTTATTTTTTAAACCAATTAATAGATGACTAATTTGTCTAATTACAGATATGAATGACTAATAGAGTACTTCTCATTGGCTCTTGCAAACTAAAAAGTACAGTAATGGTTCATTTTATTTTTTTAAACCAATTAATAGATGACTAATTTGTCTAACTACAGATATGAATGACTAATAGAGTACTAACTTTTTACGACAATAACGTGTGCTTGATTTTCAAATGTAGTGTCAGATCATTACAAATATGTGTGGCCAGTCAAAAAACACAATACACACGTGAAAACAAGTGATTCAACAAAAAAAAAAAAAAAATGTACTTCCCAATAATCTCATCATGTCAAGGTGATTCAAAATGTTAATTTAATAGCAATTTTCTGTGCTGTGAAATATTGTTTAGTTGTGGCTGTTTATTTTATTTAGGCTGTTATTTGTGTAAATACACTTCTTATTTACCATACCATGCATGTATATGTACGTGACAAATACATTTTATTTGATTTTGATTTCTTTACACAATTTTGATGACATCAGTTTTATAGCATGACATTTAGATGAACAACAGAAACAAAAAAGAAAAGGCACAGGTAATTATTATAGTTCATGACACAATTAGATTTATTTCAAGCGTGGTGATATTTTCACACTAGCAGCAGAAATAAAAGGCAAATTTTGCCATGAATGTTCACCAAATGTTTTTTTTAACCATGTAACTCAAGGTTGACATAAAAACCAAATTAAATGAATTGCAACATTTGAGCAAAATCAGGATGACATAAAATTCTTTAACAAGAACAGTTTGATCCAACTTGACTTGAAATTTCATTATTCATGAAAAGTTTGATATAAATTGATTCTTATATTTTGCTATAAACCTGCAGCTCTTTCAATAGCTCTGTTCAGCACATAGACAGAAAGTTGTTTTAAATCGTTGTCACTTTTAGCTGCAAAAAAAAAGCAACAACTGACAGACACACTACACTTCGGGATTCGAACTTCCAACACTCTACCGCTGAGACTCAACTTTTTGTGTAATAATACATACAATAGATGTGCATTTAAAGCTTACCTGGACCCTCAATGGCAGTGTGAAGCTCTGTGATGTCTTCCTCACTAGGGTAGATTTTAATGCCCTCTGGAGGGTCCGCAGCAAGGGCAGAAACCTCTTTATAGACCAGCCTCAACACTTGAGGGGGCAAGTTCTCAACATTTGAATTCTGCATAAGGAAAGAGAAAACAGGATTTTAAAATTAAGCCTTACTTGTATCCAGTTTAAATGTATATGCATCTGAGTGAAAAAAAAATATTATAAAGAACTAGGCAATGCATTTCAAAATAACACGAGTCAATCAGTAGTGGTCGACTAATAAACAGCTATGAATTGGCTTCATGACAAAAACCATGTCATTGTTTTTTTTTTTGCCATGGTTACATGGTTCTTTCTGCAAAAGGAAAGGAAATGTAAGATGATAAAGAAAGAGAATAAATCAACTGAGTCGTTTAAAAACGGCCGTTTCTCTGTTAAAACGGGGTTCATTCTATAGTATGCAATAAAAGTACAAATATAACAGTAATGTAAACACTGTGAGAGAGTTCTGATCTCCCACAATAATCAGATGAAGCCTTAAAAACGGACTGTTGAAATTACATTCTTATGAACTGTATAAGAGTCAACAGTAAAATAGCTCTATGAAAAAACACCGAAATATTGAACTTAAAGGCTTATTTCGTTGCTGTTTAAAACACTAGTTTCATGACATCACCAAAAGAATAAATATAACAAGCAACCTACCATTTTAGACGCGTATCACTGATGTCCAGGAAAATTGTCAGATGGGGAAAAAAACTCAGCTACTACCGAACCGGTAGACTACAATCGAACGAAACCGAGCCAATTTGTAAAATACGCTAAACGTGTGAAGTGCTACAAACCAATAAAATACACGATTTCATCAAAATTCGGGGAACATTCACCCAAGTCTAATACTGTGTCGGTTCGCTTGCTAGTGCCGCTAAAGCTAAACGTCAGGCTAAGCTAACGGGATGAGTTACGGCCCAAATCTATCTTTCTTAAAATAGACTCTGGTATTGTCTTTACATAAAACGGGCCGTTTGAACGCGATGAAGTCCAGCGGTCACTTTCGTCTCAGGTATGACTTATCTGTTCGACAGCTAACTTCACTATGGGCTACTATAGCCGTCTTTGGCTAGCCGTCTTTGACACAGGAACAAAAATACAATTCTTTCAAAGCGTCAGTTCAAACGGATTCCGTCCAATCGGATCCCGAGACAAAGTCCATGTGTCTTTTCTACCCAATAAAAAGCTTGGAAAACAATGACGTAAACCTCCGTAGAACCTTCACGGACCAGAGAAAGTTGAGAATACGAAAAATGCTCTTCGCTAATAGGTTCGTTTGAATAACTCGGACCTCCCACAGGCCGCAGCGACGGCATAATATTTTAATATTTTTTTAGATATTCGGGAAATTTCCTTCTTAACAAAATCATTTTAAGCTTGCATTGTTTTTATATCTATACGTATGACAAATAAAAAAACTTTAGCGTTAAAGTTAAATTAAATTACAGTAATAAAAAACAAAGTGCCATTTGAATAATTAAGCACCTTTTTATAAAACACACTAAAAGTTATTACAATATATGAAGTAATGATACAATTATGTTATCTAGATGAGTACATACTTTGAACAAGACTTCATGAATTGCTCACATTCCCGATTTGACAGCCGGGCTGGGCTGTCGATTTATTTTAAGCTAAAACGGATTACAAATATTTTCAAAAGCCTTTACATGTAATAACAAATGCTTTAGTAAAGTTATTAAGGGTATGTATATTTGTAATTAATATACGGTACCTATATATTTTTAATAAATATATAAATTTTATAT
>MU204188.1:2938562-2954552 GCA_017309775.1 Paedocypris sp. Pulau Singkep | reverse complement strand
ATGTGCAGGATTACAGCTTTCCTGATGACCTTGGTGTATCATATTATTTATTTATCTACATTTTTGTGTATTTCATGTAGTTATTAAATTCAACAAATCATTATTTGGATTGGCTGAAATAATGTGTGTTTTAATGGGCCGCGGGACACTTTGATTTGGACAATTTGGGCCCCGAGGCCAAAAAGGTTGAGAAGCCCTGGCCTAAACCACACGTTGTATTAAAATATTCTCTTCAACAAGAAGAAATAAACTATAAAACACCATATTATAGTCATTACACACTCTTTAAGTCATGTTATTATATGAGGTTGGTTATTTAGAAACGTATTTCCGTTGTTTAAAAGGCTGAAAGCGCCTTTCTAGCAACTTTGAGTTGGTCTGGTACTGAGAAAAGCACTTTATAAATAAACTTGAACTTGAACCAAAAGTAAAATGGAATATAGATAAAAGGAAAAAATGTGAAAACCGATTTGACACGTAAATTGAGATACGAGAACGAGATACCACTTCAAAGCACCACTGTAATTGATATTTTTGATTTAAAATGATATAAACAAATAAAATATTATTAAAGGATGTAGGAACTATTTTAAACTGTTGCAACATGAAATATAGACAATACACAGGCAAGCAGAAGCGAAAGATGCGTTTTCGTGTTATCTTAAGAAGATCAATCAGGAAATGCCACAAAGACAAGGGGACTCACAGAGGGGGGTGGGGACTGCCTGTCACTCAAAGGCAGGTTCTCATAACCAGGGTTGCCATTGGAGGAAACGTTTGGAGTCCTGCATAGAGAAAGAGAGAGGTGTGAAGAGGAACGAGGCGAGGAGGAGAACGCAGCAGGAAGGAAGCCCACAGCCATGAGAAGAAAACAAAAACAACGGAAGAAAGACATGCCACAACAAAGGAGATGAAGGAAGGATCCGGGATGGAAACGGGAGGAAGAAAAGGTGCAAGAGAATTAGAGAGAGCAAGAGAGGGACATTCCACTTTAAATAAAGTCTGATTCGTTCACAAAGAAAGGAATTCTCGGAAAAGTCAATTAGAGGAGTCACTTTGGAAATTTGGATTCGTTTGATCGTTTTCTGGGATTATTTATTCTATCTATGATTACAAAAATGTGAGTAATTGAGAAGTGCTATTTAAAGGGTAAAGTATTTACGAAGTGGACTAGAAAAAGCAAATAAGTGAAAGAGTGAAACCAGCAGGAAAGACAAGAGTGATGTAATCTGGACAGCGTGGTTTTCAGAGGGGGCGGGACTTTACCTATACTGTGCATCGTCTCTGATTGGTGGATCTATGTCTGTCTTTCAAGGACAGACAGACCGACTGACAGACACACAGACAGACAGACCTCTGGACGCATGTCTGTTTCAGCTAGGCTGTGCTCAGCAAATACACCTGTCCGTGTGTCTGTCTGTGTGTGTGCGTGTGTCTTCCTGCTCTACCGCTCTGTGTGTGTGTGTGTGTGTGTGTGTGTGTGTGTGTGTGATCGGAGCGTCACGAGGTCAATACAGCTGCATGTGTGACACGCCATTAACTGTCGCTTTCTTTTTGGCCTTTTCTAAATGCGATTTCTTTATTTTGAGTGTAAATCTGCAACTCACTCCAAAATTAGATTAGTGCCAAAATATCGTACACTTCTGAGAAACTAACAAAAATGCGTTTCTTTTATTACGTTTTTTTTTTTTTTTTTTTGCGTCAGATTTTTGTTCGTTTCAGATTTTCGCATTTGGACTTTTGGCTCTAGTTTCACGTGGGGGCAGGCCTTACTCTGATTGGCTGGTGAGAATTTGATTGGCAGCAGCTGACCAGGAAGTGTTGGCGAGTTCAGCCGGTGTTCACTGTGTCATTCACCACTTTTTTAACATGATTTTACAAGAAGCTGTGATAAAAGTGTTTTTTTTTTTGCACTATATTGCTAAACTATTGTGGTGGCAGACGACTTCAGAATAAAAGAAAACATTTTTGTCTCTACACATCAAAATAATTGGAAATTGTTTCTGTGAAGAGAAGGTGTCTTAAATAAAATGTATTATTAATATAATTATGAAAAAAAATATATTATTAATAATAAAAGTGTACTGTAATGTAATGTACCGTACTTTTAAACATAAAATTTAAAAATAACTTTCAAAATTAAATAGTTAAATAGAGTTAAATAGAATTTAATAATTGCAGGCTGTATGACTGCGGTCTGTCTGGCGCAATAATGTTTAAGCGCTTGGTAAACTTCCTAGTCGCCCTCTGTCAATCACTTTCTCACCAGCCAATCAGAGTAAGGACCGCCCCCACATGAAAGTAGTGCCAAAAGTCCAAACGCAAAAAATATCAAACAGACCAAAAAAACCCGAAGCGAAAAAAGTTTTGAACGGAAATGTGCAAGCGAAAAAAATAAACAAAAATGTTTCTTAGAAATTACGAGTGATATTTTTGACACTAATCTGATTCCACAGAGAACACCATCGAAAAAGGTGGACTGAAAAGGTGTTGTGGTGCGGTGGAGACTGCGCTGTTCAGATGTGTGCAGGTGTTGTCTATTCTAAGTGTCGACCTGTCTGTCTGTCTGTCTGTCTGTGTTTCTGTGCATGTGTTACTCACGGTAAGGGAGGCGCGCTAGAAAAGGGGGGTGTCCAGCCTGCCCCCTGGTAACTATAGAAGGGGGGCACGGCCCCTCGCTGTGAGCCCGTGGCCGTCTGTCTACGTGCCTGATGAGAAGTGAAGGGGTCCTCGCTTTCGCTGTCGGAGTCCTCATATTCCTCTGAATCGCTATGCCGTCCGGCACGAAGTGTGGGAAGTGAAAAGAAGTGAAGAACAACAAAAAAAATCAACAAGGGTCATGAAATGTGCTCACGGTGCATTTGCTATAAAGAGGCGATGGCTGAAACATCTCTCTTAACTCGTCGTGAAATAATCCCAGTCTAGTGGATAATCCCTTAATCTGTGTCACTCCCTTTTTTGCCATATCACTTGGAGTTCGTGTTCCGACACTCGTTTCACCAGAAATGAACATTACTGTCACCTCCATTACCTCCAAACTGGACTTCAGAACATTTGGCACTTGGACGGAGTGGAAACGGATCTGAATCGATGTCCAGCGACTAATAGCTACAGCCACGTTAATTCCAGAGAAGATAAATGGACTGAAGTGCAGCTAAGCACTAATTCCTTTAAGTTGGGATGAAAACTCTCAACTGTTGAGAAGTTTGTCAGTATTTGCGCCGTTGTGGCCCATTTGTGCCCTAATGTGCCAGAGCGCTGCGTCTCCATTATTAACCTTCTGGCAGGAACTTCTCAACCAAGGGAAGATAATCTGCAATATAATCTCTTACATTTGAGGTTACAAGAAACTACTGCCATTAACAATGATCTCTGGCTGCGTTGATAAAAGAAATGTTATGTCACTTTATGTATGATACATTATGTTTCTATACAGTATTTTGTTTATAATAATGATTGTTAATTAAACATCTCAGTTGTTTTGAACGACTGTGTGGTGCAACATACTGAAACGTCATGTAAAATTTAAACCAAGACACAGATTTAGATTTGACGTATCAATATTTAAACACTGACACAGAAAGACAGAGCAAAGGATGGTGAAAGAGAAATAAGAACAAGACAGATGGACAGACAGGCGCATGAAGATTACAAACAGAGAGACAGATATGAAAACAAACCTACAAACAGTGAGACAGAGAAGCAAAACAGTTAGAATTGATATATAGAAAAAGAGACAGATGGATAAAATGATAACATAAACAGACAGACAGAAAGTAAATAAGATAGATACAAAGAGACAAACAGGCTAACAGACAGACGAATGGACGGACTGACAAACATGCAGACAGACAGACGAACGGACAGACAGACAGACAGACAGACAGAGAGATAGATAGATAGATAGATAGATAGATAGATAGATAGATAGATAGATAGATAGATAGATAGATAGATAGATAGATAGATAGATAGATAGATAGATAGATAGATAGATAGATAGATAGATAGATAGATAGATAGATAGATAGACTGTCAGAAAGACAGACAGACATGTATACGTATGAATGTACGTAGACAGGCAGATATAGATAGAGAGAGAGAGAGAAACAAACAGGCAGGCAGATATAGATAGAGAGAGATATAGATAGAGAGAGAGAGAGAGAGAGTCAGACAGACAGCTAGACAGACAGACAGGCTCTAACCTGTGAAAGCTCCTCCAGGCTCCAGGGAGGGAGCACAGAATGGCAGTGAAGGCGAGCGCAGAGAGAAGCGAGTAGAGAGAGAGGTAGAGCAATCCCTCCATCCCATCATAGCACAGACCCTTCAGCGAGTCGACATAATCCTGAAATGGAGCGAGAAACAGTGCAGTTTAGCTGTCAATCGCTGAGAAGCGAGTCAAGGTGTCGCCGTGGGTTACCTTGTTGAGGCCGCGGCAGTTGAGCAGCGCCACCAGCTGGTGGAAGTTTCCTTCGGTGGTGTTGAGAATCTGCTGCACGTCCTTGAGTGACTTCTAACGGGAACATGTGAAGCACAGTGGTTAGTGGTACTGGGAACACGGCGAGGAGCTGAGGGGGAGCTGACGTGCCTCTGCTTTGGGGAAGCGAGGGAGCGCGTCTCTCTCCAGACTGGACAGGTGGGAGTGGATGCTGGACAGAGCTCGCTGAGACTGCGTCAGGGTCTTCAGCCGCGGCAAACAACAACAACAACAACAACAACAACAAGCTTTATTATACACTCCTGCATCTAACACACTTTATTTAAATCAACTTGATGAAAACCAACTCTTGATGGATGGACGGACAGACAGATAGAAATCTGAAGGACGGACAGACGGGGAGACAGACAGAAACAAAGCAACAAAGATGGATGAATGAATTTAATGATGAATGAATGGATGGGTGGTAGACACAGGTAGGTAGGTAGGTAGGTAGGTAGGTAGGTAGGTAGATAGATAGATAGATAGATAGATAGATAGATAGATAGATAGATAGATAGATAGATAGATAGATAGATAGATAGATAGATAGATAGATAGATAGATAGATAGATAGATAGATAGATAGATAGATAGATAGATAGATAGAATTGTTAAAACACAAGTTGTACAAAGAAATACATTTAATACATTTCATATTTCATGGAATACATTTCATACAATGCAGAAATATTTTAGTTACTGATGATGATGAATTGCCAATATTTTACAATTGTAAAATTTTTTAGTAATAAATATTATTTATTATTTTATATATAACGTGTGTATATATAGACAGTATGTGTTATTTATATATTCATATCTATTGTATTGTATTGTATTGTATACATAACCCTATATGTTTTATATTTTACCTATCATAAAGAACCTGTGTTTGTGTATGCATGTCTGTCTGTGTGTGTGTGCGTGCGTGTGTGTGTGCGTGTGTGTGTGGTTAAAAAAACGCTTAACGGTAATCAATAATCAATGAAACACGAGAAACCGAGAGTGAATTAGTGAAAGACCATATACATTTACTCAATACATTTACATTCTGTGCGCAAAACACCAACCTTTTCTCATGAATGAGAAGCTATTTAGTTCGTCTAAAACTAAAGGTTGTGAGGAATTCATCATCATATTCAGACATATAATATTAACAATAATAATAATAATGGATTTTTAATAAAAAAAATTATTATTATTACATAATAATTGACAAGTATCCAGTCAATGTGTTGGGGAAAACAGCTAAAATAAGAGTTTACTACGTTTAGGTTTACTAAGGTTTCTACAGTCACACACACTGTCTTGCTTCATTCAGTTCGCTAACCAGACGATAATTGTGACTTTTTCCTCTACATAAACCTTTAAAAACACTAATCCGCTTTATTCCGCTCATCCACACAGTGACATTACAGACATTGTTTTTTTAATCTGTACTCTGACACCATTTTTAAGTCTTTATATTTAGACAAATCTGCCTTTTGATGTAAGTGAGAGCTTATTTTGAAGTGATGTGGCTATACAGCGTTGAGAGACGTTCAAATGTCTTCACCTGTTGAAAAGGGCTGGTCATTCTGCGGCTGCAGGTCAGATAATACTCCAGCATCTCTGAGAGAGACAGAGAAAGTGATACACATTTATTCGTTTACAAATCAAAGAGTTTCATGATTCAATGCAGCCGAGAGTTAAACCTACACCAAGACAGTGCAGGATTGAAATTCAATTTTGATACGACCCCTAGTGGCCAAAGGGACAAATCTCACCTCACTTAATTAATGTGAAAAGTGTTGATATAGATAATATTATCAATAATGCTGCACTATGTATTTCTTCATAAAACATCTATCTATCTATCCATCCATCCATCCATTCATCCATCCATCCATCCATCCATCTATCTATCTATCTATCTATCTATCTATCTATCTATCTATCTATCTATCTATCTATCTATCTATTTATCTATCCATCTATTCATCAATCCATCCATCATCTAACTATCATTTGTCTTTTTATGAACTAACATTTTCTTCAATCTTTTGTCTGTCTATGATCTGCCTCTCTGTCTATCGTCCATCTATCATCCATCTGTTCTGTCTGTCTATTTGTCTCTCTGTCTGCCTATCCATCCATCTGCCGGGCTGTCAATATATCATATTATGTCGAACTTTCTTGACTTCATTTTTTTAAGTAGTATGTTCTTTACTTATGTAGTACTATCTTTATTTTACAACGTTATTTTGTGTCAGAGTCAAATACGAAGTCACACCATCCATCCAGTCTCACATCTTACTCTTTAGTAACATCAATGTGTGTGTGTGTGTGTGTGTGTGTGTGTGTGTGTGTGTGTGTGTGTGTGTTTATACTGTACCTGAGCTTGTCCTGGAGTTGAACTGACTGGAGTTCAGAACAAACGCGTTCGGGTCAAAGCAAAAATCACTCAGAGCCTGAAAGACAAGAAGAGAAATAGAGTTAAAGTCTCTGAACACTAAGTGACCGAGTGACACACTTCCCTCAGTCTCTCCGTCCCAAAGCTCAGACTACTATTGATCTGCACTGTCTAATAACGATTGAGCTTCCTCGGAAGGAAAACCTTTTTCCTGCTCAAGTCTTCATTTTGCTAATGAAACTATGGGCTATAATGAAAGTGAATAGGGCACAATTTATTCAAGAGCTGATAGTCGAGGGGTCGGCAGAAAGAAGAAAAGAAAGTTTGAAGGAAAAGAAAAAGTGTAAAAACACTGTAATTAGAGCCAGATATTTTTATTTTTGGCAGTTTTTTCTGTTTTCTTTCTTGTCTTTTTCCACTTAATTTTCTTGTCTTTTCCCTTCTGGTTTGTCTATGCTTTTTTTTAATTAAAGGTTTCTGTCATAATGCTCTCTTGACCCACTTATCCCATCAGTGATATTTCCTCCTTTCTTTCTTTTTTTCTTCCTTCCTTTTTTGTCTTTCTTTCTGTACTTTTTCTTGAAATTCTTCTTGTTTTTTTAGGTAATAATTCCTCCATCAATTTTTGTGTCTTTTCTATAGTTTCAGAAATGTTCTTTTTTTCTTAATAAATAATGTTTTCCACAATTAATTAAATTTCAAATTTTAAGCTAATATTACCTAAAATCTTAGTCCTTTTCTTTCTAGATTTTTTCCCATCAATCTTTATTTTGCTCTCTTTTTTTCGCAGAATTTTTCATTTCTCTCAGAATTTGATTGTAATTTAATTTATCACATTAATCACGTATTGAAACACAATTTATTCATATTTGGATGGTTGTCACTTTCATTTTGGGACTGCACCACCCAAGTTCCCAGAGTGCAAAGCCCTTTTTTATTCATAGACACCCACTTTCTACATTTACCCCCCTCTCCCTCTTTTTCATAAGCTCACAAAAAGCGACTGCATCTTGGCCAAAGTGACCTTTTAAAACTTAAAAAAAGTCACATTGATTGAGCTTTGGCTGCTCTGCACAAACGTCTCCGACTATCATTCACACAGATGGCTGAATATCTGGGCTGGACGTCTCCTTCCTGCGAGCTCTTGTTTATCCTGTCAAGCTGGACACGGCCTGAATACTCACCACCACAGTGGCCGTCTCCAGGCCCAGAGAACCCCAACTCAGAAACAGAGCCAACCAGGCCAATACTGTCATCCTGCAAACACACACACACACACACACACACACACACACACACACACGCATAAGCCTCGAGCAAATCGCCTGCATGTTAAATGAAAAATGTGCTAATTAATCATAAAAATCATAAATTGTTATAATTAAAAAAAAGATAAAAAAAAAAAACCAATTAATAAAAAATGTATCAATAATAAACAGGGTTGTTAGGCTGTTGTATGTCACTTACAATATAAGAAGCCAACGTGCTTGTTTGGCCAAACCCAGCAGAATGAAGAAACACACCACCAGGTCGAGCAAGAGCAGCAAGACGTAAGAAAGCCACCTAAACCAACAAAAAAAAAAATCAAGAATATCTTATTTACGCAAATATTTGCAAAATAAAAATTCCATTAAAAGGCAAGGCAGTGTATTTGTGATAAGGAGACTATCTACAGCATCAGACTCTACTAATCAAACTCAGAAGAGTGTCCCACCTGTAATCTTCATTAACCATGAGGGTATTCGCTGCCCAGCCGGGGGAGAAGGGGGCTGGAACGCTGTTTGTCGAGGAGCTGATGGTGGAAGCTGCGGAGGGTGGAGACGGGGTGAGAGCACCCACTATACTGTCACTGCCATTGGCCCTGTAAATCCCATCAGAAAGGGAGAACAGACCTCGTCCCAGCGTCAGGTTGGAGAGGAGAGACACCACCCGCTCCGACAAGCGTCTGCAGGAGCGCGTGGGCACAAGTGCTGGTTTATGTCCTACAAACACGTCCTCCATGGAGCTCAAAGGCCCAGAGACAGACTGCTGTAGCCCAGTCACAGTGTCCGAAACCTGGACAGTTAAGAGAAACGTGACTTTAACATACTATAAAACCTCTATTATATCGCCACCTAGTGGAAAGGAATGAAAATTAGAGCACCACCCTCTATTTGAACGTCACTTTTTTACAGGTATATACGTGTGATACTATGAAGCACCGCAAATCAAAGCTTCAACATTCCAAACTTCCTCGCAACTTGACATGAAAAAGACAATAAAACAGTCATTTGATTTTTAGTGCGATAATCACCAGTAATCATCCTGTATTCCTTCATCCAAAAACATGAATGTGAATGCGGGTGAATGTGTAATCTGAATGTGTAATCTGCTTTAGTTTATTTAATCAATAAAATTAATTTTCACAAAATTATGACTAGTCAAAAAATACAGCGTCACCCTCTATTTGAAGGCCATCTCAAATAGAACGGAAGGGTTGGAAAATAGAACGCCATGACGGTCAAATTAAGGTTTTACGGTATAAAAAAATGCAGGTAGTAAAAAAAAAAACAATAACAGAAGATATTAAGATGGACAGACGGATAGATAGGGTCTACATTTTTACTTACAAATTGGTTGTTTCTAAAGATAAAGTTATTTATAGCATTTGCAGAACATGTTAATATTGTTAGAGCGAGAGAGAGAGAGACAGAGAGAGAGAGAGAGAGAGAGAGAGAGAGAGTGTGTGTGTGTGTGTGTGTGTGTGTGTGTGTGTGCGTTTCTGTTCTCACCAGCAGATCGATGGAAGTCAGTGTGTAATTGGCAGTGAGCAAAGATGAGGTCAGTTGGTACATTCCATCGTTCGCTTCGCTGTTACCATAGAAACCAACGCCAATAGCAACGCTGCAAAGAGCAGAAAAGGATTTGTACAGTGAGCAGACTTACAGTAGCGACATAAAATATAACAAAAAATGTAATTCATTTATTTGTGTATCTCTTTCACTATCAAATTAAGTCCCAGGCCAAATGTCCAACTCTTTATGACCAGCCAAAAATAGTAAAGTCTTAACTGTGTGACCCAAATGATGCCAAAATACAACAGGAATGTGTGTGTGTGTGTGTGTGTGTGTGTGTGCGTGTGTGTGTGTGTGTGTGTGTGTGTGTGTGTGTGTTTATATGTACGTGTGCATACATTTTGACATTCAATAATACTTTTATTAATTATACAGATCGAGTCATTCACCATGTGGAAAAAAACATTTAAATTTCCATAAGGGAATTTTGATGTTTCAGCTTCTGGCTAAGAGTGTAAGTTATTGATCGGCCCAGTATTGATTTAATATCATAGTGAGTTGAAGTCAGTGACTTTTGTTTTAGAACTTAATGTGGCTACATGCGCTAAAAATTTGGTTATATCACATTAATATTTGAAATCATTGTTTGTTTGTTTGTAAATCACTGTTCAATATTATACGCTGCATCTTGGCCGGGTGTTTATAATTAGTTTTTATAATAGTGTTTAAATTACAATTGATTTTCGATTCACTCTCCTGGTTAAACAAATAAATAAAAATGAAAAAAAAATGTGACCTTTCTTATTTATATATATAGATTTCTTTTTCGCTTCATTTCGGAATGTGAAAATTAGGAAAAAACAATAAAGGGACGTTACCAGCACAGAGTGACTGCTGCAACCGATGCCCATGTTACACAACAGATGCCCCGCCCCTTTCTTCCACTGTATCCGTGACCACCGCTGGCATCATCGTCTTCCTCTTCTTCCTCTCCATCCCTTCCCCCCTCACCACGATGGCAGCAGCAGTAGTGGATGAGGAAGGACAGAACTACGAGTAACGAGAGGACGAGAGCGATGGCAGAGAAGCTGGAGAGGACAAGAAGCGTCTGCGGGCACAAAATAACAGTTTGCGTTGTATTTTAAATATATAGTATTGTATATACATATTCATATATGAAATAGATATTTCCGTTGTGAAAACACTGATTGTGAAATATACATTCAGAATTGCAAGAAATCATATATAGAGTAGTATGACAAAATGGAGGATGCTTCTCCAATCTGATTGGCTAAAACATCTGGGATGTGGCTCTTTAAGAGAGAGAGGAAGAGGGAGGTAATTAAATCTTTCACACTCATTCAGATTTCACGCACTTTACATCTGGTTCCTCAGCATCTCTTCTCTCCGGTTTCTCTCTGTGCATCTCCTTCCGCTCGCTCATCCCTCGCTCTTCACCCCCTTTCTTTTTATCCACGCCACTGGATCTCTATTAATAATCTGTGACCTACTTAAACGCATTCACTGTTATTCCCTCTGTTTCGCCCTCTCTCTCTCTTTCTCTCTCTCTCTCTATCTATCTGTCTCTTGTTTGCTTTTCATCTCACACTCTCTCTTCCTTTTCTCATGCTGTTGAATTTCTCCTCTCTTCCTAATTCCAGCTATTATCCACATGCATTTTTTCTCTCCCTCGCATGTTTGCTTCCTCCTCTCTTTTTCTCTCTCTCTCTCTTTCTTTCCCTTTCTCTCTGTCCGATTATTTTAGCGCTGCTCTTTCTCAGCTCCGTCATCCTCTGTCATCAAGCCTGTAAATCTACTTAAGCCTCCGGATCAGAAAACACTGTCTAGAAACACACACATAAATTAAGATGAAATACTCCCAATGAACCTTCATTAAACACATTTAAAGCTGCTAATTATTCAGGAACATTTGATAATTACAGAAATGTCTCGCGGGAAGACATGGTTTTAAGCTAAGCTTTGCTTCTAGACAACTGAGAAGCTGTCAAGAGATTGTTTGACTTTTGATCATTAGGCATTCGTAAATCAAATACCTATTCTGAAAATATAAAGAAGAATAAAATCAGCTGAATTTAACAATCACAAACAATAGTCTCCTGACAACTGCGTCCATTTGTTTATATTATAAATGTTGAGTTTCACATTTACAAATTTTGTCAAATTTTGTCAGATTCTGACTCCTTGTCTTTCTGTTCTTTTACGCTGCTGTAAAAATAATACAAAAAAAACCCCAGTAAAAAGTCAGTAAAATGTAAACATAGGCAACGTAGGAGATTTAATGTAAGACACATAAAATATACTATTAAAGCAAAAAAATACAAGACACACATTGTTATATTAGATATATATCGTAAAACAAAAAAAAAAACATATAGGTAGAATAGGTAGAATATTTAAATGAAAACTTAAAAATAGAGTGAGCTACTATTTAACTTTAAAATCATATACTGTACATGTATAAGCCATAATATAATCAAACAAATAACCGTAAAATTATAACCATAGTAGCTACATTAAGTAATAACTGTAAAGATAAAGATCAATGCGATGACTGTATGTTGTATGATGCATCAACATATATGAAGGTTTAAAAGTAGCAACTACCATCTCAGTAGAGTTGAGATAATGAGCTACAGTAGTTAGTTAGTTAGTTAGTTAGTTAGTTAGTTAGTTAGTTAGCTGAAAGTTTGTTAAACAGTTAAACGAGTCATGTGGTTTAAGTGCCTACACAAACAAATAAAAACCTCCAACAGGATGAAGCAGTGGTGCTATCTAAACATGAAAATACCCTTAAAAACATATCACAATGATCTCAACTAAAAAAGAAAAAAATTCTCATAGATAATGGGACATGCCTTTTATCAGATTGTACATGACAGTACAATAGGAAAAGTGTTACTGTAATGTTACTATAATGTTACAATAATGTTACGAATCTGTGGTAAACGTGGGAAAGTGTTTGCCACAGTTCAATTTATCTTAGATCCATCCCCACATTTCCTTACATTCTTTTATACTTTGATAATCAAATACTGAAAAAGAAGTGCAAAAATATGAAAAACATTTACCGTTATTTTCACAATTTTCATCAAAACATTGCAATTACAAAATGTGATTTTGCTCAAAAGAAAAACCCCATTAAATTTGCACTTGGCTGTGTGTTACGTTAAGAAAAAGAAGAGAATGAGACGAAAATAAAGGCGCACGCCTACAGTCAGCTGTCGAGTGTGAAAACTCTTTGTGAGAGTGAGAGTGAGTAAAGGCAGCGTGTGGAAGAGAGAAGCTTACCTGCTGGTATTCCCAGCTGTCCGGAGTAAACACACTGTCTCGTGTCTGCAGGGTTAAATCCCAGCGAGGAATTGCGTGGCATAGTCGGACCCACACTGATGGCGAGTAGCTGGGAACCGTTGCTATGGCTGCCATGACAGCCCTCACTCACCGTGGTCTTTCCTGCGTGTCTGGAAAAAAGAAGAGCAAATGGAGAAGCTTTTTCAGTCCAAGTGTCTTTTGGTGAGATGAAAATGTGACGAACCGTTTTCCAACATTAAAATTCAACCGTATAAATGAGAATTAACTATTGATAAATAATAAAGTGAGTGAGTGGCCACTAGGGACACTAAATGGATTTTTATGTGCCATTTAGTGAAGTGACACAGAAACCAGGAGCAGTGGGCAGTCATATGCCTTGGTGCCCGGAGGGGCAAATGTAGTTGTAGAATTTTTTGGACTGGGATTCGAACCTGCGTGAAGCCGTAAGTGGGTGGCAGATCTACTCTCTCTACCACTGGATTCTATAGAATAGAATTTTACGTGTGTTTAATACTGTAATCAACAGTGCTGACACATTTTAAGTTTAATATGATGGAGCAGTGGGTAGCACTGTCGCCTCAGCAGGAAGGACCTTGAGACCTGAGGTGAGAGTTCGAGGCTGGCCCGGGTATTTCTGTGTGGGTTTCCTCTGGGTCTCCGGTTCCCTCCCACAATCCAAAAAATGTGCCTGTCAATTGAATTGTCTTCAGAGAATTGCTTGTGTTAGTGAATGTGTCGATCTGTTTATCTTGTTGCCGTGACCCAGAGGCGGTTGAATAGATTTTATACGCCTGCAGTATAGTAGGAAGTAAAAGAACTAGACAGTGACTCAGACGGAGACTGAACATGATGCATACTTTCAGCTATTTATAAAGATGACTTGTGAGATGAAAATAAAAGCATACGCATTTGGAAGTGGACAAATAATGTGGAAGAGCCAAAAGTGGAAGACTTACCGATGTTAAAAATAGCAAACTACAACAAACTGGATTTAAATTGTGACTAATAAGGCAGACAAAATTTATATTAATCTTGCTGAAAAGTACAATTAGTGGTTTAACTTCTTAAATGTTTTAATCAAGGCAATTTTCCGTCAATGGTATTTGCCTATTCCAAACCCAACAAAATGTACTTTTTTTTTTACAACATTAAAAGTGATTAAATCATTTAAAAACTTCTGATCACTGTCATTATAATTTCAAAGTGATGGGCTTTTCTCCCTAAAATGAGCACAAGTATTACATATCTATTATCTATTATAAATGAAACTAATTTAGCATACTTACTGCTATGTTTTGACAAATATGAACTATTTTACATTGAAATTAAAATTGCATTTTATAATAATTATGAAAAAAAAAAAAAAAAAGAATTCCAGAACCCTCATCAATAGTACAGAGACATTACAATTATAATGGCCAAGATTTAAAAACAAGGACACATTATATTTCACAATCCATCATTAACATTTAAAAAGCAATTAAAATACACCATAAAATCAATGAGGCTGTTACACTTCAACATTTGCTGCTATTCAGATCCAATAAAACCATGTCAAAGCACCTGTAAATGACAGCAAATTACAGATCCAGATACAGTTTGTTTAATTACCTAATGTATTCAAAAGGAATTTCTTTGTTCATTTAAAATTTTAAACTTGTTTTTCTTTCTGTGGTTGAAAGAAAGAGAGGGAAAAGTGGCCATATTGAAACTCGATAACTGCAATGTATTAAATTATGGTACGAAATATAGAAGACAAGAAACACACAGAAACACAAGAAAAACATAAAAATGCAAATGACAAAATGCACATATTTACATACACAAAATGTACAAATACAAAAATATTTGTGTTTTTATAGTTGTGGCCTAGTGGTTAGAGAGTTTGACGTGACCAAATAGGTTCGAATCCCTTTCCACAACTGAAATGTATTGGTAGTTCAGACATGGAACTCCACCTGCTCCCGGGGCGCTACGACGTAAGGCTGCCCACTGCTCCGGGTGTGTGTGTGTGTGTGTGTGTGTTTTTGCACCAAATGGAGTAGCAATACTAATTTCATTGTGACCCTGTGTGAAGCATTCCATTCCATTTTCAATAATCCCGTCTCTTCTGCATTCAGGATGTTAATAAAAAATCCTCAACCAGGCGGGAATAATTCGTGCGGTTCAACGGAGCCTGATCTAACAGATATCGACGAAAACTCTCGAAAACCTGAAACAAACTGGGACGCAATTGATCGCGGATTGAACTTGCAGCTCTGGACGATCGATCTCTGGCTCTGGGACGCGCACACGCGGCTTCATGCAGCACTTTCCAGGCTTTGTCTCGGCGTTTGTGCATTGTCTTGTCATTTACCACAGAACTAAGTCCCAGTGCGAAAATAATAAAACGTTTGCCCACCTTGATTTTGCAGCGATTTTGCGGAAAGCCTCCGTTCGCGCGCCCTGTCGTCGCTTTTGTTCGCGATTAGACGCAATTACCGAGACAGTGGAGCATTAAAAACGCTTTGCATCCTGAGTGATGACGGCCTCAGATTGTAAACTACGGCGCTTCAAGTCCGTTTGTGCCTTGTCTGTGTCCGAGTCTCCAAAAACAGACCCGTCAAATCCACTTTGAATTTCAAAGACGCCGAGAACTTGAACCTTCATCCACGTTCGCGCGGAAAATTCCAAATCTCGTGATGAAGACACTTCCACAATTATGTCGCCGACGTCGGATGCTCCACGACACGTAATCTTTCAGTCCGCAAAAATGGGAAATCCATAACATCCAGAGGAAATAAATCCCTCCAATACAGCGTGTCCATGCACTATATTGTCATCTAGCGATATAAAAGTAGATGTTCAGTGACAAAAAGGGTCTATAAAAATAAATTTCCGTGTAAAAACATTACATCATAAAATAATTCAAAGACAGATTAAAAGGATGTGGTCCTGAGGGTCCCAGTGATCAGGACTGAAGTTCTCTCTCTCTCTCTCTCTCTCTCTCTCTCTCTCTCTCTCTCTCTCTCTCT
>MU204188.1:2832224-2915716 GCA_017309775.1 Paedocypris sp. Pulau Singkep | reverse complement strand
ATAATATATTTATATTTATTTCAGTAGCATATTCTTCTTTGCATTTGTTTTGTCTTTTGATACCGATTAAAGCGCGATTATTTCGATTGCCCCCTAGCGGTGGAAAAAAAATCCACAAAATAGCCGCTTTTTTCTATAAGCCGCATGGTTCAAAACCTAGGAAAAAAGTAGCGGCTTATAGTCCGGAAAATACGGTAACTTTGTTTTTGTAATTTTTGTGAAAACTTTACTGATTTTTGTAGCAGCAAATTCCAGAGAATTTTGCAAACAGTTTGCAAAAAAAATTACACAATAAATATACCTGACACAAATCGCAAAAAAACCCTGATCCTCAGTATTTATAACTCCAGACACTTGACCGTACAGTACAGACTTTCTACAAACTTAAAATCTATTTTAATGTTTATTGCTTTTATTGTTTTTGAGTATTTTTTATTTTTAGTACTTTTTATTGTACTTTTTAAGTCGTTGTTTTTCTTTAGTTTAATAAAAGAGTAGTTTAAAACAACTTGTTTCCTATAATAACAATACATTAAAATAATTATTCTTACTAATACTGTCATATGAATTTTTGTCTTGACCGTACAAAATCTCTCATTATATACTGTAATATTTTTTCATGACACTGGTAATCAAGGTTAATTCTCTGCAATAAAACATTGATATTATTCCCATGTTATTCCCACGATTTTATATCACATGTACGTACAATCTGCTCCACAAAAATTCCATCATGCTATTATTCTTCATTTTCTTTGTGTTCCTCACTAGTTTGGATGTACTACTGTATTTGCATTTCAGTGTAATTTGTGAATGTAATAATTGTTCTTCACTCAGGTCACACGGCGAGGAACACAGACTCTAGCTGCCGTGTGGTCGGAGAAGGGACAAGTGGAGATTTTTGACCTCAGGTCGCAGTTGGAGGCGGTGCACAGTAGCTCCGTCATGTCGGCCTTCATCAAGCAGCAGAAGGAAGCCACGCCTCTATTCAGCTTTTCTGGTCACATGTCAGAGGGATTTGCCATTGATTGGTCACCTAAAGTCCCAGGTAAATAACAGACTGTGACTTTGACTCGCATTAATGTGAAATGAATACATTTTTTACTTTTTTTTATTTTTATTTAGGTCGTCTGATATCTGGCGACTGCAAAAAGAACATTCACGTCTGGGAACCACAGGAAGATGGATCTTGGAAGGTGGACCAGAGGCCGTTCAGCTCTCACAGCCAGTCTGTGGAGGACTTGCAGTGGTCACCAACCGAGGCCACGGTGGAGTATTAACACACATTTGACATGTTTAACCCACGTGAACGGAATCAAATGATGTTTTGCGTCTTCTGCATCTTCACGGTCAGGTTTTTGCATCCTGTTCAGTGGATCACTCCATTCGTGTTTGGGACACAAGAGCTCCGCCTAATTCCATGCTGTCAGCCAATGAGGCTCATTCGTCAGACGTTAACGTCATCAGCTGGAATCGGACCGAACCCTTTTTGCTGTCCGGAGGAGACGACGGCCTCCTGAAAGTTTGGGATTTACGGCAGTTCCAGGTAGAGGCTTAAATATGCATAGCAGAAACTATAAAGCAACCACATTTATTTATTTATTAATAATTATGAATATTGTTAATATTAAAGTAAAATAAAGTGAGTCAACATGGCGAACAATGTCGAAATTGTGCTCTGATTTTGCATCCAGTGAAGTTAACACACACAAACCCGGAGCAGTTGGCAACCTAATTAAATCATATTAATAAATGCATTTTTTGTTTGATATGATCCCCCCCCCCATTCTGTACTTTAAAAGCAAGGTTCACAAACTACAAATCCAGGAATGCGATGCTTTGCTTGCCTTGCATTATAGTAATTGTATACTTTGTTACGTTTGTCTTTTTTTTTTTTTGTGGTAATTTTCAGTTATTTAGATTAAGTATTCATTTTTAGTGTTTGATTTACATGATTTCTAGGCTATGTTTTTATGTAGGACAAAATATTTTGGGTTATATAAAGTTCAAGTTAGCTTTTTCTGGATTATTCATGTCGTTTACCCTATATTTGTTTTTATATTTATTTGTTTTAGTGTGTTTCGTAAATGTTTATCCTGTTCAACCCATCATTTTGGTGGGCTTTGAGAGTTTGACCCCCCTGATAATGGACAACTGACACAGTATAGAAACACCATAACGGTTCAAATGACCCAGTAAATGTTTCCATTTCATAGTTATTGATCGGTTCTGTCCTAAATGAAATCTGTTCCCCTTCTAGTCGGGACGTCCCGTGGCCAGCTTCAAGCAGCACAGCGCCCCCGTGACCTCAGTGGAGTGGAACCCGGCCGACTCCAGCGTGTTTGCCGCCTCAGCCGCTGATGATGTCATCAGCCAATGGGATCTGTCGGTGGAGTCGTGTGAGATGGGAGGCGAGGGAGAGGACGTGAAGCAGCTGCCGCCACAGTTGCTCTTCCTCCATCAGGGCCAGAAAGAAGTGAAAGAGCTTCACTGGCACCCACAGATTCCTGGAGTTCTCGTTTCAACGGCCTTGTCCGGTTTCAACGTCTTCCGGACGATTTCGGTTTGAACAGGTTCTGATCTTGGACTGTTTTGCGTTTTATTTTCACCTCTCCGCAGTGAAATTTGTCATGTTCTTCAGTTTATATGTACACATTTTATGTATGCGTCTACATAAATGTGAGTTGTTTCTCAGACTGATTTTAGTCTATAAAGCTTCTGAAGTCTCTTTGCTGTATTCGAATTAAGCATTCTATCAAGCGTTCATGGTTTATTAGAAACTTGATAAGTCTCAAAAACTGGCTTCTAACATGCTTAAATATGGCAGAAGTCTGCCCTCTAGTGTAAATCTGAAGTAATTTGTTTTTTAATTTTTTATTATTCAATACTTCACATGCTAGAATTCAAATACTGCTTACTTTTAATAATTTTTTACAAAGTACTTAAAGTAAATGCAACTGTTATATTTGTGTATACAGTGCGTGACTGATTTGCAAATTTGAGAATAGAAGGTCTCTCCAACAACCAAAATGTTTTGCTTGTACTAAAATGATTTGAGGAACAAAAAAAAGTCCCAAGGCAAATGGTTTATTTACCAGCAAAATCTAAAAAAATATACATGTCTTAAAATAACATGCTTACAGAAATGCATTTTATCTCCCTTGGCGTATTACAAGAACACGTTCCAAACCTTCCAACAGCGCAGTTTGGTCCAGTAGCTTTAGTTAGATGAATAGTTTCAAATATTACACACTGTGCTGAAGTTATTCAGCCGTCAATCAGCGTCGAAAAAAACAAACTGAATGTTAATTCTATTCATTTTTCCCTTTATGAGTTCAGCCGATCCGGAATGTGATCGTCTTCATTCACAGTTTCACTGGATTTATGAACGACGTAGTGCGTATTTATTAGTGTTCAATCTATAATATTTTAGCATTTTTACAAGAGCAGACTTTATACAGCAGCACTAAATTGTGTTCTGATAAACCACGTTTAAAAACTACTTTGGAATTTGAGGATTCAAAATGATCCTTGAATCTCCCACATAAAGATAAACATTTTCCCGACTGAATGTGTCAGGAAACTAAGAGCAACTATGATGTACAAAAATAACACGTTTGAACTACTTGAAGTGTTGCATCAGACTTAAACGGTATCATTTGGGTTTTTGTTTTTGGAAATGCAGTGTTTTTTCCCCCCTCTATTGGGATTAAAGCTGTTTCTCCAGTCTAAATAAGACATTCAAGGTCTTTAAAGAGGGTTTTCTGTAACTGGAAAACCTTCAGATGTTGTAATCGCGCGATTCCGAGGCAGCAAAGATTCCAAACGAAGGATCCGAACGACATTGTGAACTTCAAAAATGTGGACAGGTGAGCTCCACACAACCTGGCTGTTGCTCTGGGTGTGATTTTATTGAGTTTCTGTTATTGAGTCGTTTCGGAAAACTCTGGATGCTTGCGAGCATCTCCGTTGTTCTTCAGTGATCCTCGGATCGCTCACAAGCCAATTTCATCGTCCGAATCCTCATCGAAAACGTATCCCTGATCTCCGTTGGTACCATCTTCCGAGTCTGACTCTGAATGATGCAGGTCTTTTTTATCACATTCCGAGCTGAGTGAGGAGGAAGAGCTCGGAGACTCGTCCACCTTTTGATTATTCACTTCTGCTTTTTTAGCGATGAAGTCGTGAATCCCTCGGCTCGGACTCGTCACTTCCTTTCCGTTCACCTCTAGCCTCTCGATGGCATCCTGTCGGCCTATGATCTCATCTTGCTTCTCGCTGAACCGCACTTTTGGCCTCAGCCCTTTGGACTTGATGCCGTCCACCTCGTAGAGATGCTCGTGTGAATGGCTCGTCTCCTTGCTCACGCTTTCCATCCCCGTCCAGTCTTCACCGCCTTGCTGTGAAATCACATCCATTGCACCATTTCCAGGAATAAACGCATCTTGGCCGTGTGTCCAATCAGAACCCAATGCCAGTCCGTCCATCACTCCCAGCACGTCTCCTAAAATCGAAGGTCCTAAGTCCAGGTCAAGGTCGAACGACGACACGGAATCCGAGTGCCGGAGCTCATAAGTGTCGGTTTCTTCTCCAAGTCCACGTACATCATCATGGTTGTTGTCCTCGGTTGGCACTGGCTGCTCAGAGTTGGCGTTGGGGCTTGATGGTCCGTGATTGGACAGGAAGGAAGTGTCACCGAAGGCATCACCACCGCGGCCGATGTGCATAGTGTGGCGGAAATCACCCAGGGGCGCGGAGATCATTTTCAGGTCGAGACGTGTGGTTCGAGCGGATTTGTGGCGAGGCATGACGGCGACTGAAGCGCAAAAAGGAAAGTGAAACATGGTTAAAATACATAGAAGTTAAATTAATTGATGAAAACATATTTAGATAAATCAATCATATATTAAAAAAAAAATCAATCACAAGAATTGCATTTTTTTCTCCCCTCACGACAGTCTGCTCAAGAAATTAAACGAGGTGTTAGGAGGATTTTTTTTTTATTTTTATGAAAAGTGAAAACACGTTGGCAAACGCCGCAGCCAAGCTGAAACTTGCACGTAACGACATTCTTTCCTCGAGCTTTCGCGTATGAAAAAACAACTTTATCCTTAAAACATGTAACGTCTGAGAGATCGTTTAGTTTAATAGTAGTTCACAGATGATAAGACTCAAATGCAGAAACACGGGTTGATCGCTCCTCACACATGCGTTTATGCAATTACGCACTGTAAATATATTTTATGTATTTTAAAACTATCGCGCTTCATTCAGGCAGCTGCAAGTTATTACTGTACGACATTCAGGCGATGTGTTCCATATAATGACAATTCATCCCCAGTTTTCCAAGATATTTAAGCATAAACAACTGCTGGAACAGCTGGAAACGGAATCAGTCGTGGTTCGCTCTCCAGATCCACTCACGGTTATGAAACATCTGGAGAACGTCTGGTGTCGTTTGTCTACTATTTTACTCTTATTACATCAGAAATTATATAGTAAAAAAGTAAAAACACGAATTTTTACTCAAGTTAGTTTAAAACTCTTCGCAATTCACTTTTAACGTAGATGATCCGCTTTGAGGCGGACTAGTGTCTTCAGAAGCAAACAAAAACGCTGCAGCAGAGTTGCAGTGTAAAGTTATAATCCACTTGTTTCAAACAACAGAGTAAATAAAATTAAAGTCTGTTCATCTCTAACAGGCTATAAGTGTCTCGCGGCCCTTTGAAGAGTTGAAAAGCGCGTGAACTAATCCAGAAAACTTACTTTTTGTAGTGCGTGATGGTCAAAAGTCTTAAAACGAGTTGTAATTGTTTTACAAAAGTCTTTCAAATCTATTTTCTTTTCTTCTTTTGGAGACTTCTCTCGGATGGCTCCTCTGCTTTTTTTTCCTTTAGGGATGGGCGAGGAAGTGACGTGCTGCGGAGGGCGCGCTCGTGCTCGTGCTCGTGCCCGCGCATCTGGTACAAACTCACGTGTTATTATCATGATAAAGTTACAGTATTGAAAGTGCGTTCATTTATTTTTATTCTTGACAATAACAAATAGTTAATTGAAGAATTAAGCTTACTATTGATTACTTCACGTCGAAACGTTTTTCTCAGGCTGGATGTTTACTTGAACTTTTCGTTTATTGTTTCGGATGAAATGCAATGAAAACACCCCGCAGAATCCCGTCTGTCAACATTTTAAAGTCCGTTGAAGCAGAACCCGTTCTTAAACTGTTCTATTGTTCCGTAACCCTTATTTCTCAACATGTAAACGTGGAAGATGCTTCAGTTTTAATTTCTTTCATTTTTTTGTGTTGTGAAAAAGAATGACAGAACACAGACATGGGAACTGATGGCGTCCTCTTTGATGACGCAAACATCCTGGCTGGACGAAGAATTCAAGGATGCTGCTGCTGCTGAGTCCTGAATCTCACCACATCACTTCCTCTTTCTCAGCACAGAATGTCACACTCACTCCTGTTATTACGAGGACAAACAATGAAGAATGGCTTGAAGAGCTGCCAGATAATGAGATCACAAATACCAACATAGACACCCAGAGCATGAAGAGTTATACCAAGATGAAAAGTATGTACACTATATACAATTAGAAAACAAAAACATTCTTGAGGTTTCTACATGGAAAACTTATTATATATTTTTACATATATATACCCCCCCCTTTTTAAAACCTTATAAAAATATATAAAATTCAATAAAAGTAAAAAAGAAAAACAATTTAAAATAAATCTTGACGTTTGACAAATATTTTCACGAAAACAATGTAGGTACTGCCATCTAGTGGTCGGTATGAGCATTTGAAAAAAAAAAAAATAAATAAAGGAATTACAGTAAATTAAATGCTAAACAATAAATGATTCAGCTTTTTAAACATCCATTTATTAATTACAAAACGAATAAAACGGGGTGGCGGATTTAACGTTTTTAATTATAAGGGTTAACTTTACAATTTATCATTTGAAAACGTTTCATAAATTATATTTACAAAAATAAAACCACATATAATAAAATGTAATTATTGTATTTTCAATCGTTTAATAAATTCTTAAATTTGATATTGAGTGATAAAATACCGGTAAGTCTCTTCGAAAAAACCTGAAAAAGAACCTTTATTATGAAAGACGATCGAGGCTGCTGCGAGTGGGAGTGTTTCGGTCTTTGTGGCCCAAAATGTCTGACAACGCAGAATCTCCTACAGAAAATCAACAAGATGAAGCGTCGACTCAAAACACTGTCATCGAACATTCTGCATCATCGGAGGAGAAAAAAAAGAGTAAGAATTTAGAATGATTCACAATGTAAAGGTCCAACAGAATTCATAAACAATATTGCGGCCGTTTGAGGGGCGGGCTTTACGACATTGACTTCCGTAGTTTTTAAAATATTGACAACATTGTCAGCCAATAATCCGTACGTGTGTGTGTCCAGAGCCAATGGGTTTAAGGGAGACTTGTTGCCCCCTCCCATTTCTATGTTAGTGAGCTCTAGCGCAATATCGAATGGTTATAACGTGTTTAAATGTCATAGAGTAGAGATTAAATTGAGCTAGCGAGAGTAATGTTTCATTTCATACTCCGTACTTTCAGTGTTAATCTAATTTCAGTTATCCTCGAACTGATCATGTTAAAATGATTAATCGTTTTTTTACACGTTTGGCGCACTTGTTTCAGATCAACATAATAAACATACCAAAGACAACATAGTACAAAGCAATCTTTTTAAAGAAGGATTTAATTACAAAGGGAAAAACATGATCCCGTGTGAGAAAGTGATTGATGGGGCAGATTCTCCTCCAATATATATATATATATATATATATATATATATATATATATATATATATATATATATATATATATATATACACACCTAAATTACCATAAGTCTTAGTTTGATTATGAATCGTTTCTTAATTCCACAGAAGTTACATTAGATTTTGGATTTCACCCTATTAAGTCGGAGTGCCCCAAAAAATATTTGTAATTTGAGTGTATTAGATAATAGATCATGTATTAGATAAATTGAGTCTGGGGGGGGGGGGGGGGTGAACCAACCATTTTTAGAACAATATACCCACATCGGAAATTAAAATGTCTTCATTAGGAATTTGCTTGTAGTATTTGCTTGTTTTCTAGTTTGAACACTGTTTTGTTTTTCAGTTGATGTTCTTTTGAAAGCGGTGGGAGACACACCCATCATGAAGACCAAGAAGTGGTCTGTGGAGAGAGGAAGAACGGTTCAGTCTCTTGCTCAATTCATCTCCAAATTTCTGAAGATGGAGCCCAGTGAGCAATTGGTGAGCAATAGTCATTCACACCTTTTTTTTAAAGAAATTCAAGTTGATTTAATTCAAGGTATAGACTATAGACAACAAATGTGGGGTTCTTATATTCACGGGGTGCTTATATTCACATAAATACGGTATTTCTTATTACTAAGGTTTTTTAGTTTGTGTTTATTTACGACCCGTGTCTTGCTTTGTCTTCCATCAGTTCATTTATGTCAATCAGTCGTTCGCACCATCACCAGACCAAGAAGTTGGTGTTCTTTATGAGGTACGTTCTGTTCTGTCTGTTCTATTGTCCTTTTTGCACAAATTATAACGTTCAAATGGCTTCAGACGATGAAGGCCTGCTGATTGTTGTAATGGTCTCCCATGTGATGTAAATGTGATTTTTCATATTAACGTAGAAATTATAGTGACTGGATTCCAATACATCTTTCCGAAATGTATTTCATCAATAATGAAATGTAGAATGAGCTACTGATTTACAAGCACAGACGTTTACTTCAATTTACAGTTTACAATCCTAATTGGAGAGTTTAGACGTCTTAATTAGTTATTTTTTACTTTTGATTCAAGAACGTATTTTTTTTAAAGTATCTATTGAGTAGCTTTATAAATTAGACAATGAAAAGTTAGTAAGTCTAAACCAGGTTTTTTTTTTTAATCTTATTTAGATTTCTAATTTTCTAATTAAATTTATTAATAAGATACATTTGATATTAAATTAGTGTTTATTGAAAATGTTCACCTTTTCTTTTTCTTCAGTGCTTTTTACGTAGATGAATATAAAAGAGCAATATTTAAAGCTAATTTCGATTTTTTTTTTATCTTATTATAAACGAGTGTTTAATGAAAATGTTTACTTTTTCTTTTTCAGTGTTTCGGAAGTGATGGCAAACTAGTTCTACATTACTGCAAATCACAGGCTTGGGGATAAACACACTTCTCTTTTTTCCGCTGCTTTTCATTTATTAGCCCTCTTTTACAAACCAATGATTTTTTACAACTTGTTTTCTTTCACTGTATTTTTTTTGTAAATAATAAAGTGTATATGCTGTTTTGAAACAATGTGTTGTGAGAATTATGAAGCAAGAAGTGGAAATGGTGGGAATCAAAAAAAAAAAAAAACAAAAAAAAAACTGTCAGAAGTGACTGTTGAAGTGATTTACAGAGATCTGGACAGTGATTGGTTGTGATGAAGCGAGGGCAGGGCGGAGCAGGTGTGAGGAGGCGGAGTCTGAAGGTGGCCTGAAGTCTTGGCCAAAGAGCGAGATGAGAAAAAAGCCCCAGAAAGATGGAGGCATGACTAACAGATGGACCGGAGAGGGATTATGGATGCTGTTGCTAGACTTTAACACTGATTTCCAAGGAAAGGCTGGAAAAGGAGGAGATTTGTACTGGATTGTATAAAAAAAAATTTAATTTGAGAAAAAGGGAGAAACTGCACGCTAAACCAAATAGAAATGGACCATCAACACAGAAAGTGCGAAGCGGATCCACTGAATGGATCGGTGTGAAATGGTCTGATGCGAGGAAATTAAAGTGCTCAGGTAAAAAAACATTTTTTTTTTTCAGAAAGAATCTTTTTTTAGACATCACTTCATACTGAGGATTTTTCTTTTTATTCATAATTAGTCAATTTATTTAAATATTGCGAATGGTTCTTTTTGGCTGCTTTAGAACCTATAATATTGAAAACTGCTTATAGGGTGGAATAAAGTAATAATTAAATGCCTGTATTAAAACAGATTATTAGGAGATTTCATGTAAAGTTAATATGAAAAACAATAGCTCAAATATTAATTTGACTACAGATATGTTTTCAACGTAAGCATGAATCCTTTAACATCATCCGTCACATTTATGTTTGTTTGTTTAATAAATAATAATAAAATAATATTTTGCACCATAATGACACCAAGTTTTAATTGAAAGTAAAATAATACTTTTAATTAATAAAATGTTTTAACAGTGTTTTGTATGCATGTCTATCTACTGTATGTAGACATCAAACAAGATTTTGTTGTCTTGATTTTTTTGTCTGCCATTTTTAGTTAGTCTTGTTTTTTTTATTTATTGTTTCAGATCAATAGGATCCAGTACCAGCGTATTAGCCCGTGATCTCTCCTCCTTAATGTTCTTCTCCCCTCTATCTCTTTTCTTTAATAAAACCACATTCTCATTTATTCCGCCATCTGTCGTTGGGATTTCCATTATTATTATTGCTTTTTATTATTACATTTTTGTTCTCATCCCAAAAGACCTGTTCGGGCTTGTGCCTTGTCACTCCAATCCAGCTGAAAAGCCTCTAGTAACCGTCACAGAATCCCCAATCATCTCAGCATCATGCTGGACCACATGTCCAGACGTTCTCGCTCCTTGCTGTCTCTGGGTCTGACCTCGCTTGCCCTCGCTTTGTCCATCCTGGCTTTCTGCACGTCGTACTGGTGTGAAGGAACGCACAAGGTGGTAAAACCGCTCTGCCTTTCCCCCGTCAAGATGAAGAACTGTGGCCAGAACGACAGCGAGCCTTACACAACAGGTAAAGCTTCACTCCAACCATTTACCTGTCCATTAGTAGAAATTACCAAACTTGACAATCCTGTACGTTTGATATAATCCAACTACATAGAATTATTTTAACTTGGAAAAATCTTACTCAGAAAAACAACCAAGTGAGCTGCTGTCCTCATTTTAAGTTTTTTTTCCTAGCCATTGTTTCCTAAAGGCTTGCTCACTTGTGTATGTGGCTTATAGTTAATTTATTGACGTAATTAGACGCTTGTGATGATTAGAATAATTTCGCAGATGCTTTCTTTACTTTTGCTATGAAATGCTTTCCAGAAAGTCCCACCCCGGATCCAAGAGGTTCGTTTGTGACACTATCACCAATGAGGCGAGAAGAACTCGAGAAGATCCGACAAAGACAGTTGGCCAATGCCGTGCTCTATATTTGGGAGACGGGAGAAGACAAATACACCTTTCGGTATTTCCATACCGGATTTTGGCAGTCCTGTGAAAAGCACGCCGACGGTAAGTGTAGTATAATATTAGTGATAAAATGTGAGGAGTGGCAAAGGGCTGTGATGTAGAGGACTGGAGTAAATAGACCTAGTTTTTTCAGGGTTTTTTTGGGCTAATTTGTACTTATAGAGTATCTAAATTATAAGCAACTTTTACTCTCTACTTGACTACATGTGTGACTGAGTATCTATACTATTTACTCTACTACATTTGAAAGGACACTTGCCGTTACTTGTTGCATTGTTACTTGTCCGTGACAAATCGGCATCTTTTAAGCGGCTAATTTCTTGCTCTGACTAGTTGATATCGCCACCAGGAGGATGCTGAAGGTACTGGATGTTATTTATGAGCTAAATAACATGAACGTTGCACATTTTTGCACATTTGGGTTTGACTGAGACTGACTTTTTTCTAAATTCTTTTTTGTTCTGCCATTTTAAAGGTTTTTAATTGAATTTCTATATTAGGAAATGAAACCTCAAAAAAGTTGTGGTGGTTTTGATTCAAAATTTTGGTTTTGATTCTAAATTCAGTACAAGTAAAATACCTAATATTTTTTTTTTTTTTTTTTTGAAAATTGGATACTTTGTGTCTTTACTCGTCTTCTTGGTATTGCTGACTTGTAACTTGTAATGGAGTAATTTTTACAGTAAGGTATTAGTACTTTTACTCAAGTATGCTTTTCAGGTACTCTTTACACCTCTGGTAAAGGGAATGCTTTATGTAAACTAGTATTTTACTGGTATTATATCTATTTGCATCTCCCAAGGCTTTCAAGACAATATTATCAAGGCAGTGATGTTTGTAAAAAGATTGTTGCATAGCTTCTTTCCAAAACGGTGGCTTCAGCATTTATGTGTGTAATTTTGAGACTATTCCACAGTTTGTTTATCAGAGTGCTTTGGTTTGATTGGTTGCTCTTGCTCGCAGGAGAACGATGCCGCAGGTTCATGGATCTCACCCCTGGAGAAACTCATGGTAAGTGACTGTGAGATGCTGGTGTGTTCAGGTGTGTTGGAGCATCACCTGTGTGTTTCTTCTCTAGGTGTTCTATGGTTGTCAATGACTGCTGAGTTCATGTACATCAGTTTGCTGGGGATGGGATTTCTTCTTCTCTGGGTCGAGGTGCTGTGTGCAAATAAAGAAATGTACGCACTCAAGATCAATGCGTTTGCGGCCATGTGCACGGTGCTCTCTGGTACGAGTTTTTCCCAAGTCCAGTTGTTCCAAAACATCATTTGGTGAAATTTGTGTTGTCAGTCATGTTGTTTTGCCTTCAAACACACTGTATTTATGTGAATATAAACACTTTTTTTCCCCCAATTTTTGAAGCAAAAAAACCTGGGGGTGCTTATATTGGAATATTTCAAATACACACTTAATTATAAGCACCCTTTTTTCAAATTTCATGTCAGGAGCAATCACAAATAAACGGAAATGCATTGTCTTTATGCAGCGGTGCGCTTCTGTGTTGTGTCCTCCTTACTTTCTTTTAATAATGGTTCTGGAGGCATTCATGCATGTAAGCTTTGGTTGGCTAAATAGCAAAAATTCTAAAAACATTGGAATAAATAATATTTACAAACAATAACATGCAATAACATATGGGGAATTTACTATTTCTCCCAACTACTGCTGCTGTACTTCATGTACAATCCTGAAATATGCCTTTATGGACATTAAGAAGTGGAATTATATGCCTTTATAAAAATGTGCAAAATATGGAAAAATATGCCTTTATGGACATACAGTAAGAAGTGGAATTATGTCACCCATTGTATATATATTGTATATATGTAGTACACACACACACACACACACACACACACACACACACACACACATCAGTATTTATATATACAGTGTACTATATAATACTATATCATAATGTATACTATACAGTAGTCAGAAAGTTTAGGTTTCTGGAAAGTCAGAAGGTGTGTATGTTCAAGGTGTGTATGCTCATATTTGAGTAAATACAGTAGTTTGATCATGTGGCAGGATCTCCTGATGGTTTCCCGCTGTGATTATTATTTGATGGATGTTTCAGGGCTGTTGGGGATGGTGGCTCACATGATGTACACCACTGTATTTCAGCTGACGGTGATCGTGGGTCCTAAAGACTGGAGGCCGCAAACGTGGGACTACGGCTGGTCGTTTGCGTGAGTGTCATATCCTGTACAGTACTTATCATAATAATAAACTGTACTGTGTTTCTCCAAATCACATACACACACATACCGTATATATATATATATATATATATATATATATATATATATATATATATATATATATATATATAAACACACACACAAATTACAACTTGTAATATTGGATATAGAGGTGTAATATGTAAATTAATGTAAACTCGACACTAAATAAACATCTGTTTATATACTGCAATATAATTTAGTGTAATTTTTGTTCAATTTGTAATGTATTGTTTTTGTTTTTTAACCTTCCGAGGTCAAGTCATTCTTTATTCAAGATATGACACAAATAAAGTCAATTTTTGACCTACATATTAGTGTTATACATCAATTTAAAGTTTGAATTACCCATTTTTAAAGCTTAGAATGTCTGTTTTTATATATGTGTAAGTAAATACAGTATTGTCTTTAATCCCTATGAATCTAACAGTGATTAACGGCGTTAAAAATAATTGACGCAATTATGCATTTAAAATTGATAAGGCGCTTTTCACGGTTTTAACTGTCTATATTATATGTGCTGTATTTAGTTTACATACTTATTTACGTATTCATTATTAGTTTATATAGTTATGTATTCAATATTAATTCCAATTATACTTCTTATTACTTATTTCGTTATGTCCATTAATCATTGCGTCCCTCAATCTGTCCCTTCCTCACTCTTTCCTCCCTGTTGCTTCTCTCCATCATTGGCACCTAGGCTGGCATGGCTGTCGTTCAGCTGCTGCATGGGCGCGGCCGTGATGACTCTTAACTCCTACACCAAGACGTTAATCGAGCTCCGTCACAGACAGAGACTTCGTCTGGAGGAGGCCCGGGCCACCACCCACGCTCCGTCCTATGATGAGGTGGTCCCGGGCGGTGGGCTGTACTCCGTCAGTGGCCTGCTGCAGTGCCCGGATGGCGTGATGGACTCCATGTGGTGCACTCAGAGGGGCTTGGGGATGGTGCGGGACGGGGACGTTCCCACGCTGGTGCTGGTTGGAGAGTGTGGACCGGACACGTGTGAGGACTGCGAGAGAGAACGAGAGGCCATGACGGGCACGGATTCTCCTTGCTGAACCTGAAGCGGAAAGCCTTATGCGTGTACATGTACATATAATATATTGTTGCCTGTTTAACGCTGGTTTTGTGATGGGTTGCCTGTTGTAAAGTGGCTGATATTCAGCGTGTCAAGGCGACTTCTTGCAGCTTCCGGCGTGTAAATCCGGTGTGAGTGGATTTACAGTCACGAGGATTTATGAACATTTCATCTACGTTTTGAAAAGCATGAAATTCTATTGGATTACAGTAAGATGGTGTTAGATCATCACACCTGTTCGCCTGTTGTCACCATTGTCAAAACTCTGTTTTTACTGGTGTTCTCATACGGGAAAAAAACATACATATATGTATATATAATTGTGTGTGTATATATACACACAAATATTATAAATATTACATATATAAGTATTATAATATATAGTATTTATATATTAATGCAATATATACAAATTAGTCATTGTTTTAAAATGGTTTTAAAAGCCCTTTTAAACAGAGCAAAAAAACATGAACAGCTTTTTTTATATATACATCCTTAGATGTTTATCTATACGTGTGTGTGTGTGTGTGTGTGTGTGTGTGTAGTATACATATTTATATACATCTAAGGATGTCTAAAAAGTATAAATATAATATATATATATATATATATTTTACATACCGTTTATATATACACAGCATATAGTATACTATATAGTATATTTTAATATTTTATTTGTATTTATTATTAGTTTATAAAAACGAATATAATACAATTGGGTTATATAATTTTTTATTTATTATTAGTGTAGATTTTATTTCTTATTACGTTTATCTGCACTCAATGTATTACTTTGTTTTAATGAGTGATTTTGCTTCAAATCCTATTACAGTAAAACCAATTATATTTTCTTTTATAGAGTGTAAATGCTTGGATGATGCATGAGACAGCAGGATGGATGAATGGATGGATACATTTTTTCTTTCTTTTTTGCACTTTTGCATCATTTAACGTACAATAATCCAGTTTAAATTGAATGTGGCGAAACAGTGGCATATGTGGACGTGAAGACGAAGCCGATCCGTGTTGGATGATTGAGGAATGCAGAGAAAGAGGATTGACCGGCAGTTTGGAGATTTTGGGAAGTCCTCTTTTCAGAACCGGACAGATGATTATGTCAGTAATCTTAAACTGCTAAGCCGTAGTGAAGGAAGTGCCAGCGAGTCGTCCAGTAAAGAGCTTATCGACATGTTTAATACTGACATTTGAACAAATATTGCATAACTAATCTTGAACGCTCACGTTTCACCTGTGTGTACAATTGTTTTCCACATCGGCACAAATCTCAGTGGCGATGACATGCACAAAGATAATCCGGGATTATGGGCAAACACTGTCAGTAAAATGTTGAATTGCTGACAGCTCCAGATTAATGTGATGTCCATTCCAGCGGTGACACGGCTTACAGCCACAATTACACAGCCACGCATGCACAAATGCACAATAGCCAGACTCAAAAATCAAGCTATATTTCAAGAATTGGTTTTCATTTTTTTAATAAGTTTTGTTTTCTGCAACATGGTGATTTTTGACCTTTCTTTTATTCTGCTTTAATCCTTACAGATCTGTTAACAATATAACAAGCGATTAATTTATTTCATTGTCACCTGACATCGTAAAATTCAGTCTACATGTATTAAATAATACACAATTTTTAGCACATCAGTACAGATTTTTTTTTTTACGAATATATTTCATAGCAATACCCCCAATTCGTCTGCTTGTCATATCCAAACGTACCGATATATTTCATTGGTATATTTACAAAAAGATAACAGAAGGCAGAGCTAAAATAAACATGAAAACAGACTTTTTCCTTGGAAAAATAGTGAACGAAAAAGTCGGAGCAGAGAAAACAATGTAAAAGTATAAATTAAATGTAGTGATATTATTATTTTTGTGGTTCGTACTGAATGAGATGAATGGCGCCTTGATTGGCCAGAATACCCTGAATAAATTCTCCTTCAGCCAGTCGCTCTGTAAACGACAAGCAAACAAAAGATAATTAATAACAGTAATAATTGTCACTATGTCATTGTTGTACAGTTAACATGTGAATTATCCAAAGAGAATATGAATATTACCGTTATCTTTTTTATTAAAGAACGCCCAGAGTTTGTCTGCTCTCTTCTCAGGAGTGTTCTCGTCTTCTGGAAGACTGTCCTGGTCTTCTTTGGGAATCAGCTTATAGATTGCCTATAGAGATGATAATTGATAGGAAAAAAGTGGAAATTATTATGCAAATAAAAACTATTTAAACTGAAAATGGGAATCTAGCTAGACATGTTACAACATAATAAATTTGATATATAAATATATATCAACACAGTCTGTCACACAACTCTTCAACAATTCTTTAAAAACAGTATGGTATAAACATTCTTAATCCTCAATATAAGAAAAAATAAAATAAAAGTGTTTTTCAATAAATGAGCAGCAAATCCTGCATCTTTACTACGTTGGTTCAGAATTAAGGTAATTCCTATGAACACTTTGATAAGCAGATACGACATAAATCTGAGGATTCTGAATAGGGATTAACACATTTCTTTAGATCTTGACTATACGCTACAATTTACCTTTCATAGAAAGCTGCTTTTCCCAGATAATTGATTTACACTGTATGTGTATCAGCTTTTACTGATATTTCTGAATCTTGTTGACTCTTGTAATTTATGTTATATTTATCTCCCTACTTTTCTGTTTCACGCTTTAGCTTGTCTTCCGTTTAAGCCTCATGTTCCCACTGTTTACTTCAGGAAACGACTTGTGACCCTCTTATCCAGCATCTTTCTAAAAGTGTCTTACCTTTTAATCCCTCGCTCACCTGTCTCTCTGCTAATTGCCGTCTCGCTTGGAAAAAGCCTCTGTGCAGTTTTATTGTTCAAACGCGGAACTGTTTATCAGACAGATCGATGTCTATTTAATACGAAGATACAGTATACATGTTTTCATACAGTTTTTTCATACTGGTTGCACTCAAAATCTCTGAATATAAATTGTAACAACAACAACAATAATAATAATAATATTGTAGGAATTGGCATTGTTAATGTAAATACTATTCACATACAAGCACATAAACAGTGTATATATGTGGTTTTGTTACATAGAAACATACACACACACACACACACACACATATCTTATGTTTATATATATATATATATATATATATATATATATATACTGTATATATATATACTGTACATATATCTATATATATACAGTATATTGAATTGAATTGAATTGAAAAAAATTGAAATTGAAATAATTGTGTGTGTGTGTGTGTGTGTGTGTGTGTGTGTGTGTGTGTGTGTTTGTATACTACAAATCCATTTGGTTTAAGGTTTGCCAATTTGTTTAAGGTTTGCCAATTACAAAGTATGAAATGACTTAAGAAAAACTGCAAAAAAGAAGAAAAAAAGTGTACAGATGGATAATTGATTTTAAATTCTGATGTTACTTTTGATTGTAAATTCTGATTGTTACTGAATTACTGTTGTATTCTGTCATCATTTTTAAGAGTATATATTTTTGTCTATATAGTATTTTGGTTGTTGTTCATTGGTTTCATAAAGTTAATACTACTTCTAAACTCAATTAAAGTGTAGAAGTAGTACTCAAGTAAAAGGAGTAGAAATCAACCTGGCAGATTTCCGTCACTTCCGACTTGGTAATGTAGCCGTTCTTGTCGACGTCGAAAAGCGAGAAGGCCCATTCCAGTTTGCGCTCCGTCTTCCCAGTGGAGGTCATGTGCAGCGCAATAATATATTCCTTAAAGTCCAGGGTTCCGTCGTCATTGGTGTCGAAGGAGCGGAAGACGTGCTGAGCGTAGGAGGTGGTGTCGCTCTCCGGGAAGAAGCGCTTGTAGATGTTCTCAAACTCCTCGGGTGTGATGCGGCCGGTGGGACACTGCTTCTGGAAGTTGGCGTACCACTGTGACAGCTCGTTCTCGGAGAACCTGGTGGAGAGTTTGAGGTCCTCCAGGATCTCTTTGGACATTGCACTGCTTTTGGCATTTCCCATCTTTGGCTGTTAGTGGAGAGACACTTTTGCTTTTGCTGCTTCTTCTGGGTTGAAGGACAGCAGCGGAGCGAGATGAGAGGTGGTAGTCCTGTCTGGCCGTGTCTTAGCACAAGAGCTTGTAGACGTGAGGAGACGTCGGGTGGGTGTGTGGGTGGGTGGGCGGGGGAGGGGCGGGTGAACTTAGGCTGTTACCTTTCAATACAGGTTTAAGACGTTAAGGAGGGATTTGACATGGCTGAGCCTCTAAGCCCCAAATTAACAGCTTGAGACTATCTGCATCGTGGAAGAGCCTGATTATCTATCTATCTATCTATCTATCTATCTATCTATCTATCTATCTATCTATCTATCTATCTATCTATCTATCTATCCATCCATCCATCCATCCATCCATCCATCCATCCATCCATCCATCCATCCATCTATCGAAAAATCTATCTATCCATCCATCCACCCGTCTCTCCATCCATCTGTCTGTCTATCTGCCTGCCTTCGTGCCTGTCTGTCTGTCGTCCGTCCATCCATCCCTCCATCCATCCAATCATCCATCTATCCATGTGTCTATCCATCTATCCATCCATCCATTGTCCGCCTGTCTCCAATCACATCTGTCTCTCTATTTACATCTGTCTGTTTGTCTGTCTGTCTGTCTATCCATCTATTGTCTACCTGTCTCTCTATTTACATTTGTCTGTCTGTCCGTCAATTAATCTATTTGTCTGTCTGTCCATCTATCCTTTGTCTGCCTGTCTCTCTAGTTACATCTATCTATAAATCCTTCTAACTATCTGTCTATCCATCCATCCATCCATCCATCCATCCATCCATCGTCTGACTTCTCTTTATTGTCTGTCTGTCTATCTATCTGTAGGACTGACACTCTGTTTACCACGCCATGGTGATTGATACTTGAGAAATGCCTGCTCATCCCAAAAAATACCAATTTTTCTCGCATTCAGCTTGTATTTCAATCTCTTCTGTGTACCATTCCATCTTTTAGAACATTCATATCCAGCTTTCTATCTTTAATGTTTTACATATCCAACAAATCATCTTTATATCTATTATGTCAGTCAAATTTAAAAGTGCAATTTGAGTTGCACTCAAATTTTGCAGTCGAATTTTTATGTGATTCACCTCTCAGTCTCATAGGGTGGCAATATTTTTGTTCAGCTTTAACAAAAGAGCGTTTTCGAATTTCTTGGAACTTATTCTAGCTCTTTTTGGACTGAATTGAGGCCTTAGCTCATAAATAACATCTAGTACCTTCCGCATCCTGCAGATGGCAATATCACCTCATCCGTCCAAGAAACTAACCGCGGTTGAAAAAGATGCCAACTTGTTGTGCACAATCACTATTTAACCAATTTAACAAATGAGTGTGGACTACATTTGTCTTTTCAAATGTAGTGGAGTAAAGAATACAATACTCAATCAAAAATGTAGTCAAAGAGAGAGTAAAAGTTGCTTATAATTTTGATACTCGGTACAAGTACAAAGTAGCCAAAAATACTCGAGTAAAGTAAGTCCATTTACACCACAGAGAGAGATTTGCACATGCATTTCTTGGATACCAAACAAAGCTCAGTAGTCAACACTCTCTGATCCACATGCTGATTTGAACACACTTGTTTTGTGTTTACAAAAGGTTTATCTTTTTTAAAAGAATGATATTGTTCATAAGGTAACGTTATTCCTCCTGGCATCATGGTGAAGCAGTGGGCAGCACTGTTGCCTCACATCAAGAAGAACCTACAGGCTTGAAGTCGTGATCTTTCTGTGTGGAGCTTGGCTCTCATTCTTGTGCTTTCTTGGGTTTTCTCTGGGTTTTTGCTTTCTCCCACATTCCAAAAAAACGCATTTCAGGTGTTTGGCTTTGGAAAGTGCACCATTGGTGTGTGTGTGTGTGTGTGTGTGTGTGTGTGTCCCACTGAGGCCTTGAGTCACTGCGATAGTCTCCAGCTCCTCGTGACACAGAAACTGAGTAAGTGGTAGAAAATGGAATGGAAAATGGAAAAGTAGAAAAGTAGAAAATGGAATGATTATTCCTCATGTTTCTTTAACTTCACCGTGGAGTGTAAATCCACTCAGATAACCTTTATCAAAGATGAATGGCGTCACCCTTTGTTTGGTTGCTTTGTGGTTAACTGGGATGTAGTAATCAGCAGATAAGCTTCCACTGACACCTGCCGCGTTCCGTCTCGTTCAGGATTCAGAATCTAATCCGTCCCCATCCCAACGTCAACTTTATTAATATTTCAATCTCATTTAGTCTCCGTCGCTTAGATGAAACATGATTTGTAATCCTCAAACGTTTGCTTGTTTTCAAACTGTGGTTTGCTAAAATGTAAAAGTGTCTATGAAAAATGCAGATATTAACTTTTTATCTAAAGCGACTGGCGTTTATTGTACTCAAATTAGAGAACTTTATTGTTAACGCTAATCACGACTAGTTTCACAATATTCAAAAAATATTTTTAATAAGCAATTAACTACAGTAAATACATTTGATCTATCTATCTATCTATCTATCTATCTATCTATCTATCTATCTATCTATCTATCTATCTATCTATCTATCTATCTATCTATCTATCTATCTGTCTATCTACCTATCTATCTATCTATCTATCTATCTGTCTGTCTGTCTGTCTGTCTGTCTGTCTGTCTGTCTGTGTCTGTCTGTCTGTCTGTCTGTCTGTCTGTCTGTCTGTCTGTCCATCATTCTTGTATAAAGGAATCCCCAGTATTTTTTACGTAAAGATAAATGCCATGTTTGTTGGCACATTTACACGTACAGTACCGTCATTGTCAAGTGTTTCAATTTCCAACAAACAAAAGTTCAAAACCTTATGATAAATACAAATCCATACATTGGTGGCATATTTCCGTAAATTAGTTATTAATCTGGAGCATCACAACTAAACTCTGTCTTTTCTATCTTTTTCTATCTTATCTGCCATCAACTTTAGATCTCCATCTGTCTGAAACATTGAAAACGTTCTGCGGACGCATCCCACCTTTAATAACCCGGGATTTATTTAACTCTCTTGCAAACGCCAGACATACACAACTCTTCCTCTTTTTAGCGCAGGGATTTTCTCTGTGCTATTCCGGTAAATCTAGGGGCAAACCTATTGGATTACGTATCAGATCCAATTACAACAAGCCACCTCCACAACCAATAGTGACATACAGCATGTAAACGCGTTTATTTTAGACCAATCACAATCACGCGCTGCTAAAGTTCCGTCCATAAAACATCAACTAACACGTATCAGAATTAATTCTAAACTTGTATGACGTTCTCCACTTTGATTGGACTTTGTAATTGTAAAGAGTCATGTTTGAATAAACTATTGTGTAACAAGAATTAGGGAACACCCCCCCCCACACACACACACACACACACACACGTACGTGATTACACACGTGTGTTTGTTTTCATTATATGTAATGGATCTTATAGCCCTGGAAACAAGAGATTTGAACTTAAATGATCTATTAAACACACACACACCAACAAAGAAAAACCATAATTGTTCTTGGATACTGAGAAAAATAATCCCATTTTCAAACATGAATCACGCAGATACGGATCTAAATGCCAAGCGGGCAGGGAAACCGGAGGGGATATTGTGTTGGAGAGAAACAAAACAAGCTTTGGGTGGCAAACAATGCCTTCTTGAAGAGTCCAGGCTGTGGTGAGGGTGGGAGTGGAGGAAGGGAGGGGGTCTTAGGTAAATACAACTTAATGGCCCATAATGATGCCTAATGACAGACGTTGCTTTCCTCCAGGACACAAAAGGCGAAACAAACAAATGATAAGACAAATAAAAACAAACGTGGTGGGCACCGGTGGTGGTGGGTGGGAGCCGCGCCATTCAGCGTGTTCTTGCTCGGGACAAACCACATTCCTCCAACTATCTGGACGAGAATAAAGATCGTTTCTTCTCATACTGAAGGTAAAAAGGTGAGTGTTTTATTTTTATATATGTGCACGTTGTTGTTAAAATCAGTGCTCGTAAATCCCAATTTTGCCTTATTTGTGCTTTTGTAGCATCAGCAATTCACCAATTAGCAGATTAATGCACTGCATAATAATTAATAAAGATTTTATTCACCCTGATAGCATTAACTAGACTAATTAGCAAAGGATGGAAGCACAAAAATTGATTAATATGAATCTTCTTAGTTTTATTAGGACTTCTGCCGAATGTACTTAACTGGAATAAAGTGCAAGTTATTTTTATTGTTCAACACATTTCAACAAAGTAAAGTCAACAGATTGAAAAGTACAATAGATTTTTAGTAATTATATTGTTATTCTATAATCTTAATTTGCCGATTTATTTGCAACTGTAACCAAGCCAAACATGTTTCCCTGTGAGATTAGCAAAGTCATTTTTTTTTAATCTTGAATGTGATTGTATCGTATGTTATTACTAATCATTTCTCATGGTTTATAACAATTTAAAATTAAGGCAAAACCATTAAATAACTGTTTGTGTGTTGTTTTCCGTGCTGTTAATTCAATTATAGTATTTATAGTAAAAAACGAATGCAAACATACATTTTTTTATTCTATAACCTTGTTTGCGAGACAAATATATTTCACTGTGGGATTAGCATTAGTTGCTTTTTGAATCATGAAAGCGAATGTATATTTTGTAATTATTATGTAATTACTTATCATTTCCTATGGTTTAGAATAATTTAAAAGTAAAGTGAAACTTTTAAATAACATTGTCTGTGTGTATATTTTCCATGCTGTTCATTCACTAGCTGTCGGACCGAGCGAATAAAAGAAAAGAGTAAAGAGTGGGACGCATCTCCAGGAGAAGAGGAACATCTTTGAAGGACAAGTCTAAAAGTTTGGATTTATTCAGAAGAAGAGACTTGAGTGATGAGCACCAAAGAGGAAATGATGTCACATTCGAATCCCTCTCAATCCGTGAAATACGACCCGAAGTCTGAGACGGTCACTTTCCCCAACGGCCTGGTGTCAGTAGCAGGAGTGACGGTGGTGACCGGTGGAGCCGAGCTGTCCTGTGGCTCGTGTCTGCTGGCCTTTGGGTTTTGGGGAACTCTGGTGGGATTGAGCTTGGTGTCAGTGGGCTTGTGGGACCACTCAGTCTTTCAAAGCTCTGGTGTCTCCCACCTCCTGGCTCTGGGATTGTTTCTGCTGCTGACCAGCTCAGGCCTGATAGCCGTTACCGCTCTTCTCCATTTCGTGATGAAAAAGAGAAAGAAGAATTTAGGAGGAGAGAGTAAAGAAGGGAATTTAGTTCTGGTTAATGAGTACGCCGAAGTCGTTTTAAAAAGAGTCACTGTGTGAAAAGAGAATGATCGTATTTGCTTAAACTTGTACATTGTAGTGCGTTTTCAGTCATTTTTCTTTGATTATGATCATAAAGGAATGTCAGGAAACTCTTTCGGGCCATTTGACATTTGGCCATTTCCTCTGTGAATTACGAAGTGCAGTTTCATTTTGATGACTGATATATAATAAATTATTATAACATTTAGTATACCATTTCATTATTATTATATTAGTATTATTGTTGTTGTTGTTGTTGATATTACTGTTATTGTAATTATCACATACTAGAAAAGCAGCATTTGCTTTAGATTCAGAAATGTGGATGGTATGAGTAGATATGGAATTTGGTTAACTAAACAATATAGCATTTTTTCATGTTTTATTTAGTGATGAATTACTCTGCTGTTCACGTTTCATTACACTTGTAAATTGTTTTCCTATATTTTAAATTATAAATTTAAAATAAAAATTCTCTGTTTGATAAAAATATATAAAAATTACTCGCGTTAGATTTTTGTATTACCACTAGATGTCACTGTGTTCGATATATGTACATGTTATTTTCACGTTTTATTTTTTGGGCATTTGTATTTAAAACCAGGGGCCAAATGTGGACTTTAATAAAAAAAAAATTCTAACCTGTCATAAAAGTAATGTTTGGCACAATTTAACACACGTACACAGGGTTTTTTCTTTTGCTTTTGGTGGATAAAATCTTGAATCACAATGAATGGTGATGTTCATTTTTAAAAGGTTAAAGCTATTTCTGACAAATTAATTTAAAAATGTATTATCAATGGGTCAAAGACGGTTGGGCTGGTCAGCCACCACACATTTTTTTGACGTCCAGAGTCCACCACTCTGGACGTCCCTGATTATCTACACTACTGCGTGTTTGAAAAAAATATGTTTTAATAATAATATTAATTCGATTTATTTTTGCCGTCTTACAAGACCTTTCTCACAGTTTTTGCTCACTTTCTTGTGTAAGTTATTACCTTGTGCCAATCATGCAACATACATGCTTATAATATGTATAAATTGTCTAATATGATTGATTAATGGCAATAAAGAGTATTTGTAAATGAATTAATGATGCTTTATGCTCCTATAGAGCCCCTTATAAATTAAATGAGTTATTGCTGATGCTGTTGTTGTTAATATTATAAAAAAAAAAAAAGTGGCCAGGTATGTTCCGAACCAACCATTTCTCACACACACACACACACATGCACACACGCACACACGCACACACGCACGCACGCACACACACACACACACACACACACACACTGCAAGCACTGTTAATACTGCAAACACATTATATGTCTATTTATAACATCCAAAAAGGAAACACACTGAAAAATATTAAATTGTGTCTTTGCTAATTTAATGCTGATTAGATTGAGTTTTGCTTGATTTGTCACACTCGTCTTTCTTGGGTAAAATCTCTTAAAAAAAAATCCCATCATCAGAGTGATTTCTTCATCAGCAGCCGTACCCATGTGCTCCTCACCCCTGATCAATATCTGTTTTCCTCCGTCCAGCACTGCAGTGCACATTGGACTGTGCTGGTGCTGAGGAGAGAGAAAGGGGAGGAGATACGGAAGAGTCAGAAAGCAGGAGGAGGAGAAAACAAGGACGAAAGGAAGCCAGGGATAGCAGGTGCAGGATGGCGGAGTGAAGATCTGAAGCCAGAAGAACATGTTTGTGTGGAATCGCCACGTTGAGCCGAAGAATGTGGTGGACCAGCCGCTGACGGAAAGCCTGAGGTCATTGAGGTCCAGATGAATTCAAGGACAGCCATACTTATCACTCAGATATCTGAGAGAATGTTGCCTTGAGAGGAATTTAGCGCTAAAGTTCTTTACCCTGCAGTGAGATGAGCCGAGATGTGTTGAGAACCTGAAGCTTCCATCGGATGAACTGGACCATCCGCTGCTGAGAGAAGATGTATGCCTTCTACTCTCTTCTGGTCTACATCTTCTACACCATTTTTAAAAAAGAGGAGGAGGAGGAGGAGGCTGAGCTGGAAGGGGCGTGCGGAGCCTCCCCCGAGGTATGACACAGAAGCTAATATACTCACAACCTATTTTCTGCGTGACGTGTTGTAAATGTGCCGATTTAGATTCAGATGGTGGAAACATGTCCTCTGCTGTGCCTGACACCTCCGTGCTGCTTCCGAATTATTTGTTTCCTTCTGGTTGCTGACAGGAGCCTGGCCATGTTTCCATGGAAACAGGGAGCAGAGGGAAGGCTAGCCACACCCCCTGGGCGGGCCAGAGAGGATGTGCAAGAATGAGCGACTCAAGTAGAAATGCTCCTTTGGTGTTTTACAGGGATATGTTTGTTGTGATCACTGTCATTCTCAAATCTCAGGTAGCGGCAGTGACAGCGATGGAGCGTCTCTCAGTGATGAGGAGGCTGATTTCCGTGATGAAGGAATGGGCTTTCCTGCTAGAACTCCGATGGCAGCATTTCTGTCGTTTAAGCATGAAACAGAAAAGAGAAGAACTGCTAATACGCCGACGGAAATGACTGAAAAGGTGAAGAGCATCACAATTTCATCATTAAAAAAAAGCAAGATTTATTGCCATCATGTTCGGAGTTTGACAACTAAAGTAAAGTGAGTGTGTTTGTCAGTGTAACCACTAGGGGCAGTATTGAAATTGAGCTCTGCTTTTACTCATCCAGTGAAGTGACACACAGTTGTTTTTTTTTATAAGATGGTAGAGATTCGATGTGAGATAGATTTGTTCAACCGAAATGAGAGAAAGATTATAATCCTTTGAAGAAAATTCAGGAAGGACTGCTCTTTCTCTGAACATGGATGACGCGAGGGGGAAAATCTTGTACAAGAGAGTTTGAGGTCCAGTAATAGTCTCGAAGCTCAAAGTTAAAGCTTAGTCAAAAAAGTCAAAGAAAAAATCTTTAAGAAGATTGTGATTCTGTCAAAAACTGGAAGCCAGTGCAAGGAGACAAGCAATGGAGTGGAGTTCTTTTTCGGATTAAAAGGAAATAAAATTAAAGTCTTAAAGTTCCTGAGAGGGTTAGGGGGAAGTAAGATTAAACTAAAAACAATCATTCATCATACAACAAACAGAGACTACAAACCACATGCGGCTGAGTAGCTTAGCGCTAACGGCTACAAACAAAGTCCAAAGCCTCATCGCAGAAAGAGAACAGTAAAATTGATGAACACGGCGAGGAGTTAAAAAAACCCAAGGAACAGACACAATCAAAACGCTCGGTCTGCTGCACAAGGAAACACAATACTGTGCTACAATCACCTTCACACAGCGCCTGTCATAAAGACCGCTGATAACGGCGGCTTGAGTTGCCCAGACTGGAGTGCAAAAGGTCTCTCGATCCCAGTGAATTATGGGAGGTGTAGTTCCCGACCACCAGAAGAGATCATTTTTATCTATTAATCAATCTATAAATCTTTTATTTATAAAACGACACCAAAGTGATACGGGTCACAAGTTAGGTTTGTAAATAAACAAAAATATTATTTTGAAAAGAAATTTTACTCAATTTAGCTAATAATAAATAAAAGGGTGTTTTTTTATCTTTTGTTTTTATTTTGTGTCGGGTACAATAAAGAGCAACAGATTAAAAAAAAATTATCTTTCACCAGGCAACAGAGTCTCCGCTGCTGTCAGTGATGTCACACCTGCTGAGCTTCCTGGAGCAGTACTCTCACCTGCAGCAGCTGCAGCATCAGGCCGAGCAGTACCGCCTGCAGCTGGGCCGAACCCGCGCACAGCAGCGCCGCAAAATGAAAGCGTTGCGCGCTTCTTACCGACAGCGTCTCAGGGACAAGAACAGCGTGATTAGCAGCCTGGAGGAAGTGCTTGCTCAGCAACAAAGCCCCACGCTCCAGGGTGAGGCCTTCTGCAATTTCCTTGTGCTTTTCTCAATTATGAATATGTAGGATTGTCATCATTTTAAAAAAGTGATCATTTGGAAGCTTTCCCAGTAGCTCTGTGTATGGGTTCGATTTCCAGGGGAATGAAGAAGGAATTTGTTGAATTGTAGAAATTGTAATTACTTTACAGTCATTTAGCAGACACTTTTATCCAAAGCGACTTACATTTAAAGTATTGGAAGTTGGCATTTGTAAAGGCTGAATTACAGTAACTGTTAATAAAGAATTAAAAGAGCTTTTTAAAACTAAAGCGAACAAGTGGAAGAAGGAAAGAAACTGCTTTTAAAGCCTAAATAATTATTAAGAGTTTTTAGCCTAAATAATTCTCACTGTCTTTGCAACAATTGCTTGGATTGTAACTACAACCATAAATGTGCGTCTAATAAATAAAATAAAATTATGAACATTTAGTATTGGAGTAACGTTGGGATGTGAATTACAGTATCGATTAACAAAGAATTAAAAGAACTTTTTAAATTGAAAGCAAACAAATGGAAGAAAGAAAAAAACATTATGAAGTGCTTTGTTTCAAAGACCATGAAATATGAATGAGTTTTCCACAATACATAGTGATGTTGCTTGGATCTTGTTTACCTTATAGAATTCTCAAAAAGTTTGCAGCAATTGGAATTTTGCAACAATTGCAATCGCGTTTTGGATTGTAACTACAGCCATAAATGTGCATCAGACAAATAAAATAAGACATTGTAAGACACCTAAATGGGTTCAGAAAACAAGTAGTCTTTACCTATATCCAGAGTGATGACTCCACACAATCTATAAATCCAGGCCAATCATTTTCTGATGAAAAAAATCGAAAACAAAATACAGTGGGAAGATTAAAAAAGTCCTTGAGAGTTAATGCAGTACAAGCTCAAGACTGAACAATCCAAACAGAGAACCACACTTAACTAGAAAAGCTGACAGGTGTTACCGATTCCACTGATTACTAATTTGCAAACCAGTGCAGAAGCAGAAGCAGAAGATGTATAAATACTATATATTCACCTTTAGTAATAAAAGTGAATTCTTTCTTATATCAAGTGGGCTGGTGGATGCTGGAATAAAGAGCACGATCATGGTCGACAACATCTGGCCGAGATGTCAGTGAGAGTCTGGAGTTCTGGCTCTTCTCAGACATCAAAAGTAAAGTCAGAAATTATATTTGAAACGGCTCCATGACACCCACATAGTTAACACCATGGCTGAAAATTTTAGGTCGTGCTACGCCAAAACACGTGTGTCATAAAATCACGAGTTACCTCATGTATCCTAATATTAATTCATATGTGAACACGAGCTTCTGGGTTGTGCCTCGGTTCTTCACAGAAATGAATAAAACATTGTGAGAGCTCCGTCTATACAAGTGCACTTTCAAACACAAGCTTAACTTCAGCAGCACGTGCAAGTGTAAAAACGTGAGATGCTGAGAGGAACTTCATCATTAAACATTGAAAGCACGGAGTAACTTGGTGATCTGGTGTAGACTAATGGATCTATACATGTAGTCCTGAGATTTATTTTAATGTCTGATACTGGTACAACTTGAAAATCTTAAAAGAAGGAGAAGGTATTTGTCTATTGGGAGGGACGAAAATTAGCGTAAAACCTCTATTAGAAGGCCATGGTCTTCTTTTTTCCAACTCTTCCGCCTTGGTGGCCTTCTAATAGAGGTTTTATGGTAATTTAGATCAGTATCAGAGCTGGTAATAACCTTGTGCAGGTTGTGTGTTTTGTTCTTAGGAAAAATGTGTTAATTTTAATTATAATTTTAATAATAATGTGTTAAAAAAAAGTCAATTCGACTTTCGAATTTCCGTGTTAATATAAGCAGCAAAAACAGTACGCTAAATAGCAGAAAAAACCCCAACAGAAGTAGTAAACAAAACAGAAAAAATTGTCCAATAAATGCAAAAAGAATTTTGCAGGAAAAAGGAACAATACAACATAAATACATGGTTACGTGTAAATATGGATTACATTTTACTGATACACTCAATTGAGTAGATTCCCAGTTCCACGTCCTGCTTGAGATAAAATAAGATAACATGGACTTTATTAATTCCACAATGGGGAAATTTCCGTGTTAAAAATAGTAACAAAAGCAGTACTGAAAAAAATTGATAAATAGCAGAAGAAACACAAACAGAAGTCGTAAACAAAATTGTGCAAAATAATGCAAAATTAATGCTAATTTTGCAAGAAAAGGAAACAGCAATAAATAAATTGTGCAAAGATGGTTTCTCCTCATTTCTCTCTTCTCCCAGAGAGGCCGACAGAGCAGATCAGACACCTCCTGCCTCCATGATTACTGTACATCACCGAACAGGATAGTAGCCCGACTCAGCTATCAATAATTCACATCGGAAATGTGAATAAGATGTAGCGGAGCAGTTTGGCTGCCAGGCAAAACATGACAAAGACTATAAAACCAGCTTCATGCCCAAATATAACAGATATGATACTCACTATAGGCAGCCTGTTGTAGAAATGTAACATTTCTGACCATTTGGTATGTGAATTATTGTGATTTTTTTTTTGACCTATTGACCTGTTTGGACCTTTTGTCATGGAATTTGTGACTCCTGATGTTTTTTTTCCCCCTGATGCCTTTTTATCCATGATTGAGTCTGAAAGAAAAAACAAAATCAAAAACACGAAAACATAATTGAATTAATATATTCATAACTATGTCTAAATAACTAAATGATGCATCAACGCAATCCGGATGTGTGGGGAAATTTTGCATTTGACTCCTAAAAAAATCTTTTATGAATACATGTAGACACTTGTAATACATAATTAGTGTAATACGCCACACAGTAACACGACCACTAGGGGTGCTGCAAATTTGGGAGTCTAGTGTAGTAACTTCCGGAATCGAAAAAAAAATGTTTTAAGCTTTCTTTGTAGGTTGCAGCAATTAAGTTGATTCTGAGGTCGGAGTCTGGCCCAAGGAGTAGGGAGGGGGATTTGAACCAGGATTTGTCTATTTGCTTTCATTAATTCTATTGGTCAATAAAAGCGTCTGGATGATGGACAAGTGTATTGTGTGTTTTGTGCAGGTGAGCAGATGCTTCCGGCCTCTTCTCCAGCTGGACTACACAAGCTGGTGGAGTCTCTGTGTGGACTGCAGGGTGAGAAGAGTCAGTTGAGAGGAGAACTGCGCTCACTTCATTCTCAGCTGGAGCAGAAAGAACACGACCGACACACTAACGTACAGGCATTTCAGCAGCAGGTCATGTGATGTCTGTCATCAAACTCTGCAATTCACGTTTTAAAAAAAAATTCAATTTCTATTGAATTGCTCTATCCATAAATCTGTCTTTTGTCCGTTTAGATAGACGAGCTGAAGAGCTGCATTGAGCAAAGAGAAGAGGAGATCTCCAGACTCAGAGTTGAATCGGTGAGAATACTTCTGCCTCCTCTCACAATGACCATTCGTTTGTTAGGAATTTTAGCAAACTAAATAAAAAACTAAACAAAAAAAGCAAGGGCATCCAAAATTGACACAAATAGCACACATTGGTCATTGAAAAATTATATCTAATTTGAGAACTGTATGACTTTACTGCGAATATTGTAAATAAAAAAATAGTAAAATGAATTATTATTATTAATAGTATTGTTATTTTAATGTATGCATTTTTTTTTTTTATAAATATCGTTTTCAATTTATTTATAAACAATCTAATTGCTGTATTTGACTTCAGCTAAAAATAATGTGGATGTCAATGGAAAACGGCGTCATCAATAGCATGTACCTTATTTTTCTGACTAAAAGGCGCACTTAAAATCCCAACAAATATTTAACAATTGAGTGGGAAAACGTGTGGGAAAAAAAATTAGGAAATAGACCACTTTTATCAGTGGTGCGCCTTATAAACCGGTGTGCATTATAGTTCCGATAAAATATATAAAATAATAAAAAATAATAATAAAAATAATTTCCAGATCAGCATGGAGAATTGTTTTTATATTAATTTTTAATTAATAATTAATTTAAATTCATTTTTTTTAACCCAAGGGAGCAACAGACTCAGAGAAGCGAGTGTTCTGCTTATCTGCGGAGAACGAGAGTTTAAAACACAGCCTCACAGTCACTCAGGGCCTTCTGCAGCAGTTATCCCTCATCCCGTCTCAGTCCAGCTCTGTGCTGGTCAAGGTGAGACCACCACAACTTCTTGCAAGATCTCAGACTTTCAGCATCCACTGTTTTCCGACATGCCATTTTTTAGGAAAACGAGAATCTGCGCAGTCGCGTTTCGCAGCTGGAGACGTCGTTGCAGCATCGCGCTGAGCAGGTGTCCCGTCTGGAGCAGCAGCGAGAACAGAGCGAATGGAAGAGAGCGGAGGAGCTGAGAAGACGAGAAGATAGTGTGAGAGAGCTGAGACTGGAGCTGGACAAAGAACGCAACAAGAGCCCTGTGGTTAAAGTAAGAGAGGAGACAGAGTGGCTAAATAAAGTGTTGACATTTTTTTTACTAAATGCAACAATTAAGACTGGCAGTACAGACAGAGACGAAAAATCAATTAGTAGGGCGAGGCTAACAGCTTGTAGCGAGGTCCATAAGCAGGCGAAAGCACCGGGGCAGGGAGACAAGAGTCGAAGGCAAAGAACACAGGCGAGGAGTCAAAGCCAGGGAACAAACACAATCAAAACGCTCGGCCTGCTGCACAGGGCAAAACAAAAATATGCAACAATGATCATCATGATCAAGACCTTGGCAGAAAAATGGCTTCCTGGGCAAAATGGCAAAGGCTCATGGGAGGTGACCCGCTGAGGTGGAGTTATGATCACTAGAATAGATTTTTAAAATGTATTATTCTGGGAAAATGACAAAAAAGTGAAACGAGTCACAAGTTAGGTTTGTTAAAAGAAGATTTTTGGGTGGTGATTTTTATTTTTTTGTGCCAGAAAATTGAGGGTGCTTATATTAGCGTGAATGCTGTACTATATTCAATATGTTTATACATGTACAATATTTAATTATGGAATAATAAAAGGTAGTTTTTTAATAATGAGTTTGATACTACGGCACAGCAGTTTGGCACAAACTTTGAATGGAAAAATGGGACTTTAAAACATAACATATAGGTTAGAGTTTAGGTTAAAGTTTGAGTAAATGGGGCGGGCAAGGGCGATATATTGATGGTTAAATCCCACTTTGACATGAACGCACGTGTTTGTGTGTGACCAATCTTTATAACAAGCTTTACTGTCTTCCAGTATGTAACTCAGACTGTGGAAGTAGAGTCATCTTCAACTCTGCAACAGCTGTCTGATACCCGCCAAAAGAACGCACAGCTGTCCGAGAAGCTGTCCAGTCAGACAGAGAGATGCCGACAGCTGGAGGAGAACATCAGACGCTCGGATGAAGCCAGTTGCCATTTGCAGCACAAGGTAGAAAACACGTGTTGATGTTTGCGTTTAAACGACAAACTGGCTGCAGTTAGCGGCAATGCTAAGCTAAAAACGCTGAATAATGCTGTATGAATAATCTTAAAAACCAAAAGACTCAGGTGTTTTTAAAAGGAATGACTCCACACAGATCGCAGCCTATGAGCGTGAGATTGGAACGCTGAGAGAAGAGCTGCTGAGAGAGATCGGACATCTTGAGGAGAAGAAAGAGGCTGCGGTGAAAGCTGCCGCTAGCTGCTCTGAGGAACATCTGCAGAGCTTTCAGGACCAGTTCACAAGTGAGATGAGGCTCTGGGATGGATGCTCGCATGAGTTGTGATCTGTGATTCATAGTTCATGGTTCTCGACAGCACTACAGAGGCGTCTGACTGCTCTTCCTCCCACTTTACGCTCCATGAAGACAGACTACTCCAGCCTTCGCAGTCAAGTACGCAACTTCTCCGACTTCTACGGATCGGCCATCAAAGAAGCTAAGAAACAGGTATATTTAGTTGAATAGTTATGAACAAGTCATTAGCTTATGTGTGGTGGGTAGAGTTGAATATTTGTGGGAATCAGAGTCAGATCCATAAAGTGAGGGATGTTTGTCAATATGGCCACTAGAGGCAGTATTAAAAATGTACATGGAAACCATCCAGTGATGTGACATACATAAACCTGGAGCAGTGGGCAGTCCATTGGAGTCCTTTCTGTCAGCCCTTGCTATGGTCCATATTTTTCGTTCAACCCTAAGCAGGAATTTCTTGTATGAGTGATTTTCCCTTTTTTTATTTTCTGTGTATCAATTACATTTTATAATGTTTTCCTAGCCACTTTTGCACCGTTCTTGCTCATTTATCAGAGCCGTATTTTGGACAGTATTTTTTATTAAAAAAACATTTCCTCAAAACTTGCAGCTGCTTTGGGACTGTAAATAAATGAAATAAATGAATACATTTGTAAAACAAATAAAAATACATTTGTCAATGTTTGATAATTATAACAGTTTGAATTGTTCTATTTGTGCAGCATTTATTGTTGATTTTATTTGAAGTATTTTTAGTAACATAGATTCTGTTCCTTTATACCTTTAGCTTTTGTACATGAAACACGATATTAATATACCCGGCTATTTTACAGTATGTAGCATTGTGTTTACTCTTTTTCCTTCTTTCTTTGGTTTCTTGCATCCTTTCATTCATATCTTCTGATCTTGAAGGACGTGTCCTTTGGAGTGACATGCCCCTGGCTCCTAAATCAGCTCTAGTAATCCATGAACAAAAAAGAAAAATATTAATGTTGTATTGTATGTTTTATGTAGCATGTTTTTTTCTTCTTTTTGGTTATTTATACATTTGCATTTTTTTCTTTTCTTTTTATTGAATTTAACAAAAACTCTCTTGCTCAAAGACATTCCGTCCATGAACATTGAAACATTATATTAAATAAATATTTTATTTATATATATATATATAGATATGTAATATATAATTTTACATTTTTGATTTACTGACCGTAATTAAAAAATGTGATCCCGTGTCCACACCCTGAGTATTTGCACAATTGAACACACAACAGTATGGTTTTGACTTCTGAATTATTTACTAATTGTTTCCAAGATTACAGCAGCCATCAATGAGATGTCGGAGGCCAACAAAGACCTTCTGGAAAAGTACAGGAAAGAGGTTGCCTTGCGCAGGAAGTATCACGAGCAACTGGTGGAACTCAAAGGTGTGTTAACTGAGAAATACTAACTAGTTCTGTTTACCATTTAACCGAACCATGAATGTTTTTTTTTTATTTAATTGTTTACCAGGCAACATTCGTGTGCTGTGTCGTGTGAAGCCGGTACTGAAGGAAGACCAGCACGAGGACGGCCAAGCGGTGGTGGTCACCACAGACCCTCACAATGAATCCGCGCTCACAGTTTTAAGCAAAGGAAAAGCTAAACTGTTTGAGTTGGATAGAGTTTTTCACCCTCAGGCCTCTCAAGAAGAGGTAGAAAATGTCCCACTTATTTACTTTATTTCATTTTTTTTTTTTTTATCAGTAATGACTTTCTCTGTATCAAAGGTGTTTCAAGAAATCGAGCCACTGATCACTTCCTGTATAGATGGATATCACGTCTGCATCTTTGCTTATGGCCAGACAGGGTCAGGCAAGACTTATACCATGGAGGTAAATGAAAACAGTGGAATAAATAAACCACCAAAAGTACATACAATTAAAATGGACTCCCAAGACATTATTAGACGTTTGCCGTCTAACATCTTCAAATCTTCAAATGTTGAGTCTTTTTATAAATCCTCTTATACTTCTAGGAACTAGTTACATAGTAAACTAATTTTATGATTTCATTTTCTTTTATGAATACATTTTATTTTAAATTATATAAGTATATACAGCATATATATATTATATCATATATATACATATATATATATGTTTGTGTGTGTGCATTTCTTGTTTATTAACTATACATTATTTACCATTATTATTAATAATACAATAAGTAGCATAAATATATTTGTAAATAATAAATAGTATTATTATAAATTGTATTAAAATTGTATAAATAGCAATCGGCGCATAATTGGTAAATATTTAAAATGTACTATTACTACATCATTATTTAAATTTTTATTTACTATTTATAATTTTTTTTATTTAAAATCTAGAACAGATAATATGAATTATATGTTTTTAAGTTGATCTATCATTTTGATTTATTTTTATTTAAATTATGCCTGTGCTGTATGGTTGCCGTGGGTTACGACTCTTCTGGACCTTCTAATCTAAAGACATTAGAAACTACCAAGTAAAGGCCGAACCCCGAACCCCACATTGCTGCTTGCACCTACGTATATATCTGTTTTTGGATTTGTAAATTTGTCTTAAATGTCCATCCAGGGATCAACTGAAAACCCCGGAATTAACCAGCGAGCCCTGAAACATCTGTTTAACGAAATAGAGGAGAGAAAAGACATGTGGACATACAACATCAGCGTCAGCTCAGTGGAAATCTACAACGAGGTCCTGAGGTACGTGCTGTGCTGCAGCCAAGGTCAAAGATCAACTGTTGGGGGTTCAAAGGTCAAACATTGTTGTCTGGTGCTTTCAGAGACCTTCTGAGCAAGGATGGAGAGAAGCTTGATATCAAGATCAACCCTGATGGCACAGGCCAACTCCACGTTCCTGGGCTCCGAGTCCGAGAGGTCAAAAGCTTCCAGCATATGAAAAAAGTCAGTGCCCGGGTGTCGTTTGCCTGTAAACAAAGTAGGTTCTGTTAACCATATTCACCGTTTACTCTCAGATTCTGGCCACCGCTCGAAGGAACAGGATTACTTTCGGAACCCAGATGAACCAGCACAGCTCTCGCTCACATGCTTTGCTCACCGTGACGGTTCTGGGCACAGACCTCGCCAGTGGAGCGAAAACCTCGGGTTAGAACTTTACAATTATCAGGTTTATGCAAATATAAGCACACCCGATTTTTCATGCACACAATACTAGTTCATTTTTTTTTTTAATTATTTGAATTGAAAAGAAAAAACATTTTGTCCGCTTATTAATGTTTTTCTAGATGTTTCCAGATGTTCCAGACACCTACTATTTCTGGCAAAGTACTTAAACTTAACTTGATTTTAAACTTGTATGGAATCAGATTAGTGCCAAAAATATCACGAATGAATATATATGAATGAAAATGCTTCACTCTTAAATGTTTTTTTTTTCTTTTTCCATTGCATCTTCACGTTTTTGTTTTACACTTTTTTTTCACTTCAGATTTTTTCGTTCATTTCATTTTTAATGCTAAGCTTCACGTGGGGGCGGACCTTACTGTGATTGGCTGGTGACAATGTGATTGGCAGCTGCTTGACCAGGAAGTGTGGGACGAGTTCCCACGTGAAGTGAGACCCGCCCCACTTGAAGCTTGTGTCAGATGTCCAAACGAAAAAAAGAAACAAAAAAAAATTGAAGCAAAAAACTAAGTTCAAACTAAGTTTTTTTTTTTATTGGTGTCAATTTTCCCAAAAATATTGAACTGAATCATTATATTTTTTTTATATGACGATTACACAAATCAAGCCAAGCAGAAGTTTTAAAGTGGGAAAAATACTTTAAAGTAACTTTGAAAACTGGTAAATTTGACCTGAACATAATAGGGGGGTCAATATGCATATTTGAAATATATATATCGAATAAAAGCACCTCCTAAGTTGAGCTTTTTAAAATGGGGAAAATGGGATGCTTATATTTGCATAAATACAGTAGTATGACAATTATTTCTCGAAGGATCTGAAATGAAGAACCATGAGTTTTATCCGAGATCTTCTCCTGATCTTCATTCTTCATAGGCAAGCTGAATCTGGTGGATCTGGCAGGTTCTGAGAGAGTGTGGAAGTCTGGAGCTGAAGGTGAGAGGCTGAAGGAAGCCCAGAACATCAACCGCTCGCTGCTGGCTCTGGGAGATGTAATCCAGGCCCTGAAGGCCAGTCAGACTCACATACCCTTCAGAAACTCTCGACTCACCTACCTGCTGCAGGACTCACTGGGCAAGGGCAATAAAACTGCAATGGTTGTGCAGGTAAGAAGCTCCGGATTAGAAATTAGAGACGTCTCAAGTCATCTGTTTCTTTAAATATTTTTTTTGCAACGCAAACAGATTATAATATATCGTAATCTTAATCTTAAAGAATAGCGATTCGTGTTTAGATTCTTTCAAGATGATGAATGTGACCGGTGTAAAGTACTTGAGTAAGTGGACTTTGTCACTTAAGTATTTTTGGACACGTACTCGTTACATTGTGATTGTGTGCGACAAGTAGGCATATTTTTCGAAGGCGGACGAGGTGATATTACTTGAATTAAACTTGAATTAGCCGTTGCACATTTGAGTTTGACTGACTTTTTGTTCTTTTTTATTGATTTTGTTCTGCCATTTAGAAACATTGAGTTGTTAAAGACAATTTTCAATATTAGTTAAAATCTCATAAAGAATTTCTTGTTTTTCACATTTTCTGGTGTTTTTTAGTCTAAATTCAGTACAAGTAAAATACTTCATGGAATTGGTGACTTGTAATGAAGTAATTTTTACATTAAGGTATCAGTACTTTTCCACAAGTATGTATTTTTTTTCTACACCTCTTTACTCTGTATGTTGTATAAGGTAAACTGAATCACTGTTGCTCTCCATCTTCCAGGTTTCTTCACTTGAGAGGAACGTTGGAGAGACACTTTGCTCGCTGAAGTTCGCCCAGCGCGTCTGTAAAGTGGAACTCGGTCCGGCTGCGCGGAAAATCGAGGCTGGAGGATCTGAGAACAAAACTTAATGCCAAACACAAACGGTTATGGAAAAGGGTTTTCCGGACAAAATTTGAACGCACTTGCGAAATATGTTTGCGTTCTTGAGATTTTTGGTGTTTGGTCTGTCGTAGTTCGAACAATAATGCACAAGTTTGCGTTGATTTGTGCATCAATTTGAGCTACCAAACACAATTAGCCAATCAGAGTCTGGGGGAGGATCGAGATGCCATTTCCTATGGAGTTTCAGGTGTTGGAATTTGAGCTGCCCAACATAATTAGCCAATCAGAGTCGGGGGGAGGATCCGAGACTGAATTAGTACAGTATTTTCAAACTTGGAATAGTGAAGTGAAAGGAATATTTAAACAATAGCGGTGTCTCAGTAAACATTGATGTTACGTAAAACTCAAGTAGTATTGGACAGGTTCAGTAATTTTGTCGCCTTAACAAACAGCAGTTAGGGCAGGTTGTTTGTTATTGATATTTTGATGCCATTTTAGACCTATACATACAGCATATATATTGATTTGTATACGGTATGTCTATATATAGTGTGTATATAATTACACATCTATCCATCTTATCCTCTCAGACACAAAATTTGCGTTTTGAACTTTCCTGTTCTTGTACGAGAAAGGTCACAAATTTTGCGTCGTCTTTCAAATTATGTTGGACTTGTCGTGCGACTTGCATTCAAATTTGTCCGGATCGCAGACGGGAAGATTGGAACGAGTTTTTCAGATTTGTGATGGAGGCTTCCAGTTTTTCAAGGTCTACCTCACTGACGCCACATTGCAGAGTGAAATGTAGCACCAACGGAAGGTTCCAGACTCTTCCTCCGCAGCACAATCCAGCACTGAAGACGCTTCATCCTGAGATACTTTGGCAGGGAAGAGAATCCTTTCACAACCACAGCTGCTTTGGACCTGGATTCTCTTTATATTCTCGTAACACTTGAAGTGTAATACTGCTATTTACTCAAATAGTACTTACATGATACAGGAGGTATTAGTTGAATTATATTTATGTACTGTATGTTAAGTCGAAAGATGGATGAACTGTAAGAGCCAATCTTCACTTCCTTGGGTGGGAAACGATACGCCAGTTTAATTCTAAACCTTTGGCGTTTCTTTCTCGATCAAGATGAATTTTTAAAAGGCCAGAAATGCAGTATGAAGATGTGCTTTTGATGGTTATGATTCATGGACCGGAGAGATGAGAAGACATCGTCTCCATGAAAGAGGAAACAAAGTCAGGACCCTGAAAGCTTCTGATAGAAGAAACTAATTACAGTAGCACATCTTGGAAAAAGAAATCTTAAAGAATGTAGTGTTGAAACAGATGACTAACCCATGATATCGGAAATATACCGTATTGATGCAAATATAAGCACCCCCTGATTTTTCAGAAACAAAAAAATTCCATTAAAGGGCGAACATAAGCACATCATTACTTTCTTGGTAGTTTGACTTTCCAGAAACCTGGGAGCTTACATGTGCAAATACGGTTTTTAAATATAATTTCATTTCAGTTACTTTAAGGGGATTTAAACCCGTGTTTAAAGCTCAAGTTTGGTGTAACATGCTTAGCTTTTAGCCGTGTTACAATGCGAGGTGAAAAATGCACTTTATTTTAAGACTCAAACAGCATCTGTATGGTTTCCAAATAATAAACGGCAAACGACATAGAAATTGGTTTGTTTACTTATGAATATCAAATTCTCTAAAACAAAGTGTACAACTGGACAATTTGACGACATTCTTCAGGCATTAGATTTCCTACGTATCATTTCTAAACAAAGAGCATCTCAGTCCGAGTCTCCCTGATCTGCACGGACAGCTCCAACCGCTCCAGCCAGCTCAAACTCACTTCCCTTGAGTCGCTCACCTGGACAAACACATCCAGACACACTTTGTTAGAAAGTTTTAGGTTTGACGTTTTTACTTGTACAGTGATAACTTGACATGCAAGTGACTAGTTCAATGAGATACGAGCAGTCAATCAGTTTTTTGTGGCTTAAAATAAAGGGTCAATTATTATTATTAAAACGCCGGCAAAATTTGAGATGTGATAGTGACATCACAGCGCCCCCTAGCGGTCAAGACACATTCTAGCATTCAACACCTGGATTACACCTTAGCTTGGTCGTCTTTGCTTTGCACTTTTTTGTTGCAAACATAAATTTAATAGCAAAGTATGGGGTCTGTCAAAATGAAATCACTGAACCGTGAGAAAAAGAGAAACGTGTTTGCTCAAGCAGAAGGGTCACAAAAATAGGAAAAGTGGTAAGAATGAAACTCTTTGGACAAGACTTTATTATTAAAAAAAAAAAATCTCTTCATCTCTCTGTTCTGACTACACGTGGATGCTATTTATGAGCTGAATCACGTGAGCGTGAATTAGCGGTTGCACTTTTTTTCCCCGCATTTGAGTTTTACGGATTTCCCAAATTTCAATTGGGAAACATTATTTGACACAAATAAATTGAGATGCGAGATAAGAACAAATTAAACTGGCCAAGGTACCACTGTATTATATCTACTTCAAAATGAAAAAGAGGCAGAAAAGTAACATTATGATGATAAGTCACATTATTTTAGCAGTTAGTCTGACAGGCCGCACTTACGTATGAGTTCCGCAATGGATTTTTGTGTCCGCCTCTCCAATTTCTCCAGCTTTTTGGCAACATCCCTTTTCAGATCCCTATAAGCAAAATAGTACCAGAGCGTTAATGGTGAACAAACATTACAAATTACAAAAATTATTTACCAATCTGGTTTTCTGGGTGCAAGATTAGCCAAATCCTGATGAGGCAAGAAAAAAAGAACCAATTATTGTACAATTAACATTACTGTCAAGATTTTTCTTATTTGTGTGTGTGTGTGTGTACACAATTTGTACTCACCACTTCCTCAATCACAGGCTCTGGATGTGCGGCATCTAGCTGGTCTTTCACCTTCTCCTCCACTACAGAAGCTCCATGTCAGTAAATCCATAAACCACGATACAATTTGATTCGCTTTAACATCTAACGTGTTCTCACCGGATGCTGGTTTTGCTTTCGGTATCTGTCTGTCCTTCAGCTCCTCATCCTCTGGGGTATAATTTCTCAACTTCAGTTCGCTGCAAACACAATTAACAATGACGCATTTGTTCCTTCAAGAGTCTTTACTTTTACTTTACACACAATATTTCACCGGATTTGTCATGAACCATTTGTCATTTTTGTCAGATCTTATCATGTACCAAATGAAAACAACCAAAACAACGGACCAGGAGGTGGCGGTGTGGAGCACAGCATGTTATCAAACACAATTAAGTCCCATTGGCCAATTATCATCTATTCTCAGGCTGTTAGTGAAGATTCATTGCTTATAAAATGTAACAGCCAAGCAAATGCGGATGTGAAACTTTTCTTAAGGGAAAAGGAAGCCATGGGAAAGGTGAACAATGATACAAATTCAGGTTTTGATGAACTTTATGAATTCAAAATGTCGCTTTTCTAAATTGCACAAAATAACATCATAACACAAAGCATGTGATCTAAAAAAAATCAGTATACACTAAAAAAACAATACACTACTCAGATAACAGTCTGAAATGGAGTTGGGAATGCCTCTTTGTGTCCGGCTTTCCTGAAGAGACTTCCTGGCCACCTGCTGGAACAATACTGTGGTGCAACCAAACAACAACAATCCGACACATGGAATCCGACAAACCTCCATTTGGAATATTTCACTAGTGGCAAACAGTCCAAGCGAGTTGGCCAGAGCAGTATCCGGTTTTCCTATCAATTCACAAAAGACTGAATAGCTCAAGGAAAACACTCTTGTGTTCTTGAAGTGCAGAGGGGAAGGACGAATCCAGGGCCTTAGCAGTTCAGAGGAAGGTCTCTTATTCCTCAAAGGATATGGATTTTATTTTTTCCAATCTTTTCATGATTAAATCATTTTTTTTATCTACCAAGTAAATGGATCCGAAAACGCTTTCAGTTTAACCTGACAATTGTCCCACTACAAGTGTCAAGTGTTTCTCAAACGAATGACTAAAAATATAAAAAATATTATAAACACCGATATGAAAATCCATAACAGACCTTCTTTTAAAAAGAAAAACCAGATAATGGCCTGTAAGGTTTCAGAGAACTCTGCCGACTGTCATTGCCAAACAGGGACAGAGCTCAGGGAGGAAAACCCAAGGGTTCGGAGGGTCTGTAAGTAAACAATGGAAAAAAACCCCAGCGCAAGGCCTTGGCATGGCCTTAAACAGAGCAGAGAGAGCGAGATGCAGAGTCGAGTTTAAACAAAATGTCATTTATGGCCGTGAGCTTTTGGATGCAGTCAATTTGCGATGTGTTTTAATTGTCAACTGATATAATTATGTTTAATTGTCACAGAATAATACAGTGTAATTCCGCATGTATCTTAAAGAGTTATTATTACCGGTGTCTTTCCTCTTCCTCTAAATCCACCAATGCTTTTTTGTTTTCTGGTTCTCCATCTTCAGGCGTCCGGCCCTAGAGTAATAAAAATAGAAAGAAAAAAAAATTAACTACAGATTCCCACATACTAAAGTCTACAGTATGTACAATTATTGCCTTGAATTTTAAGCAACCCATTTACATTAAAGTCTGTCTTAAACAGCATTCCATTAATTATTTAATTCCATTAATCCATTAGTTTCTGATTCTGATTCTGATTAACATGTACTAAAGATAAAGGGGGAAAAAAATAGGTATTTACTATTCTAATATTTAAGTATTCATGTATGCAATACACATTGCAATAATAAAAAACAAAAATTACACAGAGTAATTATACAATTATTTATTAGTTTTTACTAAATTCAAAGCATTTAAATTAAATACAGAGCTATTAAAGACTTTGGACATTGGACTAGTAAGTTAGGGAGTATTTACTAGCTCACTGACTTTTATAGAAAACCATCGATATTATGTACAATAATTTTTAAATTATTCTTAATACGCATTTAAAAACACTGAAAACGTTAAAAAAGGAAGAGTGTGTAATGATGCTTTAAGCACGTTACATACAAAGTGTATGGTTTTTATACCACACAAACTACTTAAAAAACTGCGAGAAAACGTAATCGTGCTAACTAAAACGAAACTGTTTTAGCTATTTTGTTTTTTTTTTCGGAATTGGAAAGTGAAATGGATAACTGTTGAGCTAACTTGCTAGCAAGTTGCTAACATGCAACTGAACGGGTTAACGGAAGTATATTATAATTCGCTACTTACTTGAAGTTGTCGATCTCGAAGAGCTTTTAATCTTTCTTTTCTTTTTAATGCTTGATCTTGTAAAGAACCGGCTGGTTTATCCATTGCAAAAACAAGTATGCTACCACTATCGACAAATGTGTGATTGACTGATTACGACTGTTGGGTCGAGACATGCTCAGAGATCACCGAAAACATCGATGGAGGTAAATGTAGTAAATACCCACACGGAGTTCTAATTAAATAAAATGTGCTTTTGTCTATATCATATGCGCGTATTCATATTAACTTATGCATATTCGAAATATAAAATAAAATAAAACGCATGCAGTCTGTGGAAAAGCATCACAATGGTGGCAAACTACAGATTTGACCGGACAGGGTTGTCATAAAGATAACTTCACGTTTAAAAAAAATTCTAACATTATATTCTCACAAAAAAATCTCACATTTATTCCACAACATGAAAACACCTGATATTTTGTATTTAATATTTTTGTTTTAATATTTTGTATTAAAACTAAACATGTTGCATGTGTATTCACAGCATTATTAGCAACATTTACATTTTTGATAATTTGCTTTGCTAAAGGTTTTCAAAACTCATTTCAAGCTCAAGTTTTTTTTTTCAACATATTGCCAATTTGGCAGACCAATTCTGTGAACATGACGTGTGGAATGTAGGGCATTGCCATGGCGATACAATTGCCTCTAGGTCCATCCTCTTCCTATTGACCAGTGCAGGCCAAACAAAGGTCACAAAGGTGCATCTCCATCATCTGTTTTGTAATTTTGGCCAGTATGTAGATTAGGCAAATGGGTTGAAATGTGTTAAGTACTATTTTTTGTATGCTAGTTCAACACTGAGACTTAGCATGTGCTTTCTGAAGGATAAATATTTACTTTGATTTAAAACATGCGGTCTGTATTGAATCAAATATGGTTGCACGTGCGCACACACACACACACACACACACACACACACACACACACACACACACACACACACACACACCGAAGAGTGGCGAGAGAGGTAAAATCAAGCAAGTTTCCTAGTAATTACCTAACTTAAATACGTAACGTAACTGTTTACAGTAGTTAAATACGTAACTGGGTTTTAAAGTTAAAGAAATATTTCCATACACTTTAAGATGTTTTAAGTAAAATGCTTTTCCAGTAGCTCTGTCTGTAGAGCGCTGGTGTTTGAAACACTGGATCATGGGTTCCAGGAATTTGTTGAATTGTAAAAATTGTAACGAAATGTAATTCGCTTTGGACATAAGTGTCTGCTCAATGACTGTAGTAAACTATAACCTATAGTTTACCCAACCTATACTATAACCTATAGTTTAAACTTTGAATGGCGGAATAACTCTTCATCAACATAACATTTCAGATAAATTGCTTAACTTTTCATCTAAAACAACTATTCAACTACAAAAAAATAGATTTGCACAGAAATTGTAAAGTGCATTGACTAAACAGTTCAAATTAGGGATTAAATGTCGATTTTCTGGATTACCATTGAAACATGCTAAAATGAATACACGATAAAAAGAATAAATCTGAATTTTGGTGATTGAGACAGCAACAGGCCCAATATGTGCCCTTATGTTTCATTTACAGTATTTATTTTTCTAACATTGGGAAATGTTCCTAACTCGTCTCCTAAATACTCCTAACTCCATTCAGCCAGGCAGTGTTTATCTCAAGGATCTCTGAAGCAGTTCAGAAGCATCACAGGTTTGCACCATCATGTTGTTTCCCTCTCAGACTGCAGGGGTGTGCAGGACCAAAACCGCCAAAATCAACTATAAATGACGGAGGAAATGACTGCACTTGTGTATAAATAAAGACAGAATTACACACCAACAAAATAAATGCATATTTCTGCATTTATTTACGCACAAGTACAGTTATTTCCTTGAGTCATTTGGCGGTTTTGCTCCTCCATACAGTGGAGAGTGAAGCATGAACAAGTGCCTCCACTTCCCTTAGATTCCTCCGGCGTAGAAACACACCTACCTCCGGACTGATCCGCCACTACTACTACTGGCAAACGGGATTCCTCTTCTCGCGGTTCCTCACCCTCGCTCGCGCGGCGTCGGACACACCCTCTCCCCGCCGTAGCGAGTTAACTTTGCGCGAGCTGGGCGACCAGGTGGGTTGCAGCAGCATGAGGTTCTGGATCTGGATCTCACGGTGTGTGTGGAGGTTTTGTCCCTAGATGGTTTGACTGAGACAGACGGGAAGAATGGCATCGAAAGAGCGGCTGTACGAGCTGTGGATGTTGTACTACACGAAGGTGAGTCACCGACCGGCGACACCTGTTGAATTGGCGAGTTTTCGTCATCGCAAACTTGCTTTTATCGTCTTGCCTGGAAATCCACGCGGTGCGATGAGTAAATCATCCCGTTTGGTTGATTTACATGCGTGTAGAATGTGCGGAAAGTGTTTCAGGAAGTGCCCGCATGACCATTATCATTTCTTTGGAAAGGCTGCAAACACACACACGCGCGCGCGCGCTGAGCAAACCAAGGCGAAAATGTTTCATGAAAAGATGTAGGAAATGTAGGTTTGTTTTACTGGAATGAATGTGTATTGGGATGAGAGGAAGGCAAAAACTTTCAGCCTGTGTGTGTGTGTGTCCGGTCTGCACGCAGCAGGTGTTTGTTTACCTGTGCGAACCAGGTAATTCCTGTTTACTCGCTGCACACGAGATTCAGCATTTGAATCACGCAAATTTGAATCGGAAGCCACGTCGAAAATGAAACAGAAATACAGTATTTACATCGATTTGCTTGTCTATGGTGTATATGCCATCTTATAACTCTATAGTCACACTGCAGCTAGTTTAAAAATGGCTTTGTTGTATAATCGTGTGTCTCCTTACTTGTTCATACGCTAATTATAAATAAACAAGTCCACATACATTAATAAATAACTATTAAAAATGATCTCATGATATTTGAGGGTCGATGCCTCATAATAAAGGCATAACTGGAGGTGTGAGTTTGAAGCTTGGCTGGAGCTTTTCTGTGTGTAGATTGCAGGCTTGTGTGGGTTTCCTCTGGGTCTCCTGGTTTCTCTCACAGTCCAAAAACTAATTCAGAATGTGTCTCCCTCCTAAATAGTTCAAACACCCAGTGACCCAGTGATGGGTAATGTTTGAGCATTTCAGAAATCCAAACTCACTCTCTATACTATTTACTAATAATGATCACAAATCATCAGATAAGGTAGATAACGACACATTAAACCTATAAGGTGTAGATGCGAGTGTGTGATTGGTCCACCAATCCATAGTGTGTGTCACGCCTTCAGGCCCAGAGTTGCTGGGATTGCTCCTCATGACCCAGAAATGGAGAAGCTGGAAAAATGATTGAATGGTTCATTAAGCCGTATTTTAAGGTTTTATTGTTCAATAGCATTTTTAAGCAAATTAAGTGGAAATAGCTCACATTGCACTTTAGAATTCTACTGTAGAATTCTACTTAAATAAATTGTATTAAATCTGTGAATATGATACGTATTTGCTATCAGTAGACAATAGCTAAATAATACATAGAAGCTCTCTGTGGGAAATAGCTATTCACACCACCATTAAATGCGTTCCCTGTATTTGAAGTGGATGTTTTATGGATGATTTCAGACATCCTGTGTCTGGATGTGCTTGTCTTATCTGCCTTATACCTGAAGGAAGTACATTTATCTGCCTGCGACTAGTTCATATGTGGTTTGAAAGTGACACTAGTTCCTTCCGTAGTTATAAATAAGAAATGAAGGTCTCTCAGAAGCGAAGCCAATTGTGAAAAGTGTCAAAATACTTCCACAAATATAGATTATTGCAATTAAGCAAACCTATGAAAATGAACACGTGAAAGTATAACTGTATGGATGGTGCATGGTGGTGTTACTGGTCAGCAGCGGAAGTCAACTGGAATGGCTCAGTGTTCTCAATGAATGGGTGCCATGGTAACTAAAGCAGCAGGTGCAGGATACAACAGGCATCACCAGAGAGAAGCCACTACTTCTGTCCAGAGAGAGGGCAGGTCTGTTTTGGTATCCGCAATCTTTAGTACAGAGTTGGATCAGCAGATTTTGGTCTGTCCTTTGGCATAACGTTTTCAGTGTTGCTGGAAACCATACTTGAGTAAAAGTACGCACACCTCACTTTACATTTCCTTTCCTTACTGTAAGAATTACTCCATTACAAGTTACAAGTCACCAATTCCAACAAGAGTTGAGTAAACGTAAAGTATCACATTTTAAAAGAACTTAAGTACGTATTTTACTCATTGACTTTTAAGCTCAAAAACACCAAGACATGTGATAAACAATAAACTGTTTATGTATGAGGTTTTTTTTCTTAATATAGAATTGAATTTGAACACCTCAATGTTTCAAAATGGCAGAACAAAATAGATAAAAAGAAGAAAAGTCAGTCTCACAACATGTTTTCTATTGTACATAATCTAATTTAACATTTTTGTATGGCCTCTCAAGCTGAAATAGCAATAGGCAAAAAAAAAAATCATATTGGACAACCAAATTCTTATGAACCCAGAGAAAACCCAAGCATAGAGAGAACATGCAAACTCCACAAAGAAAGATCGGACCAGGTCTTGAACACGTCCATTTGCTGTGAGTCTGCAGAAGTGAGGCAGCTCGCCCGCTGTGCCATCGTGCCACCCACAAAATTTTAATGAAAACACACATTTGTGCCCATTATTATGGTTGGAGTCAAAATCTCTCCTTTACAGGGTTACCATTGTTACAAAAAATTATTTAAAGTCACCATACTGGCTTTTTGAGAAATTTGAAATCTGAGAAAGAGAAAATGTATGGGATATTTGACATAAATGAAAAAAATGTCTCTTTAATATCAACATATTGTCACCTAAATAAAATTAACACAAAGAAACATCTGAAATGTAATGAAACGACTCTTAATGGTGTTCTGTGTGCTTTGCTATTGTTATTTGTATATAACGGTATACTCAACAATACTGTGTATATACATATATCATTTTCACCAATACTGTATATTATTTACATCAGTGATTTCAAATCAAATGTGATTTTGCGGCAAGCACATAAATAACTTGCGGCTTGACAGATTCTGTGAATACGCACACCCATATTTTTTTGTCTCAGTTTTCCCCCGCGTGCACGATGACACAATGCATTCCAGCGCTTGAAAGTTGGTAGGAACACCCATTTTAATTCCTCTGTTGGCTACTGTCTGCCGAGAGATCTTGATAAGGGTCAGAGAAGAAAATGTGCTTGTTTTTACTTTGGTCCCATGAGGCTTTACTCTAATTTGAAACTATTTCGTGCTCTTTAGTCCTATTATGCAATCATTGGATTGCGGAAGAGATTCCCTGAAAATTGCGTGACACAGCAAACTTTCAAAATTTACTTTTTAATTTGAACCCTAGAGATAAAATAGATTTTCTTTTTAAAACCAGTTGGCTTTTTGTGTGCTTGTTTGGTCCAGATTTCTGTTCTACCGACCCCTGCTGGTGTGGATGTCTGAAATGTTAGTTGGCAAAAAGCGATAATTGATTTGTTTTTTAATATACTGTAGTAATAATTTATATATTATATATTTATTTAATATACTGTAATACTATAATAGTTTGTGTCTCTTCTTAAAATAAAAGATTTAAAATTGAATTACATTTTTAATGGATTATTTTGTTTAGTTAGAGCCGCCATGTGATTGCTTGGTGATTGTGCTGCGTTGTATTTATGTACCAGCTTTTTTTTTTTTTTTTGAGTTTTATCTGTTTGTGTCTCTGAGAGCATCTCTGCCTGTCAGACCACTTCCTCTGCTTTAAGGACAACTGTGAGAGAAAAAGCACTTCCTGTAATTGGTGACGTCTCAAAACATGTTTTTGAATCATTGAAAGCACAACACATCTCACTCCACAACACGAACTTCTGACGTATATTAAAAGTTTTATCTTTAATCATATCTTTCTTAAATCTTAAAAAAAAAAAGAACAGATGGAGTGGATAGTTTGCTTCTAATAAGGAGTTTAAGACATACATTACATGTGTGTTTAATGTATATTTTTAGCTTTAAAAATGTATTTTTTTAATAAATTAAAGCATATATTTCATGTTGTATGTTTCATATTAATTTTTAGGAATTTAAAGAAGTGAAGAAAAAAGTCACCATGACCTGCCTTTTTAAAAGCCTCTAATGTTAAGTAAAGTGTTATTTTTGATTTTCATTTTCTTTTTAATAAATTGTCTTCTGACTGAGCCAGACATCATCTCATTTACTGCGCTATTTGGAATAGTTTTTGCTGTGTTTTTTATTATTTTTTTTCTCTTTACGAGCGATAATTCTGCATTCTTCGGTTTGAAAAGGTCGTAGTTTTGTGTCGTATCTCCTGGGAAAGACATTAGCCACCTCTTTTTTCTCAGCGAAAGGCTTTGTCAAGTACCAGTGGGTCAAGTTTTTAAAGCTTCACGTCACATTTAGAACACGTCTGTGTACATGTCCTTTTATTAAACCATAATCTCATGTGAATGCCAGTGTTTCACACGGAACGCTCTCGCCTTTTCTCAACCCTCCGGTTCTTGGAAGCGATTGAATGCGACTCGGATTCCCTAGTGTGGTTCAGTCCTTAAATTGACCAGTTTTTGTGCAAATCTTCTGTTCTAAAGGCTTTTCAGGACACTCGATTACCCTTCTCACCCAGTTTCCTGTTATCAATAAATTAGTGACATCGCTTGTGGGATCCATTAAGTTCAGCAGACGAGTCCTTTTGGCTAATTTATTTACAGTTTGGTCGGTTGATTTACCAATAAAATATACTCAATGTTTGTGGAGACATGAGTTGCGTTATTGCTCCTAAATCCGTCTATTCAGATTATTTTGTTAATGGATTACTCTAAGAATTAATGTATTTATGAGAATTTAAGCACCTTCTGTTAAAATCTGATTAATATATGTAATTAATAACAATACTTATTTTAACAAACATAATTTGTGACTTTTTAAAAAATAGTAATGTCTAATATTATTTCTAAATGTAGTAGAGTACAAGTAGGTGTTATCAGTTTATTTCAACTTTTTTTTTATTTCTTTCAGTGTTATTTAGCCACTGCTAAGTGTTGCTGCATGAATATGCTTTCTTTATTTATGTCATTCAGACAATAAAAACATTTATGCATGTCTGCCTCTGGAACATTATTTAAACAAAAAAAAGAAGACACAACTCAGAAGTGCACTGCTGCATTAAGACCATGCATTTTCAATTATTTGTGAAATAACATTATTTTGTGATTAAGTTTTTTTTTTTAAAGTACTGTTTTCTAATAACTTTTGTACTGTTGTATTGTTCATTGTTTTACCTTTATGGTAGTGTAATATTTTTGTATATTATTTTTGTAGAATACTAAAATTGTTATTACAGAAAATTATTAATCTCACTCTTTGTGAGAGTGTAAGCAAGCACAAAACTTTACAAAACATTTTGTAAAGTAAAACAACATTTGTGCTTTGCTTAAGCCGCCTGTATAACATATGGATTTAGCCATTAGCAATCATCATGCTAACCAAAGCTTACAATGTACTACCGGTATTATGTTACATTCGTTTTTACTATCATGTTAGTATTTCCTACTACCGTACCTCCTAATTTTTGTTTTCTATTTTTGATTTAGACCGAAAAATGACATGGGATGGGTTCACAAACAATATGTCTGGTCAAACCAGAATGCTGGCATCTGAACCTTCAGTCTTCTGCATGACTATTGTTTTAGAACAATACTTTTTTCTGCATGCAGTGTGTCTAAATGTCATGGCATTATTCTGCTTTGCAAGAGAAATGAATGTGTGCTTTATTGGAAGCTTCTGGTGTGTTTAGCAGGGAATCTTTTTTCACATTCACTTTTACAGAAATACATTCTGCAGCGAAGCATCCGTTGCTTTATTGAATAAAGTACATCCATATTGTACTTATCATCTCAATTTTAAAAAATGTGGGCAGTTGTAGTCACATCTGTAGGAAAAGAGGCGAAACTGAAAGAGCATTAGCACAGTATTATACGATAAGATGTCAGGGGATTTTACGAAAAAAGACGTTTGCCGCAAAAAAAAAAAATCACAGTAAAATTTGATCTGCAGTGAGTTAAGGATCTAATGTGAGATTCTATAGAAATATGCAGTTGTTATATACAGAATGCTTTTTTATTTTAAACAAATCAAAAAACACCTATAATTCCTGCAGTTTGGTTGGATGGGCTAAGATCTCTTCTAAGGAGTTCCAGAATTTTCCATGATGTTCCCATGAGACTGTTTGGCCATATTTACCTCACAATGACTCATTTAGAAAAGTGGTTGATATTTGGCCAAATTGTAAATGCGTCAAAATCTAAAATACATTGTATGTTACTGTGACTACTGTAGAGGAAATGCCTCATTTGCTGTTTAATTTTTGTATTTTTTGTTTATCAATGAGAGACAGATCAGCTTTCAGATGAGACACAAAAATTACTCTGAAAACTGAAAAGTTCCAGTTTAAAACTTTAGAAGGGAAACTTTAACAGTGGACCAGGAAAGTATTATGTACCGCAAAACCTCTAATAGAACAATTGACAAACATTACACTGCCAGAAACACAATAGCACAAACAAACGCACAAAAACACTTTTAAATGACTAAATAACACAAAAAAAAAGAACACTACATGCCATGCGCGCTGCTGACGTCACCACGCAGGCCTTCTCATCCAATGATACAGTATTTTAGAAAGAAATGATATTCTCTTCCAGTCTACAAATAAAAGAAAAGAAAAGAAAACCAAAGGGGATTAAGAGATTAGAGGTTTATTGATAAACACAGGAAACACTGGGTTTGTTGGGATACACAGTGATCATTCAACGCGATTATTTATTTATTTTTTACCTTTAAAATAAATCATAAACACGTTTACATGATCCTGCTTCATTGTAAGAAGGAGCAATTGAAGCGATTTGTTTAAATAAGGTCATTTTGTAAAGTAACCATCAGTGTGTCTCGTTGTGTGAGCAGAGTCTGCTGCATTTTTATGTGCATTATTGCGTCTCTAATAGTTCTATTAGAGGTTTTACGGTTTTTTTTTTTTTTTTTTTTTTTTTTTTTTTTACATAATTTCATTTGTAAACACCATTTGTCTGCATGTAGCAACAAATTTACAATGTTTTATTTTGCTCTCATTGACTAATAACAAATAAAAAAATAAATCCTGATCAGTGACGAACAAAAAGTTAATGTGACTCGTAAGCCCATGAAAGTCTATACAATTTGGATTTGGATTTATCTTGAATAACTTTAATAACGTTTGAGCGAGCGCTGAACCCAGATGAAACTAGTCCCAAAGATGGAAATGCAATGAAAAAACGTGGAAAAACACGAGAAAATGTCTTATTGTTGTATCGCTGTTTTATTTTTATTAACACATTGTCTGTGAGCCACATCAGAGAAGCCACCTCTGGCTTGTGAGCCATCGGTTCACAACATCTGCATTAGGATGAAACTGTTGTAGGGAATTGTGGGTGACATAGTGTGGATCCGTTCATTCTCATCATTGTAGCAACATCTGAAAATGATAAAAAACATATCGTTATTTTGTGCATGAAATGACTGCTATTTACATTTATTAAGGAAAGTTGAACCGAGACGAGACCTAAAAATGGTGGCGGTGTCGAGGGAGGAAGAACAGATTGTGACGTTGAGCGCAGCTTCATGGAGGAAGTGTGGCTCGGCTAAAGTGACTTACCATTTCCTGGTTGGTACAGTTACTCTGTGATGGGGTCTGAAGTCTTCTGAGGCTGGACTTTTTAAGGGTCCGCAGAGACTGGGGTAACCAGAAGCCCACCATCGCACGACCTCTGACATGAGACATGGACTGTTCCTTAAGTGAGCTGGTAAAGTTGTTGTTTTTATTAGTTATTTTAAATTGACTTTTTTTACTAGTTCCATAGTCTGCACAGTATGTACTGTACGTCACAAGCCTTTACTTTAAGTACTTTGAAAAGTTGTATGTAATATAAAGTAGACTTAAAGCACAATTTGAGTTGAGTTTCAGTTGACGCATTAGACATTCGCTCTTGATTTCCAAGAAGCGCCTTTAAATGACGGTCACATGTTCCTGTTTTTGTTTATGCGTTTGCTTGTTATTGTGACTCACTTCTGAGTGCGTATCTTTACGGTAAAGATTATTACAATCAGGTCCGCAGAATAAGAGTCATTGATTCTTGGAATTGCTCATTTGTGGACGCATTCGTTAGTTGCTGATTTAACCCGCTAAATGAGGTTGAGAACGATGATGTCTGCTCAACTTTTTGTCTGATGGATTGATGCTGGACATGTTCTAACCTTAAACGTTCTCCTCCTCAGCAGCGCAACACAAACATTGCACAATTTTGAGCGTTACTGCTGATGAAACAGGATGTTTGAACAGCATCTAAATCAAACTAGGCTTCTAAGTGAAGAGCTTTGCGTGAAGATTTGAGGTTTTAATGTTATGATAGCATTGCTTGAAAAAGACAAAGTAAGATCAGTGGCAAAAAAACAAACGCAAATTTATCAAAAGCGAATGAAAATGCCTCACATTTTTTTTTACTTTTTTATTTTCTTTCCGCTTGCAATCTTCACAACTTTGTTTGAATCTTTTTTATTTTTTCAGTACGTTTCAGATTTTTGCGACTTTTGGCAATAATTTTGCATGGGGGCGGTGCTTACTCTGATTGGCTGGTCAGATTGTAATTGGCCACTCCTTGACCAGCAAGTGTAGAACGTTTGATTTATATAATTTTACGCCAATCTGATTCAATAAAAAATGAGGTGGAAAATGCAAAACACAACTGATACATCATCTCATTTTCAGGATATTATAAACTAGTGTCGTTATAGCTCAGAAAATATAGTGTTATGCCAAACTTAGTACGTGAACATAATGTCCTGATCTGGTTTAACATTAGGATAAAAACAACTTGTAAAACACCCGGTGGAAAAAATTATTACAATATACAATGACCAACCTTGAGCAAACGACTGGTACAAGGTGGTTCGTGTTTTACTGATTTAGATTGCAAACACGGTAAACTTCTCATCTCACTCTATTTTACTCTATAAATTGAAAGCAAGTAAAAATCAACTGCAGCCTTGTGATTGGACCAATCTGAACCAATCACAGTCGCTTCTGAACAGTTACGAATTGAATATTATTTTATTTACTAATTATTTAATTTATTACTATATTCTTTTAAGACAAATGCATGGACCAGTCTGGAAAAAAAAAACAATGTATACTTGTAAAAATGTGTAAATCAATCATGCAGTTTCAATCCTTTACTTAGTTTTTACATCTTTTTATGCACTTCACAGTTTTCCCAGTATTTGTTTATGCAGAGGACCGACTACTACTAGAGAACATTGTTTTTTTTTTGTTCAAATACGCCAATTATTATACTTGTTCATACTTTTCATTCCTCACCGTTATGCACTTCATAATTCATTATCGCTGCTTCTGCCCTTCTGGTTAGACCAAACTGCATCTCATTGTCTTGTGCCTGTACTTGCCAAGGACAATAAAGTTTTGCAATTTTAATTTGTGCAAAATTGATTGAGTGTTTGTTTGGATAATTTCCTGTCCAATCCTATTTTCCTGCTTTTGATGACAAAAGCTTCTTTGTGTCTCTCAGAAAGATGTGGGCTATCTGCAGCAGTGGTTGGAGGCATTTGTGGTTTCTTTTGAGAAGCTCATTGATGTGCATTCAACAGAACCTCGCCGGTGAGTCAGTCTCCTCTCGTCTTATCAAGATTGCATTCACAAATTCTTTTCTTAGTTAATGAATTTGAATAGCTCTGTTGAAAAGCTAAGCATTAATACTGAGGATGTAAATAATAGATTATAGAGGAAACCTGTTTTGTTATGCTCTTTATGGATAATATGCTCTAATTTACATCAAGATCCTTTGAGGAATTAGCTTTTACAAATAATTACTCAAATAATTTCATAATGTCGGAACAAAGCAGTTGCGTGTTTTTCAGGAAACTACCATGATAAAATCTGTTTCAGTTTCAGACAAACGTAATATGGTACATCAACTTTTGTTAATACATTTACCAGAACTTTTTTATTGAATAAAGAGGATCATGTTAGGACCATGATTGTGAATGTAAGGATACACATCTCAATATTCAATATTTACATTGCAATATATAGAGGGCAATCCTGAACAAATATACATTGATTTTGCGCTGGATGTTACTCATAAAGGGTAGAAATTATTCAATAAAATGAAGTAAAAGTAAATAAAATTAGTTAAAAGCCCACACTTGCCAACAACAAGTGTCCATGTTGGAAGAAAATGATACAAAGGATTGGTTATCCTTTAATTTTGGAGTACTGTATTTATGTGAGTATAAGCTCAAGAAAAATTCCAAAAAATGTTTCCAATATGCACGTAAAAATAAGATCCCTTTTTACATTTTAAATCCAGAACAATCACATAAAAATGGAAATACATCGTCTTTAAAAATGATATCTAACCGTTACTAATTGTTATCTGTTATTCAAGTAAAATGGCATCAAAATGAAATATAGGGTTATTTTGAACATATGGATCGACATTCTTTCCAGTAGTGCAAAGTAGGGAAGCAATGTATGTATCTTTAGTCAGATTTGATTAATTTAGGTTTCCTCATCCAAAATGCAATTCTAGAATTATGGAGAATGCTTATCACAGATTCTTATTGGCTCTAATCTCTGCTTCTACACTCCCAAAAACACAGAAATAACTGCTTGAGCCAAGAAGCAACCATACATCCGCTCATTAATGCATTTCTTCTTCAAAACATATGAAATATTACCTGACTTGTACTAAACTTAGAGATCAGATGTTTTTGTGATGGAAAAACGTGAAATCAAACGTCGACCAGTCCTCGATGACAAAAAAGTTGGGTACCACTGTAGTAGAGTAATAGTGGGATGTCTTTATGTATCTGCAGGATTGAAGAATGGAGTGCCGACGTTCCTCTTCTTCCCAAAGACGTCCTGGTGTTCCTCAGCACACAGTTGTGGCACAGCGCTCTTCACCTGTCCGACCACAAGAGCGCTGCTCCACATCCACTGCTCCTCCTCAAGTTCTTCATCATCATCTGCAGGTGCCACCATCGATTTTCCAGTGCAATTTAAACGCACATTTTAAACAAAATAAATGACTTAAATGCTCTGAAGTCTTTCTAGTTACAACCAGCCATTAGAAAACACCATGTCTGTTTTTTTTTTTTTTGATGGCTAAATTATGGAATTGTCCTCTGCAGGAATATGGAAAATATTGACTCTGAGAAGACCCCGGGCTTTGTGTTTGAGACGATTCGGCTACTAAACTTTTGTCTGACTCAGGTAAATATGCTTTTTGACTATTTGCATGATGAAGTCTGATTTGCATTTCTCAGTCATGATTATTCAATGCTGCTACTTGTAAATTCTCTTAAAATATCAAGCGAATATTAAGAAAATGCATTTACTGTAAATACCCTTGATTGTGTTTAAACGAGACACATGAGATAATTTTGTCTCAATTAACCAGCTTCCCTGATTGAGCAGCGTGTTCCTTGTTTGGCAACATGAAATGAGACGTACACTGTGAAATGAAAATGTCATGACACGTACATGTTGAGGTTTTCACTTTGACTGGCGTCACATAAACCAATTACAGGGTTGGAAAATGACAGTACTTTATTCATACCACATGAACAAACAAACAGAGGATTTCATATAATAAAGCAGGATATACGTTCAGGCATGGAATTAAAAAAACATGCAATACAAAATGGTTTGAGATATAATAAATACCGTGTTTACACGAATATAAACACCCTGAGAATACAAGTTGGATTTTTTTGTCTGATTTTCATGCTCAAAATATAGTTCATTACTAGGTGAACATAAGCATCTCCTTTCGGTCCTTAGTGTTCAGACTTTCCAGAAACCAAAATGTCTGACTAAATATTTAAACCTAACTTGTGACTCGTCTCCATAATTCACTTCAATTACGTTTTACTTGAATAATAGATAAACAAATCATAAAGAAAGAATAGAGGACACAACTCAGAAGCGCACCACTGCATTAAGACGACATATTTCCATTTATTTTGATTGTTCCTCACTTGAAATATGGAAAAGCGGGTGATTATAATTGCGTACGTAATTGAAATGTGCTAATTTAAGCACCTTCAAGTTTTTGATCTTCTGAAATTGGAATAAAAAGGGGTGTTTTAATCGTGAAAGTACGATAGTTTAAGCAATGACCTAAGCTTAGCTAAGATACTGCACATTTGTTTTTATTTCACATAAACTACTTTTAAAAAAACTCTATGTCTTTATCAATCCACACAGACACAGTTACAATCTACAGGAAACATATGAATTACTACAGTTTCTTTGTTCTTTTTATAGAACTTTTATCTCCAAAATGAACACGATGCTCAGCAGTTCACTGTTCAAAAGATGTTTCTCAATGTCTTCTGTGAACAAACTCACTCAGTTCTGTGAACTAATCTGAAGAATTACTCCCGAGAAATGAAACCTGACTCAAAACGATCTGTTCATTCTGTCCTGATTGCAGATCAGTCCGTTCCTTTCTGGCTTTTTTAGCTGAGTAAGAGTGTGATGGAAGCGTTCACCTCCATGTTCTTCTGACTTTAGTTTTTGCCCATTTTTTTAAATAAAAAATGTTGCACTTCTTTACTAGATATACTATGTGTATTACTGCCATACTCATTACTGAACATAACCGCTGATGCTTTTGATGCTATATTTGGTTTCTAAACTACTGAGATAAAAATATAAGTACATTTGGTTATATAAAAAATATATAACTATATTTGGTTTCTACACTAATAAGTCGAATGAGAAATCTATGGGTGGAAAACATTCAGTGAAATTGAATTTTTTTTTCTTTTTCTCCACATGATGTCAAAATATCAGTGTGTGTGTGTGTGTGTGTGTGTGTGTGTGTGTGTGTGTGTGTGTGTGTGTGTGTGTGTTACAGCTGAAAACGAAACAAAATGATCAGAAAACGTTGGAGTCTGTGGTACAGCACGGCCTGCTGCTCTGTGAAAATCTCTTCGACCCTTATCAAACATGGAGGAGACGTCAGGCGGGGTGAGTGTGTGTGTGTGTGTGTGTGTGTGTTGGACAGGTTGTTAAACTATAATAGGAATGCGTAGGAGTCGTGGAGAGCAGCCATCAGTGTTTCAGCTCCACTTCAGCAGTTAATTACACACCCTGTTCTTACCTTTCTCCTAGAAGATTCTCTGAATGTACACACACACAAACACACACACACACAGAAATTATTTATACAGCAATTCGAAAACTTCCATTAAAAACAACAAATTGTTATTAATGCATTGTAATCTAAACATTTGAAAGTTCAAATGTATATGTACATTATTATACATAAAATGTATAATGTATAAATATACATTTAAAATGTATTACTGTAAATGTATTTGTTATATTTTTATGAATATTCATGTTATAATATAATTTACATGTTGTACATGTCACAGGTGGTACAAATAACATAATAAAAATAAATGTTCAGTTAAAACAGGTAAATATTATTGAATAAATTACACGTTGAAACCACATTCATTGGAAAGCGCTGACCACTTTTTATCTGTAACGTTGTTAGACGCAAATTTACAGTTTGAAATGTAGCAAGTAAATACATGATTATAAAGGCATTTTTACATGACAAATATCTGGGCTTTAACCTGAACGCTTCTTTCACCTCTTGTTTCCAGAGAGGAAGTCAGTTTGCTAGAGAGAAGCAAGTATAAGTTCTCTCCTCTTGTTCTGCCCGAGGAGCTTCTTCTGCTCTTTCACGGTACGTCACAGGCCTCTGTGAACCAGAAGCCTAACCCTAACCCATGTACCCGTTCTAACCACGAGACACGTGAGCTTCATCACTTCCTTGGAGATATCACACATCCTGCCTCGCAGCAGACAACCTCTTATTGTCTGTAGTAACGCTCCATAATGTTACAGTTCTGTTTAGTCATGCCAATATGTCACGTGTATTCATCAACCACACATTTAACGTTTTATGTAAGGTTAATCTTATTAGCACTACAACATTATTGGGATTCTCACAGTGTTGTAAAATGCCACTAAATTCAAAGTTCAGTTTTAGATTATTACTTAAGTAAAAAAGTAGTTAAGGAAGCGGTTTGTGGGCTTTGTCTTTGTGGCTAGTTTTGTGTTTGCCCTTTGAGCCAGTTTACCGTAATTTAAACTTGTGTAATTTGGTTAAAAAAAAAAAAAAAAGAATAATAATCGTATTAATAATTAATATAATATATTTACAATTGTAAAAAAGCCTCTTTGTCCTCTTGAACAAGAATTACATTATTATGGTAAATAATTAATGATTTATTACATCACTTCATTAATCAATACCTATACAGTACATTATTGACAATTACAATACATTATATCCAATGTGTATAATACCATATATCACTAATAATAATACATTACTAATTAGTCTAGCTTTTGTTTTTCTCAAGCATTAAGCACTAACATGAACTGGGTTCCCATATCAATTCACAAATTCCAAATTCATAGGTTGGCCATATTTAAAAAAAAAAAAAAAAAAAAAAAAAAAAAAAGTGAGCCAAATCGATTATTTTTGTATTTTTTTTAATTGCAGTAAATACACGTTTATTTCCGTGTCAACAAGCCTTGATTTCTTTCTATTGGAGCCTTCAAAAAAGCTTCTGATGAAGATGGTTTCTCTGTTCACAAACATTGCTGAGTCGCTGTGACATTTCCAATAATAGTTGTCCAACAAGATGCTTCTTCTGACTGATCCACTGGTTCCACCCACAGAGAGTCTCCAGGAGAGTGAACTAATCCCAGAATCCCTTGTGGTGAGACTGGTGCATCTACAGGGGGCAGTGATAAGTGGATGCAAGGTAAAGTAGATCATCTGGAGCGTTTATTTTTCTTTTTCTTTCACAGAAAATATTTAACATTTTCAAATGTATACATGGGAAAGAAATATTACATAAATATTAGATTAGAATAAAATAGAAAATAATGCCTTTGTTGTCATTGTGTCACATAGTTACAATTAAATTGGGAACGCTACTTCAATTACTACAATATACTACTATACAGTATATCTAAGTATTATACAAAGGCACAAGTACAACCGATTATTTCATTAAATATATAAAAAATACAAGAATACAAAATGCAATAAGATATAATATACAACAATAAATAATATACAAAAGCAAAATACGTATACAGTATATACAACACAGTACAACATGATCGAGAGTAAAAAAAGAAAAGTAATACTTTTAAACAAACTACAATAAATAAAATACCTAAAACAATGCATGAGAAGAAAACAAAATCATAGTGAAAATTAAATTTAAAAAATATATAATAATCGGCGGTAATGGTGATAATTAACAAATGCAAATCAGCAAATATAAAAGAAAAGTCAATGACAAAACAAAGAAGACAAAGAGAAAGCAAAACAAAAAGGTGCAGACTTACTAAAAGAAAGTAAAGAGTTGTAAACCTTCTCAAACAGATTACAGTCTCTAACAAAGTCTCGGATTTTCTCCAAATATTGGAAAGACATTTAAAATTCGTCTTCGAGGAAAGCAAAAGAGAAAATCTAACAGTGATGTTTGTTGTACAGGCACCGATCTGAAGCTTTTACTACAAGATTTATTTTAGAAGATAAAAATATGATGTGCAGGAGTCACGTGTTTGTTGGCTTGTGTTTCAGAGGAACGGCCTTCTCTCCATCACCCCGCAGGCCGTGGAGGATCTTCTCAGTGTGTTGCGTTCCTGGTGTTCCTGTCCAGTGCCGGAAGATTCCAGAGACCCTCGGCTTCTTAGAATAACCCTGCGAAGCTTGACCGCCATGATCCACCTTCTGCACTCCAGCAGCCCGGCCGAGAGGCAACTGGAGCTCTCCACGCTTCTGGACGGTTACTTCCAGCTTCTCAATCAGAACCGGACGCCATCCCACCAGCAGGAGGACGTTCTGTCTTTGGAGGACAACCTTATAGTCCTGCGGGAGCACATGCTGAGTAAGAGAATGTTTACTGTCATGGAAACCAATGTGGAATGCTTGAATCAGAAGAATTGAGTTTAGAGAATTAGAAATGTAGAAAAGAACGTTGTATTGTATTGTTATCTATAAAACAAACGTAAGGGTAAAAGCTAAAATGTACATCAGAGTCTATACAACAATCTGACTTAAATATTTTCACACAAATTTAGGCTTAAAAACACACCAAAACACAAAAACACACCAAAAATGTGAAAACAAGAAACTCTTTATTTATGAGGTTCTATTTTCTATTATAGAAATGAAATCTCCATGTTTCAAAACAGCAGGACAAAATAGTCTGTCTCAGTCAAACTCGAACTTGTAAAAAAGTGAAAGCTAATGGACAGGATTTAGCTCATAATCTAGTACCTCAGCATCCTGCGATATTGCCTCGTCTGCTTCAGAAAAAGCGGTGGAAAAAGACGCACAATCACAGTGTAACGAGTAATGATAAGTGTTACATTGAAATGTAGTGGAGTAAAGAGTACAGATACTCAATCAACAATGTAGTCAAGTAGGGAGTAAAAAATGCTAATATTTTTGTACGAATACAATGTAGCCAAAAACACTTAAGTAAAGTAACAAAGTCCATTTACTCAAGTACTTTACATCTTTAGAATTCAAAATAAGCTTTGAAGCCTTTGAAGTTTTTTTGCACATTTTTCTATTTGTACATATATCTCTTTTATTATCTGTGTGTCTGTCTATCTGTTTGTTAATCTTTCTATCAAAATTTTACTTTAAACTTTAAAAAATTAAACAAAAAACAAATATTTTTTTTAAGAACGACTCCATTGACTTCCAGTGACTGTCAGTTTCCATTCTGTTGATTCTGTAACTTTCCATTCTTCCTTTGTGAATAACAAGAGATGCTGTAGAAATGATCGTTGACCAGACTTTGTCAAAGCAATTGACCCGGAACAACAGCATTTTTAACAGAACGTTAACCGGAAAACTCAAGTTAATGTGTTGACTTTAAAAGTTCCGCGATCAAAGTTCAATTTTAATTGTCAAAAATACTTCATGTACTGGATGTATAGAGAAAATCCGTCTTTCTAATCATTAGGCAATCAAAAATGCGTCTTTCTAATCACCCACAAGATTACACAGAATGGACACAAATAAACTTAGTAAATCAGACAGAGAAATCTACAAAAGTGTAAAATAATAGAAATACAGTATATATAAAAACAATCTGGCGAGAAAATGATTACATTAGATTACATTGAATTAATTATTTTGCCTTTACCATCATGCCATACACTGGTAAACACAACTTTGTTTGCACAGTGAGAATTGTCCACTTCCTTTTCATTAATCAGAATAATTTAAGTCTTTTTTTTACTCTGATAGTGATAATGAAATGTATTTCTGAGAATCAATTCAGTGTGTGTGTGTGCGTGTGTGTGTGTGGCCAGCAATATTTTATATTTTGGGTCACAGGCAAGTCAGACAGTTAGAATGTTCTACTGTTCTTTCCTGCAGATGCCATCCCTGAGATCCTGCAGTGCTCGGACCGTCCCGGGCTGCAGGCCGTCTTTCTGAAGAACAACTGTTTTGAGCACATCCTTCGCCTCATTCAGAACAGCAAGGTCAGGACCACCATCCCTTCAACTCTCTTTTCTCTCCGCAGAGTTCTGTTTGTGCATCACAGTTTAGTTTCTTTTTTTTTTTATCTGTATCTTTTGAATGAATGAATGAGACTTTATTTATCCCACAAAGGGGAAAGTTCTGTGTCTATTGAACTTTAGTTGATAAACAGGGTTAATGACCTTTAATAAAAAAAAAAATCTAATCTGATCTCAATTCTGATTCTGAGTCTTCTGAAATGTCTCTTCTTAGTCATTCGATAAACAATGTGTTACAAGCATGGTAATAAATGATAGTATTTATTATAACAACAGCTCAACAGATCTGTCCTGTTAATCATGCACAAAGAAAGTGTGTGCGTGTGTGTGTGTGTGTGTGTGTGTGTGTTTTATGAACCATTATTGAAACAAATCTTGAAACATTATGCATGACTTGAAATATGGAATAATAAAATAATTTGAGCCAGCTCTAAAATATGCTAAATCAAAAGATATACATAAAATTGTAATCAAATGTTTAAAACATTGTTTAAAATATTTACTGTACTTTCAAACTTTTTGCATTACATCGGGGTCCAACCAAGATAAACATTTATAAAACACAGTGAAGCTAAACATTTATGTGAACATAAATATATGTATAAAAACAGACAAGAATATTTTTAGAATATACGTACTGTTTATAATTATATGTAATATTTCTAGTATTTTTAAAAATATACGTACATATTATTTTTTAAATAAAATGAAAATCCTCCTTAAAATTGAACTTGCCAAAATGTTATACTTTGTATGAAGATGCTGCATAAAAACAAGAAAAATGTAATTTTAAAAAATGATTAATATACAAGGCTAAAGCGTTAAAGCATTAATTGTATATTAAAACTGCATTATGGCATATGTAATTTGTGTTATCAGCACTTGATATTGCCTGACCATCAACAGCAATAATAACAGCTTCGTGTAAAAGGGTCTCGTGGGCCGAGTATCTGTTCGGCCTGGAGTTTGACACATGTGAATAAATATAGTGACAATTCTGAATACAGTGGTACCCAGATTTACGGAATTAATCTGTGCCGAGAGCAAGTTTGTTCGACAAATTTTCGAACTTTACGAAAAAAAACAAAACATCGTCGTTCTGGGAAAATGCAAGCTTATTATATATTTTGGAAGCAAGATCTCTCAAACTAACTGGTGTTTTTGTTGTGTTTTGTTTATTTGACTTCCGTGAAGATTTATTACACGTCTGGAGTTATCTCCATGCATGCTAGCGGTAAGAAAAAGACATATATCTTTCGTATGCCGCAAATATTTCGAAACTCTGGATGAAATTTTCACGCGACGCATTCCGTTCCTACTTCTACGATCTTTCTTATCTAGGTCATTCGTAAGTCTGGGTACCACTGTCTATGTTGTTGTCCATTGTGTGGATGCTTGAGTTATCACTGAGGACTTGTGCTGGTGTGTTTGATCTGTGCACCAGCTCTATCAGAGCAGCAGGTTCTCGGGCCAGTGTGAGGGCCAGTGTGACCTCACCACACGTTTGCTCACGGAGACTGAGGTGGAGCAGGTATTTCCATCGCTGATCAGCGCCGTGCTCACACAAGGAAACTCATCCTTCGCTCAACTCGCATGAGCACTGAGACACGGAGAGATTGCGAGATATTCACTTGAGTGATGCAACAACTGTTCATGCAACGATACAGTCGACTCCGCTTAATTGGGCCACTGGTTAATCTGGGCAGCCACTTTTTTTGGCCAAAGTCCCAAAGCAAATTGAAACCAGTAATGATCGAATATAAAATAATACATTTACTGTATATAGAATAATGCAATGTAATATGGGTAATGGAGTGTCAGAGTCCAGTGGCGAGAAAGCGAGCTGAAGGCTGAGGATCTGACAGGTGGTTTGGTTTGGTTTTGGGGTGTGTGTGTGTGTGTGTGTGTGTTTGTGTGTATAAGGACTTTTCGGACTGTTTTCACAAGGTTGTGGCATCTCTTGCATGTCTGTTGGGATCAGTGTGTGTATGTGTGTTCTTAACATGTCTGTGGTGTGAGGGTGTAACTATTGCCGTTTTTTTTTTTTTTAACTTGTGTCGATATGGTTGGCCTTCAGGGTTGTTCCTGTTGTTGGTGTTTTTTAATAGTAACAAGTAACAATTTTTTTCCTTTACTTTGTCAGTGTGTCCGCACTGAAATCAGTGTTGTACACTGTATTTATGCAAACATAAGCACTCCTTTTTTCCAATTTTTAAAGCTCATAACTTGGCCAGTGCTTATTTCAAATATGCACAGAAATATAAACTACCCTTTTCTGAAAACCGTACTACGCCCATATATGAGCATAGCAAGTTGAATCAAAGCACCATCTACTGGAAATATATTCAACTACATTTAGAAATAAAATATAAGGTTACAATTTTTAAATCTATTATTCATGTAAAAGAGTCATTAATGGAACCTTTGGTTTTCTCCAAATGTTGATTCAGACGTTTAACTTAACACTAGAAATTTAGCACGCCGTCGTATTCAATTGTAGAAGCTCAAAAACTTATATGCTTATATGTGCATATTTCAAATATCACAAGGTTTTTTTTTTTTTGCTGGTTTTTAATCTTGAATCTAATTTTGTGTAACTGCAGGTCTGGGAAAAGGGCTCTGATTGCATCACAGTTCATGCCATTCGTGTCCTCACTGCCATTATGAGCAACTCGCCCTCTGCCAAGGTACCAGCCAGATCAATGTCAATGCGTTAGATGTGTGGAAAGCTAGTTCTAATGTCTATAACTCGCAGTGCTTCCAGAGACGCTCAGAAAACAGAGATTAAAAATGACTATTTTGCCATTTCTTCTAGGCTTTTTATGGCATATGAATCTCTCTATTTAATGATAAATTATAAAGATCATGATGTGAACCGATCAAAAGTTCTGAACTTATCTAAACTAGGTTTTCAGATGCAATATAATGTTGAATATTATATTATTGGAATATATTAAACAGACAGAATACATTGTTCTGACATTTCTGTTTGTGAGACATAATGTTTGTAAACGTACTTATTTACTGTAGGGTACAAACAAATCGTTAGAAATTATAATGATCATCTCAGAAAGGTTTTTGGATCCATTTTTGACAAGTTATGGCTGACTAAAGTGTATTTGCTATCAATTCTGTACTTCTGCTCATTAAAAAAAAAACTTGTGTTGTGTTTGACTTGTGCTGAGATCAACTGCTGTACATTTTCCTCCTTTATCGCAGCAAGATTTTAAGGAGCGTATTGGATACTCGCAGTTGTTCGATGTGTTGAAAAGCCAAGGGCAGCCGACCAAGAGACTCCTGCAGGAACTGATGAACATGGTGAATGAGGAAAGACTGTGAAACTGATGGGTCTTGTTTTCAATTTTTTGATTCTACACTACACTTAATGCTATAAGTAGTACATTGTAATATTTCAGTATCTGTGTGCATACTAAAATAATATAGGTCATATATCATTAATTTATCAAATGTTTTTTTGAATTACATGATCAGATGAGGTCAGGAACCTATGGCTCAAGAGCCAGATGTGGCTCGCATCTGGCTCGCAGACAAAGCTTTAATAAAAATATAGTAACGGTAAAAACGCTTGTGTAATTGGTTGCGGGAGGCTGGAGCCAATCACAGCAGTCTTCGGCAAAACACCAGACTCTTATTGGATAATTGTCAGGAATTACACTAAAAGTCCACTAGCTAAAAGCAGAACACCTTTTATCCAAAGAGATGGCTAGAAGAAAGAAAGATGAATATGAACATACTTTTCAACAGGAATGGACAGAAGGATTTCGCCTTTGTGGAGAGAGAGAGAGAGCAGCTTCTGTAGCTTCTATGGAATCATAAATGCATTAAAAAACGAATCCACTCCTTTTTTATTTATCACTTGCAATCTCCACATTTTCAATTCGTTCAAATTTTTTTTTTTTTTTTTAACTTTTTTTTCTTTTAGCTTCAGATTTTTGCATTTTGACATTTGACACTAGTTTCACATGGGTGCGACAACTACTCTGATTGGCTGGTGAGAATGGGATTGGCAGCCAATCAGGAAGTGTGGGACGGATTTCAGCCATAGCCTAATAACAACAATATCAAAATGAATTCAGAGACTTATTGTACAGTGTTTGATGTAGATTTTACATAACATTTACTTCTATTTAGTTACACATAGTTAGACTCTCAAGGAGTTCTCTTTTCAAACATGTGGCTTTCTCCACCAAAAAGGTTCCCGACCCCTGATCTAAAAAAACAAACGCTGAGACAATTTATTGCTTTAAAGAATAAAACAAGGCATTTTTGGATGGTGGTGGTGTTTCATCAATCATCTTTTCTTGACTTTTGGTCTTGTCCTGTCTGTCTCAGGCTGTTGAAGGAGAACATTCCCAGGCCATGCAGTTGGGCATCAGTAACGAACAGCCATTGCTTCTGCTTCTCCAGTGGTTGCCCGATCTGGGCTCTCGGTCCTTGCAGCTCCTGGTTTCCCAGTGGTTGGCAGCCGTGTGTCGAGGAACTCTGTCCAGCCGCACCATAGCGGTGGAGGCGGGTTTGGTCGGCTCTTTACTGGAAGTGTTGGCTGAGCCTCCCAAGCAACTGGACCGGCAGTGTTCGGACGCTCTCCTGGGTCTGCTGCAGGACCTGGGCTCTCTTTCTCTACGGCCCAATGAGCTGAAGCGTCTGCTGAGGCTCCTGCGCACGGATCCTGGAGAGCCTCCTCATCCTTATTGTGGCCGTGCGGTTCGTCTGCTTTCAGCTATGGCCGCCCGTGGAGAGGTGGGATGCAGCGCCCTGCAGTATTTTGACCTCACGCCCCCTATGGCGGGTATCACCGTGCCGGCCGTCCAGCGCTGGCCAGGGAACGCCTTTGCTTTTCACACGTGGCTGTGTCTCAACACGGACTTTCCTCCTCCTCTGCACCACCACTCCGAGTCCCAACTGAAAAGCCATGAAAGTCTGGTTCGCATGTCCAAAGGCCCTCGCAGGAAGCAGCTGTACAGGTAGGCTAGGATAGGTAGTGAATTACTTGCTAATATAAAAGCACACTTTTATACAATATTAGAAGCTCAAAAACATGGGGGTTGCGTATATTTTCTTAATAAAAAATGCACGTCAATATAATATAATTAGTGCTGTCAAAGTTAACGCGTTAACACATTCAATTAATTTGAAATATTATATATCTGCATTAATTATTTGTAGCGCGTTAGTCCATTTCAAATGCAAATAACTTGCTTGTCAGTATTCTCGGTCAGATCAAATCTCTGTTCCAAAAGCCTAAGATAAGGTGAGACGATCTAAGCCTCATCTAGGATTCATAAGGATTAGATACATTAATTTATTAAGTTACAGTTTGTTTTCAACTTACAAAAAAGAAGGCAAAACGTGCTCCATGTTTTAGTTTTAATATTACTATACATTTTTTTATACACGTGTTGTTTTTTTCATTTAAGAGTGTAATAAAAAAATATGTTCAATTGTTGTATAACACTTATGTGTAAGACTAAAACTTTTAGTATTTTTAGTGCATTTTACACCGATCTTGAAAAATATGCAACTGACCTCGGAGGTTTAAAAATACAAGTCTACTAAAGAATATAAGTCTACAAAATTAGGGGATGAAATAAAGGTATGAGTTAGATTAGATGAGTTTGATTTGTTAAAATAAGTATTTAAGATTGAGTTTTTAGTCAGACATTTCAGGTTTCTGGAAAGTCAGAACACCAAGATAGTAATGAGGTGCTTGTATTTGCCTACTAATGGAATTTATAATATGTGCTTGAAAAATCTGGGGGTTGCTTATATTGCGTAAAACGTTATCTTGAAGCAGCACAATGTGACATTTTCACACTACAATTTCCATTTGCTTTCCTTGGGGAATGTCCCTGTGTCATCACGTTCCACAGAACCAAGTGAAAAACTATTCTCATCTCATTTTGCAACACACACTAACTTTTCTGGTGTGTTTGTGTAGTTTTTTTACAGTAAGTGGAACTGGCTTTGAGGCTTTCTTCACCACTGAAGGAGTTTTGGTGGTAGCAGTGTGTACAAAAAAAGAATACATGGCCGTTTCCCTGCCAGACAATCCACTCAGTGACTGTGCCTGGGTACGTTTATAGAAGGGCTACTGTATATATAACCACACACACACACACACACACACACACACACACACACTTAAAAAGTACACATAGGATAATCGACTCTTTGTCTCATTTCCAGAAAAAATAATTGTACACAAAAGTCTCAAATCGACTGTCTTTGAACAAAAGAAGTCAACTGAAAACACATAGTCTGGAAAAAAATGTGTGTGTAAGTGAATAAAACAGTGCGCCTTTCCGGTCTCCCTTATTGCTCTCTTATTGCTCCAAAATGTGGCATTTGCATTCTTTATTTTATTGTATTTTAATCTTTCCTTTTATTTAGTTTATATTTTTAATTTTATTTAAATCTTTTTTTTGGTATTTGGGATTGTACCTTTTAATTATATATTAGACTCTCTTATTTTAAATTGTTAAGCATTTTGGTGAATACGTTGTTTTTTAATAATAATAATAATAATAATAATAATAATAATAATAATAATAATAATAATTCCTTCAATTTTTTATTTATTGGCGCCTTTCAAGACACTAACGGTCGCCTTACAGAAACACAACAACATTCACACACATACCATTTGTTATAGTGTTTTTGTAAATAAAGTCGACATGACATCTTACTGAGTGAGAGTGAAAAAATTCACACGCTTTTTGATGCTGTTTTTTTTTTCTAGCACTCCATTGCAATAGTTCATGTTCCCGGGCGCCGGCCGTTCGGACAGAATGTCGTGACAGTTTATCTGGATGGAGTCCAGTGCAAGACGGCTCCTCTTCGCTTTCCTTCTCTGAATGAGGTAAGGATAGTAGTAGATTAGTAAAAGTAATAGATAGTAATAGATACAGTGATGGTGTATTTAAACCATCTTTGTTTCAGACCAAGCTGTTTTTTTTTTCTTGTTGCGGTTAAAACCATTACTTTTTGCAAGAAATCTTAATACTGTAAACAAAGTCATTCATTTGCTGGACAGAAATTCTGGACAAAACAATATTTTGACAGCACAGGAGTTGTGACTAGATAAAATCTTCAGATTTCTGATAGATGCTTTGAACGAACCGGATCCGTTTGGCGAATCAAAGATTTATCATTAATAATAAGTTAATAACATTAACAAAAATAATAATAGTTGTATATAATATAATTGTATTATTGTACACATTTTCAAATAATAATATTTATTATATTGATAAATAATCATTATATTGATAACTAATAAATACACAGTTTAATTAAATTCATATTTATTGTTTTTTGTTTATACTTTATTAAATCAATAAATTATTATCAAAATTAATAAAAAAAATTAATCAAAATTATCATTATAATAAGTATTGTCATTATTATTATTGTTCTTCTTCTAGTGTTATTAATAATAATATAATAATAATAATTTGTTTATTATATTATTAATAATAATTGATAAAATAGATTGATCCTGCAAAAAGAGGGTAACAGAGTGAGATTATTATTATATTGGTAAATGATAAATAAATACATTTATTTCACTAAATAAGTAAAATATTACAATTGATTATATTATTATAAGAAATATTGGCGTTAATATTAAAATAATACCCATGTTTATGGTGTGTTTGTATTATTAACAATAATAATAACAATAATGATAATACAATTTGATTGGATGGATGGGTAGATGGATGGATGGATGGATTGATTCATCCTGCAAAAAGAGTGAAACAAATCTGAAAGTTTGAAACATAACACCCTTAATGCTGTTGTGTAACTTATATACGCTGTCCTTATCTGTTCAGCCTTTCACATCATGCTGCGTTGGATCAGCTGGCCAGCGGACCACCACCACCATGACCACCTCACCAACCTTCTCCACCACGTCCCACTCGCCTTCAGAAATGGCTTTTGCGTCACACACTGGTCCGCCGACTCTGGCTCGATCACAGTCGTTCCCGGCCACTTTTGCGGCGGCTGCGGGGGGACGTCCGGTCATGAGTCGCGACAATACCGTCCACACGATTCCTGCTGGTCTACAGGACACGGCCTGGGGGTCTCCATCATCTCTGGGTGGGCTGTTGGCCACATCCTTCATCTGCCATGAGGCTCTGCAGCCTGCCCAGGCACTGGCACTTTTCTTGGCTGGTATGAGACCAACGCCAATGTCTGGTGGAAAGAAACAAGTGGCTGTTGTCATGTGACTTCTCTTCTTTCCCAGGACCCAATGACGTGTCCCTGTTTAAAGCTGACGGAGAGCCATCAGAAGTCAGCAGCAAACTCTTGCTCTACTACACCCCACTGGTAGATTACAGTTTACATTATACAGTATTAGTAGCTAATATGTAATATATGTTCTATGACATGATGAAAAGTAATGGTATGTAATGATTCATGATGTGACGTATTTGAATTAATAATGTTGAAGACTATTTCTAGAATCTACTAATATCCAAACATAATTAAATAGCCAAAGTATATCATTTATGAAAAAATAAATAAATAAAAAAAGTTATATAAGTTATATATTCAGTATATATAAGTGTGTGTGTGTGTGTGTGTGTGTACACTGTATATATGCATGTATGTACTGTGTATGTATACACACACACACACACTCACACTATAAGTGTTTATACCATAAAACCTGTAATAGAACTCTATGGCGATCTATTTTTTAACTCTTTCGTGATGGTGGCGCTCTATTAGAAGGTGTTTTACTAGAGGTGGCTTTCTATTAGAGGTTTTACGGTATATCATTTATATCTATATTAAATATAAATATATACATGTATGCATATATGAAATAAATATATACATTAAGCATCACAAGAAGCCATTGAACATAATTAAACAAGACTGTTTATTTCACACAGCAGCCCAAAGTCTGCGGCTGTAAAAGAGCTTAATAAAATAATTTGATCTTGAATTTATAAATAAATGACAAAAAGTTAAACCGTATAGAAAAATCTGGAAACTAATGTGTGAGTGGGAGTGTGACGGTGTTATTACGTGTTTTTGTTTGACGTTTAGTGTTTACTTCTTATTTTTTGTCTATTACTCTTTATTTTTTTTTTCAGTTTTATTTTCAGCTTTATTTCTCCAGTATTTAATGCACATTTTTTTAAACATTTAATTACCTCTGTGCTGTGGTGGTCCATAATCCTGATTTGACTTGACTTTCTGTTCTCTTGTAGGCCTTTAAGAACCAAATCTGTTTAGATCTGTCACCCAACCACCAGTATGATGGGAGACTCACTGGTCACAGGGTGATGAACTGGGATGTCAAGGTGCTTCGTCCAGCTGTTTTCGTCCCCTCTGAGTTAGTGCTCACTGTGTGCTCACTGTGTGTAGGATGTACTGGGTTCGGTGGGTGGAATGGGAGCTCTGCTGCCCCTGCTAGAGCAGGTGTGTTTACTGGACCAGGGCGAGACTCCAGCTCAGGAGATTTCAGATCTTATCGGACCAGAACTCACATCATCCCGGGGTCCGGCTGGTATGCTGCTGCCACTAGGGAAGTCATCTGGTCAGTGCCCGTGTCCTTGTGCTATTGTGATTTATTATTAGAATTGTGGATATCAGAATTTTTCAAGGTACAACTGCTCTCGAGGAAAAAAAGAGAAGGGAAATAATACTAAAACAATTTTTGTAATTTTAAACAATCACTGACACACACACACACACACACACACACACACATACACATGCACGCACGCATGCGCACACACACACACACACACACACACACACACCTAATTTGTAAGTATAATGAGCAAGTAAATATTTATTGAAATATATCCACGTATGCAAATTAGGACTGTCAAAATTGGCATGTTAACGCATACGAGTGAGTAACAAAAATGCAATAAAAAATAATGCATTAACGCGTCTGCAGTTTTTTTCACTTCCTGTAAGGGCTGCCATTTGCTCGACGTGCAAATAATGGGAGCAATTCGACTAAGAATTTCATTTTAAAACTTTTAAAAATGCTTTGATGTCATAAAACAAAATGTGTTGGGAATCAGAGAATAAAATGTTCAATGCTCATAATTAACTTGACTAAAATGCAAAAGTTGCATTGACAGGCCTTCATTAAAGACTGACAGGAATCTCTGCAGATACATTGCAACTGATATTTTGATATTTTCTTGCTGGTTTACATTTGCTTTAATGTTGTTTTAATTTTGATTATTAATTATTTAATTTAAAATGATTGATAATTGTTTTGTTACTGTACTTTAAGTGTTTTTGCATTTATTCATTGATCTGAGGTAATCAGTAGTGTACATTAACGGTGAAACTGTGTGTGTGTGTGTGTGTGTGTGTGTGTGTTAGAGGGGCGTTTAGAGAAGAACAGTGTTGCGGCCTTTTTGCTGATGATTAAGAACATGCTGCGCAATCATCCAGCCAATCAGGAGAGTCTGCTTCAGTGCCACGGACCGCCCATCCTCGGAGCTATGCTAATGAAGGTACGTGATATAAACAGGACGTCTGGAGGTCTAGCGGAACACGTGGTGTTTGCGAAAGCAAGGCGTAGCATCCTGTTAGGACACACACACACACACCCTTCTGTTCTCCGTTCTGGTACTTCAATATTTACTTGATAGTTTAATAATACCATTTTGCATTAATGACAGTTTTGTGATCATTTGCTTCACCAGAATATTTGTGATTTTAATCAGTGAAGTTAAAAAACTTAAATATTGAGGAGTTTGGTTAATGAAAAATTATATTTAATGAATTGGAATCTTCCTTTGAACTGCATATTTTATCTACGTATGTATGGGGTACATTCAGACATTATTATAATAATAATAATTAATATAATAATAATCTTTAATTATTATGCAACAGTTATATCCATCCATTTTCTACTGTCATATTAAGTTTGTATTGAGTCCAAGGCTGATCCTTGAAGTGTTTGTACTGGTCAGGTTCCCAGCAGTCTGATGGACATGAGCGTCTTGATGGCCTGTCAGTTTCTGCTCAAGCAAGTCTCAGATGAAGGCAACACCATCTTGCTGTCTCAGCTCTACCAGCATCTTCTCTTTGACTTCAGGATCTGGAGCCACAGTCACTTCGCCGTTTGTCTGGGTAATGAAATCTCTTGGATGTTTCTTCAATACTTCCAGAATGATCAGCCATTTTTGTGATATTTCTGTAGGCAGTGAGTGGTGTAAAGTACTTGAGTAAATGGACTTTGTTATTTTACTTAAGTATTTCTTTGGCTGCTTTGTACTTAGCAACTTTTACTCTCAACTTGACTACACTTGTGATTGAGTATCTGTACTCTTTACTCCACTATATGTGAACAGACACTTACCGTTTCTCGTTAAATATGATTGTCCGCGACAGTTCTGCTTTTTTCTACCGCGGTTAATAAAACTTTCTTGTTTTTCACATTTCTCAGTGTCTTGGAGCCTAAATTCAGTACGAGTAAAACACTTAAGTTCTTTTCAAATTGTATACTTTACGACTTTTACTCAAGTCTTCTTGGATTGTTGATTAGTAATGGAGTAATTTTTACAGTAAGGTATCGGTACTTTTACTCAAGTATGGTTTTCAGGTACTCTTTACACATGTGTCTGTAGGTCATGTGCAGTTTCTAACAACCGTTATCAACGAAGGAAAGCTGAAGACTCGCAGGAAGTACGGCGTACAGTACATCCTGGACTCTATTCGGACACACTACAGGTATGTCTGACGTAAATATTCACTTGTATTTTACTATAGTTTTTGGTATAAAAAAAACATAATCGTGTTTTGTATACAGTGTGGAAAAAGACGGGAGTCCCTTGTCGGATGAGAGGAGAACGGTGCAAATTGCTCTGTTCGCGCTGCTGAAAGACCTGCTGAAATCTCCATCTCCAGAAGATCTGCAGTGTCTGTTAGCCTACGCGGCCATTGCAACGGATGAGCAGCAGGTGAAGCGCAACAATACACGCTTGAACGTCAAACGTCTCTGATTCTTCTGTGTTTAATAATGTTGTTTGTTAATATCAATTCCTACCGATTCTAGTTTAAATAGTCGAGGTCAAACACACACAAAAATTTAATAATGGTCATAAATAAAATAAAGTTAACGATAAAATAATAAAGTTAGCTAGAAGTGGATTTAAGTTCTAATATTCAACTTTATTTTCAGCTTCCTAGAGACTGCTGATTTTGTGCTTCCTGCTCTCTGTAGGTGATCAGCGTTCTGGATGTGCTACACACGGTTTTGAGGAGTTTGCCGCCTCAGCGTGAGCAGGTTGTGACTGTTCTTCTGGAGCGAGGAGTGGAGCAGCTCTACTGTCTCATTCTCAAGCCAAACTTTGGTGATGAGGCTCAAGAAAGAGTTTTCCGGGTGAGTGCAAGGCTATTGATAATAAAGATTGTGCTGTAGATTTGTTAACAATTCTAACAATTCTAACTAATTTGCTGTACGATGGATCTTGCCGTCCGAAACTTCTAGAAACAAAAGACTCCAACACAGGGTTTGTGAAATCAGAGTCTGGGAAGTGACCAAATCTTTCTCTCTATGTTTTGCCTTCAGTCGCTCGTTCTCGGTTCCGTCTACTCCTTCCGTTTACTCCCAGACCCCAGTTTATTAAAACTATAAAGCATAGCAAAATTAGCATTAGCGAATCACAGCCCGTCACATCAGGGTGCTAGAGATAAGACAGTTTCACTCCCTTTGCTCGTTCTGAGAAACCTTCAAGGTTTTCTCACATTCGGACATTGCACTCACACATTTCACAGAAACCGAAAGTTAGAAATGGCTCACACATCTGGCTCTTCGCTCCCCCATCACACACTGTTTCAAACTAGATAAGGAGCTAAGCAGAGAGGCCTTTGTTCGCGCTTCTTCACACAGGCCCCGAATCACACACACACACACACACACAAAACCGGAAATGACATAGTAAATGTTAACTAATTTTAAACACTGAAAATCTGAATATTAGTCCACACAAACTGACAGTACAATGCCATCTGTCTTCTTCAGGTTCTGTACAAGATTCTGAAGAGTGAGCGTGTACCTGAGCGAACTAAGCAGCGTCTAAAGCTGAAGGAATCAGGCTACCTGGGGTTGGTCTGCTCTTTCGCCAGCATCTCCATCACTATGACGACGGTGCGCTGCCTGTACGAGCAGGTGCTGGCCACAGGTAGGGTTAGGGTTAACGTAACTGCAGAAACGCTAGGTGAGCTTTCACTTGTTCTTCAATTGATCGAGTGAATATTTGCTACAGATTCGACTCCAAATTTCAGAGACCTCTTGGCAGTGGCGTATCTGTCGCATCGCGCTGACCTCACTGTGCGACTGGACGTTTGTCGGAAGGTGAGTAAAAAGTCCGGAAAAAAAATCAGCTCATTTTGTCAAGTGCGTGACTAAAAATTGGGGAAACGCCGTATGAAAATCAAAGCTGATTTTGTCCTGAAAAAATCTCCCGATCCCATCCGCAAACCGCCATGATTCACATAAAAACATAGTTAGTAATCTCAGTTGTTCGTGGCAATATTGTTTCCAAAAATCTCCAAAAGTGCTTTAAAAACAGTTCTATCGTTCCTTTAAAAACTGTTCATACTCATTCTGTAATACAGAATATACGTAGGCCTTTCAGTTTCGGCACTAAGTTTTATCGAAGGTTTTATCGCCATTGACAAGTGGAACTTTCCCTGTCCAATCAGTGCGTCTGAATTTGGTGACGTTACTGGCCTTTATTCAAGCCAAAATTCGATTCGGTAAAGAAAAAGTGTCTACCAAAGTATAATTTGGATTTACTGCATATTCTGCCCAGTATAATTTGGAGGTTGGAGACTATGGCCTTAGCGGAGTGCTTTGACTTTTACTGGCATGAAGACAAATGAAAGCTGAAATGTGATTGGTCAAAAACTTAAATACAAAAATACTTGTCTGGTAGTGGGCAGCGCCACACCAGAGGAAAAGCTAAGAAAAAAAAGTGGCAGACTATTTGTAATTACCGTAATTACACAAATATACGCACTTTTTTTGCGGGGTGCTTATATTCATGTAATAACTGTACTTAATAAGTATTTGTGGACAAAATGAAGACTTCTTTCACAGAAGAACCTTTGAAATGGGTTTTGTTGTTTCACCATGTTAACATCTTCTTCCCCACAGCTTTTCCACTTGATACACTCCAACGAAGATTATGTGAAGCAGCTCGCTCGCCAGTCTGGCTGGCAGGATGTTCTTACCAAACTCTACGTCAAGGAATCATTCGAGTCTCGCGTTCTCAGCCAATCAAACTCTATTTCCACTCCCACGACTCCCGACTATTCAATCTCCGGCCCTATTTTCCGTCGGGAGGACAGTGCGAACGAAGAGACTCAGAAAGTTGACTTCATCTCCCTCACGGCTCATCACGAAGATGACTACACCGAGGAAGATTACGCTGCTCATGAAGCCTCGGAGTCGTATTCCGATCTCTCCCAGTCTTCGTCCACCGAACATCTAAAGAACTTCAAGTCTTTTGACTCTGTGGAGCAAGGTAGCCATTCGTCCTCTCTTTGCAACACTATGGAGATTCCAGCTTCGTCTCGTTTGCTGGAGGAAGAGGAAAATGGGTACCATCCTCACTCACCCTTTAGTTTACCCTTTGAGATTGAGTTTGGCGTTAAGGATGCCCCGAGCAGCCAGCCAAAGACCACGTCTCCGCTGGAGAACAGCAAGACCTTTCCTGGTTCAAGACCACGCATGAGCTCCAGTCTCTCCAACGTTCTGGACGACACCAGCTACAGCACCGAACCACCTACTGACACCATCTCCAACACATCCAATCCACAGGTGAACCTTCCACACACTCCGGCGTGTTACTGATTGGGATAAATTCATAATATCAAAAGTGTAAAGTGCATTATTGCTCCTCTGAACATTGTAGCACATTAGATCTTAGAAGTATTCATTGTGCTAGTTTTAGCATATCGTGTGTAACTGAGAGTGTATTTTTAGAAGTGTGTGTGTGTTTGTGGGAGTGTGTGAGTGTGAGACAGCGGTGTATTATGTCTCATTGTTGCAAAGAAACAAATAGTATTTGAACTTTCTGTCTCTTTTTAGTTTCCATTTTGTCACTTTTCAGACATTTGTTCAACATCATTGTAACAAAAACATGTAGCGGGCGTTACAAATATGTGAACTGAAACAATGTTTGTTTTTATGTAGATTACACTAACTAAGACAACCAGGATAAGTTTCAACGTGAAAAAAACTTTAAAGTATTTTTTTTACTTTTAACACGAACAATTTGACCTGAACAGTATCTTTGTAATATAAACAAGTAGCTTGTTAGTTTTACAAATTTATAAGCCAAGCAGGAAAATGTAAAGGTAAAAACTACTTTTAAGTGTTTTAAAAAAATATGTTTAAACTTTGAAAATGGGTCAATTTGGAGGGTCAAAAAGTTCAACCAAATAATTTACATAGTATTGTAACGCCCCCTGGTGGACATAGTCAATCACTTCACTACATAAATTGCATTATTGCTCCTCTGAACATTGTAGCGCATAGGATATTAGGAGTGTTGATTGTGTTACTTTTAGCATATTAAGTGTTACTGAGTGTGTATTTTTAGAATAAATATAGCTGTGTTTTTGTTAAATGAAGTTAAGGTAACAGTATTTAATTAGTTAAGGTAACAGTATTGCCTCAATGAGGTTTGCTGATTAAAAAACTTGTACAAAAATTGCAATTGGTTTAAACTGTGGTATTTTGCGGATAAAACTAGAGTAAAATGACTGTAAAAGCTTACTTTAAAAATTATTCCATTACAAGTTACAAGTCACCAGTTCCAAGAAGACTTGAGTAAAAGTCGTAAAGTGTCCAATTTTAAAAGAAGTTTTTTCTACTCATACTGAACTTGGGCTTGAAAAACACAAATAAATGTGAAAACAAGAAACTCTGTATTTATGAGGCTTTTTTTTCCTATTATCGGAATGGAATTTAACACCTCGATGATTTAAAATGCCTGAACAAAAAAGAAAAAAAGTGCAACAGCTAATTGATGTTCACATGATTTAGCTTATAAATAGCATCCAGTACCTTTAGAATCCTGCAGATGGTGAAAATAATACTTGTTTGCTCAAGAAATGAACTGCGGCAGAAAAAGATGCCAATTTGTCGCGCACACACACATTGTAACGAGTATCGATAAGTGTCAAATGTAGTTGAGTAAAGACATTTACGCAATCAAAAAAGTAGTCAAGTAGAGAATAAAAGTGTCTTATATTTTATACTCGGTACAAGTACAAAGTAGCCGAAAATACTCAAGTACTTTACACCACTGCATTTTCCATAAATGTACATTTCATATGTGCCATCAGACTCCAGAAGAGGAGTTGTGCAACCTGCTGACAAACATCGTCTTCTCCGTGTTGTGGAGCGGTACGGAGGGACCTGAAGACGTGATATGGCGAGAAAGAGGTCAAGTCTTCTCTGTCCTCACCAAGCTTGGCTCTTCCTGTCAGCTGGTGCGGTCACCTGAAGACATCAAGCGGAGGTCAGATCATGGAGAGATTTCAGGCATTTTTCATTTGTTTGACTTTGGTGTGGTTCCACTGTGGCACGTCAGAGCTGTTTGTCTTTCTTTTCCAGGGTGTGTCGTTTCCTGGTGACAATGGTGGATCATGTTCTAAAACTGCTTTTTTTGTGTGTGGTTGTAGTCTGTTGGAGATGATGCTGGAGTCGTCTCTCTCTGATCTCAGGGAGACTCAGAGCTGCTCGCACATGGAGATTCTGTCTCTGTTCCGGCTCCTGAGACTCCTCCAGGACTTCCTGTTTGCCGACGGCACTGACAATCAAACTTTATGGAGTGAGAAGGTGATCACGGTTGAAACGAACATGCTTTTTCTGAATCTAGATCCTCCTCGTCTCATAGAATTTCATTTGTCATGTCAGACATGTGACTTGAAATGCATTGACAAATAATAAAATGAGCTCTAGTAAATCTACTAGGGTATTTCTCCTGCAGGGGGTGCTATGATTCCACGTGCTATGTCCATATATGGGCGTATTCTGGATTTCACAATCACAGAAAAAAGACAAAAGCTGATTTTATCATCAGCTATAAGTGTCTTAAAAATGCCGCATTTATTTAATTTAAATTGTTTATGTTGTGTCAAACACACCTGTTTGCAATATACTTATATGCATACATATGTTTTGTTTTTTTCTAAACTTCCCAATTGTTCACTCAGTAAAATATGGATTTATTAACATAAGTTCTAAAAGTATAAAAACATACTTCAAGCTTACATTGTGATAAAAGCGCAGTTTTTATTAGACATTTTCTTGGCTCTGTTTCACTGTTGTTTTTGTGTGTGTGTTTTTCGTTTAGTCCAGTCATGTTGTTTACATATAAATCTGAAATTATTGCCGTTGTTAATCTGTGTCAGATCTTTGAGGGAATGGTGAACCTACTGGATCTGCTTCAGGCTTGGCACGCGCCGCCTGGATCCACAAGCTTTGTTGAGCTGAAGGAAATGTCCTTAATTGGCCTTCGCATAATTACTGGATTTATTCATCAGAAACACAATCCTCAGGTAAACACAAACACACACACACACACACACACACACACACACACACACACACACACACACACACACAGCTCTCAAAACATTCACAAGGATTTCAGGGTTATTAACATTAGTAACTGATATTACTATGATACTATTATATATATATTTTATTATATATATTCTCTGATATTATTACTGTTGAAAAGTTAGCGATCTATTTGTTTGTTTAATATTTTTATAAATTAAAATTAATTGTTATTAAAAGGTCCAATTAACTGATTACCACCGGTTGTATAAAATTAGCGATTTTTCAGCATCACCTGTATTTTCTCTCTTGTCTTTTGTTGCCCAGGGCTGTGAGATGGCATGTTTAACCCTTCACAGCCTGTTGCAGACTGTTCTGCGTCTCTCTTGGGACGAGGTTTGTTTTCTACTGGGTCGTCTGGGTGGTTTGCTGTGTCCCGCTTTTGATCACACGGACGGGGCTTTGCCGAGTTCTCTGGTGGCCATCGTCCGAGCGCTTTTGGACCAGCATGCGGATCGCACAACCCTACAGGAAATGCTTCCCAACCTGCCAGTCTCCAACGGCAGCCCGCTTGTAGCCCAAGACCTCCAGAACTACTGCAGCACTGCGGAATGGCAGGACTTCTACCAGAAACATGTCAGTAGGACGTACACACTCGCTTACACTCCACACACACTCCACGCTTAGCTCAGCAGAATCCGACAGCTTGTATTTCTCCAGCAGGTCGGATCACTTTTACCTTATTAGGAGTCAAAAACGAATCTTTCCGTCTTTATTTTCGGCCAAACACAAGATAAGCTTGTTCAAATACAGCTCGGCCTTAAAGGGATTACGTGATGGTTACTTTTTTCTAGTAGCGTTGTTTGAAAGATATAAACTGTTTTTATGTTCGAATGTGATGTTTTTTCATTTCAAGTGGAGCACGTTAATGCTACATTAAAGTAAAATGTATTTATATGACGTTTATTTCAAATTTACAACCTGATTACTTGCACGCAGATTTAAATCGAACCACAAAGATAAATACACTGCTAGTTAGCCTGGTTTTCCCGTTGACAGATGTTTTTGATGTTTCAGTCTTGTTTCATAGAGTCTAAAGAAGGGGTGTTTTAAGGACTGCATCTCCCAAAACATCTATATAATATATGAAATATTTTTCTTGTTTCATATTGTTTTGATGGTACAGATGTTTTGCGCTACCGTGTTTACGCAATTATAAGCACTCGTTTTTTTTCTCCAATTTTAGAAGCATAAAAACTTGGGTGGTGCTTTTATTCGCATATTTCAAATTCTGTGTTTTTGCTTCTGCGTTTTATTGGCTCAACAACAGGAAGAAACATTAGCGAAGCAGCAACACTTAGCAGTGGCTAAATAGCACTGGAAGACACTAAAACGAAATAAATTTAATAACAATAACATGGCAAACTCTGTTTTCTGTTTGTCTGAAGTCTCTGACCGTGAATACCAGAATATGCCCTTATATGGACATAGCCAGTGGATCATACCACCCCCTACTGGAGATATAATCTACTACATTTCGAAATGATACTTAACGTTTTATTTTTTAATACATTTTTCAAGTGAAAGACTCACGATTTAGGTTTGTTAAAATAAGCAAATGAAATATTGTTAAAAGTATTTAGTCAGAATTTTAGGTTTGTCGAAAGTCAACACCATGATGTAATGAAGTACTTATGACATCCTAACTGAATATGCAGGCACAAAATAAAAATTCTATATTTGCGTAAATATGGTAATACTTTAAAATGCTTTTTTTAGAGAAATATTTGGACTAATAAAGACGTTATATTAAGTTGCTGCATTAGTTCTCGAGCTCAACTAGCATATATTGTACTGAGGGATTTATTAAAACCTTCTTTCCATCCGTCCTTAAAGCAAGAAGTAAAGTTCCTGATTTATTCCCCATCTCACAAACTCAAAACAAGCCCAGCATTTCAGTTCAACATTCATTACACCAAAGTCTCCAGGGCTTGATTCATGGACGCTTGCTCAGATGTTGTATATACAGACCAGATGCTTTATTACCACACCTTGACTTGGATATAAACCATTTGAAACCATGCTTATCTCAGCTAGGAATGTCTAGCTGGGGGAGGAAAAAAAGTTATAGGCAATGCTGAAATGCATAACATTTTATTAAAGGTTCTACTAAAATGTTCTAGAAGTTTTCATTCCGCATCCATTCTTCCTGCAGGTGGAGCCCACCATGCAGCAGTTTGTGCTGGACACGTTTGGAAAAAG
>MU204188.1:2806744-2824712 GCA_017309775.1 Paedocypris sp. Pulau Singkep | reverse complement strand
TGTGTGTGTGTGTGTGTGTGTGTGTGTGTGTGTGTGTGTGTGTGTAGGAGTGTGAGCACGTCTCTTCTCACCTGCACCAGTGGATTGATCTAATATTTGGTTATAAACAGAGAGGAGAAGATGCCGTGGAGTCTCTTAATGTCTTCTACTATTGCACCTATGAAGGTTTGTTTGTGTCGTCCTTGGTTTGCTCATTCATCTCATTCATTGTCAAATTAAACTCTCGTCTCTGGTTTATTGGACGACAACATCAACTGGATCATTTAGTTTGATTCCCAAATTTCTTCTACATTTCACTGCACGTCATGTTGTTTTTGGTTGTGTGTGTGTGTGTGTGTGTGTGTGTGTGTGTATGTATGGCAAATAAAATGTTGGTTGTACTTTTGTTTTGGTTCTCAGGTGCAGTCGATCTCGATGCCATCGCTAACGAAACGGAGCGGAAAGCTCTAGAAGGCATCATCAGCAACTTTGGTCAGACGCCTTGTCAACTTCTCAAGGTGTTTGCATCTTCAGATATAGAATGTCCGTTCGCTTTTGTGGAGCACAACTGAAGAGAGAGTTTTGTGTCTTTTTTTTTTTTTAACAGGAGCCACATCCTCCCCGCATGTCCGCAGAGAACGCATTCAGACGGCAGGCCCGCCTGGACCTACTGCCCCCCAACCTGTTCGATCAGCTCACCAAACTCCGATCTTTTGTTGAGGTGAAGTCTCGTTTTTGACTCAATAAGTATCTCCAATATTTTGCTGTTCTGTGTATTAATGCAAAGTCAGCGAAAAGATGCATTTTTTGTGAACCTGTGAAATGCGAATTAAAGAGAGAATTACATTTAAAACGTGAAAGTAAAACGATCTAATAACAATCTCTTTCATTCCAATTTTTAAAAACAATGACATTACGTGAAATAGGCTAAAGACAAAAGTGTCCAGTTTAGTATATATAGTGAAAAGTATATCTCACGCGAGAAAAAGTGAATTGGGTTCACTGGGCGAACACGTTGCATCAGCTACTTTAACACTCATAAAAAAAGCGCTGTAGCAGTAAGTGGGAGAGCAAGAAAAGGGAGTAACGTTTACAATCAGATTAAGTTCAAAGTCAAGCGTCAAGAATTTTCTAACATTTATTTGTGGCTTGCTATCCCCACAAAAATTACGCAAGAAGAAACATTTACGTATTTTGTTTACATACTGTACTATTGTTTTAATTCTGAATGATGCAGGTTGTCAAGTTCTATAATTGTTTTGTTATTTATGCTAATCTACAGACATTTGGTGCTTATCCAGCATATTTAATTGCAAAAATGTGCAATGTGGAAATTACCGTCGTAAAACATGTTTACTGCCACACCGTCCTTTTTTGTTGTTGTTGCAAAAATGACCATTTCTTCTGTTTAAACACTGTACTGTGACAATCACACTCACTTTACTTTACTTTATTGTTTTGTTTCTGAATGATGCAGGTAGTGAGCGATGGTCTGCCCTTGGTTCAGGCCGTGGTGCCCAGAAATCAAACCCGTTCCTTTATCGTCCCAGGCTCTGACGTGCTGGTGAGACCGTCTTCCTCATACACATCCGTAAACTCACAATTCCTCCAGATTTGAGCATTTAAGGATCTTATTCTGAAGGTTACTGTGAGCGCCAATGGACTGATCGGGACTCATAGCTGGTTGCCCTATGACAAGAACATTGCCAACTACTTCACCTTCAACAGAGACCCCACTGTGAGCAACCCCAAGTAAGTTGGAACATTTCCGCACAGATGTTTGGGTCCGTCGGTTATTTTAAATGGTGACAACATCAGTCGTCGCACATAAACAGTCAGACGGCAGGAACGAGGGAATTCTTCAGCACAGTGGAGCTCTTTGTAGTCCAGACTGGTGTGTTGCCAAGGCTTTAATGTTATTTATGAGTCTTCTGCTAACATGTGTTACGTCTGGTGCCTAAACACAGCCGTCAATTATTTCCAACGTTCTCCCACTTTCTGCTGACAACTTTAGCCTTCGCTGTTGACACAAAGGGCTTGTTTGATCTGTCTTTAGGACCCAGCGGTTCCTCAGCGGGCCCTTCTCCCCCGGGGTGGACATCGGCTCCCAGGTGCTGGTGGTGTCCAGTGACGGGCGTCTGCTTTTCAGTGGGGGGCACTGGGACTGCAGCTTGCGGGTCACCATGCTGGCCAAGGCCAAACTGGTGGGCAGGATCTGCCGTCACGCCGGTGAGATGAAAGGAAACCTTGCGTGGTACAAATAATCGGGTAACACTTTTGAATAAATACAGCTTTGAATCAATAGGTTTTTGGCTCATTAATTATGTAATGGTTAATTTAATTTTTAATTTGTTATAGAATTATATATATTTGTAATTATATAATAGTTTGTTATTATAGAATGTAATAATAAAAACTAAATAAATAGTAAATATATAATACAACAAATTATTTTATATTTATTAATTAATAATCCAATATTTGTAAATGTATATATATTATTATTAAATGATTATATAACTTGTAATTATTATATAATTCATTATTATAGTATACAATTAATATATAATTAGTATATATGAATGTGTTTATAGAATGTAATAATAAAAACAAAAAATAATACAATAGAAGAAATATTAATTAAAATTAATAACTAATACATCATAATTGGTTAACAATCAATACGGAATTTTTATTGTTTCTATATTAATAGACACTACTATATAAAAACTAAATTCATGCTTTATAAAGCCTATTTAATACAGTGTTTTCACACAATGATCAGTTTAAATTAAGTTTCTCAGTGTCTTAATAAACTCTTCATAATAAACTCTAAAAAACTCTTAAATAAATTCACACATATTCTTGTTTATGTGAATTTTAAAAACTAAAATCCCAACACTGAGGGAACCAGACTATAAAACAAGAATATGAAATATTGCTGTGCCGTAAAATCAACTTGGACAAATATAAAAAACTTTATGTGAACTCTACTAAGGTCATAAATCAAAAACATAAGCAATTCTCACCATTCATGAAGCCTTTTTGAAGGCAAGTTTGAATCTCTGAATGTTTTTTTAATAATAATAATAATAACACTACTGGTAATAATGTTTATTGGACTTTTTTGCCTTTAGATGTGGTCACATGCTTGGCTTTGGATCTCTGTGGTATCTACCTCATATCTGGCTCTCGGGACACCACCTGCATTGTGTGGCAGGTCCTACAGCAGGTTTGCTCCTTCACACAAACTCAACACTAGTTACACTAGCTACATTAGTTACACGGCCTACTACTCACACCAGGTTGAATAAAAAATGCTTTTTAGAGACGTTCCATCCATTCGCCACTTAACAAACATCGGGAGAGTATTTACATCAGTGTGAGGTTTGCAGTTCAGGATCCTGTGATTCGGTTTTATTTGACTAGACTTTTTTTTCTTTTTTATATCCAAGTCCTGCTTAGTACTTATGATTATGTAGGACTGTTTGATCAAGATTTCAGGGAAGGCAGTTTTCGATATGATTCACCATATTGAATATCACTCACTTTTCTTTACTTTAAGAAAGTGAAAGTGAGTGAGATTGTCAATATGGCCACTAGGGGCAGTATCAAAAGAGCTCGGCATTTAAACCCGGAGCAGTTGGCAGACTTAAGCCGCATTATCCATATTATTAACTCACACTGAGCCTTATATTTCATCTCCCCTTTTTATACCTGCTGAATATACGCTAAAACCTCTAATAGAAAGGCCACCATGACGGAAGGGTTGAAAAACAGAAGGTCTTCTACTGGAGGATTTAGGGTAATGTATGTGTTGTCTACAGGGGGGCTTCTCTAGTGGCCTGTGTCCACGACCCGTGCAGGTTCTATGCGGACATGATCTAGAGGTCACATGTGTCGCCATCAGCACTGAGTTGGACATGGCGGTTTCAGGGTCAAAGGTCAGTATAAGTCGAATGCAGTGTAAAATGTCGATTTAGACGTTAGAAGTGACCGCGGCTTCCTGTATCCCACAGGACGGAACTGTGATTGTGCACAGTGTGCGTCGTGGTCAGTACCTGCGGACATTCCAACCACCATCGGAAAATTGCGTTTCTGCTTCGGTGACGCAGCTGGAGGTTGGAATGGAGGGACACATAGTGGCGCAGACTGTCATTACCGGACGCTCTGCTGGAAAGGTCTGGGTGTCTTTCTACTAGGGTTAAACTTCTCCGTTGCTATGACGAATTTCCACAACATTAGGGACAAAATTTGAAATATTGGTTCTTGAAGATCTGGAAATCAAACGAGATATTACAAGTAAAGTAAAGTGAGTGAGATTCCGCATTCTGACCCGTACAAGGCATCGGATGAGCGAGTTTTATAAAGTTTGTTAATAAAACATCAATAGAGAATAAATAATCACTGATTTGGTAAAAGTTCTTTATCTCGAATTCGAGTTTAGTTTTTGTCTGTGCATCAAGTTAGCGACGTTTCCGAAAAACACAATCAAACCAGCCACACTTTTTGTTCTGTGTGCTTTTTGTAAAGAAAAAGTTAACATTAAAATTAAAACATTAAAATATTTCAGCTTTTTCTAATAAAAAATGAACATTAAAATGAATTAAAAGAAAAATAAATGTCTTCCTCGTCTGTTGAATATATGTTTAATGGTTGGTCTAGTTTTATTTGTAAAGTTTCTAGAGATTTTAGTGTTTAAATGTAGACAAATGTCATAGATGTATAGTAATCATTTTAAATTAAACTTTTCAGAAATGCAAAGTTATATAAAATATAAAAAGTTTTTTCATGGGTCTGTTTAATCCAACAACAGATGATTGTTGATATCTAATATTGACAATTCAAGTCATTGTCAAGAGCCTTGATAATTCTAGCTCTCATTCTACTGTTCTAGCTCTCATTCTATTGTTCTAGCTATCATTCTATTGGCCTAATTATCAATCAATTAATTTTTCTAACCATCATTCTATTGTTCTCTTTATCATTCTGTCTGTTCTATCCATTGTTCTTCCTGTTCTACCTATTGTTCTGTTTTTGTTCTATTGCTTTATATCTCATTCCTTGTATTGTTCTATCTATTCTTTTTATTTATTACTCTGCCTATCTAGCCATCCATCCATCTTCTCATAAGTCTGTTTGTCTGTCTGTTTATTTGTCGGTGTCTGTCCACATGTCTGTCTATCCTTCCTTCCTTCCATACATTGCGAGTCTGTCAATATGTTCTTTGTGATTTTGACGAGTCTTTCTTCTCCTCGCAGGAGAAGTACGCGCTACACGTCTATTCTGTGAATGGAAGAATGTTGGCGTCTGTGACCCTGGATGAGAAGATTTCCGCCCTGCACATGGTGCCCGACTACCTCATCATGGGCACACAACTGGGCAACCTGCACATCTTTGACCTTTACAGGTGAACAGCCCAAAAGAATGAAAGATTTACCTCAAAACATCTGACGTTATCTTTCTTCTTTTCTTATCAGCTTGGAGCCGGCGGTGGCGCCACTGGCCTTGAAGGTCCCGGTGTGCTGTGTTTCTGTCACCAAAGAGAGCAGCCACATTCTGGTGGGCCTGGAGGACGGGAAACTGATCGTGGTGGGAGCTGGAAAACCAGAGCAGGTGATAGATTTGCCCAGATGCTCTTTGTTGCAGCCATTATGGAAGCAGATTACTGCCAAAAATATCCAGTTTGTAAATGTGATTGTAAGTTTCGGGGAGTGAACTCCTCCCCCACTTCCTGGTCAAGAAGCTGCTAATCACATTCTCACCAGCCAATCAGAGGGAGTGCCGCCCCCACGTGAAACTAGAGCCCAAACTTTGTTCCGGAACCAAAATGACGCAACGATAAAATCAATGAAATGAATTAAAATGTAGGTGAAAAATTAAAAACCAAACAAAAACAAAAAGCATTTTTCTTCGTTTTGCATATCATTGATATTATTGGCATAAATCTGATTTTGTGCTCTGCAATACAGTGATAACATCTTAAATAAATGTGATTGTGTGCGTACACAATTGAAAAGTAATAAGGAAATATATAAATATGTACCAGCTTATTTATATATATGAGAATGCTAACATTGTAATTTAAAGTAAATAAATGTAAACATTTTGGACAGATTGCTCCTTTTAGAAAATGTGATCCAAAATCTAAACTACATATTAATCTATTTTTATTAAAAAAACATATAAAATAGATTAATCCATATAAAACTATTATTCTATTTTATATATCCATATTTTATATATCCATACAAAATCCATCTGCTTTAGGCAAAACATCTGGCTAAATTCACAAGGAAAATGTGTTGTCTTGTCCAAAAAATCTATTAATAGAAGAATTTTTTTAAATATGTATTATTAATATTTACTTAATAAACACACACGTTAATATGATTCATAGCCGTCCCGAGCAGTTTGTTTCTTTTATACATTCGATGTTTTGAAAATTCAGGTGAGTTAAAAAATTGTAAAATAAATGTGAAATAAATAAATGTAAAAGAAATTTCAACATTTACGTCTAAAACACTAGTACAGACATTGCGTTTTCCCCAAGTGTGAATATGAATGAGCGCCTTCTGAAACGGACTGTTTGTCTTGTGTCTGGTCAGGTGCGGTCAGGGCAGTTTTCCCGGCGACTCTGGGCCTCCACACGCAGAATATCGCAGGTTTCCTCCGGAGAAACCGAGTACAACCCCGAGTCTGTGTGAGCACGTCGAGAAAACACACAACGAGAATGGCCGGACAAACACTGTGAGAATCCGCTCGTCCAGATGACGCTTTTATCTAGTTTTAATTTCTACCCTTCTGTATTTTATCATTCTCAAGCTTGTTGCTCCTTTCTTCGTAATAGACTATATGTGAGAAAAATATTGTTTTAATTATATGTAAAAAAAGATTTTTTTATATTATTATATGAAAGCAATTATTTTTTCACAGTGGTACTTTCTTTGTGGAAACCTTCTTCAGCTATAAAGCATGTGTGTGTGTGTGTGTGTACTTCACATATGCTTTGTGTAATGCAATAATTAAGTAGAACAAGATGTCTTTGCGGTGTTCTGCGGAGGTGAAGAGTCTGGCTGAGTCACGGGGCTTATTCAGCTCGTGCCGTGCCTTTAAATCGTCAGATAATGCGCGTAATCCACAGCTCCAGCGGCGTGACACACAATCATTTCCTGTTTCTCATCACACAGCTTTTGAGTTTCTCACACTCGGGATGGGTTTTATTCCCAGAGTGTGTTTAGTACGCTGAACTTGGGCGCTGGCCGCTGTTCTGCCTCATCCTTGAAGTGTTTGTGAAGGTTTTTACGGCTCTTTACGCTTTTCGCCCAATCCAGACGCGCGGTTTGTTAGACACCGGGACTGAACCGAGGTCTGTTTCAAACGGAATCCCTCGCTTTTTTACTTGGATGAGCTTAAATGTGAAACATACATCAGCTTGTTTAAATTGTCTGAGGCCGCGGCTTCGTCTCTGATGCCTGTGGAATTTATGCTTGAATGTGACTCTCTCGTCTTAATGAGAGAAGAAAGGCAAGAGTGAACGCATGAGACGGAGGGCATGAAAGAGAACGAGAGAAACGGCGTGGGAGAAGAAAAGAGAGAGAGAACAAAAGAGAGACAGACAGAGCATGAGATGGAAGGAGATGATGATCGAGAGCGGGGGAGAAAAACGGTGAGAAAGAGAGGGAGAATATAGGTGAAGAAGAGGGGAATGTGGGGGGACAGAGATGGAGGGAGATAGAGAGAGAAGGGAGAAAAAGAGAGAGGGAAATGGAGAGAAAAGAATTAGGGGGCGAGAAAGGGAGGGAGAGAGAGTGAGAGAGGAACAGAGAGAGGGAGGGGATGGAGAGAGAGAAGAGAGATGGGGAGAAGGAGAGAGAGGGGGGGGGAGAAAGAGTGAAATGGAGAGAAACAAATAGAGCGATAAAGGGAAAGAGAGAGAGAGAGAGAAGGAACAGGAAAGAGAGAAATAAAGAGAGAAAGAGGGAGGGAGAGTAGTGAGAGAAAGGGAAAGAGAGAGATGAGAGAGAGATGGAGAGAGAGAGAGAAGTTGCCTTATATTGCTGCTTAGGCTTTTTAACTCGATTAAAAAAAAACAATAAATCTCTAGATTAAGTCATTTTACGTCACGCTTCCATATACAAACTCAAATCTACATGTGGAGAGATTTATTTTTTTTCGTACAACTTTGTACTAGATTGTTCTTTGTTTTACTTCATTTCTAGTGTAAAGACTGTACGTATCTGGGGTATTTTTCCTGCTGCTGTTGTTTTTGTTGTTGTTTGTGTTGTTGTTTTATTTAAACGAGTCGTCCAGGGTCGATAAAGCCACTGCAACAAAATGTACAAACATGTTCCAATAAATTGATAACTTGTCACATGTCATGACCTCTGCTTATTTAACTTTTACTCTCTTTTTTTTCTTACTACTCGTGTAAAAAAATTCATTTGTATTTTCAATGTGCCAATTTTTTTTTTTTTACTAATTTGTTTTTGCACGTGTGTTCCGAACTTCCTTTCTCAAACCCACTTTTGGTTTCCTTTTGAAAGCATCTCGTCCTTTTTTCCCCCCTTCTTCCTCTCCTCTTTCTCTTCCCTCCTGTTCGGACATGTTAAAACCCCTATTAGAGTTGAAGAGGTCACAGTTACACCACATTTATCTGAGCTGGGAATCTTTTGATCTCTCAATGGGCAAAGCATCCTGTCGGCCGACCCATAAACACCCCAAGGGGTCGGAGGGGACGGGGGCTGGAATGCGCCTCTTCCCGTCCCCACATGCAGCAGAGTCACAGGACGATGGGACGTGCCGCTTATATTGGCTGTTTCTCTGTGATCTGACAATCGGAGGAGGACCGACACCTCCAAAGACCCCCAGCCCCCTCACGGTCACTTGTTGTCTGGCCAGTTCCTGAACCTCAACAATCTGCAAACAACCAGTAAACATCAGCCAGACCCCCAGTGCCGTAATCCCGCGTCTGCATTGCCATTGCCGTGGGGGGCTGCGGGGGCTTTTCTTGCAGGGACTTTGAAGTCTGGGACATGGTTATGGGAGTTTTTGTTGAGCCTGGGATATGGAAGAACATTTTGTTTCATATTTATATATTTCATTTATTTCATCTTTTAAGTATATGTAACAAAACTGAGGACATTTATTGATTAATGCAAGAGTTATTTTTAAAAAACTTTTTTTCTACACTTAAAACCTTTTTTTTTTAATTATTATTTATATTATTATTTTAAAGCAGAAAGATCAAACCAAACTGGATTTTTTTTCCAATAAAGAGTGTACTATATCAAAAAAGATATATATTTGAGATGTCAAAAAAAAATAAAAAACAATTACTGTATCTATGTGAATATGAGCACCCCCCTTATTTTTCATGCACAAAATAAAAATACATTTTTTTTTATTTCTGTCTAAATTTTGTTCATATTCTCTTTAAAATACCATTTTTTCATTAATTTACCGAACCTAACTTGTGACTCATATCACTTTGATTGATTTGAAAAATTAAATAATTTCAAATTATTTTAAGTCTTGTTTACATCAATTCATTTTCTTCCAATTTTTTTCCATTTCTGGGTCATGGGGAGCGACTCTGGGCCTGAGGTGAGACAATCTGGATTGGTGGCCAACCATTTATTCACAGCATAAATCTTGTTTATTTAAATGTAGTAGCATAAAATGTAAACTTTTACGTAAAGTCTTAGGTAAGAATCTTTCCACTGTCTTCGTTCCACCTTTTCAAAGTGTATTTCGCATTACGGATATAAAGAAGTTCAACAAAGCAAGCCATGAATGAAAAAAAAAAAACATCTTTCAACTTCTTCCTTTACATTGCGTTGACTCTTTGAAGCGCTATCATTGTATGCGAGGGAGGTCTCCATTTGTTGTTTTCAGAAGTCTGCGGACCCCCTGCTTGCTTTTATGACCCCACCAGCCCCTCAGATCTGAAAGGTCAGCCACTGTTGTATCTTTATCTTGTGTCTGTAACTAAACTTGAATACCTTTCTGCTCTTGTTGTCCAGTATTTACTAATCACTCGTCATTTTGGCCCATTTAATTCAAGTTGCGTTACAAATAAACGAAGGTGAACTGTAAGTACTGTACTGTACTTTAACTGGGAGCTTATTGTACTAGAGAATGTTTACTTTATATGTACCACAAATTCTGATATAGTGCTACAATTAACCTGTTTTCTCAATTACTTTTATATCCATTCTAAGTAATAAAGTAAAACATAGAAAATAAATTGTGTTTGTAAAGTGTCATAGAATCTGTGAAAGTGTAATAAATTGTGTGCTGTGTTCTGGTGAAAATGTGTTCAGGAAACTATTTGACTGTGGAATTTGTGAGGAAATAGTAGATTTTGCAAATATTTAAATGTAACTATATTTCTTTATAAAGCTCTTTTTGCAGTGGCAGAATGTACCAAGCAAACAGAACAATTAATTTACCTACTTTGAGAATTCAATGCAATCTGTTACTTTGAAGTATGATTGTACAATTTATGCAGTGGTGTAGAGTACTTGAGTAATTGGACTTTGTTACTTGAGTGTTTTTGGCTACTTTGTGTTTGTACTGTCTACTTGACTACATTTGTGATTATCTGTAATCTTCACTCCACTATATTTGAATAGACACTTACTGTTACATTGTGATTATAAGCATCAAGTCAGCATCTTTATCTACCGTTGTTAATTTCTTGGGCTGACGAGGTGATATCGCCATCTCCAGGATGCTGAATGTACTGGATGGTAATCACGTGAACATAAGCGATTGCTCTTTTTTGCACATGCTGCTCAATTTCGTTCTGCCATTTTGAAACACTGAGGTGTTAAATTACATTTCTATATTAGGAAATAAAACCTCATAAATAAAGAGTTTCTTGTTTTTCATGACTTGGTGCTTGTTTAGCCTAAATTCAGTACAGTAAATCTGTAAAACAAACTACTTAAGTTCTTTTAAAATTGGATACGTTTATGACTTATACTCAAGTATTTGGAATTGGTGACTTGAGTAATTTTTACTCTTCACAGCTCTATTCCTTTACCAGGTATTGTTGGCTTCCTCCACATAAGTACAAAGTCAGACATGAACTTTCCCCAAAAGAAGCCAAGTAGTACAGTATAAGTGAGTAAATCCTATGAGGTTATCACCAGGGTTCGGTCTATTAGCATTTTTCCATCGTCAGCCGTCTGTCCAATCAGAGAGCAGGACGCGGCGCTCGCGCTGCGGGAAAAGCTCCTTCTCTTTCCTTCTCTTCTCTCTTTCACTTCAGTGTCGCGCGGACCGTCGCAGCAGAAACACCGAAGATTCGTCTGAAAAGCGGCTTGAAAAGCGGAGACCGAATGCGACCTGAATGTCTTTTGAAAAAAACGACGAGGATTAACAGCACGTCGCGTTTAAACGCTTCTCGCTAACGGAGTTTTTGCTTTTCCATCTTACGGAAAGTTTCCAGCCCAGCTGTGAAGAGAAGACTTTTTTTTTCCTTTTCGCAGCTAAAAGAGTCCGAACATGAGGGGAGACATGGCAGCTCTTCTGCTCGGCGTGTGTTTGCTGCTGGTGGAGGTATGTTCTTCTGTTTCTATCAGTACTGCACTTTAAGTGTGTGTGTGTGTGTGTGTGTGTGTGTGTGTGTGTGTGTGTGTGTGTGTGTGTTTCTTTGGCCTGGCCTGGCCTTTAGATTAGATTACATTTTAGATTAAACAGATTAGATACAATTCTTTATTAATACCACAAGGGGGGATTTCTGGCAGCAACTAAACAAAAGTACAACGAAAACACTAAATACCTGGAGAGACAATGACAGAAAAGTCAAACAACGGCAAAATAATTGTGCAAACATGAGAAAAAGAAACAACAAGAATAGAATAAAATACAATATAATGTCTTAATTGTCATTGTATCGAAGGGTTACAATGAAATTGTAAAAAAGTCAGAAAAGTCAAACAACAAAGGTAAAAGAATTGTGCAAACATGGGAAATAACAAGAATATAATAAAATAGAATGTCTTTATTGTCATTGTATTGCAGGGTTACAATGAAATTGGGAACGCTTCTAAAATTATGCCAAAATAGAATATAGACAGTACAAACATGTAACATATGTAACACAAAGGCAACAGTAAAACAAATTGCCTCATTTAATGTATTAAAAACACAAGAATACAAAATAGAATAAGATAAAACTTACAACAAAAGGCAAGCTATACACTTTTTATACCGCATAAATAAATAACATGACAACAGTAAATTGTGCAAACGATGAGTGACAAATTTGTGTCACGAGGCTTTTCACATATTCATACGTATGTGAAATGTATATTATATTATGTATATTATAGGACTATGCGTGAGATTCAAGTCAGTAAATGGATCACAGTTCAGAAGAGCAAATGTTATTCACTTGTAAATACAAGTTAAAAAAAACAAGTTAAGTAAACGTATTGTAAAGAAAATACTCGCCTAGAAGACTAGGTCACATAAAAGTGTGTTCAGGACTCTGCAATATGGGTTTTATGGCCTTATGTCAGCTACCTTTCTTTTTCTAAAATCTTATAAAGCATGCATAATATTTTTTTTTCTAAAAAAATGATAGAACATACATCAATTATGCTCACATATTATTGTAGCACAGCTCGTGCTGAATGTTGTAAGTTGTAAGTAGATTATATAATTACAAAAATCAGAGCATGTTAAAACACCTCAAAAGGCCCAAAACACCCTCAGACCCCAGAGGGTTAAATGTAATTGACATTTTTGACTATCTGACGTTCCTCACCATCTCGATCGTTTTGTCCCGCTGTGCTTCCCCTTTTCAGTCCACACCGCAAATAACAGCAGCCTTCATTTTGTTTCAAGTTGTAAAATAAATGAGATTGTTGCTCAGATTTAGGTCAGTGTTGGGTAGTAACTCCATCAAGGGTCCCGGATCCAGATCCATGTCTTCCGGTGTGTTCACCACCACCAACCCGGGACATCCGGAGCTCTGTAATTATCATCATTTTCCCTGCTCTGCGGAGAGACGACCTAGATTAGGCAGCCCAGTCCTTTGACTTTCCTCTCACATCACTTCCTCCTTTGCTGGAGGAAAGGATGATGTTTCTTTTGGGACTTGTTGCTCCAACATTGTTGCTGTGATGGAGCACAGTGTATATAAAGATCTCAGATGGCCGACTCTTAAATCAGGGGTTAAACTGATATGAAAGGTATCTTGTGCTACTGTTGGCTAGGCTGAGATAAGAGTGGGTCTTTGTGTGTGTGGCTGGTGGGGGTGAGGGGTCAATCAGCTTCACCCCCTGGGGCTCTCCGGCCCTTTCATGTTCTCACCGTCCCACACTGACCGTATGACCACATGTGCTCCGTTTGAAATGCCATCATTCACTAGCGTGTTCGTCTGGGCTGGGCATGTTCCTGTTGAGATGGTGGAACTGGATTGGATGAAATGGTTTGTGTTGTAAAGGGATCTGGTTTGAAATGCGCTGTTGAGCGGGCTTGAGTTTCAGCTCGAACGTGATCATGCGGCTTTGAAAAGATGTTTGAGAAGATGTTTGGATGGTTCAGACGAGGTTGATTTTACGCATGATCTTCTTGATTATGGGATGATTTCTGAGTATTAGGCAACCTGTGCTGCTCCAATAGGTGGAAAGTAATTCCGTTTTGTGATGGCTGTTTGCATCCTCAGCACCAATTTAAAAGCTGAGGTCGAGGACACCAAAATTCTCCATCAAACTGAAAAATCAAAAATAATTTATCACGTAGAAAATAGTAACAGATATAATAATTATGTAGTAATAACAGTAATAATAGATAGTAATTATATAGTAATAGTAGTCTGGTCCAAAATTCAGACTCACTTCCGGTTTTTAAATCTCTTTTAAAAACACCATTTTACTATGTGTGAGTTTTACTCTTGAGTTTTAGTGGCTTTTACTGTTTTTACTGTTTTACCTTTGTTTATATTTGTTTTATATCTTGTGGTTTTTACAAGTTTCACTGTTTGTGTACAGCACTTTGGTCGACTGTGTGTTGATTGTAAGGTGCTTCATAAATAAAGTTGAATTTGAAGTTGACAATTTAAAAATATCAACAACGTGGCTGTTAATCCCTTTGACTCCACCCCTATTTTTTTACTCTCTCTCTCTCTCTCTCTCTCTCTCTCTCTCTCCCCCCCTTTTTTCCCCATTTCATGTCAGCCTGGAAATAAAGTACTAAGCTAAGTTAGCCAAGTTAGCTACTGGTGGGCCCAAAAAGACCGTTACGTTTGGCTGTTCACTTTCGTAACCAATAAAATAAATAAAAATTATTTGGAGCTTTTGTCCCAATGAAGCTCCGGCTGTCCAATGAACTCCACGTCGACAGTAAATATAAACCGAAGGCCGACGGAGACTGTTCCCTTATTGTTTTAAGTATGTCTTTTAAAAATGGCAGCCATGGCTCTCTTCAGACTCGCAGCGTTAATTGATTTGGAAGGCTGCGGTGTGCGAGTGTGTTTTAGGGTTCTTCTGGGATCACGACAGGTTTCCACATGCTCCTCGTCCCAGCAGAGATCAGAGAGAAGCAGAAGAAGACATCAGAGACGTTACTCTCCTTCTCAGCGGCAGCTTTACATGTCAAGCATCTGTTGACTCTTGTCAGGGCCCCGGGGGGCCGTTGTGTGTGTGTGTGGAGGGGTGGGGTGGGGCGGGGGGCAATTTTCCTTAACATATGCAAGTTTAAGATACCGTAGAACTGACCTCCTCTGTCACACCTGCGGAGCTGCAGGAAACATCAAAGCCTCGTCTCGTACCTACTACACCCCCCACCCCACCCCGCCCCCCCGAGGGTCTCCAACGGCTGATTCACAACACTTCCCTTTCTCGTGAATGAAGTGTGGCTGCTGCGTTGGCCAAAACGGAGTCTTGCAGGAAGTTTAGCATTATTAAAACACTATTAGTTACTAAAAATAGTAATAAACAATACACTGCTGTTACTCAGACCTATTTGAACCACACACGTAATTAATTCCTTAATTTTCATTTTTCCTGAATAGAAGCTTAATTACTTCTTTCTTAACGATTCGTTAAGTGCTGACTATATGTAACTAGGATTTATTTACAAAGTGTCGACTTATACTATACATTCTTTTAATGATTTCTCCGGTTATACAAAATAAGACTTTATTAGCAACAAATAACAGAACGACAAAAAAGCAGTAAACAACAGAAGAAACACCAACAAAAACGTAAACTCCATTAAAATTGCGCATAAATGTAAAAAAAAAAAAGGAACAACAATAAATAAGTGGTGCAAAGCTACAGACACTAAAATGTGAGCGACAAATCTGTGTCACTGCATTGCGATATTGTAACAGGTTGTAATATCACAGATGTTAAATCTAGTTCTTTAATCCCTGTTTTTTTTCCTTAATTTTTCAGGTTTATTTATTAATTTTCTTGATCTACTTTTCTTTTATTAACCGTTTAAGATCATGTTTATGTTAGATGTGTGCAGTGTTATTTATTGTTATTTTTATTTATGACTATTTTTTATTTTATATCGACGTGTTATATATATAATGATTATTTATGATTTCTCAGGTTTGAAAATAAAAAAAAACAAATAAAATAAGATAAGACTATATTAATCTCACAAGAGGGAAATTCCAGTGCTAACAGCAACAGATAGTGGTGTGGCTTTGCGTTTAAACGTGTGACTATGTTTTCAGGTGGGTTGTGTGGAGGCCTGTGCCAGCGAGCAGTTCACGGCGGCGGGTGAATGCTGCAGGATGTGTGCTGCGGGCACCGGGTTGGCATCCAGCTGTGGTCACCACAACACAAAGTGTCAGAAATGCCAAGATGGTGTGTTTATTCACTTTTATTTTGCTCTACTTGTCTCATAAAGCATTGTGCAGTGGTACCTCGACTTACAAATGACTCTACTAATGAAAGTTTCGAGTTAGGAAGCGCGTATTACTATTGCTATTTTTACTAAATTAGTTTTGGAAGTTGAGGTTCCACTGTATGTTTTATTGACATTAAAATGATGTGAAATTAATTCAATGTAACCATTCCAGGTGTGTCATTCTCAGACTCTGAGAGTCTATCAGCCTGTCGATCGTGTGCCCGTTGCCCTCCGGGCGTAGCTGAACTGGCACGGTGCACGGTCTCTCAGGACACCCAGTGTGACTGCGGAGAGCACCTCTTCCTGTGGAGGGAGGACAACAGCACCAGGACACGCTGTGAACCCTGCACCATGTGTGCGCCCGGAAGCGGAGTGTTCAGACCCTGTGGGGCGCTGGGAGATACCGTGTGTCAACAGTGCCAACCGGGCACCTACTCCAAGGAGAGAAGTGACCGGAAACCCTGCGTGCCCTGCACACGCTGTAGTGAGGATGAGGTGGAGATCAGACCGTGCCAGCCTGCGTCTGATACCATCTGCATGGGTAAGTCGGATAGATGTCTGTCTTAAAATAGTATACACACCAAAAACAAGCAAAAGAAGTAGTAAATTGTAGAGCTGCGTAATTAATTGTTAAAAGATAGCAATCTCGACTACACCCCCCTCGCGATCTTAATCTAGCATTTATACCATTCATCCAAACTCAAGATAATATGCACTCCAGTGTTTCTGTGGGATCTTTCTTAGTGCCGGAAAAATATCGGCAAAATGTTTTGATTGCTAGCCCGGATCGATTTGCACTGGCACAATTTGTATTTTCGCGAATCTCTTCGCGAGTACAAATCTTTTTGCCACATTTTTGACTCCTTGCTCTGATTGGCCAAAGCAAACCAATCGCAAAGCAGATCCCCGTAGTCGTCCCGCCCACCACGACAACTTCTAAAACTAGATTATAAAAACGATTATAAAAGATTTAAAAGAGTTTTTCTTCACAACGTTACGAAAATATTACATTGTTTTTAATTACAATTAATGCAAGGGTTAAACCATCTCCACAATTCTCCACAAAAACAGACGAGAAAAGATATACACAGAAACTTAAAAACATCACCAAATCTGAAACATGTGCCGTGTGAAGGATTTAAACCCTTAACACTCGCTTCTCTGTCTCTGTCGTTCAAACACCATCAGCTGAGAAGATTGAAAATATGGTGCTAATCATGGCCACTGATTTATTAAGCCCTGGAAAAAAAACAGAGAAATGGGAAAAGTTTGTCTAACTGACCGGGTTTCTCATGAAAAACAAATATTGTAAAGAAAAATGTAATTTATTATTGATCACTGTTGCATTTATAAAAACCAAGACAACTTAACTGACAAAGATGAAACGTCTAAAACATTTGTCCACCATACTATTGTGCAGCCTTTGAAATGTATTATCATTAAATAAGCCTATCTGCGGGCTAGTGTGTGTGTGTGTGTGTGTGTGTGTGTGAGCCTAGACAGATGATGCACATGTGGCACACAGCTGTTTTCAGTCCTACGACAGAATTCCCACCGCTTATGGGAAAACTCTCCAGTGGCTTTGAGCGTTCTCCGTCTGCGCGTTGAGCGACATTCCACGCTAATCGACGTCAATAATGGTTCAGATTAGGATTGTTTCATTCTTCACATTGCGACTGTAAACCATCAAGCGTTTCGTTTGGAAAGGGCGGCACAGGTGGTAGAATCTGTAAAACGCCACTTGGATTTCAACCAGCTGCCTGGCGTTTAACATCCCACGCTGCCCTCTGTTCTCCGCATCCGCCAGGCCACCCGGGTCAAGGATGCCAAGCCTTTGATCCACGCTGGCATTGTGTGGTGCTGAAGGCATGTGCTACGGGATCGGCGGTTGGCGCAGTCCACCCCGGCATTGGCACTCTTTCAGCCAAACATGCGCCAGTCTGTCTGCCACGCCACAGCCGGATGGTGAGGAGCTACTCAGTCGCAGCAGATGTCAGGAGCAACTAATAGGCCCGGGTGCAGACAGTAGCATTATTATATCACGGTATTAGGGGGGTGGACATTACATTTCAGTAGAGCTTAATTACATTATTTGTTCACAACATCT
>MU204188.1:2779184-2806644 GCA_017309775.1 Paedocypris sp. Pulau Singkep | reverse complement strand
AGAGAGAGACAGAGAGAGAGAGAGAGAGAGAGAGACACAGAGAGAGTGATAGAGAGTTTACAGGGTCTCAGTCACGCTTTCTTTCTTTCTTTCAGTCTTGCTCTCCCTCGCACACAAATTCGAACATCACGTGAAACACACGTTTACAAACGGCTTTAATAATAATAAAAAAAAAAAAGCAGAAACAGCGATGCACTCGTCTTTCCGGTTCTCTTTCTTAGTAGAGCCGCTCTTAAAGACACTACTCAGACATGGTCGCGGGTGTGATCTATTAACTCAGCCTGTTCAATTAGCAATGTCTTTGTGTCATCGTTAAAGGTTGTAAACAAAACAAACGTGTTATACTTATAATGAAGTGTTTATATACATGTATAAAAATGAAGTTCATGAATGTGTGACGGTATCCATAATATTGAAAGATCCATATCGTGGCACAACTCAACTCTACTGATGAGTTTCCTTTCTTCTGCACATGACTACTCCATCTCAAAGATCACGTTATTACAGGGACCACACTACATTTGCTCAAACTACATGAGCGTCTACTTATTAGATGCCTAAAAGATTTGCTTACCGATGATTTTTCTGCTTTACGGAAAAATGACCGTAATTACATGAGAATTTAGAAAACGGATAGACACCGTTTTCCAATTTCAACTTTTAGGTTTCTGGAAAGTAAGAACATCAAGAAAGTAAAGAGGTGCATATGTTCACTCGTTAATGTCATTTATATTTTGTGCATGGAAAATGGGAGGTGCTTATCTTCATGTAAATACGGTATTTATTGTAACTATTGTAGGAAGTCCTACAGTCTTGTCTAACCAAATAATTTATATCTAATATCATTAATATCATGTCTGCAGTGAAGGACCTGAACATCTTGTCTCGGCCTGATGTCCTGCGAGAATTCCCTCAGTGGCCTGTTGCAGAAGAAGTGGATAACGAGGGCCATCCCGCTCCAGGCTCCGACTCCCCCCAGCTCACGCCGCAGGACCAGGGGGGCAACAACAACAACATCCTGGTGTACGTGTCCGTGCTGGCGGCTGTGGTGCTGGGACTGCTCATCTATGTCGCCTACAAATGGTGAGATGTTGTGTTGAACGGACTGTTTCGGTGTCGTGAAGGGGTTACACGCGGACAGTATTTTAGTTCGATAGTCACACACACACACACACACACACACACCTCACAGGTTCTTTTTTAGATTTGAGGTGTTTTAAGGCCAGGGTCTTTGTTCTAAAGCTGCATTTTTTTTATAACTGCCATTAATTTCTTGGGCGGAGGAGGGAATTTGAGTTTGACCAAGACTGACTTTTTGTTCTCGTTTATTCCTTATGCTATGCTACTTTGAAACATTGAGGGGTAAAGTTTAGATTCAAAATGATTTTAGGAAATAAAACCTCATATAAAAAGAAAAGCTGTTTTTCGAGCCTAAATTCAGTACGAGTGAAATACTTAAGTTATTTTAAAATCGGATACTTTTACTCAAGTATTCTTGGAATTGGTCACTTGTAAAGGAGTAATTTTGCAATAAGGTGTCCATACTTTTACTCAAGTATGGCTTCCAGGTACTCTTTACACCTACATTTTACTCTTCACCACCAAAATTCAAATTTACGTTAAAATTTGAATATATTTCAATATAACTGACAACTGACAAATTCAAAATCACAACTGGAGTTGAATCAGAGTCAGAGTCAGTTTTATTGGCCAAGTATGTACATGACAAACACGGAATTAGATGTAGTATGAATCCGTCTTTTCTTCCCTCTTGCTCCAAAGAAATACAAGAAAAAATAAAAATAGAATAGAAATACACAAAAAATTTAAAACATATTTACATAATAAAAATAAATGCTGAATAAGTGACCTTGACGAACAGAAGAACTGAAATGGAATTTCTGCTTTCCATGTTATTTCATTTGCCGTAATCTTGCATCATTTTTTCACGATGAAACGGAGCTTTTTGTAACCCAAAAGAATTTTTTTTTTCTGGGTGTTTGGTGTGAAGCTGGCGCTCGTGTCAGCAGAAGCGGGCACTGGTGAAAGCCCGGGTGGCAGAGCTGAACAACGCCGCAGAAGGAGAGAAGCTACACAGTGACAGTGGCGTCTTCCTCGACTCTCACAGTCTGCAGGAAACTCAACCCAGCAAAGGTAGCACAACATTAACACTTACGAAATTCCTCTGTGCTGAGACCTGTTTCGTTCGGCAAAAATTTCGACCACAAATGTCGCACATGAAAATATACGCTGTTAGAAAATAATTTACATTGTAGGCACATACATTTATTTATTTATACATTTATAAAATGGAAATAATTTAATTGTAAATCAGATTCGAAGAGATTTTGGGAAAGCCATAACTTTCAAACTTTTCGCCATGATGGCCAGATTTGGTACCGGATTGGTAATTGGTAAAAACGTTTAAATCGTTAAAATGAATTATTTTGTCATAATTATTGTTTTGCAGATGGCGTTTAAGTTTTTAAAGTCAATCTACTTTCATATTTTAGTGAAAAGTTCTGAAGAAATGCGCTAGGCAGAAAACACATGCTATAGGTGAAATGTAAAATAATTTTTGTACACAGATGCAATATTTTGATGCCATTTTTGCAAAGAAGGAAAAAAATAAGACTTTCAAATTTGAGACTTTTTTTTTTTTGGTAAATGTTGGATACCTAACCAATCTGGCGCCATAGCCAAGATGCCAGGGCGCGTCCCGGAAAGTGCCCGACATTCCACTGCTACTGTAAAAACCCATAAGAAATGTACCAGCTTTTTCTTGGACATTCTTCCATTTAAATTAAACAATTGGAGAGTGAACATATTTAGAAAAATTTATTATATGCATTTGAATAATATATGTATACTTTTAAAAAAAATAAATACACTTTATATAAAATATTTAATTGCTGAATACAAAATAGTTTTATATATTTATACAGTACGGAGATATAAGATTATATCACAAATGTATACAATTTTTATAAAAATGGTAAAAAAAAAAGCAAATAAAAAAGAATTAATTCATGTTAAATATAAGTTACACAAAATTTCTTATAAAGTGTAACAAGTATAAATGGTAAATAAATGGCACTCTTTTACTATATTACATGCTATAGAATATTTATATAAAACATAAATGCTGGTCCGGTGCAACGTATGATATATTTTTTTGTATTTTTTTATATTATACATACATTATATTTACATTAAAACATGAAAAACCTATTTTTATTTCAATTTTTTTTTAAATTATTTGTATTGTATTTCTCTCGCTTAAACACCTGCCCTCCCCACAAACCCCCGTGCTAAAATGCTGGACGATCTGCATGTCGTGATCACTTCATACATGAAGTGTATGTGACAAATAAAAAAAAATTGGAATTTGATATCAAGAAGCAAATTTGCACACAACTACAAGTATTGAAACAGAAATTGTATTTATGTAATGTATGTACCGTATTTACGCAAATAGAAGGACCTCCCTAATTTTTGAGGCTCAAAATTAAAAATTCAAAGAAAATGTTCTCGTATTCTCCTAAACATACCATTTGTTCTTTATTTAACAAACCGAACTTGTGACTCGTACAATTTCTATATCGTTTTACTTGAGTGATAGACAACAAAAAGTCGATTCTAGTGGTCAGAACTTCATTTCACAAGAGTCTTTGCATTACTTAATATAAAATGTCGTTCTGTCGCCCCCTACAGGCAGCAAGCGGGACAGCAAGCAGGACACGCGGCTCTACGTCAACCTTCCGCCCCAGAGGCAGCAGGAGGTGGAGCGACTGCTGGCGGAGGGCGGGGGGCGGTGCTGGAGGAATCTGGCCGCCTCCCTCGGGTACGAGCAGGAGCGCGTGGACGTCTTCGGACGAGGCGAGGACCCCATCCACACGCTCCTGAGCGACTGGTCCCAGCGAGAAGGCTCCACGCTCGGCCTGTTCTGCTCGGCTCTGACCCGCATCGAGCGGCCCGACGTCATCGGTGCCCTCACCGCGCCCTCACAAGGACTTTCGGTGGTCTGAAGAGCCCACTGGGGAGCGAGACTGAGGCAATAACCCTACCTAGTGTGCACTGACGCCCAGCAGGAGATGTTCTGCAGCAGTCACCAGTAACGGTGGCCTTTCATTCAGTGTTTGTGAACGATTTTCGGCCTTCTGATGGGACGGGACAGACTCTGATGGTTCACGGGTGGACCCGGGGGTCTGGTGGTCCGGGGGTCTGATGGACCGGGTGCCACGTGGACCACAGTTTTCCGTTTTGGGGGAACGGCACAGCAGGCCAGTCGTGAGAAGTCAAGCTTTAGGTTTGGTATTTAAGCGCTTTTGCTCAAAGCTGATTGGCCGCAGAAGCTCATCAGAAGATCCTGCTTGACTTGCACTTGAACCCAAGTGATTTTTTTTCCCCGAAAGTGCGACGAAACGTTTTCAGTTGCTTCCGAGGTCACGTTTGTAGTTTAGCGTCGTTTATTCATGTCGAGATGTATCACTTAGCTTTGTTTTTTTCTTACGAAATTTTGGTAATTATAGGCAATTTTGTATATGAAAAAATAAACAGGCAATGTGTGAAGTGAAATTGTTTTTTCTATATACGTATAGTACTTGTATAGAAACTGTTAATAAGTTATTATAGCCATTTATTATATTATATTAATGTTTAACAATTATTATATTAAGATTTACCAATGTGTGAATTGAGATGTATTTTGTAATAAATACCAGTAGTTATAAAATAATAATAATAATAATAATTTCTATACATTACATTATATCAACATTTAACTATTATTTGATTAACATTTAGCAACAGTTTTTACAGAACACTTGAAATTTTGGGTGTTTGAAATTAAAAGTGGGAAAAGTTGCCAGGCACCGTCGAAAACATTTATTATTATTACTATACTAATTAGTATAACTATTTATTATAACATTATTTTTTAATTTACCAACATGTGAACTGAAATTTTTTTTCAGGACACTTGAAATTTTGGATGATTGAAATTGGAAGTGAAGAAAGTTGGACAAAAGTGGAAAAAAGTTAAATTATATTTTATTATCATTGTAACATTTAAAGAAAAAAATAATCTCTGGATTTAACCCATTCAGTGAAGTGTCTTAATCAAGGACACTCGGTTGTGGTCAGTCCGATGGAAGGTCTCATGACAGAAAGGGAACGTCTTGGTCCTCGGTTCCCTGATGGAAGAGAGCGAGATGTTCCAGTCCGTAACCACATCAGCTGCTGGGAGTCTGAATATCTCACCAGCTTCACTCAGCAAAGACATGGCACATATTTACGGTTCAAAGGTCACACGTATGCCAACCAGGGCTTTCTAGATCTAAAGCCAATCAGGAGTCGTTTTATTTCCCATACGGTCAGTCCAACAAAACGTCTCGACATTCCAGAAAAATGGGTTTCTTGAGCGTCTTGCTTTATTACTTGAATAAGGATAATCCGAATGTTCAGTCCTTACGGAGCGTTGCACTCGTGGTGTCCAGCGAGCAGATGGAGATCAGTGTCTTGTTCGAGGATTCCAGCTCTCAAACCCATCAGGCTTTTATCCAAAATACCGTCCAGTGCAAAAGATTTTTTTTTCCGCAGCAATCTAATTATGTTCTAAATAAATGTGCCATCTGTGATGTCATACAATGACCTGCAGGAAACATGACAACTCGGAACACATTTTTGGTTTTGATGATCAATGATATTATGAATATAAAAAAAATAGCGGTTTTAATTAACTAAATTATTGACTAAAAACAAAGGCATATTTACGCGAATGGAAGCACCCCCGTGATTTTTCACCCCCCTGAAATAAAATTCCAAATTTGTTTACATTTCTGGTTCAATTATGATATATAATATATTTTTTTTTACAAAAATACTACTTTTTTTCTTCATTTAACAAACCTAACTTGTGACTCATATCATATCATTTTATATGATAAAACATGTGACCAATGATTATTTTCCCTGTGCAGCAAACAGAGCGTTTTGATTGTGCTGTGATCGACTCCATGACTGTGTTCTCCATGTGTTCTGACTTTTCTGACACTTTTGGACTTTTTTTTCAGCCATTAGCGCTAATTTACCGGATGCACGTCTGTTCCAATAATAATAATAATTTTGTTCTAACACGCTATTTAGCCCCTGCTAAGTGTTGCCACGTGACTAATGTTTCTTTATTTCTGTTTTTGAGCTAATAAAAAAACAAAAGTAAATAAAGTAAAAGTATTCAAACAGGTGCTTATATTCACGATAATAGGTTATATATTTTTCTAGAACATTCCTTAAAAGCTCAAAGTCCAAATAATACAGGCGCACATTGTTTCATGGTCATAGCAACGATAAATGCAATAAATACTCCGGTATGGAACAAACCTACAGCCAATAATCCATTGGTTTCATGTGTTGATCTCTGTGAGAAGTGAAGGCCTGCTGTGTAAAGTGGAAGCAGAAGCTGGATCAGGACGCTGGAATGTCGTGGCCGTGGCCCTGAGCGAGGATGCGAGGAGGCCGGGAAAGACTTCCTGTTCCTTTTAGGCAATGAAGGCTTATTCGATCAAGAAGAGCTGTAATAAAAGCAGTGTGTTGTTCCGAACTCTTTCTTTCTTTCCGATTCTTCTGGAGCCAAGATCCATGCTGACCTGCTTATGTCCATCCTTAACAAATCGGTTTAAAACATGGGGGTAAAGGTCAATTCCATTCAAGTCTAAATCCGCAAGGCTCGGTAACTATAGAATACATATCGCAAAGACGGCGTTTCTTCAACCAATCAAATTCTGAGCAGCGTTCATTAGGTCTTTCGGGACGACAGCTATGTCATAGAGTTTTAGAGCCGTTGATTGGACATTGTAGGTCTGATAACACACAAGGGGTTACAGTCGGGCGACATTACGCACAGGAAACACGCTGGAACCTTTGTCTCACGAGGGGGAAACAGATGGTCTGTTATAGTGTTGTGATTCAGTCCTCCATAATGCACGGCCACGGCGGCTATGAGGCATTTGAGGAAGTTGTAAAGAAGTAGCATTTTATATTATGTATAGACATTTTATAACCATACTTTAATAACAAGTACACTCATAGTGCCTATAATAGTAAAGTTCTCCTCATTTTCATTATTTAAGCCAAAAATGTTTTTTCAATTTTTACGGAAAAAAAGCACCCCGCAAATTTTCATGCACAATACTATAATTCCATTAATAGGCCAATTTTATTTTGACTTATGACTTAATTTCTGACTGGATACCTAACCCTAACCTGTGACTCGTCTCATTATTTATAAAAAAAAAAAAAAAAAAAAGGTGATTTTAGACTTTTCAAAATGAGGCAGAGTTTGTTTATTTCTGTTATTGAGCCATTAAAAGCATGTATGTACGTCTGCCTCCGATTTCAAACTCGAAGAAAGAATTCAATTTCGACATATCAAATTGGGGAGAGAAAAAAAAAAAAATTCGCAATTTTATGCTTGACTTGAATTGTGGGAAAAGGTGTTTTTTGAGCTTATTGGGGAAAAAAGGGTTGTTTGTGCTTGCGTAAATTCACGTAAAAATGGTCAACAATATAATTTATTAATGCCAAAAGGTTCTGCAAAAATTCTTAAAACTAAACGTTTTTTGACCTTTTTAAAACCTAAATGGTTAAAGCCAATTGCTGCCATCTAATCCCATAAATTAAACTGTGCAAATCCGAAAAATGCTTAAAAAATAAGAAGCATGATACACAAAGCGATCAGACAACTGATTATTTAAAAAAAAAAAAACGATTTATTTTATTTTAAAACGTTTTTACACTCGGTATGACAATGTGCTTGAACAGTACTTACAGTGGAGTGGGGGGGGGCTCCTATTTGTACATAAAAAGAGACCCAAAAACTTTCCACAGAAGTGAATGGGAAGAAAAGAAAAGAAAATCCCCCAGCATTAAAACCCAGAGCCCGGGTTTCCAAGGGTGTTGAAGTTAAATGCATGAGCTCCGGTGCCGCGTCCACCCGAACAAAGACCTCCGATACGCAACGCCCTTCAAATCCCAATCGCCTTCCAAGGTCGTAGTAATTACACATATGTACATAAGATGTCGTGGACACCCACAGTCATTTTACAAAGCTAACTGATCTCAAAAAACTAACTCTCATTATATTCACAAATAAAGCAATATAATACATGTCGGATGATTTAATGCGAGTCGGTGTTGAGTTGATAAATCAGTTTGCGGTTGGAAAAGGAGCTACAAATCAGTTGGCTTGTACGATTAAAAAAAACAAACAAAAAAAAAAAAAAACAACGTAAAAACAGTGTGAAAGACTTGGATAAAATTTCATTGCTACATATTCCCATCAAGGAGAAAACAGGAAGCGGGACATGCGCTAGAATGCGTGTGAAAGACTAAAAGCCGTTAAAACATTGCTGAGGTAAAGAAGCCTGACGCTTAGAAGATAGAAAGGAGAAAGAGTCCAGAATCGGGAGCGCTAACGCCGACAGGAAAGGTCAACAGAAGCCCTTGGTAACAACGAAGACGGAGTGAACAGCAATGAGTGATGAGAAGGTCACACACACACACACACACACACACACACACACACAATCATCTAAAATGGATGAGAGGATTCTACGAGCCAGTGGGTGAAGAGAGGAGAAGAAGGTGAGGAGAAGTGGAAAGCGTGTGTGTAGCACCCTTGTGTCGCGTCCTCCGCACTTCTCGTGATGTAACGTCCGTGCTGAAGAACCAACAAACGTCAGGACCGGTTCCGCTCACCGTGAGTCCAGCTGCGATTCCCAGGCCCGTTAGTCCAGTTCCGTGTCCTCCTTGGGCCGGTAAACGGAACCAAACTTCTGCATGTACTTTTTGATGTACTCCTTGGTCTTGTGCTTGACGTTCTCGTTGCACTCCAGATCTTCCGGGTTCTTGCAGGACTTCAGTTCTTTGTTCATCACGCCGTGAGTCAGCTGACATCACAGAGAAGGCAAAGCAGAAAGCGTCACCTACAGAATTGTGATTTCGACACATTTCTAAAGGATGGGAGTTATATTTGCTACCAGAAACAGATATTAAATTAATTCCCGTGAGAGCTTTGCTTTCTTAAAGGAAATCCATCTGCAAACGTTCCCAAAATTAATCGTTTTAACGATTTGAAAATTAATGATCCAGAGCAATCCTAAATGAAACCTCGAGATGATCATGTTATTTGGGATCCCCATAGGATTAGTTTTCTAATTGTGTAATTTAATATTTTATTACTGAATTTGGGACAACAAACTAAGTTTTAAAAAGCATCATCCCCAGTTCTCAAGTGTAAAAATGTTCTCTGAGAGAGAGAGAGAGAGAGAGAGAGAGAGAGAGAGAGAGAGAGAGAGAGAGAGAGAGTTAGTTTATAAGTTTGAAGACCCATGTTTTACATTTAACTTTTTTTAAATAAATATATATCTTAAATAATATATATCATTATTAATTGCAATGATTTGAAAAATAATGATCCAAACACAAGTTTTGTAATTGTACAATGAAAGCTCGAGATGATCATAGAATTGAGATTAGATTAGTTTTATCTTTAATTTTGTAATTTAACCTTTAATTACTAATTTAAGGACGTTATTGAACACTTACAGACCCGATCACAAGATTGCAGACACGAGATACAAATTAATGCACTATTAAGTCTATAATTAGTGGTGGTGGCCAATTACATAATTAGTATATAGCCAATTAGTAGATTTCAATTAACATGTCCTTTTGGTCGCATTATTTTCAGTCTTTTCTAGAGGGCGCCATCATTTTTTTGTTTGTTTTACCATTTATTCAATGGAAAATGAAACTATTAAACAGTTTAAATAATTCAATGTCTGACTTCACTGGTCAACATTCACAGAATTTGTATTCTTCATTTAATCTGTAAACATTGTTTTTCATGCGTTAACTGAGGGGAACTAACAATTTGTCTGCATCTTTTCCGCAGCCGAATGCAGTGCATTTTGTGTAACATACAGTGAATTATATTTATTATAGAAAACAATTATTGTATAAGATTGCATTGTGTGTGAACTAAATCGTCACTTGTCCGGAAGTGGTTTGCGTTTGAATGATTGCGCAATTAATCATGTTCCCTTGGTGCTTGTTCCCAGCATTTTACTTTAATTATTACCATTTATATATAATTATTAATAATCGGTCTAGTTGCAGTTAGAGAAAGTGTGCGTTTATCACGTCTGTTACAACCTGCCGAATGTGTCAAATCACGACCTCAAAACCCAGAGAGAAACGACACGAGGATAAAAGCAACGACAGAAAAAAAACGCAATAATAAATGCAATATGAATGCAAAAAGCACTTTATGTGACTAATGAAGCTCGAATGTGTTATTACATCAGATTGAGAGACAGTTTCACTTCACTCTCTGTGATGATGTGTCAGATGCAGACGCACCTTTCTAGCGAGATGTTTGAAATCCTCCGTGTTGCTGATGCGTCCCAGCTGGCAGTCTGGTTTGCGGTATGGGTTAAGGCAATGCACGATAAACTGGGACATCTGGAAAATAGTGAGCGTGTGAGGAGAGCGCGACACACGAGAGTCGGACCAGCGTCTCACCTCCTTGCGGAAGACTTCTTTGCTTTTCTTGGCCAGCTCACTGGATGTGTCTGCCTCTGCTGTCTTTGTAGAGAACTGTGAATGGAGAACAAACAAAATAAAAAAAAAAACTGAAAATGGTGACACTGCATCCGTGAAAAAAAAAAACAGGAGCGACAGAAAAATAAACCAAACATTTCCAAAAAAATTCAATATTGCTTCTTCGCTTCGTCTGCAGGTTTTAGAAGTAATGTAATTGCTATGCAAAGACCTAGCTTTAAAATATTATCAGAAAGTGTTCTTTTTTTCTTTTTTAAATAGAAAAAAAATATATATAGAGGGAATATTAAAACACAACGACCCCCAAAAAATTTAATGTATAATATTTATTAAATATTTACAAATATATATAGTATATAAATATTGGCAATCTTGAAAGACAACCAAAAAAAATATACAGTACTTATTAAATATTTATTAATATATATATAACACAACTACCTTAATAACGTATTTATGATAATGAATATGATATATTTATAAGTATATAATGGGAATCATTAGTTTAAAGAGCCAGTGTTATTTTAAAATGTATAATAAATATATAAAATATTATAATTCATGAGCCTAACTGAGAAACTACACAACTAAACTTAAATAACCAAAAAGAGTGAACAAATGTACAATTAATAAATAAAAAAGGTGGCACGCTACAGTGAAGCAACACTCCAATGAAATCAAACGCGTCTTGAATGTTAGGACTATTTCAAGACAAGATTATGAGATTACACTGCCGAAATATTGCAATAGGAGAAAAACACACACCACCTTTGAAGGATTTTCGTCATACGTTGGCGTCCCGAGGTCCATCTCCGCCTCATGCTCCACACTGGCTTCTTCCGTGGTCCCATCCCAGGTTGGAGGATCCCACTGTGTTTGTCTGGAAAGATGTTTGGAAAATCAAAGAATGTGAAGTGACTCAAACGGTTAGATGAGTGAGATGTTGAACTGGATGTTTTTTTATTTACCGGGTCACAATGTGGTAGTAATAGATTCGGCCCTCGTGGTCTCTCGCCACTTTCCAGTTGGGAGGCAGGATGATGGTTTTAGGTTTAGGTGGGGAAGGGGGAGGCAGGTCAATGATGCTGTTGGGTACGATCATTTCCTGTGGAGAATCAGGAGCGGGTTTTAAATGCTTCAATTAGAAGTTCATAGTTTGTTTGCTATTCTCATTCTAGAACATCTACGCTAGGCAATGTATTAGCCTGGAATATCTGAAACGCCAACCATCCCGACTCTACACTGCCCTCTGTTGTCCCCGCAGCATCCCATCACACACTAGCCGAACGCAAAAGCACAAAGCACTTTAGAAATCTAGATTTGTTTTAACACCACGGCAATATAACCTAATTCTGCTCCTTAGAAGAGAAACTGCTTTGTGTGTGATTTCTTTGTAACTTTCTGATCTGACTCTAAATAAAGAAGAGTGGCTCCCTAAAAAAAAAAAAAAAAAAAGACTATTAGTAAAAAAGAATTATTAGTAGATGTCCTGCTTTAAAATATCAATCAATATTTCTACCCATCAATATACCCATCTATCAAACTACCTACCGATATATCTACCAACGTACCTATCAACCAATCTACCTACCTATCAATCTACCCATCTATCCATTTATCCCATACTCTGCAAACAACCTGTCGTTAAGTTTGGAATAGAAACGTGATTGCGTGATCTTTAAAGGTGATAGATTGGCGTGATGAGTACCTGCTGAACGGTCTGAGAGGTGACGATGGTGGTGACGGTGCCGCCCTGCTGAACCACCACACCCTGCTGGTGACCGGGATAAACCTGCTGTCCGTGTAGGTAACTGGCAGCAGGATCCGTGTATGTCTGCAGAGAACAAACACCAGGTTAGTTTGTCAGCACACAAAATACTACACACATTCTCTGTCATAGCAATATACCCCGAGGAATATTTAATGTGACCAGCTTTTCCACAATTTCAGAGCTCTTAGTTATGCGGAACTATGAAGAAGCTGTGATTTTGAATTATGTATTTATCAACATTCTATTTTATTGTTTGGTCAAAACCCACAAGTAGACCTTCTTTCAAAATCTATAAATAAGAAATGAGTGTGAAGTACTCTCTACATGAGCTGTGTGTTTCATTATGCTTGTGCGTACAAACCTAGACCTCCGTATTTTAATTAAACTGACTATTTTAGACTTTTTTTATTTCTTTCTGCAGGGTTCCTACACTTTTGTAAAGATACATTTCAAACACTTTTCAAGCACTTTCAAGATCCATGTTCAAGTGTTTCATGGCCAGTTTTACCAGTTGTGCCAAAATGTACATTTAAAGTAGGTCTGTCAAAATTAGCGCGTTAATACATGCGCTTCATTTTAAATTCTCAATAGCGATATTTATTATTAACGCAGGTCAACACAATCACATTTTTTCCCCGCTGTGTGGCTGCTGAAAATGCAATCATTCGCACCATCTTTCAAACGACATGTGCATGTGCCAATCATTAAGATCAAGGAGAGCTCATAAAATGACTTTTGAAATTAACACACAATTACAAAATTTAAAGCAATTTCAAGCACTTTGTTTAAAATTCAAGCTGTTTCAAGGATTAAGCACCCGTAGGAACCCCGTTTCAGGTGCTTGTAAGAAAACATACCATGCAAAAATGATTTTAAGAAGCTAACCTGTATGACAGGAGTGTTGGTTGCTGGGTAGCCCGCAGGAATGCTATAGATCGCCTGGCAAGGCTGCCCCTGGTAGTAGATGGCAGTCTGAGGCTGCGGCGTGGTGGAAAAGGGCTGGGTGGGTTGTGTTTGCACGGTGACGGCCTGCTGTGTGCTGGGGTCCCAGAGCGTGGTGTAGCCCTGCTGACTGGGAACCTGAGGACTCGCTGTCGGAGCAGGCACAGACAGCACGGCCACGCTGGGATCCTGTGTTGGCACGGCAGGCTGGACAAACTGCTGAGTCTGTGTGACGGAGGACAGATCTAGCGAGGCTGAGATCTGTGCTATACTGGCCGGCGGTCCGGGCTGGGTGGGAGTGGAAGAGGGCGACGTGACGGCAAGATCGGCCATGGCGGGTTGAGTCGGGGTTTGTTCGAAACTGGCGGCCTGGGCGACGAGATCTGCAGGCGGAGTGGGTAGCAGGACCTTCCCTGCATTGGGATTGGTGGGATCCACGTAGGTCTGGATGGGGTATCCCGGTGGGTAGGCCAGATAGTTGGGACTGGAGGCATAGGCTAGCTGGGTAAAAGCAAGAGTCTGTAATTGCTGTTGCTGCTGCTGCTGTTGTTTCTGAGCCTCACGCTGAGCAACTTCCTGCTCGAACAGCTTCCGTCGCTCCTCGGTGGACAGCTTGGTACGAGGCTCCTTGGTCTGCGGTTTCTTTTTGCTGCTGCTGCCCTGCTCATAACTGCAAGAGAGAATGCACACGTCAGCAAATGCGCCACGTGAATATTAGTACAGCGGTACCTCGACATACGAAATTCAATTTCGAAAAGTGAAAATTCAGCTGAGGCGTGTTAGAACAGTTTGCCGCAATTATATGTATAAGTCTAATTTGTATGTAAATTCATACAAAATGTTTTTATAAATGATAAAATACTGTTATTTAAGGTAAAAAAAAATCATGTTTCATAGCAGTTGTTTAGTTTGACCTTTGAGAGGTATTTATAAAAAGGTATAAAATGATACACAGAACGATCTAACACTAACGCTTTATCTTTTCTGTAAGATACACTCGGTAATCTCGCTATAGTGGTGACATCGCCTGGTCAGCGTGGAGGATGTGCTCTTCAGGATGTTACAACAGCTATTGAAAAACTAACCCACATTAAATTTTAGTACTACTAATGAGGACTAAATCAATGAATAAAAATTATGCTAATTCCCCGAGCGGCTATATGAGCGGCTAATGGTGTGATTAGTGCGACTTGCGCTTTTGTCCAATATACCAACGCACCAGAGCTTAATATTACACATATAAATCGCTTATAAAAGAAATGAACTTAAAAGAACTACTGTGAATACCCAGCACTCCCATTCTCGCTCTCAAAGCACTAGAAGCTGCTAGCAAGTCAGTTTTTGTTTGTTTGACGTGCGAGGAGATTAAAGAGACATTTTTTTTTTACACGCCTGTGTCTCCCTGCATAATAGCGATAGAAAAAAATACATGTTTAATCTTGTCACTACAACATGTGGCCTGACATATCGTGAAACAATTTCAAGAGAGACAATCTTTTCTTGACGACGTAACTTGAAACTTTTGGTAATAGATTCGTAGATTCGTAAGTTGAGGTACCTCTACATGTCAATATAAGAAAGAAGAGTCACTATGTAATGGCACAAATTACCGGTCATCATTCCTGCGGCTGCTCCTGTCGTAAGATAATGGCGGCAGAGGGGATGTAGATCCCCGTCGTCTTTTTCTGTCTGTGCTGCGAAGACTTGAACGGTCTCCGTCCCTCTCACGTTCCCGTTCCCAGTCCCAGTCCCGCTCACGCTCCCAGTCTCTGTCCCGCTCCCGGTCTTTCTCTCGTTCTCGCTCCCTGTCTCGGGTACTTGAAGGTGTGCGAGGCATAAACTGTGTTTCCCTGTCACGACTTCGATCTGTTAGACACAACAACAAAGGAATGGTTCAGATGTAATAACATGCAAAATGGGTGGCTAAGATGAAACTCGAATCACTTACCGCTTGACTCTTTTTCAACTTGGCTCTTTTTTGGTATCCTGTAAACCTCCTGAAAAGGAAAAGCAGCTTCATTATTAGTTAAAAAAAGATTGAAAAAAAAAAATAAATGGAACAGAAATGGGAAATCCTGTGTGTGTGCACACAATTAAAAAAAAATGCTGGTTATAATAAATTACAAAACTGACCAAAACAGAGAGGCAGGACTTAAACCATTTTCTTAAAAAAAATATTGTTTAACGAATAGTAAAAATGACACACGGTGGTGTAAAGTACTTGAGTACACTTGCTTACGTATTTTATTTTGTTTGTACTTCTCACCATTCTCACCAGCCAATCAGAGTAAGTCCCTCCCCCATGTGAAACTAGTGCCAAAAGTCCTAATGCAAAAATCTGAGACGTGCGAAAAAGTTTCAACGAAAAAGTGAAGCTAGCAAGTGAAAAAAAAAAAACAACAACAACAAAATGTAAAGCATTTTTGTTGAAATTTGATCAATCTTTTTATTTTCGTTCAATCATTTTGGTACTAATCTGATTCCTTTGATGCATTATGTCTTCATCTAACACCAAAGATGCAGGATGTCGACAGTGTTTCAGTTAGAAAACGTGAAAACGTGGTCCAATTACCCGGAATCTACTGGATCTACCCATGCAGGATCTATAGGGTGTGATATTAGCTAGTCAACATCTAGCAAGTGTTTTACCTTCAGGTCTTTCCAGCTGTCGAGGAGCCGAGCAGCCATGTTGCTGATGTCAGACGCCTGAACTTGCGGCTCTTGACTGCGCTCGCTCTCCACATCAGAGACACCTTCCTCCTCATCTTGAGAGGGCGTCTCCACTGCAGCGCCCTCTGCTGGAACAGTCACTGCAGCATCGGCGGAGCTGGCTTCTACTAGGACCTCGCATGGATTACCCATTGGAACATCAGAAGCTGGTGGAGTTGGCTCCAGTGAGACGGGCTGAGACTCTGCTGCAGCGTTTACGACCGTGAGGGAGGCCAGAGAGGAACAAGGCTCTGCTCCATCTTCCGACTGTTGGGGCGGTGGGACTTCAACCGTGATCTCACAGACACTTTGCCCAGAAGCTGCATTTTCATCCTTGGTCTCAATGTGGGGCTGGTCTAGGTCAGCAAACGTCTCGTTGCTCGTGTCCGCCAAAGCAGGAACTTCAGGTTGGATGCAGGTCGACTCGGTTTGGAACTCAATTGTGGTCTCTTCATTCCCCTGCTCATTCCCTTGTTGTTCTACAGGCAAACAAGGCAGGTTCTTCTCAGGTTCTACAACGTCTAACGTCTCAATCTTGCTGCCTGCAGCTTCAAGTTGTACATTCTCACTTGCTTCCTCTTTCTGAAGGGAATTGGCCTCATGTTGACTCTCGTTTGGTGCTTCAAGGATTTCCACTTCCTCTTCTTTAGAGACAGTGGCTTCCTCCTCCTTTTGTAAAGGAACTTCGAGTTCTACCTCCTCTTCTCTTGGGACAATGGGTTCAATCGCCTCTTCTCGAGGAACCATGAATTCTACTTCTTCCTCTTTAGGGACAGTGGGACACAACTCTTCGTCTAAAGGGACAGTGAGTTCCATCTTTATTTCTCTGTGGGCAGTGGATTCCAACTCTTCTGTGGGGACAGTTGGCTTCACCTCGTTTTCACTAGGAACAATGGGTTCTATCCCCTCTACTCCATGAACAATGGGTTCCATGCCCTCTTCTCTAGGAACAATGGGTTCCATCCCCTCTTCTCTAGGAACAATGGGTTCCGTCAATTCTTCTCCGGAAACAATTGGTTCCATCCCCTCTTCTCCAGGAACAATTGGTTCCATCCCGTCTTCTCTAGAAACAATGGGCTCCATCAATTGTTCTGTAGGAACATCGGGCTCAATCCCCTCTTTTTTAGGAACAATGGGTTCCATCTTCTCTTCTTTAGGAGCAACAGGTTCCATCATCTCTTCTTTAGGAACAACGGGTTCCATCCCCTCTTTTCCGGAAACGGTGGCTTTCACCTTCTCTTCGCTGGAGACAGTTGGTTCCAAATGTGAAGCCTCATCTTCCATTTCGTCTTCTTCCTCATCCTCCTCGTCTTTTCCGTTGGATGCTTTGCTTGCATCTGAAAGAGCGCTGTCCAAACTATTCTCGCTGATGATCTTTAACCTACGGTAGACGGCACGTTTCGGAGTGTCTGCGGTGTCCAGTTCAGTGGTCGGCTTGCTGGGTGGACCATCGGGCGTGTTGAGAGGTGTTTGGGCACGTGATGTGCTCTCACTGGAGTAGCCGTCGTGTTCGGTCGGTTGGACTAGAGGACGACTCTGTGCCCAGCGCTGAATAAACTGCAGAACTCGGCTCTCTTCCAGCATGTTCTTTGTGGAGATGGGTAGAACAGCCAGAGCTTTCATTATCTTGAAGAAAACATACGGATGAAGAATAAACAGAATTCATATTTTCCATTATTTAACAACACAGTTTAGTTAATTGTGTGATTGCCAGTATAAAGTGCAGCGTTTACATGAGACTCAGTGTCATATTTTTAAAACATATTTTATGCTATTTAGTGCAGAGGAAGTGTTATCGCCAAAAGTATAACGTTCGATTACAAGCCCATAAAAATATGAAATCAATCACTTTTATTAAATTTTTTTTGCCCTTTTGCACATTTGGAAAAAAAATACTTGATATTTTCATATATCGTATAAGTATAAAATGAGCGGTTCTCTTGAGAAAAAAAAAAAAAAAACAGGATTGTTTGAGCAAATTGCTTGCTGCTCAGTGTCTAAGCTCTGCACGCTTAAAATGTCGGCAAAACGTACCTAAGCGGACTAATGTCACGTGACTCCACACACAGTAGTGTTTTGTCAAAAGAAAGTAATTGAAACGACCTTTAAAAATTTGATTGATTACAAGTTCTAAATGTTGACTTCGATTACTTTTTGATTAATTGCAAAACCCTCATGTTCGACTCAATGAGATTGAAATCCCTTGCTCTTTATTACCGTGTGTATGTGTGTGTCTTTTACCTCCAACTGTAGTTTAATGTTGTTCACATAGTTGCTCTTAGCTTCCGAAAGATCCACCATAAAAATCCACAGCAGAGAAAGGCCATGATGATCCAAAAACTGTTTCAGGCACATGGAATTCTGGGTCTTCTGTCAAATCATGAAAACATTGGTAAGGCAAGAATTCAGAACCAAGAGTCGAAATGACAAGTTTCTTCTACAGTTACCTGAATGAGTTTAAGGCAGGTGAGACGTTGCTCCATCGTCTCAACTCTCACCATCAGCCTGCAGAGAGAAATCACCTCTTTCTCTCCACTCAGACCATCTCCATTCTCCTGGAGAGCCTCCAGTTCCTCGTCCAACTGCCAGACACAGAGCACAAACATGAAAATTATATGTAGATCAAAAGATGACTTTCTATGGCAATTTACTAGAGCTTCACGGTTCTTGGGGGGGAGTTAGGGTTTTTATCTTAGAAGGATCACAATTCTGTAATTTTTTTTTTCTTTTAAAGATTTAATCCTGCACATCAATGAATGTAAAAAATGCATTAAAAAAATTTTTATAACCCTTTCTATTTCTGCAAAACCTATCAACTGATTTTATTTCTAGGACCTTGTGTGGTGAGCGGGGACTTGCTTTGCAATGGGTTCGCTTTGACCTATCAGAGCAATGAGTCAAAAAGTCCCAAAAAGATTTGTATTTAAGCAGAAAATATGTACACAGGTAAAGAAAACTCATTTTGGCACTAATTTGAAACACTGGCGAGAGTGTAATCACGAGATGAGACGAGTTTGGCTGAATCATAAAAATGAATCGTAGAATCGCAGTCTTTAAACAAATAAATCTGTAGCTCTTCGATTTACTATGAAAAAAGTAAAAAAGAAACCTGTAACGCCAAAGTGACAGAACCACCTTCCTACCACTAGGCCACAATTGCTCAGGAAATGTTCTACTTTTTCAATTAAAGGACCATGGGTATGAAAAGCAAGAAAAAAAAACCTGAATGTATAAACCAGTAAAGCTGTAATCAGCCATTAAAACACTTTTATATACGATCACACATGTGATGTTTATGCTGCATCGTTCAATCCTATTCCTTAAACTAAAAATGTCCTGCAGAATTCAGACATTTCCTAAAAGTGTTCGAGATTTTCCCGATTTCTCCATTGAAAAGTGCGTCGTAAACGGCATCGTGTATGGAATCAGGTTAGCCACAAAAACATATGTACATTTTAAAGGAACAAAAAAAGCTTCACATTTTAATTTATTTTCGTCACATTTTTATTTTTTCCGCTTGCAATTAAATTTTTTTTTGTTTGAAACTTTTTTTACGCTTCAGATTTGTCGTGCGTTGAAACTAGTGATGAAACGGACTACGACTAGTCCTTGGGCAAGACACTGAACCCCACATGCCCCCCGGGCGCCACACTGTGTGGCTGCCCACTGCTCCGAGCTCGTGTCTGATCGGATGGGTTAAATGCAGAGAAAAAAAATTCCCCACTGAGGAACTAATAAAGGTTCAATTATATTATATTATAATTATAAAAAACTTTTTTTGGCTGAAAACTTGAAGATTGCAAGCAAAACATTTTCGTTTCTTAGAAATTTACGTTCGATTTCATAATCGTGTCTCCTTTAAAATGCTCCTCAAAATTCTCACCGTGGTAAGAGCATTGTCCGTGTCTTTTTTCCGTGAGCTTCTTTCTGCTTTCTGCTTCTTTCCTCCAGCAGCTCGCACACTGACACGAGTCTCTCCACCGATCAGCCCTCGGCAGCTTGGAGCTCCACAGAAACATTTCTGCGCCTCTTTCCTGTTCAATGGCGGAAGGAATATGTTATTTTCCAGCCAGTTTCATGAAGCCTCAAAAGACTTACCCGTATCTTTGAAACTGATAGTCAAAAGTGAGCTCTGTTCCGGCCGTCACAGGCCTAGTAGTGAAGAAACCAACTCTGAGCTGACCATTCACAGTCCACTGTAAAGACACATAATGCAGTTATATATCCATCCAGGCTATCATGCTGTACGATTTTATAGTTCGGTCTTTAGCATTTAGTAAAAAAACAAAAAAATACATAAAAAACAAAAATGAACCAACTTTGGTTTTAAAACCAGGGGAACGTCTGATTAAAATATAATCACATTTTGAGAGTAAAAGTAATAATAAGTTGACTAGATCTCTCATCCAAGTTCACATGAATAAGCAAAATACATACTCTTTAAAAATTGTATTTTATTTATCAAATTGTAATAAATTAGCAAAAATCTACTTGTACTTTGCAAATTGAATTTAGCTTTAGCTCATCTAAACTAGTCAATCAATTATTTTGAGTTGCAACAATTTACTCAGAAAAAACATTTATACTGCACTAACAATACAATGTTACAATAAATTGTACAAAACGTTACATAAAAAACATGAAATATATTTCAAAACATGAATCTTTGTGTTACACAAAAACTTTTGATTTTAATAACACAGTTATGCTGCACAAACATTTTATACCCGCTTGTTAAAAAACCACTCATGAGTTTAAACGCTCAAAACAAAAGAAAACAATTGGAACTATTAAAAGCTGCGCAACCCATTAGGGTTTTTTTTTTGTAATTACAGAAAAGTAAAAAATATCCCAACCTCAAAACCTCAAGTTCCGCATTACCTCGGTTTAAAAATACCTCAACCTCAATATCTCTATCACGTTTCCACTCCTCATCACAACGCACTTACTTTCTGAGTTTCACAGTTGGGTTCACAGCTATGATTCATGAAGCGGGAACAGTTTCCTTTCAGGGTCGCGTCGATGATCTGCAAGCACAGTTCAAGCGTTTAGCTTCGTCTTGCTAAGCTGATCCGTGGTAGGTTTTGGCGTTGACTAACCTCGTTGTTTTTTAGAGCCATGAAGTAATAGTGAATGTTCTTGTTCCGAGCGTATTCCTTCACTCGCGCTTTGAACTCCCGGTGATCTAGAACTTCCCCACAGTACTCTAACACAAAGGTGTTTCTGGAAAGCAAAGACATGTGTATGCAGCAGATCAGAGGAAATCAACAACACACTCGTGGTGAAGCAGAAACACTCACGCTGGAAGATCTTTGGCAGCCCGTAAACCCCAGCCTTTGTTGTCCGTCAAAATCACCTCAAAGTCTGCGTGCTGCTTCAGCTGGAACCGGCGGTTGGAGCAGTAGGAGCCATTCAAACACCGAGAAGAGCTTGACGGAAGGAGAAATCCATATAAAGGTTTCAAAAATGTTTGCAATTTTGTTAAAGCCTCTTGAGTCCTGATGTCCTCATCTGTGTACTAACTGTCACGGAATATTCCCACCTGCTTTGTTTACTTCTGACGTGGTAAAACTGAGACTTGGCAAAGGAAGTATTTAAATGTAATGTTTACAGAAAATGTTGAGTGTGTGTCTTTCGTTAAGACATGAAAGTGTTTCGTTAAAACATGAAGACATAAATATTTACATGTTAAATATGCTTTTGTTCTCATAAAAGAAATACAATAATAATAATAATAATAAAACAATAACTTTTATAAACATCTACCGCCTACTTTTTTTTAACAAATTGTTTCAATTGCTCTTTGAATTGGTTCTGAATCTGAATATCTGATTCCATTAAACCAAATAAACTAAAACATTGCGAGTAACTTTTTGCTATGATTTCAAATGTGTCATTTGACTTTCAGTGCGAATAATCACCAGCAATCATCTGGTCTCACTTCCCTCTTGCAAAAAAAATTATCTTTTCATCAACGAAAAAACACCATGCCACTTCAAAAAGAATGCCACCGTTACAAAGGTTGAAAAGGAGATCACCGTGGAGGTAAAATAAAGGTTTATGACAGTCTGTGACGGTGCCAGATTGTGACAGATTAGTGCCAAAAATATCAATCGGAAATGTCAAATAAACGAACAAAAACATACAGAAGGTATAACTAAGAATGAATAAATACTCAGATTCTGAATGTGTTTATGTTGCCAATCACATTCTCATCAGCCAATCAGAAGTACTGCCCCCACGTGGAACTAGTGGCAAAAGTCAAAACGTGCACGCACACACAAAAAAAAAAAAAAAATTCAGTAACAAACAAACACTTTTCGAACAAAACATGAATATTGCAAGCGGGAAAAAAAATGTGATGCATTTTCGCTCATAAGAAATTTGTGTTTGTGAAAATGTTGGCACTAATCTGATTCCATACAGTTTTCTTTAGCCAAGAAAGTCAACTGTTAAAAAACCAAAGTCGTTTCTATCTTAACATTTGAAGTCTGACATGTTCTATACCACAAAAGCACACGTGATCATACCACTCTATCATCAGCAGACGATTAAGGCAGTCCTCTCCACACGCCATAATCCCTCTGGCTCGATCTTCTCTTGAGAGAACAGAGCACTCACACTGCATTCGCTTGATGTCTCGATGGGATTTGCTCTTTTTACTGCAAAAGTAGAGTCAAATGAATCACAGCTCAACGCATCGAACCTCTGTTTTTCTGGAAGATGACACTCACCGCTCAGTCAGGTACAAGTTCTCCTCAATGAGGTCGAAATAAGGCGGCATCTTTTTTTGCTTGGCCTTATCTTTCCACACATACGGATCTGAGAAATGTTTAAGATTAAGCAGTCTGCATGGTTCCTTACTGTCCTTCACATCCCTTTTTCCAGCTTCGGCCTCATTGTCCGACTCGGATTCAAACTCTTGCCGTCGCTTCTTAGGTGGACCTCGTGCTCTATGAGGCTTCAGTGTGTCATTTCTAGGAGGATCTAAAATGATCTGAGACTCTGCGTTAAAGGTGCAATTGCTGCTGATCTCATGAGCTTGGAGGAAAGGAGAAGAGCGTGGAAGATCAGCAGTTGGCTTGACCCCTACCAGCCTCTCGCCATCTTCATCTTGGTCATTTGTCAAAGAGTCTGGGTGGATCTGGTGAACCGTATCATGATACAGGAAAGGCACATGTGTGTTGAGTGCTCGGTTGGTGGACTGAGACCACAAGGTTTGTCCATGGACGCTATTAAAAAGATCCCTTCCTGGCTCCAGCAGAGCTTCTGTGTGGTGACTGCTGTCTGGTTGCTGAAATGTGCTGCTGGGCTGTTCCACCTGATTTAGGTCCCCAACAAAGTAGTGACCTGTCCCACCAACGTAGCCAGCAAACGATTCATAATGCTGCTTTCCACCCTTCAGTCCATTCCAACTGTCAGGCCGATCATGGTACTGATGGTGGTCTACATCAGTTGGGCATGTATTCTCAAAACCCTGAACTGAAGACTGGCTCTTTTGGTTGGAAAAATCGGACGTCATTTGGGTGCTCCAGGTTTTCTCTGCTTGGTTCATGTTCTCTAAATGACTGGTGCTGTCAACCATGTTGCTCTGCGATTGGTACGAGACACTGGATGATCGAGAAGACTGGGATTTGTAGTCACTACATTGGACGCTGGTTTTAAAGGCTGCAGCAGAGTCATGTGGCTTTGATGAAGGTGGTTTAAATCCACGAGTACTGCTTTTATCCCCATCAGACGCTTGTTGCTTGCCACCAAACGAGGTGGACCCAGTGGAATGATCACTTGTCTCAAAAGCAATGCTGGAATTTTTTGGCACAACCACAACAGAATGCAACCGCTTTGCAGAGCCTTGAAAGTCATCGGAATCCAGGTCTGAGTCTTCACTATCGCTGTCCTCAGTATCGTTATTGATGGAATCAGGTACTTCGCTTTCAGGCCTAAGCTTAGTCAGGTCGATGTTCTCTACTCTTTTGTCAGCAGAACAATTTGGATCACTAACAGGAACTCTTTCAGGAAACCTATTAGGTAGTGCCTCTTGGTAAGTATGAAAACCAAGGTCAGATTTACCAAAGGTTTCTTTTCTAGACGTCCACTCATCCTGTGAACACGTCCCAATAAGACTAGCGTCACTGTTGGACTCTAATTGGTTAGTAGAAATAATTCTGTTGATGGTGAGATCATCTGGATTCACAATCTTCACTGGACTTTGACTTTCCAGAGTGGTTTGTCCCACTATGTCCCAGCGTGACTTTTTAGACTTACTATCTTTTTTAAATATAACACTATTATGTTCAGTATTCACACTATCTTGGTTAGGATCTTTCTCACAGGACTCGGCAGATGACTCGAGCATTGATGGATCATCTAGTTTAGTGTTTGATTCCGCACAGCCTTTAGAAACGAATAATTTCTCAGACTGATGGTCGGTCAGTGTGTCTGCAAAATTGCAAACAGGAAGAGTGCGATTTACACAAAATGGCTCAGGGGTTTCTTCTTTCAGAACTTTATTTTCTACTAGAGTCGCACAGTTCATCCTGGAGTACTCAATCTCTGCAGAACTTCCAATGTCGAGATAGCTGTTCATTGAACCCGATTCCTTTAATATCTCAATAGCCTTTTGAGTTTCAGAAACGTTGGCGCTGTTGGCAAAGTCACAGAGTTCTTGATGCTCAGATGACAGGTTTGTTTTTATTGTTGGAGCATCTTGAACTTGAGAACCGTTTATAGATTCCAGATCCTGCAAAGACTTGATATCAACTTCACTGAGCACATTTTGTGGAACAACAGGAACTAGTAGTAATTGTGACGGTTTATTAATATCACTTTCAGTTATTAATTCACTGTTTGTTGATTGTCTTTCTGTTTCGGGTTCATAATTTAAACTATTTTTTGGCAAATCTATAGTTTGCAAAGGCGAAGTAGTATCAGTCTCAGGCTTTTCAGATCCTTTATACAGAATATTTCCTTTTTTATCTTCAACAAAGCAATTGTCAATTTGATTAAAGTTGCTGTTCGGAAAATTCTCCAGAGTTCGGGATGAGGTAGTAGATTCAACGCGGGTGGTTCTAGCATTGTTTTCTTTATGTGATATCTTCTCAGTGGCTTCTGCTTCAGGAGTACTTTTACGGTTAGATTCCGAGTCACCAGATTTTGCGCTGAATCTTTCCGATTTTGAATGTGCCTGTCTTTTGTCAGAATCTGAGGAACGAGAACAGTCTGTAGCTTTAAAATCTCTGTGAGATCGGGAGTAACTAGAAGATTTGGAGTCTTTTTTAATGCTAGAGTGAGTGGAGGTTCGACTTGAGTCATTAGCCCGAGACTTTCGCCTGTGATCATCCTCTGATTCAGAGCTGTCACGGCACCGGCCATCAACTCGGGAACGTGAGCTTCGCTTTTCACGATAGGGAGAACTTCTATGGAACTTGCGCTCTGAATCGTGGTATCGTGAACGATCCGACCTCAACTGTCTATCACTCCTTGACCTTTCAGACCTGGAATAAGAACTAGTTCGACAGCCACGGGACCTGGATCGCGACCGACTTTTGGTCCTTCTTCTGTCTCTGTCAGAATGTGTGGATCGCAAAGACTTGCCCCTAAAGTCACGCTCACTCTTTAAACGACTCGACGACTTTTCATCCTCTTTTCTTTCAGACTTGGTTTTTCCTGACTCATCCGTTTTGGAATTTGAGAGTCGTTTTACTTCCTTACTCTGGTTTTCATGTTTCTTAAGATTCCTGTGATCGGACTTCTGACTTGTGGTAGACTTTTGGATGGAAACTCGATTTGAATCCCCCTCGGACTCTGATCCAGGAAGAACCTTTTCTGACTGTGGTTGAGACTTTTTGTTCTCCTCATGTTCAGACGTGACAGAATGAACTTCATTCCCAATATGGGAACCTATAAGGCTTGAATCTAATATCTCTTTGTGGATTTCCTTTTCAATTAATGTTTCAGAGGAACTACTATCACTTTTTTTAGATTGGTCTAGTGAGAATTCAGAATCTGACGGACTGGTTGAACATCTAGCAGTGCTTGACATGGAAGGAAACACCGGTTCCGAATGAATTTCTACTTCAGGACTGACAGGGAGGCTTTTCTCAACAGAAGCATTGAGAATCTGTTTCTTAAAATGGATCTTTCCAAGAACGCGTCTTGATCGGAGTGAGAAGGAGAACGATGGGGAAGTTTTTTGGGAATCATCCGTCACTGAACAATTTGATTCCACAATCTCGCTTTCTTCAATCTGGCCTCCCATCTCTGAAGCGAGGAAAGTCCCAGGTTGCAGAGAAGAACATTGCTCAGCTGTAGGTACCTCGGGACTTGGTGGTGCTAGGAAAACGTTTTGACGTGGCTTTTTCGTCTGTGTGAAGCTAAAGGAGACCTTCTGTCGACCTTGTTCCTCAAGATTCACCTGTGTTTTGGTTCCTTTAGGCAATAGATGGTTCGTCAGTACAACCCTTGGAGCAAGGCCTTTGAATATGACTGGTTTTGCGAGGTTTTCAACCTTGATCTAATGATATAAAACAAAGAATTTTGGAAAAATAAGCAATTGCCAAATAAGAACATTCTGAATATATAACCAAAAAATATATTTTAAAGACCTACCGTACATTCTTTGACATCATTCCTGTGGTCACACGTGAACAACATGGAACAAAAAACAAAACAAAACAAGTCAGATTACAATCAAATAACCTCATAAATATGCCACTAATATTTCACAAGTCACTTCTACCCTAATTAAAATGTGACTAATTAATATGTTCAACTGCTGTCTTTTTCCATTCATATGTCCTTGAGAGAGGGAAAAGGTCACCATAAAATGAGAATATGGTAGAATTTAAGCTTTCTCACGTCATTCAATGATCTCAGACTGAGTTTATTCATCCAATCAAATAGCTAAACACAAATTTGCACTGTGTAATACATTTTTAGCATGTTTTAGCAATCCGACAAGATGCACACTCCTTAAAGTCTGTTTTATTCTCTACCTTCATTTGCTATTCTCGTCCAAATTACAACCCCAAATGACTTAAAATAAAGGTCTATCACACAAGTTTTAAACCCTTGAACACGTCCTCCAAAAACTTACATCTTAAAAACTGCCAAAGAGCTTCCAAAAACATGCACATAATCGAGATTATATGTGAGAATTATATTTCTTGAAATAATTATCTGGGGAAAAGTAAACATTGTAAATAAACATTCCCATTTAATAATAATAATAATAATAATAATAATAATAATAATAATAATAATAATAATAATTGAACCTTTATTAGTCCCTCAGTGGGGAAATTTTTTCTCTGCATTTAACCCATCCGATCAGACACGAACTCGGAGCAGTGGGCAGCCACACAGTGGGGCGCCCGGGGGGCATGTGGGGTTCAGTGTCTTGCCCAAGGACACTTA